>CM055204.1:12518616-13118616 GCA_029224185.1 Karalla daura | reverse complement strand
CTGAAACTTTGCACGGCTGTTGTAGCATTTTCCCATATTTCCCTATGACCAGTCTGTCACTGATAGAATAATTATTTTAAACTACCTCTCTGAGAAAGAGGGAAATTATTCTTTACATGAGCGTTGATTCCTAAATTGAGTTTCTTTTTTATACGAATATGTATATCAGACTGTCTTTACTTGTTGGTAACTGAGTAATTTCTTTGTTGAATATTGAGACTGAAGTCGTAACATTAAGAAGTCAGACATTTTAATTCAAGCTTCAGTTTCTCAGATTCACCATAAACTAAAGGCCCTCCTTCTGGAAGTTAGTGCCATGAAATAACAATTCAGTCTTTCAGTTGGATTTTCTCTGTCCTCACAGTCTCTCTAACTGTGGACTCTCATGGACTCACTGTGAAGTTGTGGCCTCAGCTCTGAAGTCCAACCCCTCCCATCTGACAGAGCTACACCTAAGTTACAACTATCTGCAGGTTTCAGGAGTGGAGCTACTGTGTGCTGGACTGGAGAGTCCACACTGTAGGCTGGAGACTCTGAGGTGAGTTCATGTTGTTAACTCTCCAGTATATCCAGCAGATTTATATCAGGAAGATGTTTTGAATTTCCTTCGTTTCTCCTGTTTGTCTGAGCACAAATCACAGCAGTTCTTTGTACAGTTTATCACAGGGAAAAGTTTGATTGAGCCCCGGATCTGTTCTCTACTGGGGACATTTCTCCGCTGCTTGCTTGCTTATGCTTTCTCTCTCTCTCTCGCTGCACCCCGTGCCACTTTTTTTCTCTCCCATTCAAAATGGGGGACATTTTCGGGGACAGCTTTAACCGGGGACAGTCACATTGCCACTCGGGACGATGGAGGAGCGAACCCGGCCACTTGGGGCTGTCCAGGTGGAGTGGCTCTGGCCACTCAGGGCTGTGGCTGGGCGGCTCCGGCCCTTTGGGGCTGTGGCTCCATTTAGAAGCCACCACTTAAAAGCAAGTGATGGGGCGGACCACGGGCCATGGTCCAGAGTCTCTGGCTCCGAGTCTCGGATCCCTGCAGCAGCTATGTATTGTCACAGACACTCTGCACGATGATATAGACTGCTCTTCGTCTTCTTCTTCTTCAAACATGACAACCGGAATGAACTTTAAGAAGAATAAAGGTTTACATGATTGTGGAATAAAGTAATTTGGCTTTAAAAGTGGAGTAAACCACCTACTTAATTCAGAAGTAAATGTTATTCAGAATAATATTTTCATTTGGAATTCACGTCACGTCATGTCACGTAGAGTCCTGTAAACTAATGTGAGTTCTTGTTGTGAGAGTAGTGAGAGCTCTTTGTATTTTACAGTTCTGCTTCCTGTTGACTTCATGTGTTTCATGTGAACATTTGAGACCTTCTTCAGCTCTGAGCAGATGATTAGACACTGAGTGATTCCTAGAAGGAACATTTGTCTTCTGACCTGACTTCATTTATTCCTTATTCAGGTTGTGGAGATGCAATTTGTCAGAGATTAGCTGTGCTTCTCTGGCCTCAGCTCTGAAGTCCAACACCTCCCATCTGACCTGGCTGGATCTGAGCGAGAACAGTCTGCAGGATTCAGGAGTGAAACTGCTGTGTGCAGGACTGGAGAGTCCACACTGTAGACTGGAGGCTCTGGAGTGAGTTCATGTTGTTGACTCTCCAGTGTTTCCAGCAGATTTAGATCAGGAAGATGTTTAGAATTTCCTTCATTTATTCTTGTTCCCTGTTTGTCTGAGCACTAATCACAGCAGCTCTTTGTAGTGCATGGGTCTAGTTTTGCCAACCAACCAACGCACAAACTGAAACTGAAAACATAACTTCCGCCTTCCTCGGCAGAAGGAATAACAATAATCATCATAGGAACGTTATAAACAATATTTGGTGTCAGATGATTAATTAATGTTTCAGTGTCTTCATTTTTCTATACTTGTTGTAGTTTTTGATCCATAAATATTTTGAGTGGGGGGGTACAAGAGTCTCGCCTTTCACAGGAGGGTCTTGAGACCCTGCTTGCTCCCCCCGGTGCCATCATTGGCCAGTCTACATGACTTTAAGTGATTTACATGACTTTGATGTATACTCATGTAGTCATGTGAATCAATCATTTCCCCACAGCGAGTGACATTAAATCTTAAAGAATCGCAGGAATTCATGTAGTCATACAAAGTCACATGAAGTCTTGTTGAGTTATATGAGAGTTATGTGTTGCCTTCTAATGTGACTTAATGTGTTTGGAGTTTCTGCTTTGTAAACTTGAACATTTGAGACCTTCTTCATCTCTGAGAAGATAAATAAACACAATGATTCCCAGCAGGAACATTATCTTCTAACCTGACTGACATTTATTCTTTATTCAGGTTGAGGAGATGCCATTTGTCTACAATCAGCTGTGCTTCTCTGGCCTCAGCTCTGAAGTCCAACCCCTCCCATCTGAAAACACTGGATCTGAGTCAGAACAATCTGCTGGATTTAGGAATGAAGCTGCTGTGTGCTGGACTGGAGAGTCCACACTGTAGACTGGAGGCTCTGTGGTGAGTTCATGTTATTAACTCTCCAGTGTTTCCAGCAGATTTAGATCAGGAAGATGTTTAGAATTTCCTTCATTTTTGTTCCTCCTTCTTTGTCTGAGCACAAATGCAGATGCAGAGCAGACGATGAAACACTGAGTGATTCCCAACAGGAACATTGTCTTCTGACCTGACTTCATTTATTCTTTATTCAGGTTGATAGACTGCAGTTTGTCTGCGATCAGCTGTGCTTCTCTGGCCTCAGCACTGGAGTCCAACCCGTCCCACCTGAAAACACTGGATATGAGTGAGAACAAGCTGCTGGATTCAGGAATGGAGCTGCTGTGTGCTGGACTGGAGAGTCCACACTGTAGACTGGAGTCTCTGTGGTAAGTTCATGTTCTCCAGTGTATCCAGCAGATTTAGATCAAGATGTTTTGAACTTCCTTAATTTCTGTTGCTCCCTCTTTGTCTGAGCACAAATCACAGCAGCTCTTTGTAGTGCAACCAGTTTGTCGCTGGGAACAGTTTGCAGTTTGACTCTGAGTTTATCTGAAATAAGAATTTGATTTACACATAACCGCACACACACACACACACACACACACACATACCTTGTTGAGAGAAATGCTCTTTGAAACACAGAATGCAGTGATCACAGTGACATCACTATGTGATTTAGATGTTTTTGATGTAAACTCATGTAGTCATGTATTATCATGTCATCATTTGAATCAACATGAATTCATGCCTCACATGGAGTGACATAAAGTCACTAGAGTTGCAGAAATTCATGTAGTCATATAAAGTCACAAGACGTGATGTATAGTTATGTGAATTCACATAAACGCATGTTGAGACATGGAGAGTCACCTTAATGTAAGCAAAGTCATGTAGAATCATGTGGAGTCTCATTAGCGCACATGAAGTGACGTAGCTTCTATAGTAGCCACCCTATTACTGCTCTGTGTTGACCCTATGTTGCTTCAGTCCGATGCTCTGAGCGGCTACGTTACCTTAGTTCTTGTGTGCATCGAATTAATCCATTGGCTGTTGCTAATTATTATTCCAACAGCTGCACAAATTCCATTCATAACCCAATCCAGTTTGACTCCACACACTCATGTAGAATAACATAGTCATGTAAATTCAAATAATCGCTTCAACTCATTTAGACTCACATAAAATCAAGTAAATTCACATAGAGTCCTGTGAACTAATGTGAGTTCTTGTGAGAGCAGTGAGAGCTCGTGTTCACTCTTTGTATTTTACGTTTCTGCTTCCTGTTGGCTTCATGTGTTTGGAGTTTCCATTTTGTGAACTTGAACATCTGAAACCTTCTTCAGCTCTGGGAAGATGAATAAACAGTGATTCCCTGCAGGAACACTGTCTTCTAATCTGACTTCATTTATTCTTTATTCAGGTTGAGGAGATGCAGGTTGTCAAAGATCAGCTGTGCCTTTCTGGCGTCAGCTCTGAAGTCCAACCCCTCCCATCTGAAAACACTGAGTCTGAGTGAGAACGGTCTGCAGGATTCAGCAATGAAGGAGCTGCTTCATCTTCAGAAGAGTCCCAACTGTAGCCTGAAGACTCTGTGGTCAGACTCCATCTTATACTTGTGTGCTGAGATAAAGATGATGTGAAAGTTGTGGTGACTAAACTGCAGACATGAGGCTGATGTACTGATCCTCACTGAGTGTCTTCATGCTGAACTCTGGTTTCTTCTCCACTCTGGAGACTCTGGAGCTGTCAGAGGAGGCTTCAGGACTGGACAGAGAGGGAACAGTCAGCCAATCAGAAGCTTGTTGTGACTGTGTGTCTGAGTGGGTGTGAGGACGACTGTTGTTGTGTTGACGTCTCCAGGAAGTGAAGCTGGATCACAGCTGACAGCGTCAGGAGATGTGTAGAGACAGAGGTCCTGGCTCTGATGTCAAAGCAGCATGGTGACATGTAGGAACCATGTGGCCTCTGTCCAGACCAGAACCTCTGCTGAAATCCAGGAATCACAACTCCTATGTTGCTCTGCAGTCTCTGAGTCAACATGTTTGACCTTGAACATCACATTTATATCTGTCCATGTCAGAGGTCAGAGCAGATGAAGCTCCAGTGTGACTGAGAGTGTGGTTTGAAGAGCTCTGAAGCTCACAGCAGCAGTGAGGATCTCTGTCTCTGCAGCAGTGACGCCTTCAGGGACTCTCTGCTCTGTATGCTGCAGTACTGACTGCTGCCTAATGGAGGTGTCTGAGAACAGATTCATGACTGCTGTGTCTCTTTCTCTCATCAGCTATTTTGAGTGATCTCTGTGAATGTGAGGGATGAGAGGAGGATGTGCCGATTCAGGATCAGCTGTGTCCTGATGATCCAGAGAGCTTGAAGCAGCAGCTGGAGGGTGGAGAGGCGCTGACTGGACCCTCATACTGGGAGGTGGAGTGGAGAGGAGAGCTTCATCCATCAGCCACACACACAAACATGACTTGAAAGAATGTTATATACCGGGAATAACAGTGAGATGTTACCTGTTGGTGGGTTTCTGAATAATTCTGCTTTTCTTTATTTTTATCATTTCATTGCTGTTTTTTTGTGAAAAACCAGCTCTGTCATTTTAAAGATTATTTTGTTTGACACAATCAGTAAAAATGTCATATGAAAGTGCTCTGAATAGATCTTAGTCTCATTATCAGTGAATTAAGTCACTGTCACTTATCAGTACAGAAAGAAACACAGATCCTGCTTCTCTATCTATCTGTACAATCCTGCCTTATTGTTGAATTACCTAAATAAATGGATGTTGAAGGCTCCTGCACACAAAGTATATAACATGCACATGATTTGACATGTATATTCTTTTCAACACCTGTATTGAATTACTTAAACTAATAACTGGATGCTGAAGATTTGACTTGGATATTTTTTTCAGTAATTGTTCTGTTCTTTAAGAAATAACAGTAGAAAGGGAGTGACGACAGTGAATGAACACTTTTCTCCATCTTTTTTAAATTAAGAAACAACTTTTTTCAGTGGTGAAAAAAGTTGTAAATAAACCTGTTAATTTACTGGAGTCAGTGTGTCTTCGTGATTCAGCACCAACGGCAGTAGGAAACCTGCACGTGAAGGTACCAGTATGTCTTGCACATGTGCAACCAGTGAATTTTTTTATTTTGTTGGTTTTGTTTTTTAAACACTGGTGAGGTCGTTGTTTGGTTTTTGTTTTTCTAAGAATTAAATTACTCAAGTTTGGTAAAGTAGCTTAGTAAAGCCAAACGATAAGCCAATGATAAATATTGGATATAGCTCATACAAGTAAAAGCTTCGGTGTCGTGCAAAGTTTGCCAGTGTCTCTCATTTTCATTTTGCAAAAACAGCCTTTTTAATTCCAGTTAAGTTTACAAATGCTCAAAACAGATACGTCGTCCAGAGATGGTGGATCCATTGGTGTCAGATTACTTTAAGAAGTGGCGAGGACAACTGGGGAAGGGGGGCTGCTACAGGAAGACATCCGTATTAAAGTGGTGTAATCGTGAAATTATCCGATGGTACCTGACGGCACCTTTCCTCATAAATTAAACTGATTATTTCTTAAAGAAGACGATTTTAAAGAAGTAGTGGGGACATGTCCACAGCGTCCACAGCTATCTGAAAGAGATCCAGTGGGTTGATCCCGGCTGGGAGTGAAAGTGAAACACTTTTCCTCACACTTCCTGAGGCTCCATTTTATGTGGACGGGATGAAGAAGGAAAACTGAAGCTGCGGCAGTGTGAGTGTTATCCCAACATTATTGCTGTTCGATGGTCGTGAAACTTAGCCTATAAAAAACACACACAGGTAAAAATTAAACTGACCTGGAGACAGTATAACGAATTATAGTGTGTGTTTGAGCAAGGGAGAAGAAAAGTGTGCTACTGCAGATAGCGTTTATGTGTGCGCGCATGCGCAATTTATCCTCCCAGTCTCAGGTTTGACGGTGATTAAAGTCAACAAGTGTCTGTGTACATTATCTACATCATGTCTGTGTGTACTTATCTACGACATTTACACATTGTTGTGTGTGTTAAAGTTTCAGTGTGTGAGTGAGACAGAAGAGACATGTACTACTTGCAGTTTAAGCAGGATCTATCTATCTATCTATCTATCTATCTATCTATCTATCTATCTATCTATCTATCTATCTATCTATCTATCTATCTATCTATCTATCTATCTGTCTGTCTGTCTGTCTGTCTGTCTGTCTGTCTGTCTGTCTGTCTGTCTGTCTGTCTGTCTATCTATCTATCTATCTGTCTATCTATCTATCTATCAGGGATCCTGTGTCTCCTCTCAGACCGGTTGACTGTAAACAGATCTCATGGAAGATGAAGTCGTGAGGATGAAGAGAAAACCATATGCGGAGACATTTCTGAATTATAATTGTGTGTGTTTGAGCAAGGAATATGAAAAGTGCGCGACTTCCTGTTCAAACAGAGCGATGGGGAGAGAGAGAGAGTGTTTCTGTGTGTGTGTCTGTTAATTTATCTACCCAGTCTCAGGTTTGACTGTGATTTAAGTCAACATTTAATTCACTTTTTAGTTAGTGTCTGTGTACATTATCTGCATCATGTCTGTGTGTACTTATCTACGACATGTACACATTGTTATGTGTGTTAAAGTTTGAGTGTGTGAGCGAGACAGAAGAGATGTACTACTTGCAGTTTAAGCAGTATCTATCTATCTATCTATCTATCTATCTATCTATCTATCTATCTATCTATCTATCTATCTATCTATCTATCTATCTATCTATCTATCTATCTATCAGGGATCCTGTGTCTCCTCTCAGACCGGTTGAACTGCAGAAGATGAGTGTTAATGTGGAGGAAGAGGAGGACAGAGCTGAAGCTCCCAGCTGTCTGTCTATGAAGAGTGACTGGTCTAAAGATTTTAATCCTCCAAACTTCAGTAATGAACCTGGACCCTCAGACACACAGTAAGAGACTGTAAACAGAACCAGAACTGCAGAACCATTGCTGCACAAGATGTTCCATGTTCCAGCTCCAGTTCAGAGTTCACACTTCAGGAACATATTCCTGTTTATCTGCAGGGATGTGATGTGGAAGGACGTGCTTCTAATCTTTCATTCATCCCCTAATATTGGTTCTAGAATATGCTGGTGGGTTGCTCCTCCTTACATCAGCTGAGACACCAGATGCTTGTTGAATCAGTTCATATCCTGTCAGGAGCAGCAGCTGAAAGCAGGAGAGGAGAAATAAATGGAACAGTCCTTCATCTCAGACACAATGCTTCAGACAGAACAGTTACCGTGATTTTACTGACCTTTGTGACCGTCTGCGCTTCTAGATGATGACAAACCTTGATATTTTCCAACACTTGATTTTAGTAACAAAGAAATGTCTTGACAGAGAGAGGAAGAGGAGTCTGGTGTCTGTGGAGGAGCAGCCGTGTGGAGGAAGATCCAGAACCAGCACTGCACAAAGTAAGACTACACATCTGTCTACTGATGTCTCCATGTGTGAAAACTGGACTTTCTCATTCATTACAGGGACAGTTGTTCTGTTCATGACCTTGAATATCATCATGTTTCTACATTTGTATTTGTCTGAATCCTCACTCTGAGTTTGGTCTGGAGTCAGTGTTTGTTTTCTCTGTCAGCAGATGGAGGTCTGCAGGAGGCTTTAGATGAACATAAGATCAGTGTGAGGAGGAGATGTGAACGTGTGACTGAAGGAAGTGAAGGAACAGGAAGTGGAACCCTCCTCAACAGCATCTACACTGAGCTCTACATCACAGAGGGACAGAGTGAAGAGGTCAATACCCAACATGAGGTGAGGCAGCTGGAGACAACGTCCAAGAAGAAGAAGACCCTCCATGATGTTCCAATCAGGTGCCAGGACATCTTCACAGCCTCACCTGACCAACATGGAGACATCAGAGTGGTCCTGACATGTGGCGTGGCTGGTGTTGGAAAAACCTTCTCGGTACAGAAGTTCAGTCTGGATTGGGCAGAGGGTTCAGGAAACCAAGATGTCAGTATGGTGATTGTTCTCTCCTTCAGGGAGCTGAACCTGATCAGAGATGAGCAGCACAGTCTTCTCACGCTGCTCCATGTTTTCCATCCAACATTCCAGAAGGTGACAGCAGAGCAGCTCTCCCTCTGTAAGCTGCTGTTCATCTTTGACGGCCTGGATGAAAGCAGACTCTCTCTGGACTTCCACAACAATCAGGTTGTGTCTGACGTCACACACAAGTCCTCAGTCAGTGTCCTGCTGACAAACCTCATCCAGGGGAAGCTGCTTCCCTCTGCTCAGGTCTGGATCACCTCCAGACCCGCAGCAGCCAATCAGATCCCTCCTGGATGTGTGGACAGGTTCACAGAAGTACGAGGCTTCACTGATGAACAGAAGGAGGAGTACTTCAGGAAGAGGTTCAGTGATGAAGGTCTGTCCAGCAGCATCATCTCACACATCAAGAGCTCCAGGAGTCTCCACATCATGTGTCAGATCCCAGTCTTCTGCTGGATCACTGCCACAGTTCTGGAGCACATGTTGACAACAAAGCAGAGAGGAGAGCTGCCCCAGACCCTGACTGAGATGTACTCACACTTCCTGCTGCTCCAGACAAAGAGAAAGAAGCAGAAGTACCATGAGGGACGTGAGACGAGTCCACAGGAGCTAATGAAAGCTGATAGGAAAGTTCTTCTGAAGCTGGGGAGGCTGGCGTTGGAACACCTGGAGGAAGGAAACATCATGTTCTACCATGAAGACCTGCAGCGGTGTGGTCTTGATGTCACAGAGGCCTCGGTGTACTCAGGAGTGTGTACAGAGATCTTCAGAAGAGAGTGTGTGATCTTCCAGAAAAACATCTACTGCTTTGTTCATCTGAGCGTTCAGGAGTTTCTGGCTGCAGTCTACATGTATAACTGCTTCACCAACAGGAAGGAGGAAGTACTGAAGACTTTCCTAGGGAAACACTGTGAACACTGGGACTTAAAACCAAAGTCCAGACTCCAGACACTTAGTCAGAGTCTTAGAAGGGCCAATAATTCTGGTCCATCCCTGGATGTCCTTCTGAAGAGCAACATAGAGAAAGCTCTTGAGAGTAAAAATGGCCACCTGGACCTTTTTGTCCGCTTCCTCCATGGCCTCTCTCTGGAGTCCAACCAGAGACTGTTAGGAGGCCTGCTGGGTCGGACAGAGAACAGTCCAGAAATCATCCAGAGAGCTGTCAACAACCTGAAGGAGATGAACAGTGATGGTGTCTCTCCTGACAGAATCATCAACATCTTCCACTGTCTGATGGAGCTGAACGAACACTCAGTGCATCAGGAGATCCAAGAGTTCCTGAAGACAGAGAACAGATCAGAGAAGAAACTCTCAGAGATCCACTGCTCAGCTCTGGCCTACATGCTGCAGATGTCAGAGGAGGTTCTGGACCAGCTAAACCTGAAGGAGTACAAGACATCAGACCAAGGACGACTGAGACTGATTCCAGCTGTGAGGAACTGCAGAAAGGCTGTGTAAGTCCAGATGTGATGATCAACTCTATAAAGCAACATAAAGCTGAAGCCTCCAGTGTAGATACAAGCTTCACACATGGACACAAGATCAACGTGTTCCATGATAAAAGTTTCTTAAGCTGAGACTGAAGTAGTGACATTTCAATTCAAGCTTCAGTTTCTCATGTCACCATAAACTAAAGGTTACCGGAAGCAATTGCTATAAATAATTCAGTCTTTAGGACCAGAGTCACTAGGTCATGTTACTGGTCCATGAAAAGCAGACAGAGTGACATCACACTCATAGATGCACAAAATGCCCCAAATACAGGACTGATGTTCAAACATGCAGTTAGATGAAGAGGAGGAGATGAGTGAAGAGGAGAGAGTCAGCTGCAGGCAACACAACTTGACACACATCTCTGGTTGAATGTTGAACCACCTTCAAAAAAGCACTAAACTCTTTTTAGATTTGTGGCTGGATGGAACAGTCTGACTTTGAAGTGTCATTTCAGTTTGATTTTCTCTGTCCTCACAGTCTCTCTGAGTGTGGACTCTCATGGACTCACTGTGAAGTTGTGGCCTCAGCTCTCAAGTCCAACGCCTCCCATCTGACAGAGCTGGATCTGAGCAAGAACAAGCTACAGGATTCAGGAGTGAAGCTGCTGTGTGCTGGACTGGAGAGTCCACACTGTAGACTGGAGACTCTGAGGTGAGTTCATGTTCTTATCTCTCCAGTCACATAGTCATGTATTGACTTGATATGCTAACTCCCACAGAGTTAAGTAATTTCACAAGTCCTGTAAACTAATGTGAGTTCTTGTGACAGCGGTGAGAGCTCTTCTTTGCTGTGTGAATTTGTGGTAGCAGCCTGGGCAGTCCTAGCCTGGCTGTGCCTGAAGAGGAAGAACCCACAGAGCTTTGAGATGCAGGATATCTGGGCCAGTTTGATCAATACAAGTGCTCGAAAGAGAGCTGCAGTGTCGTGTGGTGGTGTCAGGAATGCTGGAAACATACAGAGTAGCAGAAGGTCTGCTACATACATGCTACAGAAGGTCTGCTACTTCCTGTTGACTTCACGTGCATTGAAGTCAGATGATTTGACTTCATATGATGAAACACCGAGTGATTCCCAACAGGAACATTGTCTTCTAACCTGACTTAATTTATTCTTTATTCAGGTTGAGGAGCTGCAGTTTGTCAGAGATCAGCTGTGCTTCTCTGGCCTCAGCTCTGAAGTCCAACCCCTCCCACCTGAAAACACTGGATCTGAGTGAGAACAAGCTGCAGGATTCAGGAGTGAAGCTGCTGTGTGCTGGACTGGAGAGTCCACACTGTAGACTGGAGGCTCTGAGGTGAGTTCATGTACTTAACTCTCCAGTGTTTACAGCAGATTTAGATCAGGAAGATGTTTTGAATTTCCTTCATTTCTCTTGTTCCCTGTCTGAGCACAACTCACAGCAGCTCTTTGTAGAGTTTGTTACTGGGAACAGTTTGACTCTGAGTTTATTTGAAGTAAGAATTGGTGTTACACACACACACCTTGTTGAAAGAAAATCTTTTGAAACACAGTTATGGAGGTAACTGATCCCAGTCCATTGGTAATTTGATGACAGCTTTAACAGACAAGACAGATCATTTCCCATTATTCGTACTTACATAGTCACAGAAATTCACGTTCAGCTCATCTAGAATCATGTCGTGTCATGGAAGCTCATAGTCACATGAAGTCATAGTCATATAGAGTCAGACAGAGTCACATTAAGCCAGAGCTGGCCAACTTTGCCCCCCCACTCACCTGGGTAGCTCCCTCAAAAAGTTATGTGTCCCCCTGCTTATAAAAAGCAAAGACAGGCTTCATTTCATGTCTCACTGAGTTCACAACTGGCTGTAGAAGACAACTACGTGTAAAGTGATGCTGCTGTGTTCTGCTGTGTCAAATCATTCTCATTCTCCAGCTCCATATATTCCTCTTCCAATTTCATATTACACCAGTCAGGGTCAATCAATTGTTCATCTGAAATAGTGTTCTCCTTTCATAGGTGCTTCTCTGAAAAAATGAAATAAAAAGTAATGGTTCAAGTAATGGGCTTTTTATATGTTACACCTTTGTTTTTGGCCCGCAGCCCACCCAGAATATTCACTTTTGACCCACCGTGAATTGAACACCCCTGCATTAAGTCATGTGCATTCATGTAAAGTCACATCGAGTAACATAGAGTTACATCGTCTCGTAGTGACAAGGTTCACACAGTCACATAGTCATGTCACATGAAGTTACGTAGTCATCTTAAGTCATATTTAAGTCTTATTTTAAGTCATATAAAGTCACATAGTCTTGTTAAGTCACAGACATGGAGAGTCATAAAGTCATGTAAATTCAGGTACACTAATGTAAAGCACTTAAAATCACGGAAAATTAGTCTTGTAGAATGATGTAAATTCATGTTCAGTCAGGTAGAGTCACGTTAAGCTCACATGGATGATTCATGTTAAGTTACATCGAATGACATAAAGTCACATAAACTCATGTATTCTTGTCAATTAACTTGGAGTCACCTAAACTCAGGTAAAGTCACGTGAGCTCACTTAGTTATGTGGAGTCATGCCAGTTCACATAATCACTTCAACTCATTCTGAGTTACGTAAAATCATGTTAATTCACATAGAGTCCTGTAAACTAATGTGAGTTCGTGTTGTGAGAGCAGTGAGAGCTCTTCTTCACTGTTTGTATTTTACAGTTCTGCTACCTGTTGGCTTCATGTGTTTTGAGTTTCCATTTTGTAAACTTGAACATTTGAGACCTTCATCAGCTCTGAGAAGATGATTAAACACTGAGTGATTCCCAACAGGAACATTGACTTCTAACCTGACTTCATTTATTCTTTATCCAGGTTGAGTAGCTGCAGTTTGGCAGAGATCAGCTGTGCTTCTCTGGCCTCAGCTCTGAAGTCCAACCCCTCTCATCTGACTGAGCTGGATCTGACAGAAAACAAGCTGCAGGATTCAGGAGTGAAGCTGCTGTGTGCTGGACTGGAGAGTCCACACTGTAGACTGGAAGCTCTGAGGTGAGTTCTTGTTCTTAACTCTCCAGTGTTTCCAGCAGATTTAGATCAGGAAGATATTTTGAATTTCCTTCATTTCTCTTGTTCCCTGTCTGAGCACAACTCACAGCAGCTCTTTGTACAGTTTGTTACTGGGAACAGTTTGACTCTTAGTTTATTTGAAGTAAGAATTGGTGTTACACACACACATCTTTCAGAAAAAAAAACTTTTTGAAACAGTTGTAGAGGTAAGTAAAATTTGTTGTACGGTGGTATCCTCATGAATCAGTGTGTAGATGCTTGGTAATTTAATTTCAGCTTTAACAGATCGGATAGATCAGCTCCCAATACTAGTACTCCCAATACTCAGTCACATAGAAAGTCAACTCAGAGATCAACTCAGCTCATCTAGTCACATAGTATCGTGTAAGCTCACAGTCACATGAAGATATATATATGATCACGTTAGCTACGTTCATACAGCAGTGAAATGACACTCAAATTCAATGTTTTTCCCCTCTCACCACCTCTCACTGCATGCCTCTCACCATGACTCTGGTTGGATGAAGTCAAGGAGGGCTCAGGTCTTGACTGTTTAGGGGGCGGATTGGATTTGGGCCAAAGATGTCTGCATGAACTGCATGGGTTCTGATTCATTGGGAAATGATTACTGGATCCTGGAGCCGCCACCAATGGATTTAATTTGGAAGTTCAGATCTGGTGTGTCTGTGTACTTGCTTATGTGCTTGGACTCTGGTGTCAAACCAGACACTGAGGTCAGTAAGAGAATCTGTGCTGGGAACACTGCAGGATGTTAATTCATCCTTTATATAGTTAGCAAGTCCATGAAAAAAACCTCACACTGCGCAGACTGACTAGCTTGGGTTCTATATAGAATTATCAGACAGTCCTTTTTCCCTGTCTAATATTAATTAATCTGTTTGCTAATCCAGAAGAACTGGTTTCAAGGTAGATAATTAAACACTGAGGCAGGAACATTGTCTTCTAAACTGACTTCATTTATTCTTTATTCAGGATGTGGAGCTGCAGTTTGTCCGAAAACAGCTGTGCCTCTCTGGCCTCAGCTCTGAAGTCCAACCCCTCCCATCTGAAAATACTAAACCTGAGCTGGAACAAGCTGCAGGATTCAGGAGTGAAGCTGCTGTGTGCTGTACTCAAGAGTCCACAATGTAGACTGGAGTCTCTGAGGTTGAGGAGCTGCAGTTTGTCAGAGATCAGCTGTGCTTCTCTGGCCTCAGCTCTGAAGTCCAACCCCTCCCATCTGAAAGCTCTGAGTCTGAGTGAGAACAATCTGCACGATTCAGGAGTGAAGCTGCTGTGTGCTGTACTGGAGAGTCCACACTGTAGACTGGAGACTCTGAGGTGAGTTCATGTTCTTAACTGTCTTACCAAGTGGGTTTTGGTTTCTTACAGAGTGAATCACATACACATCCAATGTTTTGCAAGTCACATATAGGTCACACTTGAAAAGTCAAGTGAACAGCCAAGCAAAAAAAAAGATCTGTGGAAAAAAAAAAATTGGAATTGAGCATTAAGACCTGTTGTGTGAAGTGCATTTATTCGATGCAACAAAGACTTTTTAAATGACTTCTTTGACTTTCTTGCTGAAATTATTCTTAATGATCATGCCTTTTTTGTTGGTGATTTTAACATTCACATGTGTTGTCCTGATAAACAATTGGTGAATGACTTTTTAAGCCTTATTGACTCTATTTGCTTTCAACCAGCTCTGTGTCCCCTCTGGCTTAACATCTGTAAACACAGTGGAGCTCAGCTTTTGGTTTCACTATGCCTTCTGAACCATACTAGAGTCTGTGGCTCCATCAACAGGTGGAGACCAGACAACCTGCAGGTCTCCTCCCAAATCCTAAAGGACTGTTGGTCAGCGTTCTATAAAGGAGGCCAGGAGAGAGCACCTGTCAAACCTCAGAGTCAAATTGTCACAATTCGTGTGTTATTTAACCGCCCCCACCCCCCACCTCAGCCTGTGTTCACTGAGCCATCCCCTGAATTATGCAATCGCTTCCTGCAATTTCTCATTGATAAGGTTGCTACTGCGAGGGCTCTCATCTCTACTCCTGTGTCAGACCCCTCTGACCCTGCTCCTCGCTTGGCTGTTTGAGCCTGTGTCTCTGACGGCTTTAGTTGTAGTTGATTAAACTTGTAGATGATTTAACACTGAGCGATACCCAGCAGGAACATTGTCTTCTAACCTGACTTCAATTGTTGTTTATTCAGGTTGAGGAGCTGCAGTTTGTCAGAGATCAGCTGTGCTTTTCTGGCCTCAGCTCTGAAGTACAACTCCCATCTGAAAACACTGAATCTGAATGATAACAATCTGCAGGATTCAGGAGTGAAGCTGCTGTGTGCTGGACTGGAGAGTCCACACTGTAGACTGGAGGCTCTGGAGTGAGTTCATGTTCTTAACTCTCTAGTGTATCCAGCAGATTTAGATCAGGAAGATTTCTCTTGTTCCCTCTTTGTCTGAGCACAAGCTGCCCAGCTTGTCACTGGGAACAGCTTGACTCAGTTCATCTGAAGGAAGACTTTGTTTTACACACACGCACACGCACACACACACACACACACACACACACACACACACACACACACACACACCTTCCAATCACATTCCTCATTCACCTGCATAGCTGGAGCAATCAGTGGTGCTTCCCTCCAATCAGTGGAGTACTTAGACTCGCTACTGTTCTTGAATCATTGCCAGATTATTTTTGCTTTCATTGCATGACTCTGTAGCACTCTCATCTGTTTCTGACCTGCTCTTCTGTCTCCAGCCCATCACAGCCTACCTGTTTTTGGACCTGAACTCTCTTTCATGTGTCCTGCTCTCCTGGCTTGGTCTGCCTCTGTCCCTGGATTACCCTACACCTCTCTCTCAGTAACAACCTGTTTTGGTGACTTAGACTTAGACTCAACTCTACTGATCCCTTTGGGACGACTCCCTCTGGGAGAAATTTACATTCCCATCAGCATAATAAAAAGGTGCCATACAAAGAGGATAGAGAAATGAAATCTGAAATGAAATCTCTTAAGAAGGTACAAGCTTAAAAATGGTAAAATGTACAGTGAACTCTACCACTCCTCCTTTGTCCTCCCCATTTCCTCCTCCCCCCAAGTGAGGAGTAATAGAGCATGATGGCGTGATGGACAAAGGATTTCTTAAGTCTAATAGTTCTGCATTTCGGATGAAGCCATCTCTCACTGAACAGGCTCCTCTGGTTGTTGATGGTATGCAAAGGATAGTTGGTATTGTCCATAATGTGTCTCTGTCAGCATCACCATAGAGTCCAGTTTCATACCAAGCACAGAGCCGGCCTGCCTGATCAGTTTATCCAGTCTGGAAGTGTCCTTCTTGGATATGCTGCCCTCCAAAATACCACAGTGTAAAAGAGGACACTGGCAACCACACACTTGTAAAACATCCACAGCAGTTTGCTGCTGATGTTGAAGGACTGCAGTCTTCTTAGGAAGTACAGCCTGCTCCCTGTCTCCCTGTTAGCTGGGGGGCTCCCATGCTGCAGCCTACCGTGTCAGACGTGGTGTCCTTTAGCCTGACGTACTGTGGTTGGTCAGTGAGGTAGTTGGAGATCTAGTCTACAATCCACTCCCATCCTGCTCAGTTTGTCGTGGAGCATGGGGAGTTTGATGGTGTTAAGGGCACTAGAGAAGTCCAAGAAAAGACTCGACCTTTCAACTTCGCTCGACCTTGAGCCAGGACCTCCAGCATGCACTGTGCCTATTCCCTTATCCAGATGGGAGTGGGCTTGGTGTAGCAGGTAGAGTGTGGCATTATCCACGCCAACACCCGGCTGGTACATGAAATGCAGGCTGTCCTGGGCCTTGCTCCTCTGCCCTCCCGGCACAACTTGGCTCTGACCTCCCCTCTGGCTCTGACTTCGTCCTGTTCCTGCCATGGCAATCCGATCCTCATTCTGTCTACTGACCATAATTTTTCACTCTGAAGAAGCAGCTAGTTTATTCGCTAGCCAGCCTGCTCAATTTTGCTAATCTCACCTGCCTAGCATGTGCTAGTGTCTGTGCCGAATGAAGTCACAAAATCATACTAATTAACAATGAGCGATGTAGAATAAGAAACTCACAGAGTCATATAAATCCACATCCAGTCATGTTCATTCATGTGGAGTCACACAATTCAAGGAGTAGCTAGTCACATGAAGTCACGTAGAGTCTACTGAGTCATGCAAATCTATATAAATTTACGTGAAGTCACATCAATTTTACGTTACATTCACATAAAGAGTCACGTAAACTCAAGTAGAATCACATAAATTCCCAGAGTCGTGTAAACTCACTTGGAGTCACATTACATCTCCTAGTGACATGAAAGCTCACACAGTCACATAAAGTCACACGAATTTACAAAGTAATGTAAATTCATCTAACGTCACAGAAAATCAAGTGAATTAGAACCACCGTGTAGAATCATTTTAAGCTCACATAAATGAGTCATGTACAGTCACATACAGTAAACTCGTGTAGTCGTATAAATCAACTTGGAGTCACATAAACGAACGTGTAAAATCATGTGAACTCACATGGAGTAACGTTGCCTCTTGTAAATTCACATAATCACTTCAAATCATGTAGAATCACATAACACCATGTTAACTCAGATTCCTTTAAACGAATGTGAGTTCTTGTGAGAGCAGTGAGAGCTCTTCTTCACTGTTTGCATTTTACAGTTCTGCTTCCTGAGCAGATGATTAAACACTGAGCAGGAACATTGTCTTCTAACCTGACGTAATTTATTTTTCATTCAGTTTGTGGAGCTGCAGGTTGTCAGAGATCAGCTGTGCGTCACTGGCCTCAGCTCTGAAGTCCAACCCCTCCCATCTGAAAACACTGCAGCTGAGCTTCAACAATCTGGAGGAATCAGCAGGGAAGGAGCTGCTTGATCTTCAGAAGAGTCCCAACTGTAGCCTGGAGACTCTGTGGTCAGACTCCATCTTTTACTTGTGTGCTGAGATGAAGATAATGTGGTGACTCTAAACTGCAGACATTAAGCTGATGTTGTACTGATCCTCTCTGAGTGTCTTCATGCTGAACTCTGGTTTCTTCTCCACTCTGGAGACTCTGCTTCAGTCCGTGGTTGGACTCAGTCCATGCTGGTCTCAGCAGGATTGGACCAAACACAGTCAGCATGAACACACAGATCCAGGGTTTCCTGTAGACCTCCAGCCTTCTCATTGGCTGCTTTCCTCAGTGCAGCTGTGAGAGGAGGCTTCAGGACTGGACAGAGAGGGAACAGTCAGCCAATCAGAAGCTTGTTGTGACTGTGTGTCTGAGTGGATGTGAGGACGACTATTGTTGTGTTGACGTCTCCAGGAAGTGAAGCTGGATCACAGCTGACAGCGTCAGGAGATGTGTAGAGACAGCAGCAGTGAGGATCTCTGTCTCTGCAGCAGTGATGCCTTCAGGGACTCTCTGCTCTGTATGCTGTAGTACTGACTGCTGCCTGATGGAGGCGTCTCTGAGAACTAATTCATGACTCCTTCTTTGTCTCCTCTCTCATCAGGTTGTACTGATCTCTCTGAGTGTGAGGGAGGAGGATATGCTGATCCAGGATCAGCTGTGTCCTGATGATCCAGAGAGCTTGAAGCAGCAGCAGCAGCTGGAGGTTGGAGAGGCTCTGACTGGACCCTGATAAACCTTTCTGCTATTCTCATCTTTTGTTCAGTTGTTTATATCAAATATTCGCCCTTACTTCTCACATCTTTCTTGGTTTTTGTGAAAAGCCAGCTCTGCTATTTTAAAGATAAATTTGTTTAACAGAATCAGTAAAAGTGTTTTATCAAAATACTTTGAATCGAAAGTGTTATCAGTGAATGAAGTTATTGTCATGTATCAGGACAGAAAGAAACACAGATCCTGTTTCTTAAATCTCATTTTGCCATTTTAATCTGCACAATCCAGCTCCTGAATGTGGCTCTAAACAATGCTTGTGTGTTGAATCACTTAAACTAATAACTGGAGGTTGAAGGCTCCTGGCCACAAAGTATACAGCATGCATACGACATTATTTGTTTAACACAAATATTTTTTCAGTTCTGTAAATGTACCATCCTTTGAGAAGTAATGGTCTCAAGGGGAAATGTAAATAATAAACATGGAGAGACTACAATGAATGCACCTGTGTTCCTTGGTGAAACACTTTTATCCATTTTTATAAAGAAACATTTTTTCACAGTCTTCAGACTATGGTGACTTCATAATTTATTTTTGATTCTTCAGATTCATTCTTTGGTATATTAGCAGGTCTTCTTGTCTCCCAGTGTTGGGTTCAGTCATGTAACACTGCACCACAGCACTGACATTTTGTCCTCTGTTCTGCATCACTGCATCATCTCTCTATCACTAAAGCGTACTCGTTGGAAGTCCCAATCTCATCAAATTAAAAAGTGAAGACAGACTTAAATGACATCGTCCTAAATTTGTTTTCCTGGAACGTTATACAATTTTAATTCTCATCAAAGTTTTTCCAGACACTGAAATAGGTTTGTAAAAATATTCAAAGAATCTGCTTTTTTAAACTAGTTTTGCACAATATCAAACAGGTAAGCCCACTGCTGGTAGAGGATGACATTATACTGTATCAAGGTTGGGAAAATGACAAATCTCCCCATGTTCACTCATTGGAAAAGAGTGATATAGCAGATTAAAGTGTTATGAGCTGCAAACATATAAGTCTAATATTAACAATTAATGAAGGTCTCTGTGATTATGTCAGGTCAAAGGTCTCTAATAAAGTTAAAGAAGGACAACATGGTTAAGAATTAGAAGACAACACCCACACAGTATTCACAGTTTTGGACTCTTGGCCCCAAGACCAGGAAATAATTTTCACAGGCTGAAAAAGTGTTGTTGTGATCTCTTGCTTACTAAACCTTAACAGCAATGAAGCGTCTCTCTTTGAAAGTCAGCTCAGACCATTTGCTGCTGTTTGTCATCTTACTTGGGGTAAGTTCATTCATATTTTCAGCATTAAAGGTGATCATATGCTTTTGTTTAAAAGAAATTCTCTCTCAACAAAAGGAAACAGTCAAAAGTGCTGTAAAGATTCAATGCACTGTTGAAGTATGGACTGTTCCTACAACCACTGGAAGATATCTTAAAGAAGTTTTACTTGAAGGTTTTAAATGATAAATTAAGCATTTTGAGTGTTGTAAGTCCAAAAGGCAACATACAGGATCCAAAAAACAATTCTTGGCCATCAATCTTTTGAGGTTGGCGTTTTGTGATGTAGTGTAGTGAAGTATAGACTGAAAAGAAGAAACTTCTGTTGTTGTTTTAATGTCCCGATCATTCTGTGTTCCAGTTAGGGGCATGTAATAATTTAAGACACAATATAATGGGATGATAACATTACTTTGCTACTCAGAGATCACATTAGGTCTTGCAGCTCTGTAAATTCCATTGTCATTCAGACAAAAAAATCAATTTACTGTAGATTGAAATTATTTTTGGGATTAAAACATTGTCCCTGTGCCCCGGCCATTCCTGTCCTGGTTCTAGGCTCTCATTGACTCCAGGGCGGCAGCAACACATTCAGATGAGTCAAAAGCCTCTCCATCACTGGTAACAGCTCGTCTGTCTGTCCTGGTTACAGGTAAGTCATTACATGAAGCTTATACATGTGCTGGGATGGCCACATACAGTTACAATGTGTATGTATTTTATACATTGTTACTGTATTCATCTTTGTTGGCAAGAACAAATATCTGCAACTTATTCTATAGTTATTCTATAGAAGCTAAAGATTAATTGGCAAGACTGACTTCTGTTCAAACAAAACAAGAACAGTATATCATGCCATATTTTCAGATGAGAAAATGTAATGTTATATTTTATCTCCTTTAAAACCTTGATCCATATTATGGGAAAGAGTTCAGAAAAGTTGTGAAAAAAAATAGTTTCACTCTATAAAATGTGATTAATGTGTCATGCTTAGCTCTGTTTCTTAAAGACAACAAACCTGATGAATATCATGTGATAGTTTTAGAAAGTTACACAAAGTAAAACTAGTGTTACTCTGAAACATTTTGTAAATGCTTGCATGCTTAGCTTTGTTTCTTTGTTGAAGTTGTAAACTCTTTGTTTATGTACTCTGTTTTTCAGCTCATGAAAATGTCAGACAGGTGAAGTTGTTGACACAGAATGAGACGTGTATAACTCTGGAGTGGAACAAAGTCAACAACATCTCAACATACATCTTAAGATGTGAAAACAATGGCAACGTCAAAGAGGAAAATATCGCTGCACCTGGTCCAGCGGCTTCAATTACTCATGTGGTTTCTTCACTTTCTGCTGGGACAAAATACAGTTTCACACTCTTCACCGTGTTTGAGGGAGTCAACAGCACTGGATACGTGTTTGATGCTGTCACAGGTCAGTGATCACTGAGTATTTTGAATGTAGATACTGTATGCAGCTTCAGGATGAAATGCTATCTTACCAACTATTTAAGGGAAAACTTATATTGTGTATATTTACAAGTATTTTTTTGTCTCTTAATGACCCAGCATTGCCAGATGATTTTCAAAGAATTGTACAAAACTGAAATCAGCAACACTTAAAGACAACAAACCTGATGAATATCATGTGATAGTTTTAGAAAGTTACACAAAGTAAAACTAGTGTTACTCTGAAACATTTTGTAAATGCTTGCATGCTAAGCTTTGTTTCTTTGTTGAAGTTGTAAACTCTTTGTTTATGTACTCTGTTTTTCAGCTCATGAAAATGTCAGACAGGTGAAGGTGTTGACACAGAATGAGACGTGTATAACTCTGGAGTGGAACAAAGTCAACAGCATCTCAACATACATCTTAAGATGTGAAAACAATGGCAACGTCAAAGAGGAAAATATCGCTGCACCTGGTCCAGCGGCTTCAATTACTCATGTGGTTTCTTCACTTTCTGCTGGGACAAAATACAGTTTCACACTCTTCACCGTGTTTGAGGGAGTCTACAGCACTGGATACGTGTTTGTTGCTGTCACAGGTCAGTGATCACTGAGTATTTTGAATGTAGATACTGTATGCAGCTTCAGGATGAAATGCTATCTTACCAACTATTTAAGGGAAAACTTATATTGTGTATATTTACAAGTATTTTTTTGTCTCTTAATGACCCAGCATTGCCAGATGATTTTCAAAGAATTGTACAAAACTGAAATCAGCAACACTTAAAGACAACAAACCTGATGAATATCATGTGATAGTTTTAGAAAGTTACACAAAGTAAAACTAGTGTTACTCTATGAAACATTTTGTAAATGTTATGCTTAGCTTTGTTTCTTTGTTGAAGTTGTAAACTCTTTGTTTATGTACTCTGTTTTTCAGCTTGTGAATATGTCAGACAGGTGAAGGTGTTGACACAGAATGAGACGTGTATAACTCTGGAGTGGAACAAAGTCAACAGCATCTCAACATACATCTTAAGATGTGAAAACAATGGCAACGTCAAAGAGGAAAATATCGCTGCACCTGGTCCAGCGGCTTCAATTACTCATGTGGTTTCTTCACTTTCTGCTGGGACAAAATACAGTTTCACACTCTTCACCGTGTTTGAGGGAGTCTACAGCACTGGATACGTGTTTGTTGCTGTCACAGGTCAGTGATCACTGAGTATTTTGAATGTAGATATAAAGCTTCAGGATGAAACACTGTGCTAGGAACTATTAACTATTTTCACAAAACATAACAAAACCAAAAATACATCAAAGATTATTCAAAGACTGATTTGACTGATTTGAGCGATGCATGGTGTGGCCTAATTTACTTGGTTAGTGACAGCTCCTCTTTCTTGCCTCAGCTCCCTCAATGGTGACTTTCGTCAACGCTCTGTCTCCAGAATAACACTTGAATGGAACGTGGATGTGAATAAAGACTGGACGTACTCACTCCACATTAACGGGGAGAATGTGCAGTTTCAGCCAAATGGATTGAGAGATGTTGTGTCATATTCTTTACTATCTCTTCAGCCTGGAACAAAGTATCCCTTTAGTTTGACAACAGTATTCTTTGAAGTCCACAGCAGTGTTTATTCAGACTTCACTCTAGCAGGTATTTGGCTCTCAACTGGATATTCTCCAACAGGAAAAATAAAATATGGCTCCAGATTTATTCACACAGAGCTCAAAATTTCACAATTTGGTAAACTGGATTTAATTTTCCTTTGGTAATAACTTTTGAAGGTATCGTTTATTATTATTTTCTTCCACTTTGCAGCCATAAACTGTACCAGTGTGAATTGGTATGTTACCAACTCATCAATCCAAGGAATGGTTGAGGGCTTGTTCATAAATGCAACAGCCTCCAATACATCACAATCTCATGTCAGTTACGGAGGCAGCAATGTGTCATTCACAGGCCTTTACCCTGGTGAAACGTACATGGTGTCTCTTGAATATGAAACACAAACCAGGCATTTTCAACAGTGCAGCTTTGAATTGACAATCTGTGAGTATTGGTCTCTTTCTTCACATTATATTAATAAATATCATTTAGACCAGAAATAGTGACCTGTTTCTGAAAACGTCTGAAGTTAATTTTGTTATTTGAGGGCACATGGCTTCATTGGCTGCAACTCTGGTTTTTACGATCAAGTTCAGTCATCAAAACTTATTTAAACTGACAATTGATTCATGTAAAATATGAAGAAACTGGAAAATGGCCATGAAAACCAGTCTGCAGTCATATTTTTTCCTGTTATTGCAGATGGTTTAATACAACCAACAAAATGATCCAAAGCACTAAATTTTCACCTGTCAAATTCAGTATGTTGACACATGTTTTGGTTAGACATTGTACCGAAATGACATTGTTCAACTTGTCTGGCTCAGTTCCTCCAGATTTAACCGCTTATTGTAAATATGCGGGAGCTGGCTATTCTGTTTTTGTTGCTTGGAATAAACCTGCTGGTGTATGGACTGCAGTAGAGGTCAATGTGACTGGGAAAAGTCATCGTGCGGAGGGACAACAGCATATCATAATATCAGGATTCCAACCAGCCAGAACATATGAAATATCTTTGGCTTCACTGTCCAGAAGTCAGAGTTCTCAACCATTTGTTTTTTTATGTTCTACTGATCCAAGGGGTGAGTGTTTGGTAAATACCATTTCAGCACTTCAGTCTGCTTTTTATTGGTTTATTTCGCACGGGAAAAACTAACAAATAATAATAGCTCTGATTTGTTGAGCATCTGCTTGAAGTTCTGTACCATAAATCAGTATTTTACTCCTTGTAGGAGTCATTGCAGGGTCAGTGTGTGCTGTGCTGATTTTGACTGCCATGGTCGGTGTCATTGTCTTCGTTTTGCTTAAGAAACCAGATTTTATCAGGTTGGTGCTGCATCTGAGACCAAACCTTCATTATTTTCCTGAGTAAGCTTCAGTCAGTCAATCTTTTTGCCTCGTTCCCAACACAGAAAAAAGCCCAGGCCTTTGGCAGCATCTGCTAAAATGTATAAGTGAGTATATCTTTAATCATGTCTTCATAATGGAAAGAGTTCTGTCTGGCACCTATAATGGGGGTTAAAAAGTAAATATGAAGTGGTGAATCATTCAGATCATGTGTGAGAAAGTGGTCTGTCTGTTTTCTATAAATGTCAGACCACTTACATCACTTTATGTTACACTTTATGTTTTTTTTTCAGGGCTATCTCTGTGGCAAAATTTCCGGAGCACTTCCACCAGTTAAGCAGGAACAACAACAGAGGTTTCAGGGAGGAATATGAGGTGCATTAAAACATACGTCTGTTTTTGTCTGTCAGTTTTAATACCATACTATAAATCTGTGTGTACACAGTTGCAATTCTGTCTAATTTGATTTCCAAAGACCACTGTGTCAGTTTCACCTCATCTACGTATTGTCACACAGAGCCTCATTAATGTTGGCACACAGCAGTCATGCAAAGAAGCTCTTCTACCTATGAACAAAACAAGGAATCGTTTTGCCAATGTCCTGCCATGTAAGCCACTTTTTCTCTGACTGTTGGACTATCATAAGGAAACACAATAAAGGTCAAAGTCGTCTGACTTGTTCCCCTTGTAATGTCCTGCGTCACAGTTAAGGTATCCTGTGCTTTTATACATAGATGACTGGTGTCGGGTGAAACTCACTACGTCCATTCTCAGGAGGACATCTGACTACATTAACGCCAGTTACATTCCCGTAAGTGTTACTTAGTACCTGACCGTCTTTAACAAAGACCTTCCTTGAATTGTTCACACCACCATACGGGCATTTTCTTAAAATCTTTAAGTTGCCACTGTGGCAAGTAAATGATAACTTCGACATCTGTGCACAGGCCATTTGACATTTAGCAGTTTATACTGACTGGAATGCATTGCGAAACAATTTTATATCATGGTTATGTATGGCATGTGAGACCTCGATTAGAGGCCATATTACATATTCTCTCACTTCTTCCCAGGGTTACAAAGACAACAGAGAGTACATCGCCACACAGGGTCCTCTGCCCTCCACCACCAATGATTTCTGGAGGATGATTTGGGAACAACGAGTGAAATGCATCGTCATGGTAACTAACTGTGGCGAGGGAGATCAGGTAGGTCTCTTCTCCTTACTTCACGTTGGGGTCACCTCAAAACAAAACGCACTGATCTCAAACATGTTGATGTTTTTCCCATTCTCTTTCTTTTGCCTTGCAGAAGTGTGAACGTTACTGGCCTCAAAACACTGAACCTTGCCTTTACGGAGAACTGTCAGTCACCATGAAGTCCCAGCTGCAGGAGCCCACCTGGACATTGAGGGAATTTAGAATAAAGCAGGTATGAAATGTGTCATTTGACTTAGGTCACTGATAAGATTTAGTCTTAATTCACAAACCACAACAATACTATAGTTAGCCCTACCACCGGCTGCTTGTGTGTATGTTCCCCTCAGAGCAAAACCACGGAGGAATGCATCGTGAGCCACTTTCACTTCACTGCCTGGCCTGGGTGTGGAGTCCCACAGGGTACACATGAGCTGATCCAGTTCAGCAGACTGGTGAGGCAGTACGTCCAGAGAGAGGGAGCAGGAACGCCAACTGTAGTTCACTGCAGGTACAGAATGGCTGCTTTACTCAAGAGCAACAATTGCCATTTGTTGGGCACCTCCATATGAGATCCATAGCATTGTAACCCATGTTGTGTGTGTGTGTTTCTCTGTCAGTGATGGAGTGGGGAGAACTGGCATAATGATCACCCTCGATGTGCTGCTTCAGCAGCTTGAAAATGGCAGTGAGGTGGACATCCTTGGCTTGGTGCATAAGATGAGACTGAGTCGACCACAAATAGTGCAGACAGAGGTAAGCTTGTCCTCATGAATCACTTCATACACTTCTATCATTAGGTACCCAGAGCAAGTGATGCTAAGTGATGCTTTAGCTATGCTTAATTATCATGTATTGTATCTAAATTTATCTGCCTATAAAAAACAAACTCTCTGGAATAGGTCATGAGAGCATTGTATTTGTTTACGTTCTTTTTCTCTGAATTTGACACAACACTTGAACCCATACACCACAATCATTGAACCCTGTGGCAATACTGCATGCAAGGAAGTGCCTGACAGGATGTGTCCTGTGCATAAGAGAATGCTGGTTTATTGTCTTTTCCTTTTTCTTTTTTTCCAGTCCCAGTATGTTTTCCTGCACCGTTGCATCATGGACTGCAATCAACACAATGAGGATACTGAAGAGCATATATATGAAAATCTAGACCCGATATATGCTTCGATATATGCTTCTACGATTGAGCTCGACAATGTTACTTAAATCTCTAAACAATGCAAGACTGTGGGTGCTGGAGTCTGTATTTTGTGCACTTAATTAGAAAACTACTGCTAACACTAATGTGCTTTATTCTCATATTTTGTTGCATGATTGCTGATATAAAAAAAATGCAAAAGCCTTTATTCAAAACTTGTACAGCTTATATACCTCATCTCTCAAATGTAGGTTGTAAATTATTGGATAGAGATCATCAAACACAGCATTCATTTTTCATTAATAAACAGTTACGCCAGAAACTCTGAATAAAATTATGCTATCATGCCTCTTTCATATTCATGTCAATGTGTAATGTCGGCAAAATGCTTCAATACTTCAAATACTTCAATCACAGGATTGAGCACTTAATTCTTGGTTCATTGGTTTTCTGCTGCTCAGAATATACTTAACTATCATAGATCAGGACTAGGACCCAAAAGGAACACGGACACCGAGCTCTGAGTTTTATGCACAACCTCTGGAGATGTAGTAGGGAGGCTAGTCTCCCACAAGGAGGTTGGTGGCCTCTGATGAGGGACAGAGTAGGGAACCAAAGCCCAGGTCGATCAGGAGACATAGAAGGAACAAGGAAAACTGAGTCACGGGCAGAGTTCTGGTTACTGAGGTGGATTAGTAGAAACAAAAGGCAGGTCGAATCAGGCGGGCAGGAGATACGAACAGAAACTGAAAGCTAAAGGCAGCCAGGCTGAGGTGGGCAGGAGACATGAATAGGAGTCATGGACAAAAAGGGCCGAGGCCAGGAGATTCACATGAAAAAAGAGTGCTTGAGAATCTGGAGCACATGTCGAAGACAATCTGGTGAATGATTATTAGCACCAGGTGGGTTTAAATCTCCCAGTCATTGCCACCAGGAGTCTCAGATTGGCTGCACAGGAACACCTGGGATTGGCTGTGGAAGAAGAGGGCAGAGACAGACTAAAGTCTCTTCCAGGCCACAACACATAACAATGTAATAAAAAGTATGTAGAGTGAGAAAACCACCCAACAGTAAAACAAAGATAGGAATTTGAAAAAGCAAGTTTGAAAGCACTTTCAACAAATAAAACAGATCTAGCTTGACATTTGACAAGGTTGTCAAATGTTTTTGTTGTATTTAACCATGAATGTTTCTTGTTGAGAGCTGAAGTATTTATTATTGTGAGCAAGGTTTTCTATAGGCCCACTCTTACAAATTTTAAACACTTAAACACAAATTAAAATGTAAATTTCAACCTTTACTTAACCAGGTTAGAAAGTTGAGAACATGTTCTCATTTACAATGGTGACCTGGCTGCACAAGGGAGACGTGAGATAAAAAAGAAACTGTAAAAACACAAGTGATAGCACTACATTCATAACGTACAAAGGGTTATTAAGAGTTATTACTTGATTATGACTTGAAGTTATCTGAGAAAGATATTGCAGTTTTGTTGAACTTTGAATGTCATAGAATGAAATGATTTACACCAAGCTGTGTAAATAGAGACAGTAGTCCACACTTCATATCCACTTGATGACTTGAAGACATACGCACTTCCTGTAAATTAGGGGTGCAAAGTGCAGACAGTATCATTTACCACAATGATGTGAACAGGAAACACCCACAGAGAAGGCGATAGTGCAGAGGCAGTCAGAAATCAGGAAGAGAACCACTGTGAAGACCTGAACAATTCACTTCAGACTCTGTTTTATATCGACAGAGTAGAAAACTGAAGCTGAGGCAGCGTGAGTGTTTATATTACTTGTTTATTATTATTACTGACAGAAGGATCTGGTGGATATGGTTTTTAATGTTGCTTAATGTTTTTTAATCCTCTTCTTCTCTTTAATGTTTCCATGTTTCTTATTATTTTTTATGTTGTGAAGCACTTTGCTAATTTTATTTTGTGATTAGTAACATCATTATATGACTTTAATGATAGTGGTGGCGACTATTATACTTACTACCACTACCACTTGCACTTTGGCTACTTTAACATATGTCATGTCTCCAAACTGTTTGGGGAAGACAATGAAAAGACAATGACAGCCAGAGGTAGCAGGAGCAAACACCGGTTTTATTTATCAGTGTTATTATTTTGTATAGTGTATAATATTTTATCAATGTTAATAATCCATCCATTCATCCATCAGTCCATTAATAAATCAATTTGTCCCTGTCTGTAACTCCTGTCAGACCATTTGAACTGCAGAAGATGAGTGTTAATGAAGCTCCCAGCTGTCTGTCTCTGAAGAGTGACTTGTCTAAAGGTGATCCTCCAAACTTCAGTAATGAACCTGGATCCTCAGACACACAGTAAGAACTGCTCCTCTCTGATTGGCTGTTAGCTAGCATGTTCTTCCATCAGTCAGTTGTAGAGTAACATTAGTCTTCATGGTCACAGACATTTTCTAGATCACATCCACACTTTGATACTAATGTCAGTCACCCAGAGAAGCTGTGACTTCATCTCAGACAATCTAGATGAACTGTGAAACCTGCTGATTCTGAACTGCAGCAGTAGTTTGTGTATTTGTAGCTTCCTGAATGTCTTTTGTCAGAGAATTTATCCAGGATTCATGTGACACACGTGAAGAAAAACATGACTGTGTTTGCAGAGATCTGAAGATCACACAGAGAGCAGAGTCAGCAGCTCCCAGCTCTATGAAGAGTGACTGGTCTAAAGGTGATCCTCCAAACTTCAGTAATGAACCTGGACCCTCAGACACACAGTAAGAACTGCTCCTCTCTGACTGTCTGTTCGCTGGAATGTTCTTCCATCACTCAGTTGTAGAGTAACATTAGTCTTCATGGTCACAGACATTTTCTAGATCACATCCACACTTTGATACTAATGTCAGTCACCCAGAGAAGCTGTGACTTCATCTCAGACAATCTAGACGAACTGTGAAACCTGCTGATTCTGAACTGCAGCAGTAGTTTGTGTATTTGTAGCTTCCTGAATGTCTTTTGTCAGAGAATTTATCCAGGATTCATGTGACACACGTGAAGAAAAACATGACTGTGTTTGCAGAGATCTGAAGATCACACAGAGAGCAGAATCAGCAGCTCCCAGCTGTCTGTCTCTGAAGAGTGACTTGTCTAAAGGTGATCCTCCAAACTTCAGAAATGAACCTGGACCCTCAGACACACAGTAAGAACTGCTCCTCTCTGACTGTCTGTTCGCTGGAATGTTCTTCCATCACTCATAGAGTAACATTAGTCTTCATGGTCACAGAGAGTTTCTACATCACGTCCATGCTTTGATACTCATGTGACTGTGGCAGCTGTCAATCCCTCAGAAAAGCTGTGACTTCATCTCAGTCGATTTAGAAAAACTGGAACCCGCTGATTCTAAACTGCAGCAGTAGTTTTTGTATTTGTAGCTCCCATTCTTTGGGCAGAATTTATCCAGGATTCATGTGACACAAGTGAAAAAAAGTAAATAGCAAGTTTTTGATGTAGCTTGGAGCTCATATTGTTGTCACCACATTCTGTTGGTGGAGAGAAGGTGGAGAACAAACATCCACGGACCGGACTCACGTTAAAGTACGCAGTGCATAAAAAGAGGGACAGAAAGTCGTCAAAGGTAGATTGTGACACACATGCTGTTCAGAGTATTTGAATAGTCTTCATGAATGAGGCAGAAAGTCAGGAGCAGCAGCTGAAAACAGGAGAGGAGAAATAAATGGAACAGTCCTTCATCTCAGATACAACGCTTCAGACAGAACAGTAACAGTAACTGAGCTTCTAGATGATGACAAACAAATTTTGATATTTTCCAACACTTGATTTTAGTAACAAAGAAATGTCTTGACAGAGAGAGGAAGAGGAGTCTGGTGTCTGTGGAGGAGCAGCCGTGTGGAGGAAGATCAAGAACCAGCACTGCACAAAGTGAGACTGCACGTCTGTCTGCTGATGTCTCCAAGTCTGAAAACTGGACTTTCTCATTCATTACAGGGAGAGTTGTTCTGTTCAGGACCTTGAATATCATCACATGTTTCTACATTTGTATTTGTCTGAATCCTCACTCTGAGTTTGGTCGGGTGTTTGTTTTCTCTGTCAGCAGATGGAGGTCTGCAGGAGGCTTTAGACGAACATAAGATCAGTGTGAGGAGGAGATGTGAACGTGTGACTGAAGGAAGTGAAGGAGCAGGAAGTGGAACCCTCCTCAACAGCATCTACACTGAGCTCTACATCACAGAGGGACAGAGTGAAGAGGTCAATACCCAACATGAGGTGAGGCAGCTGGAGACAACGTCCAAGAAGAAGAAGAAGACCCTCCATGATGTTCCAATCAGGTGCCAGGACATCTTCACAGCCTCACCTGACCAACATGGAGACATCAGAGTGGTCCTGACATGTGGCGTGGCTGGTGTTGGAAAAACCTTCTTGGTGCAGAAGTTCAGTCTGGACTGGGCAGAGGGTTCAGGAAACCAAGACGTCAGTGTGGTGATTGTTCTCTCCTTCAGGGAGCTGAACCTGATCAGAGATAAGCAGCACAGTCTTCTCACGCTGCTCCATGTTTTCCATCCAACATTACAGAAGGTGACAGCAGAGCAGCTCTCCCTCTGTAAGCTGCTGTTCATCTTTGACGGCCTGGATGAAAGCAAACTCTTTCTGGACTTCCACAACAATCAGGTTGTGTCTGACATCACACACAAGTCCTCAGTCAGTGTCCTGCTGACAAACCTCATCCAGGGGAAGCTGCTTCCCTCTGCTCAGGTCTGGATCACCTCCAGACCTGCAGCAGCCAATCAGATCCCTCCTGGATGTGTGGACAGGTTCACAGAAGTACGAGGCTTCACTGATGAACAGAAGGAGGAGTACTTCAGGAAGAGGTTCAGTGATGAAGGTCTTTCCAGCAGCATCGTCTCACACATCAAGAGCTCCAGGAGTCTCCACATCATGTGTCAGATCCCAGTCTTCTGCTGGATCACTGCCACAGTTCTGGAGCACATGTTGACAACAAAGCAGAGAGGAGAGCTGCCCCAGACCCTGACTGAGATGTACTCACACTTCCTGCTGCTCCAGACAAAGAGGAAGAAGCAGAAGTACCATGAGGGACGTGAGACAAGTCCACAGGAGCTAATGAAGTCTTATAGGGAAGTTCTTCTGAAGCTGGGGAGGCTGGCGTTGGAACACCTGGAGGAAGGAAACATCATGTTCTACCATGAAGACCTGCAGCGGTGTGGTCTTGATGTCACAGAGGCCTCGGTGTACTCAGGAGTGTGTACAGAGATCTTCAGAAGAGAGTGTGTGATCTTCCAGAAAAACATCTACTGCTTTGTTCATCTGAGCGTTCAGGAGTTTCTGGCTGCATTTTACGTGTTCCACTGCTTCACCAACAAGAAGGAGGAGGTACTGAAGACTTTCCTAGGGAAACACTGTGAACACTGGGACTTAAAACCAAAGTCCAGACTCAAGACACTTCGTCAGAGTTTTAGAAGGGGCAATAGCTCTGGTCCATCCCTGGATGTCTTTCTGAAGAGCAACATGGAGAAAGCTCTTGAGAGTAAAAATGGCCACCTGGACCTTTTTGTCCGCTTCCTCCATGGTGTCTCTCTGGAGTCCAACCAGAGACTGTTAGGAGGCCTGCTGGGTCGGACAGAGAACCGTCGAAAAATCATCCAGAGAGCTGTCAACAACCTGAAGGAGATGAACAGTGATGGTGTCTGTCCTGACAGAAGCATCAACATCTTCCACTGTCTGATGGAGCTGAATGACCACTCACTGCATCAGGAGATCCAAGAGTTCCTGAAGTCAAAGAACAGATCAGAGAAGAAACTCTCAGAGATCCACTGCTCAGCTCTGGCCTACATGCTGCAGATGTCAGAGGAGGTTCTGGATGAGCTGAACCTGAAGGACTACAAGACATCAGACCAAGGACGACTGAGACTGATTCCAGCTGTGAGGAACTGCACAAAGGCTCAGTAAGTCCAGATGTGATGATCAGCTCTATAAAGCTGAAGCCTCCAGTGTTAAAATAAAGGCACCTGGACACAAGATCAAAGTGTTCCATGATAAATGCTGTTTATTGTTGCAGTACAACGATCACTATTTGTTCTGGCTATCAACTTGGTGAATTTATCTATCTTCTGCCACCTTCTAATTTTGTGTTCAGGTGATGAAGGTTTGATACAAGTCCAGTAGGAAAACCTTGATGACTTAAGAGTTTCACCTCGTCATCACTCCATCACTCTTTCTTCTCAGTATTTATCAGTCTTTTATTTTGACAGTGGACACACAGTCTTCACCGTCCCCATCATGAGTCTGTTTATTGTTGTGTTGATCTACAGACTCACGTGATATAATGGAACCAACGTCACTGCAGCTTTAACTGGTTTCAATATTGTTCTCATGTCGTTGTGTTTTTGTATTAATGAAGGTATTAACCAACATATGCTTATCATAGACATGTGGAATTGTCAGTTTAGCAGGGTTACCGTAGTCTAACCATACATTTCATTCATGACATGGACCTCAGAGCTTGTCAAACACCTTGAGATATTGTTGAGTGGCTGAGCCACAAATCTCCCACAGTTTGTGTCATGTGTTGCAGAGCATTGATTGGTACAATGTGTTTATTTTTCATGTGAATATCTTTTTGCTGTCAGGAGATCTGCAGTATCTGGGGCATAACAACTCAAACCCAAAAGAGGATCTGGGGTTACAGCATCAACTCCTCAAATCAAAAACCAACCCAAAAACTCATGTTACGTTGTCAATACCCCAAAACCCACTGATCTGAGAACAGACAACTTTACGTGCCCTTGAGTTGTTGTGTAATTCATTAATCTAATTAACATGTCATCAGACTGTTTTTGCTTCTTGGTCACTGAGTAGTTACTTTGTTGAAATTTGGGACTGAAATAGAAACATTAAGAAGTCAGACCTTTCAACTGAAGCTACAGTTTGTCATGTCACCATGAACAAAAGGCCATGAATGCCACAAAATAATAATTCAGCCTTTCCTACCAGTGTGTAGTGTACCAGGGTCACTTGGTCATGGTTGACGAAGAGCAGACAGTGACATCACACTCATCGCAGATGCACAAAATGCCCCAAACACAGGACTGAGGTCCAAACATGCAGTTAAATGAAGAGGAAGGGATGAGTGAGGGGGAGCGAGTCAGCTGCAGCCAACACTATATGTTACTGACACACATCTCTGGTTGAATGTTGAAGTGAGTGTCTGCTGGTGAAGTCCTTGTCCATCGAGACCAGCAGCAACACAGGGACAGCAGACGAGCATGTAGAGCAGGAGTAGGGAACGTGTTCCACAAAGAGCCATGTGGCCGCAGGTTTTTCTTCCGACCGAACAGCAACACACCGTATTTGTCTTGTTCAATCAACTGATTTGAGACTTCAGACAGTCGATTGATCAATCTGTGTGCTCTGGATAGGTTTGAACAAAAACCTGCATCCACATGACTCTTTCTGGAACAGGTTCCCCCTGATGTAGAGTTACAACCTGCAGTGATTTTACACTGCATCAAACACCACCTTCAAAGAAAGCTCTAGACTCTGGATTTGTGGCTGGATGAACAGTCTGACTTTAAATTGTCACATTTCAGTTTGATTTTCTCTGTCCTCACAGTCTCTATAAATGTGGACTCTCATGGACTCACTGTGAAGTTGTGGCCTCAGCTCTGAAGTCCAACCCCTCCCATCTGACAGAGCTGAACTTGAACTGGAACAAGCTGCAGGATTCAGGAGTGAAGCTGCTGTGTGCTGGACTGGAGAGTCCACACTGTAGACTGGAGGCTCTGTGGTGAGTTCATGTTCATAACTCTCCAGGTTCTGACTTGGTTTGCTCTATCTGACAGATTTAATTCTCACCATGCATGTGTTGTGTCTCAGATCATCCCCTATGTACATTGGGCATCATTCACCAATATCTTCTTAAGAATCTTCTTAGATTCTTTCGTAAGTTGCTCTTCAGAAGTTCCTTAAGAAAACCCTACGTCAGATTCATCAAGCCTCAGAAATGTTCGCAGCTGTGTTCTTACTTGATGAATGTCATTTCTTCTTAAACTGAGTGTGCCAGTTGAGTCTAATTGACATAGGATTAGCATAGGTAACCGCCCCATCAATGCCCATAAAAGGGCCTGTTCAAGAAACTGCAAGGCTGTGCGGACAGGAGGAAGTAAACAGCAACAAGCAAACAGAAACAAAACAGAGCAAACAGCAACAAAATACTTAAAGCAAAGCGTAGATCAGATGGAGCACAGCAGGTGAAGAGAAAAAAAAACGTAAAGAGAGAAAACTTAAACTTAATTTAAACTTAAATTTAAATTGTACTTAAACTTAAATTATATTCGTTAGCCTTAGTTTAAGCCATACGAGCACAAACAAAAAAGAAGCATAGGAGGCTATCACAAGTGCAGTAGACACGGGGTCAGGAGAAGGAAAAAGAAATGGTTTGATCTGAAATCTGAAACAAAAAAAATGGCAAAATTCCAACAGGAGGGGAAACAGCAGACACTGACCTGTCTGAGCTAGATCAGTGCATCAGAGCCATCATAGGGGATTTTCCAATTTACTTGATTAATGTTAAATCATAGCACATTTTATTTAATAAAGAAATACAAATTCTCTGTATTTTTACAAAAATATAAAATGAGTAAATAATAAATATGACAGAATTATCACTGTAATATTGAATTTTGTTGAACTGTACAAGAGAAGCAAACACAACCATGCCAACATGTCAGCACTGATATGTGCGCAAGTATACTCCTGAGTGTTCGTAGGATTTGTTCTTACCTAAGAATAAATCCGAGATAAGAAGAAATTCATGAATGCCACAATCTTCGTAAAATCTTCGTAAGTGGGACTTAAGAATGGTTCGTGAATGAGGCCCATTGTCTTCCAGCCTGACTTCATTTATTCTTTATTCAGGTTGCTGAACTGCAGTTTGTCAGAGATCAGCTGTGCTTCTCTGGCCTCAGCTCTGAAGTCCAATCCCTCCCATCTGAACACACTGGATCTGAGTGAGAACAATCTGCAGGATTCAGGAGTGAAGCTGCTGTGTGCTGTATTGGAGAGTCCACACTGTAGACTGGAGACTCTGAGGTGAGTTCATGTTCTTAACTCCCCACTGTATCCAGCAGATTAAGATTAGGAAGATGTTTTGAATTTCCTTCATTTCTCTTACTCGCTGCTTGTCTGAAAACAAATCACAACAGCTCTTTGTACAGTAAACAGTTTGACTGTGAGTCCATTAACAAGAATTTGTTTTCACACACACACACACACACACATACACACACACAAACACACACACACACACACACACACACACACAGACACACACACACACACACACACACACACACACGTACACACCTTGTTGAAAGAAAAGTTTGTTGGAACACAGTTGGGTTAGGTAAGTGATCCCAGTGAAAACATAATTCTGCAGGGAGTTTGAAGCTGGTTTCCTCATGAATCAGTGTGTAGATGCTTGGTAATTTAATGACAGCTTTAACAGACAAGACAGATCAGTTCCCAATACTTTTACTCACAAAGAGTCACAGAAATTCAGATTAAGTCATGTAATCTCAAAGTCAGGTAAAGTCAGGTAGAGTCAAATAGAAAGTTATGTTGTTGGAGCCATTTTGCATTGCATGTGAATCACACAAGTCACATTGAGTGATGTTGGAGTCGCACGAACTCATGTAGAGTTATGCAAATTCACATAACTCAGGTCAAATTATGTAGTTACCTAAACTTAAGCAGAGTCACATAGAATTACGTGAAGTCACATTAATTTACATAACGTCACATAGCTTCATTAAAGCTCATTTAGTGTCTCATAGTCATGCAAACTTGCGGAGCTTCGTTAATGTTCAAATAGAATCATGTGATTCTATGTGAGTCACGCGGAGTCATGTAAACAGAGGTAGAGTCATGTAGAGTCCCATAAAGCCATAAAGACTTTTCTCTCTTACCATTTACCATGATATTCTTTACAATTTTCCACAACAACACCAAACAATAGCAGGAAGCTTTCCTGGTCTGAACGTCTATACATGTCAAAAATTGACGTGTACGCACAGAGATGTTAAAACAAATATTTTGGACCTGGTGGCGTTCCATACTCTGCATGACTTTACCTGATACTTGACATGGCGTTAACTCGCGTAGAGTCCTATAGATTCATGTTGTCACAAACTCAGAGACTCCTGTAGTCATGCACAGTAAATCTATGTAAACTCTTCTTCTTACCACAGTCATGTGAAGTCATGCAGAGTCACACTGAGTCGTGTGAATTTACATTGAGACGTGCAGTGTCATGTAAACTCTGAGTTATGTAGATTGTCATAGTCACATATCAAGTCACATAGAGTCCCCTAGAGTCAGATGATTTTACGCTGTCATGAAAACTCATATTCAGTCATATAAAATCACATAAAATGACATAGTCTTATTGTGTAATGTGAAATCATGTTCAGTCAAATAGAGCCAGGTAGAGTCATGTAAAGCTGACATAAATGACACATGTAAAGTCAATTAAACTAAAATAGTTGAGAGAGAGTAGAGCCATGTAAATTCCAATAATCACTTCAACTCATTTAAAATCAGGTGAACTCACGGAGAGTCTTGTAAACTAATGTGAGTTCTTGTAAGAGTAGTGAGAGCTCTTCTTTACTGTTTGTATTCTACAGTTCTGCTTCCTGTTGTCTTCATGTGTTTGGAGTTTCCATGTTATAAACTTGAACATTTGAAATCTTCTTCAGTTCTGAGTGATTCCCAGCAGGAACACTGTCTTCCAACCTGACTTCATTTATTCTTTATTCAGGTTGAGGAGCTGCAGATTGTCAAAGATCAGCTGTGCTTCTCTGGCCTCAGCTCTGTCCAATCCCAATCCCTCCCATCTGAAAACGTTAGATCTGAGTAAGAACAGTCTGCAGGATTCAGGAGTGAAGCTGCTGTGTGCTGGACTGGAGAGTCCACACTGTAGACTGGAGACTCTGTGGTGAGTTCATGTCCTTAAATCTCCAGTGTATCCAGCAGATTTAGATCAGGAAGGGGAGGGAGGTTTTGAATTCCCTTCATTTCTCTTGTTCCCTGTTTGTCTGAGCACAAATCACAGCAACTCTTTGCACAGTTTGTCACTGAGAACTGTTTGACTCTGAGTTAATTTGAAGTAAGAACATTTGTTTTACATACATACACATACATACGCACGCATACACCTTGTTAAAAGAACAGCATTTTTAACACAGTTGCAGAGGTAAGTTATCACAGTGAAAACATAATTCTGCAGTAAATTTTAAGGTGGTTTCCTAACGAATCAGTGTGTAGATGCTTGGTAAGCTTTAACAGACAAAACAGATCAGTTCCCAATACTTTTACTCACAAAGAGTAAGGGAAATTCAAGTAAACCCATGTAACCTCAAGTAGTCAGGTAAACTCAGGTACAGTCACATAGAGACCATCAGTCTGAGAAGAATGAGTTAAACTCAGTGAAAGGAGGAGACAAATGCATCGCGAAAAAGTGAATTCATTAAGGGTTGGGAAACCCAAGGGTAAGCCAGCTGAGAACAAGAGTAACATGACGGGAGCCAAAGGGCCAGAAGGCTGGGAAAGTTGAAAAAGGTGGGAGAGCACAGGTTTACAGGAGACAGGACACAAAGAAATTGTATTTGAGTTTACCCTAGTGAAAACACAGGGAGCAGGAAACTGAAATGCAGGAAAAAAACACAAAACTGTCTTGGAGGGAAAACATAAATGTCACATAATGTAAACATAAATAAACATAAAGTCTGGACTTGGCATGCTCACAACAAACAAACTCCCCAAGGATGGATGAAGAAGAGAGGATGAATTGCATCCAGTGATAAGTACCTCCTGGATGTCCACAAGTCTGCAGCGAATCGCTCTATATGTAATGGACAGGGTAAGATCACATCTGGGGTATTAGGGCGCTGTTACGGCCTCATAGGTTTATCCAAAAACAGGCTCAAGGCTCAGGAACATTGTCTTCAAAATTGACTTCATTTATTCTTTATCCAGGTTGAGTAGCTGCACTTTGTCACAGATCAGCTGTGCTTCTCTGGCATCAGCTCTGAAGTCCAACCCCTTCCATCTGACCTGGCTGGATCTGAGAGGAAACAGCCTACAGAAATCAGCAGTGAAGGAGCTGCTTGATCTTCAGAGGAGTCCCAACTGTAGCCTGAAGACTCTGGGGTCAGACTCCATCTTTCACTTGTGTGCTGAGATGAAGATGATGTGAAAGTTGTGGTGATTCTAAACTGCAGACATGAGGCTAATGTTGTACTGATCCTCTCTGAGTGTCTTCATGCTGAACTCTGGTTTCTTCTCCACTCTGGAGACTCTGCTTCAGTCCAGGGTTGGACTCAGTCGATGCTAGTCTCAGCAGCATTGGACCAAACACAGTCAACATGAACACACAGATCCAGGGTTTCCTGTAGACCTCCAGCCTTCTCACTGGCTGCTTTCCTCAGTGGACCTGTGAGAGGAGGCTTCAGGACTGGACAGAGAGGGAACAGTCAGCCAATCAGAAGCTTGTTGTGACTGTGTGTCTGAGTGGATGTGAGGACGACTGTTGTTGTGTTGACGTCTCCAGGAAGTGAAGCTGGATCACAGCTGACAGTGTCAGGAAATGTGTAGAGACAGAGGTCCTGGTCCATTAAAGCCTGGAACCATCACATCTAATCTCAGTCTTTGTTCTCTGCTTTCAACTGTGCACAACTGATGAGTTCATCTCTGTCACAGCTCTCAGATCAGTGAGACTGAAGCCTGCACATCACTGGCTCTGATGTCAAAGCAGCATGGTGACATGTAGGAACCATGTGGTCTCTGTCCAGACCAGAACCTCTGCTGAAATCCAGGAACCACAGCTCCTGTGTTGCTCTGCAGTCTCTGAGTCAACATGTTTGACCTTGAACATCACATTTATATCTGTCCATGTCAGAGGTCAGAGCAGATGAAGCTCCAGTGTGACTGAGAGTGTGGTTTGAAGAGCTCTGAAGCTCACAGCAGCAGTGAGGATCTCTTTCTCTGCAGCAGTGATGCCTTCAGGGACTCTCTGCTCTGTATGCTGCAGTACTGACTGTTGCCTGATGGAGGCGTCTCTGAGAACTCTGAATCATGACTCCTGCTGTGTCTCCTTCTCTTATCAGGTGGTATTGATCTCTGTGGATCTGAGGGATGAGAGGAGGATGTGCTGATCCAGGATCAGCTGTGGCCTGATGATCCACAGAGCTTGAAGCAGCAGCAGCAGCTGGAGGGTGGAGAGGCGCTGACTGGACCCTGATACTGGGAGGTGGAGTGGAGAGGAGAGCTTCATCCAGCAGAGACGCACTCACACACACCTTTCTGTTGTTTTCATCTTTTGTTCCATTGTTTATATCAAATACTGATTTGAGTTGCTCTTTCTTCTCACATTTTTCTTGTTTTTTGTAAAAAGTCAACTCTGTCATTTTAAAGATTCATTTGTGAACAGAATCAGTGTCAATGTCAGAGAATGAAATCATTGTCAAGTATCAGGACATAAAGACACACAGATCCTGTTTCTCAGATACCATTCTGCTTTTCACGGCATGTTTATCTATGTAATCCAGCTCCTGAATGTAGCTCTTAAACGACAGCTGAGTTGAATTATTTAAACTAATAACTGTATCTTGAAGATCTGACATTTTTTGACATCTATTTTTTTCTTTTCAGTGAATGATCTGTTCTTTAAGAAATAATAGTCTTAAGGCAAAATGTAAATAATAAAACTGGAGTGACTAAAGTGAATGTACCCAGAGCGCTACACAGCACTCATTACCGGTGCTTAATTATCATGTATTGCAACTAAAGTCTTCAGAGTTTATCTAAACAAAAAACAGTTATGTCAGGAATTCTGAATAAAATTATGCTATCATGCCTCCTCCACATTCATGTCTTCCCGTAATGTAGCCCAATAGTTAAATCACAGGATTGAGTACTTAATTGTTGATTCAGTGGTTTTCAGCTGCTGAGGATATACGTAACCACTGAATAAAAAATACATACAAGGAGAAAACCACCCTATTAAACAGCCAAACAAAGAAGTTGAAAAAGCAAGTTTGAATGCACTTTTAACAAGTAAAGAATATTTTGCCTGACTATTGTGCCAGGTCAACAAATGTCACTGTCGCTGCCATATTGCAGAGATGAATTATGGAGTCTCAGGGGGATGCCACTGCTTGAGGATGCACAAACTTCTGTACTCTCCATCCAAGACCCAGGAGACAGCCCTTTCATGCGCAAGGCTTTTTGTTGTATTTATCCATTAATACATCTTGTTGAGAGCTGAAGTGGTTATTATTGTGAGCCAAGCTAAGTTTTTGGCTTACATAAAACCTATTTTGACATGGTCATAGAAAAAAATGTCCTTGCTTGCACATATGCATGAAAGAGAGAGAGAGAAAGAGACATTGTGACGTGTCTGTACTGGTCAATGGGTTATCGGGTTATACAAATATTGTATATAATAAAGCAATGGTTCTCAACTTTTGTCAGGATTCAAAATATTGTCAACATAAATATATATAATATATATAATATAAATATTGTCACAGAGTAATTCTAAAGATCAAACCGTGACAAACAGGGAGACATAAAACAACAAAATGAGTTGTATTCATGATGATTTATTATCATCCATAAAATATACAAAATTAATGAATACTATTTATCCATGTCTCCGAGTCTTCTTGTGATGATTCAAACGGTGGTCTTGCCACTACCAATATGGCGGACGCCTCCGCGTGTCGGCGCCGTCTTAGCCCGTAGACTTCCGTGCTCGCGTCACGCATTAAAAGCCATGGAAATGACGTTGGCGTCAGCTCGGGTCCTGCACGGATTAAAGATGGCTCCCTCTCATGCGCTGAGGTGCTGTAAACGGGCTCTGAACTGGATACCTGTCCTGTTCATCAACCTGGTCGTCGGTTGGTCTTATTACGCCTACGTGGTGGAACTCTGTGTCTGTAAGTACGTCCACTTTGACGAGTCCTCGGCTGCTCCACTGACAATATCCGGCGCTGTTGACAGCCTCCGGATCAACTTTGATAAGCTGTCGTCAACTTGTTAGTCCAAGTGAGGTGTTCCCGTCGCCAAAATGCATCAATTCAATGCTGGGGATAATAAACACCGCACTTTCTTTGATTTTTTTTTAAGCGTTAATATGCATATGAAATGCAGCAACAACCACGTAAATACGTTATGTGAACTTTTCCTTAACATAACAATTATCTATTATTAGTTTAAAACCTCCGTAACCGCAGCTGAATTTGCTAAAGATAACACAAGCTATTATATGACAGTTAAGTTGAATGAACAATAACATATAAACAAGGCTAGACTGCATCTTTATCTCCACCTGAAGGCGCAATAATGCACAAATACCCCATAAGTCCTCTATATTTTTGTATGTAGTTTGCAGGGATTGCTCACTATCCCTCATGGATATTTTTGAGTTTGTTTGTTTTTTTTTGATCGATTTATATCATGATGTAAAGCCCTACTTTTTGTCCTTTTTAATTCTAACACTGATGGACAGACAGCAGGATCCAGCTGTCTCATCACAGTGTCGTGTATTATTGATTGTGATGAGGGCTGGAGAGTTTAAAACTACCCATATGCAAGGAAATAATTCACCTCTACGTTTGTAAAGTGGATGTGGCGCAGCATGTATGTGTAGATGTCTCATTAAGTCTTGTATTCACTTGTAAACCCTGTTAAATCATTCATTTTACTCCCAGAGTAAAGGAGATTTAACCTTTGACCTATTATTTCTAAAGATTCGTTCAGGCATTAAGAAAGCAGACCTGTCTTAAAATAGCTCAGCTAACAGAAACATTGGTGCTCCTGGTGGTACACATTGATCAGACAAGATTGTCATTGTGTCCGCTTGGAACAGATGATACCATTATCAGCACGTCGATGGCTTTTAGTTTTGTGTGCAAGTCAGCGGCTGTGGTCAGGACAGGGACATCCCTGCTGCTCACACAAAGCTCTCTGTTATGGCTGGCCCACTGCTGGCCGTGCCAGGCTGCTGCCACATGGTGGGAGAGAGGGGTGTGTGTGTGTGTGTCTGTGTGTGTCTGTGTGTGTCTGTGTGTGTGTGTGTGTGTGTGTGTGTGTGTGTGTGTGTGTGTGTGTGTGTGTGTGTTTGTGTGTGTGTGGTGGGGGATGTGTAGTCACTTATTCCTAGGACACTTTTTAAGACTCCTACTCTTTACTAATACTGTTTTTTCTTTATTCAGATACAATCCCAAACAATGCAGAACGAAGTAAGTGATGCTGCCTCATGTTGAATAATTAACAAAAAAAAAGGTGTCAGAGATGCATATGTCGCTGTGAAACGTTTTATATCCTTCTCTCCACAGTCAGCTATTTGGTCGTCTTTCACATCTGCCTCTTCATGTTTATATGGGCCTACTGGAAAACTATTGGCTCCCGACCAGCTGGCCCATCAAAAGCAGTAGGTCACTTGTTGTTGTCAAACTGAAATAAAGCATGAAAAAAAAAGTAATAAAAGTCCCATTTCATGATGTGCCACTGGTTTTCATTTTCCTCTCCTCTCAGTTTGGTCTTCCCCGAGCAGAGAAGGAGCTGTTTGAGCGAGAGGAGCGAGCTGAGGTGCAGCAGGAGATCCTCAAGAAGGTGGCGAGGAATCTACCCGTGTACACGCGCACGGCGGGAGGAGGTGAGCCTGGCGCGTCTCTGTTTACTCCTCCAGCACGCCACCAGGGACAACTCTGCGGCATTTGCTGTTGCCACCGTCGCCTCAGACATGGGAGGAAGGGCACAGTCACTTCCTCCATCGTTTAGCTGTTTGTTACTTACAGGCACAACGTCTAATAAGCAACACAAATGGCATTGCGAAAGTGTGTTGCTGTGTCTCACCTTCCCCTTTTTGGGTCAGAGTACAAAAACACTCTTCATTCGACAGAATTTCCACCACAAAGAGCAACACAGAAGACACTCAGCTGTGCGTTGAGGTGTTTGTTTCCTGTGAATGTGCGTCAGGCTCGTCTGCCCCGTTTCTATGCAGCTGCTCGTCCCAGGAGGGTTAATTGGAGGGAGGAACAGCTTGGTATCTCTGCAGACCATGATTCCACTCTCATGATCACACACACACACACACACACACACACACACACACACACACACACACACACACACACACAGGGACCAGGGACATTTTAAAATGCATTCTAAAAACAATGTCTCTATTACACTAATGGTATTTGTGAGGGCTGCACTGTAAATGTCAATTTGTGGCACAAACACAGAACTGAAAAGCAAAACTTGAGTCCTAAATCTGTTAAAAATGTTGAATGCACCTTAAATTCTCATCCATCCTGTACATAATTGTAGTGGTCTACTGGTTCCTTTCTCCAGCATACAAACAGTTGGGCAGGTCTCCAGTCCATCACAGGAGTTGTACTCATTCACATGCAGTTTAGACTGTGGGAGGAAACCCAGAAAAGCATGCAGACACAGGAAGAACACATCACGTCCGCACAGAGAAGCCATCGGCCCCACTGGGATCCGACCCTGGGACGTTTTTGCTGTGAAGCCTTAACCACTGGCACACCACGTCACCCTTAAATTGTCACTTTGTCTAAATATTGCAGAGCAGAGCATGACTGTTTGCATAAATCTGCCCCATTTCCTCACAACAGCCATCCGATACTGTGACCACTGCCAAGTGATCAAACCCGACCGCTGCCATCACTGCTCCACCTGCGAGACGTGAGTGTTTTCTGAGCGTAGCACACTCGACCGATCAGGCCCATCGCTAGGTCTGTTTCCATTCCCTCTGGTAATGCCTCAATCCTAATTGTTGGAATAAGAACTGCTTTCAAAAAACCTTTCAAATACTGTTAAAATATTTTAACGCTCTCATTAGGTGGTTTTCAGACCTGTAATTGCCAAAGTTTATCGCAAAAGTGCAATTGAAATACTTTTTTTTTTTTTTTTCGATTTTCACATCACTGGACATGATGTAAGAGGCCACATGACCAGTTCCACTTAAGCAAGATGACACGGTGTGGAGAGATACTGAGATTTTTGTAAATATAAAGAAATTTTATGGGATGTTGCTAGAATAGACAATGAGACTATGAGAATTATGGCTCGTGCAAAACACCCCTCAATGGAAACACCTGCAGCAGTTGTACTATATGAAAATTTTCGATTTAACGCTTATATTTTGCAAAAAACTCTTATGGAAACGCAGCTACACTAGCCTACATGTCCACCCCTCACTTATATATAGGAGACTATGATGCCTGTTATATTCATGTACATTATCCTCAATCCTCAAGGTGTGTGCTGAAAATGGACCATCACTGTCCCTGGTATGTACCTCTCATTGAACTACACCTTCATGATCTAAGTTTGCTTTGAAAGGCGTGGGGAGAGTGGTTTCTTTTTTTTTTCACTTTCTACCTTCTTTCCTGTTTCCCTTCAGGGTGAATAACTGTGTGGGGTTCTCAAACTACAAGTACTTTGTCTTGTTCCTGGCCTATGCCTCGCTCTACTGCGTAGTCATTTGTGCTACAGTCATCCAGTATTTTATCAAATTCTGGACCGTAAGTACCGAGACTTCCTCCCTCCCACCCGTCTCTTTTAGCATGCCGATGCTTGTTGCTGTCACTAGGTTTAGACCGTCGCTGTTAAAGCCCATTGACATGTACTATTTTCCAGTGCCAGAAGTTCACCATTTCAGACTAACCACTCCCATCCTCTTGAGCTGATGAACTTGTGGCGATAACGTGCGGTGATCATTCTTGTAAGATATGGACGTGTGCGTCATGTGACTGCTTCCTCTCCAGCACGCTGCCTCTTACAAGACAGCGGCTCTGATCGTCCTTCACAGTTGAGAACTGATGATTCTCCGACACGTTACTAACACTTGTGCTCTCATTTATTTTTTTTTCTCCCCCTCTGAAGAAACAGCTGCCTGACACGCATGCCAAATTCCACATCTTGTTTCTGTTTTTCGTGGCGGCCCTGTTCTTTCTAAGCATCCTGTCACTTCTTATCTATCATCTGTGGCTTGTGGGAAAGAATAGGACCACCATAGGTATCTATAAATAACCATGTCATTTGATGCAAGTGCAGGTTACATCCTTTTGAAATGTCATCGCCGTCTGACTATGTTTTTCTGTTGAATCTCTTTTACTTTTGCCTCCAGAGGCTTTCAGAGCTCCCGTCTTCACCAACGGCCCAGACAAAGATGGCTTCTCTCTGGGCTACAACCGCAACGTGGCCGAGGTGTTCGGTGACCAAGCCAAGTACTGGTTTCTTCCTGTTTTCTCAAGGCGAGTCTGCTCTGACCCGACACCAACCACCGTAGCCATTACAATTCAACAGTTAAAGAGGCGGCGCCGCAGCCATGGCTTTGCCTAGGGCCAGTCTATTCTGCATTAGCAAACAAACAAAAATCCATCTGCAGCATTGGAGCTTTAGAAAACAAAAAGGGGGGGAAAAAGTCATTTAAACCCCATAATTCACCCAGCGCTCACATGCTCTCTTTGTCTCGTTTGATCAGTCTGGGGGACGGACATTCCTTTGTGACCCGATTGGTGCACATAGATCCTGAGCAAGCGAACCACATCCTCCAGCAAAATGGCAAAGGGTTGAGTATTGCTGTTTGCTTTGTGTTGAGTCTTAATCTCTGCAACCTCACTTTGTTTGCTGGGTGTTCACCTCTGAATGTGACTTCAATCGCAGCCCCGCCGACGGGCAGACCAGCCCGCTCGGCAACAACGTCCACGCAGCGGCAGACGACACCAAAGAGAAGATCGGTGCGTGGCTGCCGCCTGCGGACGCGTCATTGCATGGTCCCTTTTGCGCGCCGGCTCTTTCATGCTTTTCGTTTTGTGTTGTCCTCACTTCAGACGGAGGCCAGATTGTCTCGGTGACGATGGAGAGCGAGCCGTAGCAGGTTTGTGGACCCGACTCGGATGCTGTCGCACGTCGCTCCGTGTTTCTTTACAAGTCATCGTCTGCGGCTGCAGGCGCATGCGTGAAGAGCTCACCAGCTGTCATGCCTTAAACCGGGAGCATCAGCACCTCCGTGGGAGCCGTCCTCCTCCTCCTCCTCCTCCTCCTCGCTCCAACAACCAGCACCACAACACCAAACGTTAGCACATCAGCAGAGACTGTACAACGACCTCGTAGACTGCACCGGTCTGAAGCAGAGGCGACACACAGCCTCGGTCTGTGTTTTGAGCCAAAGTTTTGTTATTGTTGCATGAAAAGGGGACGAAAAAGAGCAACCTCTGTTTCAGCCTGGAGCTACTGTATGCCCAGCATTGTCTGTGTTTCTCTACACGGGTAACTCACTTTATACGTTTGAGATAATCCATTTGCAGTATTAATCGAGCATTAATAACTAAGATCAGAGATTTGATGTGGAGCAGTCAGAGCCACTGAAGTGATGTGATGTGTGTGTGTGTGTGTGTGTGTTTGAGTGAGTGAGAGAGAAACGTCTCAGCGCTGTTGTTCGACAGTGGTCAGTTATCAGAGGGTCTTAGTTCCCGGTTTACATGATTGAGAATATTCCAAGGTCTTTCTGTTTACACTTTTAATATATTTATTTTTTACGCTTCAAATTTTGTACTTTGTACTGTGCAAACATGCAGGTGACGTAAGCTTAGGATGTGAGGACCAAATCCTGTCTGAGGACAGGTAAAACCATTTCATCTCATTGCAAACAGCGATTGAAGACCTACTACCAATGAATCTCAAACAATATCATCAAAGTCATTATTGATGAGATTGACACGTTCCTTGCACTAAAGATATTTAAAAATGTGTGTTTTGTTTTTGTAAGCTTTTATAATTTCCTTGTGTTGTCTTCTAGTCTGTTAACTTAATTGTAAAGGCTCGGTCGTATCATTTATTTAACTACAGATGATTATATTTGTGCATAAAGTGCGCAGAATGAAAAATCAATCCTTTCAGTATGTGTCTGTTTTCAAATTCATCGATCTGAAGCTTTAATGCCAAGGATTCAACCTGTGTCCTTTTCGTTTGTTGATTTGATGATTACATTTTTTTTTCTTTTCTTTTGTGAAAACTGGGAAATGCGAGCACCAAATGAAACCACAATACAACCGTAAAACGATATCGCCAGAAAGGTCAGGGACATTTGATCCTGTGTGTCCTTGAGCCTGGAGCGAGCTGATAAGATGGACTTTATATACCAATGATGAAAGTGAAGGCTGGTGTCACCATAAACGCTTCTGTCCGCGCTCCCGGCTGCTCTTTCATCATGTTACGCTCCTTTCAGTGAGGAGAATACTCAGCACAGTGTGGGGTTTGCCTGAGTGATGAGTAGATGCTATTAATGTGTAGATGTCACTGACAGAGCGGTAGCACATGTGAATGTACTCATAGAAAGCTCATCGTAGTTTAAAGACTAACTTCAGTGACTCAGCCGAGCAGCCGGGGCTACCGCTGTGTGCAGGTCTGTGTTTCAGTGAGACAGATCTGCTCGGGCTGGGGAGCCTCTTTGTTCTGTAACAATAAACGTGATATGAGAAACTACAATGTGGGATTCTTCATCTTTAAACACTGGTGCGCTGTGATTTGTTAAGGATCGTCCAGGCAGGTGATCCACTTCTCAGAAACACCTATTTATATGTTTTAGTCCAGATGTTAAGTTAAAGTTTCCTATGTGAATATTTGCTCGAGACCATCAAGAGCTGAATCCACAGTAACTCATTTTAATTATAGCAAGCTCAAGCTACTGTATGAGTTTGTCCAAATCAATCTTAACACACCCTGGGCATTTGTCCTAAAATTGGAGTTGTATCGTCATTTCTCATTTACTTTTAGTGATTTAATCTTGTCCTAAGTCATGGGAAGGGTGAAAATGAAGTAAACGGTAGACAGGGTTAAGGTTAGGAACTCAAAGTAAAGCTGCCGCTCCTCCACATTGAGAGGAGCCAGCTGAGCAGGATACCTATCTCTATGTTCCAGGCATATCCATCTGGGAGGAGACCCTGGGTGGGAGGACCCATAGTGTCTGGGTCTGGACTTGACTTGAAGCAGAGAAAGAGACCACATCTAACAATAAATGCTGCTCTGTACTCGGATGACTAAGGGATGAGTGAAGCAGTGGCAGCACTTAAACAAGTGCACTTGAGCACTTGTTAGGAGGAGAAAGAAGGAGAAGGAAGGAGAAAGGCAGTGTTAAGTAGGTGGATGTCAAGAGGGGAGATGTTCCCTGAAGAGCTGAGTCCTCTAGAGCCTCTTGAAGAAGATGAGAAGGGTCCCTACTGTCGTGTTTGTACTCATTAGATGAACCGGGGGTAGTAACCAGATCATTTTTGTGGCTTTTCACAGCAGAAAGACGTTTGCAGACAATCAGGGGGCAGTCGGGGGAATTATCTCAAGTACAGTTGGGGTGATACACAGTGGGACAGTTCACAGAGATAAGTGTGACACCACACAGTAAAGTCTGACGCCGTTGACACGCTCGAGTGAGTGTTTGACACTTGTTGACCTCCCGTTTGGCACAGGAACAATGCGAGCGGGGGAGGACGAGTGGCAGGAAGGCTGCAGGGAGGTGAACGACCGCGGAGCTGTTCACCTCCCCATAACTACGCAACAGATAAAGACGACGGAGTCTCAGGAGTCAGTTTCACACACAGACTTTACACACTCTCTGTGAGCGTTCTTGTAAAGAATTATCCAGTAATAATCGGTCTCTAACTCTGGGCATTTCGTTGCTTATCAGCATCCATTTATTTATTTTTAGGTGTTGTAGGCATAGTTGGAAAATGTATTCCAAAGAATGGAAATAGGATTGTACAGTTGAATGGTCCTCATATGGAGAACTTTGCTGCTGTGGATGAACCACTACCTCTCTATTACATCGATGGTTCGTGTTCTGTAACATCGTCATGTTGCTCTCTTGTGAGAACCACACAGCTCCAAACAGTCCAGACTTTCATGAGTCCACAAAAACACCCTTGTGCCGGAATTAGCGACGATCTATTTTACGGCAAATCCATTTTCGAGGCAGTTTGATTATTTTTATGGGAGAATTTCCTCAACCCTCGAGGATACACTCCGGCCTTCAGTTCACCACGAGCATCCAAAGTCACAGAATTCTGAAGTTATTACATGGTTTTATGAAGTTATGGAAAAATAGAAATAATCTGAGGAGCAACAACAACTAAAGCTGTCAGATAAATAAACTGGAGTCAATGCCCCAAAAATTGTACATTTTACAGTTCCTCGGCACATGTACTGTACTGACCACCCTATTTTGATCCTCATATGGTGAATTAACAGCCTGTATGTGAGTAATAGTGTCAATGCACTACTAATCATGATAACTAAATCATAATAAAACATTAATGAGGGACTTTTCACATCACACCCTGTCAAAGTTCACCTGTGCTGTTGCTCTCAGTGGCTCTCACCTCTGCGCCTGAAACTCTGACCTGGGTGTTATTGTGATTACCGTGACTTAGCTCTGTGAATGAATGAACCAACGTCAGCGGCTTGTGGAAGTGCTGCCATAAACGTGTAAGTCCTGGGTCGGCCATTGCCCCCGCTTCGCTCCTTAAAAGCCACCCGAAGGGTAAAGTACACTGGCTATTGCTCCTGCTACCTGCAGCTGACGGCGCAGTGTGAAAGGGACGCCCGATTGACTCCAGAGAGTTGCGATCCGTTCTCTCGCTCTCGGGCCATTTCTGGTTTAAGCTTGGTTAATTTATCAAGAGGAATATCTGCTCGCCATGGAGGAAGACCTTAACGGCACCATTCATCCGGCCTGTTTACAGCAGCCCCCGCTGGCTATCGATGTGATCAAGCGTAAGTGACCCCACGTACCCACATCCTGCCCGCTGATAACGTCCCAGATAACGACTTTTCCCTGCGATGTCATATATATATTTTTTGTCTTGATGAAGGCTTCTTCTTTCTTACTGAATGTACCACAAAGCAGAACAGATGACGATGTCAGGGTCATAATTCTTTTATGGGGAAATAAACAAACCCTGCTGCGCTCCTACTTCTAGTTCCTTTTAAACCAAAGAAAAATCAGATTTTGTTTGTGTGTGAGGCATACGAGAATGTCATGCCCTACATAATAATTGGGGCCCTCTCTCTCCCTCTCTCCGTGTGTTCAATCAGAGCTGGATGTGTTCGATATGTGTCTGTACGGCATGCTCACCTGCATGTCCTGCATCTCTCTGTCGCTCTACCTGGAGCAGTGCGTCTATATTTATAAAAAGCTGCCCTACCCCAAGAAGACCACCCTCATTTGGATAAGTGGAGCAGCCCCGGTGAGTATTCAGGCCTGTGTACTTGTTAACATATCACAATCTGAAATTTCCAGAAAATTCTGTAATTTGTTCACTCACTTCTCTGATCCTGAAGCCATCAGAGACTGCAAGGGTCAAAGGTCAGATTAGTCCAGTTTTTAGCTTATTTTGGGGGGAAACGGAGGTCAGGTTCTTCACACCAATGACAAGAGAGACTACAAAGACTGTTGTCAATGAAATGAGCAACAATGGTAAACAACATCATCTACTGTCTTTTTGGAAAAAATATTGATTGAATCTCAGTTAGGCTCTACAACTTGAAACGTGATCAAGACTAATGTTGTCAAAAATGTCAAAAATAATGTTGTATAAACAAAACATAGCATTGATGAAAGCACTGCTGTTTATTGCATTCCTCTGTTTCAGGTCATTTCCACCATGTCCTGTTTTGGGATGTGGATCCCAAAAGCAGTCATGTTCACAGACATGACATCTAACTGGTATGTTTTTTTTTGTTTTGTTTTTACTAATTTCAATAACTATCAGTCTTGATCAGAGAAGTACCATCGAAGTCTCACAGTATGTCTTTAGTCAGAAAATAAATAAATAATTGCATACATGAAACTGACGTCGACTGATTCCCTGTAAGCTGAATTTTCATCATTTTCATTACTTTCAACCACAAAAAAAGCCAGTGACCTGTGTTTGATCTCTGTTATCTGATAGCTGTGACTAGTAGCAGGTCTACAACTGTTATCTCGTCATATCAGCTGCTTAGTCCTAATAGAAATCACTTATGTTATCCTTATGGCTTTGCAGTCTGGTGCAGCTCACATAATTACTGGAAATGGGCCTGCAGTGTAACGCTCTGACGTAAAGCAAAACTTTTTGACCTGTCTCTGTCTTCTGTTTGTGTAGCATAAGCTCGACAAGCGCAGAGGTAAACACTATAAATGCTTAAACGACTTGAGTGTGTTGTATGAACCATACAGTACTGTATAGTATAACCACTGTATAACCATCTGATGAATCATCAAATGTCCAAAGACCATGTTCCACTTCAATAAAATGCAGGACATTTTATAGGATTGTGCTGCAGGTGATAAATTTTATGTGTTTTCTTTGTGCACACATGCAAGGCAATATTCTCATTTTCTTTGTTTTTTGCCGGCTTTGATTAGTTGTCACGTGTCTGCAGCAGGTGTGCTTCTTTCTGTCTCGTCTCTGTGATATTTGTGACAGCTCAGGTCGGTGAATGTGACTCCCCTCTCTCGCATTGTGCTGTGCAGTTATTTTGCAGTGGTGGTGTATAAAGTCTTGGTGTTGCTGATCGAGGAGCTGGGGGGAAGCAACGATTTTCTGACACGATTCTCTGGTCAAACCTTTCGCATCAACACAGGCCCCTGCTGCTGCTGCTGTCTCTGTTTACCTCGAGTGCCCATCACACGGTATTTATACTGTCCAGCAGTCATCACTCTGTGCTATTCTAATGACTCCAGCCCGTATTTTTGAGTGCACATTGTTATGTGTTTGACCGCATGGCTGATGTGGATCTGTCTTTGGCTGGGATCACTCAGGGGCCTGTTATTCTGGCTGAAGGTGGGGGCTCTCCAGTACGCAATCCTAAAGACGGTACTCTCCGTCCTCTCCATAGTGTTATGGACAAATGGCAACTTTGATCTCTCAGATGTGAGTATGCAGTAAGTAGTTTCTCTGCATATATGGAAATGAGGTAACCATGACATTCCCAGGCAGAACAAGGACATTTCTGCGTAGTGTTTGCATGTGTGCATGGGTTGTCTCCAGGTACACAGCTTTCTCCCAAAGCCCAAAAACATACATGATAGGGAGCTAGATTTCCCCTTGGTGTGAGCGTGAGGGTGAATGCTGTATACATGAGCCTTCCCTGCCCTCACCCTGTGTGAGCTGGAGATAGGCACGAGCATGGATGGATTTTAAATTACTTTCTCGCTTCGCTTGTAGTTGGAGATCACTGGGACGGCCATTTGGATCAACCCATTCATTGGTGTTCTCACCATCACCTCCCTTTGGCCGGTGGCCATTGTCTTCATGAACACCAACAGTTTACTACGCAGCATCAAGATCGTGCCCAAGTATGCTATGTATCAAGTGAGTCACCACACTCAGGGTCATCCGGATTTGAATTTACACATTTCCCAGCCTCTTAAACTCCTCTGTGTCACATGTTTATTGCTTTATGGCTTAAGAACGATGATAGCGCTGCTCTTTTTAAGACACTAAGTTCATCTTCCTCTTCCAGCATGTTCCTCCCATTCAGCAGAACATTAGAAAAAAATGTTCAGACCAACAGGGTTAATGGGATATGTTGAGAGTTATGCTCTATAAATAAGCTGTAGCTGCATTTTATGTGCCTTAAAACCAAATACCAATGAATCAATATTGATTTTTGGAGACACAGAGCATTTTTTTTACTGTAAACTGCCTTTAAGTAACACAACATTGTTTTTCTCCTCAGTTAGTGCTTGTACTGAGTCAGCTGCAGACATCAATTATCAACATCCTGGCCTTGGATGGAACCATTGCCTGCGCCCCTCCCTTCTCCTCTCAAGCCCGTGGATCCAGTAAGAACCACTGACTCTCTCTGTCTCTCACATATGATGTGAGATAATCATCTTCAAACACTGATTATCTTCTTTGTATGTCTGTCTTTCTGCCCACAGTGCTAAGTCAGCAGATGATGATCATGGAGATGTTCATCATCTGTCTCGTCAATCGGTTTTTGTACCGTCGCACATACGAGCCGCTTCCTGTTGAGGAACTCGACAACGATCACAACAGCAAGGTTCTCATGGAGCACGATGTGTGAGAGACGACGATGTAGTCAGTGCTGTGAGTTTAGAGATCATAAAACCGTCCGACCTGGGTCTGAAAAGCCCATGTCTTACCTCATTCTGTACCTCGAATGAAAGCAGAGAAAGCTTACATTTTTGTCTGTATTTCTTTGCCACTTTTTCTTGACTCTCAGAGAATCTATATCATTACACCAAAGGAAGTGTAGATGGGTGTTAAGTGTTAATATGGTGCTAAGTCTAAGAGAGGTGTCGAAAATCATAGAAATCACAAAGTAAAGTTTTTCCAGTCAGAAGCAGATATTTCTCATTGAATGAGTCTAAATTTACCATGATTTGACACATTTTGACAATTCTTTTAATATTCATTTTTTTTAATATTCATTATTCTATTTTTGCACAGAGATAGATGAGGAGAGCGATCCCATCCTTGTCTGTAATGATTGTGCATATCAAATAATCATTTACCAGCAATTTGCAGAGACCTACAAGACACACTGCACTAAACCTCACTCAGTACATGCTTTACCGTGTTGGTGTAAACTCACATTACAACAAACTCCTTACACAACATCTCATTCAGTTTTAAGTACTCGTCTCCACAAGAGAATGGACAAACTTTAACTCTACCTTACAAGATATCATTGGGTGTATTACAAATTTTACCATAGACTTTTCTCAGTTTGTTTCCTAGATTTGATTTTAAATGTGGCGTGTAGCACATGGATTTCGCTGTGCTTATGAATATTTTTTGTATGGAAGAAAACCATTTTTACATCTTTGTAAAGAACAGAAAAGAATAACACCTATTTATTTGTGTTAATGCTTTGTTTGTGTGTTTTTCAGAAGGATAGATAGAGAGAGAAAAAGAGAAAGAGATAGTTGACTTGCAGTTATAATTCATATTTAAGTGATTGTGGTTGTCACATCAATACCTTTATCTCAGACTGTCCCTTGTGCAGTGTCTATATGTGTGTACCCTTAAGCCTCCTCCTGTGTCTTAATACAGCTTGGAAAACAGCCGGATATGTTAAAAGATTACTGACCCACTTTCTCAGACTTTTTTTTTGGGCCAAGGAATACATGTGGATGAGATAGCAGCTTTATTTCTAGACGCTGCCTTCATTTTTCAGCAGACTGCAGCAGCCGATCTGTGCCACGTGTTGTTCCCCGGGCATCCACTAGAGGCCCTGCTTGTACCGTCTCAGACTCTCATCCAAGACGTGACAGATAGATATATACAACAGCATCGGTACAACCCACACAAAAGGTTTATGTCTTTAAATAATTGACACAACATTTTCCTCCTCTTTGTGAATTCCTGGAACAAAAGGGGAAAAAAGGGAAATGAAGCAAAGATATTTTTTTATGTTTTGCTTCATGGTGGCTGTGAATGTTTATTGACAAGACCTGTGTTAACATGATACAATAAATAACTTTTCAAGTATTGTGTACGTGGTATTTATTCTGTCTGACAGATTATGACACCATCAGTCACTTGTAATAGTGTGAAAATGAGGAAAAATCTGTTTTAATGTGGTGTTGGATTAAATTTGATTCTACAGGGTATGAGAATGGAAATAAATGTCTAATTTTAAAAAGATAGAATGAGATAAACCATATTAACACTAGTGGACTAGTTGAATGAGTTTTTCTATTTTCCTTTTAAAATGAGATCTGTTCATCCCTGATTATGCAACGCTCTCAATGGCTCGATTGTCCTCATGACTGTTGTTGACTCTGTTAAGATGTTCAAAAGGTCACGCTACTGATCACTTTAATAGAAATCTTTACAGGAAACGTTACGTTTTCTATTTTCTATGGTCTCCGTTGTTGAAATTATACTTCTTGACATACCACGCAGTACAGTGGATCTTATTAAAGAAAAGTCCAGTGCAATTAATTAGCTAATTATCTTGTAAAATATAGTTTATAAGATAATTAAGAATCAGTGTCGTATCACTGTTTAGAAAACAATTTTCTCTAAGAAAATCTCTCACATTTTGACCAGACAAGGGTTAGTTACTATAGGTCAGCGTGAATACGACCAATTTTATTTAGAATAAAAACAAATCTGTTACATTAAGAGATTATTAGGCTTCATAAAGAACTGCACTGCATTAATCTGGATGAGACGTTTATATAAAGCCTGATCATTCTGAACTGAAAATATGGCCCTATTAATGGAGTATTTGTCTTTGCTGTTTATGTAAACAGAGTCATCAGACAGGGAGGAAGAGAGAGAGAGAGAGAGAGAGAGAGAGAGAGAGAGAGAGAGAGAGAGAGAGAGGAGGAGAGAGCTGCATTCACGGTGGGTTGATGACAGCCCCTGGCTCTGCATTGCTGACGAAAGCTGCTTAGCTCCTCAGTTGCCATGGTAACCAGGGAGAGCAGCCAGACAAAAACGAGGCAAAGGGGAGGGGCTACCGGGGGGGAGAAATAGAGGAGAAAGGGCTGGATGGGAAAGATAGAACGAGGGAGGGATACAGACAGCCGATAAAGAACTGCACAGAGAGCGACAGAGGTGAAGCAAGGCTGCAGACAGAGACACAGAGAGAGGGCTGGATATAAATGCACACATCACCGGCTGGGGAGCAATAACTGCTGCAAGTGAGGAGAGGATACAGAAACCATGGATGTACAAACGGAGACCACGGACCCCCCGCCTTGCGAATCCCAGTCGAGTGGAAAGATCAGAAAAGGATTCAAGCTCTTTGGCAAACGCAAGCCAGGCAACATCTTTTCCATCCGAGGCAAAGGTGATGGGAACAACAAGTCACCTGTGAACAGGAGCAAGACCCTTGATGGATTAACAGAGACTGGCGCACCAGATTCAGAGCAGGATCCAGACAAGGAGAAGGGACAGGAGGTGAGTCAAGGAGATGTGGAGCAGGCAGAGGAAGAGACGCTGGGTGAAGATGGCGTTCTGGCTGCCGCCCATGCTCGCACATCCATTTCTTCAGCCAGCTCCGCCAAAAGCCTCAGCTTCCTGTCCTTACTGAGGGGTGGCCGGAGAGGGGCGGGGGACCGCCGGGTCCACACAGTGTCCCAGCCTGTGGGTCGGCATCGTCGGGGGCTGAAGGGTCTCTTTGGAAATGTCAAGTTCCGGTCAAAGGATAAAGATGAGAAGGAGGACACCCCGCCGAGCCCCCTGCTCATGTCATCCCGAGCCAACAGCGTGGAAATCATCAAAGAGGACCTCACCCTCACCCCCAAATCCCATCCTCGCTCTCTGGACAGCCCCGAGACTGAGAGCGGTGATCCCATCAAGAGCTTCTCCACGCAGGACAGTGCAGCTACAACCCCATCAGAGACCGTAGCTCCTCAGGTGAAGGCAGGAAACGTGAGTAGAACTGATGAGCATGTGTCGCCGATTTCCACCCCTGAACCACCTCTGGTACCCGGCGATAACAGCCTGAGCTCCTTGCTGGCCGACATCTCCTCTCTGCTGACCTTTGACTCCATCACAGGGGGTGGGGACATCATGGCCGACGTAGAGGCCGAATGGGGAAAAGCCAGCAGCGGCGTAAGCCCTGAGGGCACGCCATCATCCACGTCTTTCTTCTCCAAACCCTCCATCTCCTCTCCGCTGACTTCCACATTTGCCGCTCCGGCAAAGCCCTCTCCTGTAGCTCTCTCCACAACAACCTCAACCAAACCCTTCACTCCGCTGACAAAGACGACTTTGTCCTCTTCTCCCTCCAAGCCCAGCACCATCATCACAACTTTGACCAAATCTTCCACTTTGACAACTCACTCAGTCAGACTGAGCTCGGACTCTTCCCCTGGGATTAAAATCAAATCGAGTCCTATGGCCGCCCCGGGACCACCTTCGACCACCCCAGTGACGATAACGAGCTTTTCAACTCCAATCATGTCTTCCCCTGCGATTAAATCCACACTGAGCTCCACTTCTGCCACGACCACAGCTCCTCCAAACACCCCGGCCACTGTGGTCAAAGCCCCATCAGTTAATCCAGATCTCACCTCCATGGTGAGTAAATTAGCCTCAGAGCCTCCTCAAATCATTTCGTCAGTAAACAAACCCAGCCTGGTAGCCGCCCCACCTCCTGCACAAGCTAAAGCTCCGATAGTTTCGCATAGTCCCCCCACCCCTGTTGCTTTTGTCCAACCGCCACCTGCTAAACTGGATCCTGTTTGTAATTCGAACCTGCAAACTTCAACTTCCTACAAACCTTCGCTGAGCTCCACTGCAGGCGACTCAAAGGTTCCAGTAACAGTATCACCGCTGAGTACTGTTACACCAAAACCCTCCGCCCCTGAACCGGTTATCCCGGCCATGATGAAAACAGCTCCCACATCAGCTACGACCTCAGGCCAGGTCTCTGGTGCCCTTCCCAAGCCTGTGTTCACCTCTAGCTCGAAAGACTTTTATCAGACTCCTTCCTCCCTGGTAACTGCTCCCTGCCTGTCCCCTGCCCCATCAGTCTTAACCAAAACCCAACCCAGTGTCACATCTGTACCCGCCCCCGCCCCTGCCCCTGCCCCTGCCCCTGCCCCTGCCCCTGCCCCTGCCCCTGCCCCTGCCCCTGCCCCTGCCCCTGCCCATGCCCCTGCCCCTGCCCCTGCCCCTGCCCCTGCCCCTGCCTCTGCCCCTGCCCCAGCTCCTACCCCTACCCCTACCCCTACCCCTAAACCTCCTTCAACTAATTTAGATAAGATTCCCCTGATAACTAAACCCACTCCTGGACCAGTTTCTGTAGATAAGCCTCCTGCTGTTTCTACGTCATCCCCAACACCACCTGCTCTGGGTCAGATCCCGGTCTCTCAATTTAAAACCTCCACTCCTCTTCCTCCTTCTGCACAAATCCCAGCCCCCATGTCTAAAGATGTCCCTGCTCCTTCCACTCATGTTCAAGTTTCTGAAGCTAAAGCCTCTCAAGGCTCTGCTCAGATCTCTACATCTGAATTTAAACCTCTAGCTCCTGCTCCAATCCCAATATCTGTGTCAAAAGATGCCCCTGCTGCTGCTAAAAGTCAACTTTCTCAATCTAAGCCTCCGTCTGTCCCCACTCAAATCCCAATTTCTGAATCTAAAGCCTCTCCTACCCCTGCACAGATCCCAAATTCTGGATCCAAACCCATCGCTGCCCCTGCTAAAATCCCAGTTTCTGAATCTAAAAACCCTCCCGCCCCAGCTCAGATGCCAATTTGTGAATCCAAAGCCCCTCCTGCCCCAACACAGATCCCACTTTTGGAATCTAAAGCACCACCTACCCCCCCTGCTCAAATTCCAATTTCTGTGCCAAAAGAGCTTCCCACTCCTGCCCAAATTCAATTTCCTCAATCTAAAGAGCCCCCTGCCCACACTCAGATTCCTGTTTCTCAATCTAAAGCCCTTACTACACCTACCTCTGCCTCTGCCCCTTTCCCCGTCACATCTACCCCTGCGCCGTGTCCCGGAGATGCACCAGACTCTGCAAGGATGAAAGGAAGTGCACGAACATCTGTGGATGAGCAACTGGCTAGTCCGTGTAGCACAGATGCCCTGGGGGCTGCGACAGTCACATCCAAAACAGATGAACTGCATAATGAGTCACGGATGAACCTCCAAGGCCCCTCCAGAGAAAAGAGGCCAGCACAAGTGAAGGCGCCGGGACACAGCAAAATACCTGTAGTAGGAGGGGGCAGAGTGGGGAAGATTCCTGTGCGGGAGAGCCAACACGTTGACGATGAGGCGAGCAGGGCTCCGCTCGAAGACGAGAGACCCCATTTTAACTCACATGACGCAGGGAGCAGAGATAAAATCGGCGATGTGGGGCCCGTTGTGTCCACCTCGAAACACACCCCGCAGGAGGAGAGTCAGCAGCTTCCCCAGCCCAAAACCCTCCCCAGTCTACCCCGTGACTCAAAGATCCCGGTGAAGCACGGCGCACAGTCTCACCCGGCCTCCCAAATCCCTCAAGCTAGAGAGCCACCTCGCACCAAGATCCCAGTGTCCAAGGTCCCTGTCCGCAGAGTTGGGAATAAACCTGCAGCCGCTGTGGGAGGCGCCCAGATCAGAAAATAAAGCGACGGACCAGAACCAGGTCACGGCTTTGACTGCTTCTTCTTTCTTTTCCTTTTTTTTTCTTTCTCAATGCAACTACATGGCCACTCTTTTTTAATTCACATTTCTTGAACTGTATTTCTACGCTCGTCTCTCGGTCATCCCTTGGCTTCACTACAACGTATTAGCAGCAGTAACAGAGTCGAGAAGACTGACAGCACTCAAGCACAAGACATCCCCACAGGGAGCCAGAGGCGGCGGGCCTGGTCTGTGGCGCTGAGAAAACTGGACATGCACTCAGGAAAGGTTCGGGGTCACAGCCGAACACGCAGCAGCATCGGTAACTAAAGATAAGCAAGATTTAAGGTCTTCTGGGAACACACTCACACACACATAGACACACAGACACACACACATACATACACGTATACACACAACATGGGCGAGTGCCTTTCTACGGGTGCTTTTCCTACAGACTCTCAGAATTTGTTCAGTCTTTTCTACAGTACTTTTAACTTTTGTTACTCCCACTTTTTGTAGGAACCGTCAAATATTTCTGTCTTTCTTTCCAGCAAGTCTCTTTGATAATAATCAGTCCCTTTACATTTTTATTTACTGTTGGCCAGGAGAGGAAACACAGGAGCTCTGTCCAGTAAATGCAAAACAACCAAACTTACATTCCACACCTTTCTCTGGATGTATGTAGCAGCAAACGTGCCATTAATTTTTTTGTACAAGATGTTGAACTGTACAGCGCCTGTGTGTCCGCCTGCTGAAATGTAACACGATCTATTCTCACTGTGAACTATGGGAGAGACAGGTTTTGTGGGAGGGAAGGAAACAACCCCTCCCAGCTTAATGGACAGTGGACAGCAGCCATTATAAATGGCACCTCGGAGGTTTGAGTGAGACAGAGAGGATGCTGAGATGAGATCTCCAGCTCACACACTGGCACGTTATCCTTACCCCTCGTATACTCAGATGAGAACAATATCTCTGTGTATAGTCTCATCTATGTTGTTCTGTTTCCTATTTAATCAATAAAATGATACGAGTACTTAGCAAGACGAGATCTGTTTAACATGTGAATGATATCCTGTTTTCCATTTTGTGGCAGCTTGCAGACAGATAATAAATGTGAGCTCATATCAAAAGCTTTTCCGGCTCTGTAGTTGTGATAGACAAAAATAACACTCTTTGCTTAATCTTATATAGAGGGAAATTGCATTACTAAAAGCTAAGCCCAAGATCAAAGTAAAGAGAAATGTCATACATTTGATATTCCCCCTGTCATATCCCCACAGTGGCTCTCCATCTTACTACAGCTTGTCCTCATTGGAGGATGATTCCAACATCCACAATCAAAGCTCAGTGACCTGAATAGCGAGCACATGAATGTCAGCAGAGCCTGGCCAATCAGCCACGAGGGAAAACGCTTAACATGCATACCTTATTATCAGGAAAAGGGTTTGGGGAATGTGTGTCATTGCTATTCTTAGTGTGAAATGCACCCGATGCGTTTGCTGAATAATGTCGGTCAGTCTGAGTGGCTCATTTGTCCTGCACGGAGACAAAATGCTGTTAATTATTCGAACAACAAAAGCTGCAGCGAACCATTGAGACAGTTCTGCCCAAACGCAAAAAGAAAAAACCTGCAGGACACAGATGTATTAAGAAACAACCACTAGTGGTAAGAGTAAAACCTCAGGTTATGGATGGGAAGCTGATCAGAGTCATGGGGTAATGTGCAGGAGAGTCTGATGTTAGGAATAACGGGTAAAGGACAAAGGGTGACCTTTTCTTTCCTGATTTTTTTTTTACTTTTTTTTTTTTTCGAAGCATCTTGGAGATGACACAAAAAGACCTCTGTTTACTTTGGGAAGCCAGGGGCTGCAAGCTGAGAGGACACGACCATCCTTTAGCCTGAGAACAACACGAGGGTTTCAGCACATCAGGTGCTGATCCAGACTACAGAGGGCGAAACCACCTCCCTGGGAAAAGAACAGCTTGCCCCTCGGGCTCCGCCACAACACAGGTTCACTTCTCGGGAGCACCTGCGATGTGGGATTCAGACATCAAAAAAACCTGGTTTAATCTGTGTTTAGATTTATAATCACGGCCGTTAGAGCAGAGATCACGCTGGTTATGAGGGCTCTCATTGTGCTGCAGTGTGATGAATTACATTACGCTCTCCATTAGAGGAAAGTATGATTCCTGCACTTTAGAAAAGAGGAAACTGAAACGTAGACGTAGTCACTGAATGCTGCCTTTTGTCAACACCCATTCACATGATCCGCCCAGCAATGTGGCTTTCATGCTTTCACTGTAAGTGATAGTGACAACAGCCTTGAGTCAAGAACAACATGGAACTTGTCAGTGTGAACTTTTGAGCCATATTGCATAAGCAGTCTCAGGGTGCATCCATTTGACACTGGTTTGCATGTCTCTGAGGTCAGACCCTATAGCCCGAAAACACCTTAAACAGATTACAGCACCCAGAATGCACCGGGGCCACCCTGTCTTTCTATGGTCTCTATGTGTTTGTGTTTGTTTCTGCTTGTGCACCTCTTTCGAACCTAATTTAGCATGCCTTATTCAGTGTTTCCATGCCAACCCCACTAGGTCAACCAATGAAAGGCTGCAAGTGTTGGTGGGAGGGGTTAAAAAGCTAGAGAGCCTTAATGAGCACGCCTCACAGTATACATGCTAATAAGATCACTTATCTCAACATGCACATGTTTTCAAGAGTTAAGGTGAGTTATCACAGTGCGGGACCAGAGTCATGTCCCACTGTGATTCAACGTGGAATTTTACATAATCGTTTTTTTACCACTTTTATTTTTTGACCTGAACCAGTGACGTTTAAAATAAAGTAAAAAGGGCTTTTGCTTCTCATGATGCAGTGAAAATCATGATGAATATGTCGTCGAATCCACAGCTCTTGCTTCAATATGGACATCACATTCCCAAAACTTGATGCATGTGAGTCTCTGAGACAATTGAAATGCCTCACAGAATTTACCTTTCATCCTAAACAGAGGAATTATCACACACTGTCTCAGTCATGGTGGTATTGAGTCTTATCTGCTAATCCTAAGATGAATAAAAGGCTCTTTTTTTGAGCTATGATGAAAATATCAAGGGAACTGGACCACAGGGGCATTGTGTAACGTGATATAATCGATTTATGCCCATTTATTCTCATGGCAATAAATTACATAACAGAGTAAGATAAAATACTATGGTGCTTAATATTGATTGCGAAACATATCATCTTGCCATGTTGGGATTTATGGAGGTTTATTTTTAGTGCTTTGCCTTGTGTTTTGGAGCACTGTTTAACATTATACAGTTTCAACAGCTACTGAAACAAATTGTTCAGAAGACAAAGTAACCATAATATTGCGCAAATATGATTCATAATAAAACAGATTTATTCTTATTCATATTGAAAAAGGTCAACTATATATAAAAAACAAAAACGGTAGCATAATTCATACACAAAATCTAAAATACAAAATCTAATAAAAATATATATAGATTTAAATGCAGCCACATCTTTGGTTTTCAAGGCTTGTGTCTGAGACAGTTTGCAGATGAAGTATGGCAGTGACAGGTCCGTCTGTTCACAGAGACGTGCCCTGCAAAGGCAATAGCTCATCAGCAACGCTGTCAGCTCTGCACTCTGGTCTGCAGTCTGTAAACAGCTGGTGTTGCACTTTTCTTTCACTATCCAACACAGTCAGAATGTAACAAATTATCAAAAGAACGTACAAGACAAATATACTGAGTTTGTAACACATTTTAAACAAAATTATAAAAATAATACGGATTTGTGGTTTTGCATTTCAACTGGCAAAACTTGATAAACACATGTGCGTATAAGTGCACATATTTGATGTATACTCATTTAAGCATTAGAAAATATCACTGGCACTCCTCCATTTCATTAACTGCTCATTTATCTAAGTGAGCGTGGGCAGACCGGCCAGGCTATGACGTCATGCCAGTTGCAGGATCTGTGCACCGAGGACCTCTGCTGGTGAAAGGAGGCACCAGGAAATGTGACAGCGCCTGTGGGTGACGCAGTAAATGTAGCATCATCGCTGCCAACATGGCCCCATCACATCAGGCCTGAAGCCTCCACGACAGCTGGAGGCAGTCAGCTGCACAGTGGTGGCCATGACGCACCACACACTGTGAGCCCACTCTGCCTGTGTGAGTACAACATGTGCCACAAATTACAAATAATTTATGACGATGATTGATTTTAAAAGTGCCCGTATCGATCAGTTTTGCATACATTAATAAAAGCACAGATGAATGCGGTGCGATGAAAGAGGTGGATGAATACTGATGAAAAGACATTCAGAAGGAAGCAGACAGCAACAGCTCATGTTAGTAGTCTGGCAGCAGCAGCAGCAGTAAATCAAAATGCTTGGGTTAAAACTGTAGCACATTCACTCGCACTTATTCGGCTTGAATATTACTAACAGTAAAGATATAAACAACGTGCATTCTCGCAGACGCAGATAGCCTCACATTTAAAGAAAGCAGATTTGGTCAGACTAAAATGTACAAACACTAAAAAGTGCTGAGTGTAAACGGAGCACAAGGCAGAGAGGAGCTCAACAAGAGTCGAACCTAAGAGGTGTGTTTGTTCCTAGAACGACGACCTACTTATGTACCGCAGTCTAAGAGCATGCTTGGTTCATTATCCTCCCCATTCTCTGGTATTCTGATACAACCAAAGCCAATTAGAAAGTTTGGAGGGAAGGAGGGAAGGGAGATTTGGAAAAAGTAAAAGCTTAATGACACTTACTGATTGTACACAAACAAACAACAAAAAAAAACAAAAAAACTAAATAGCTTACTTGCGAAAGTTGGTCAATTATAATAGGCGCTGTGATTTCGAGCTATATTTGAGGTTTATGCCACTAACAGTCCATGTGTAAACAGTTGATGAACATTCGTCTCAGCTCCACACAACAGATGTTTCATGAAACACAATGTTTACCAAAGAAATCCACAGACGGCGAAGACCCTGATCTGTTGGCATCGGTTACACCATGAAATGCATGTGTCCTTCTGCGCCCGTGACCATTACGTCCATCCAGATGCGCATGGCCTCAGGGGACGGGGCCACCATGTAGTACACCCGGTCGTGGGTCTTCAGACTGAAGGTCAGCGACGGGTTGGGGCTCTTGGGTGTGGAAACGGACACAAATTTTGAGGAAATGGTGAAATAATGGAGAGCAGGAGGGAGAGGAGGCGTGATTGTGCAAGTGTGGGCGGGAGGAAGACGAATGGAGGAAAAAAAGGAGAGGATAAACAGACGTCAACAAAATTCAAACAAAGTGAGGGATGTGTGGACAATGCCACATGCTGCAAATCACACGCGCACACACACACACACACACACACACACACACTTACTTTGTGTGCATTCTTTAGATGGTCATAGTACACCTCCTCTATCGCTTGGAAGTAGATTACCCCTTTCATCTTGGTCTCATGTTTGTCTGCAGTGGAGAATGTAAACAGAGCAGTTCAGCCTGTGATCAAAGCGCCATCTCAGCCTCCAGACGACTGCAGCGTAGTTTCAGGGTGACGTCACCGTCGTCAAGAGGAGGGCGCGAGGAAGAGTCGCTCACCTGCATAGTAGGTGAGCGTCCGGCGGTTCTGGTCGAAGACGAACCAGCGTTTCTTCCAGGTCTTTATCTTGCCGCCCATTTTGACCAGGAACCCTCGACAGGTTTTGTCGGTGATGGCCAGATGGAAGCAGGCGTCTGGGTTGTGTCCGGCCGCCTCGATGTGGCCGTGAAGATCAAAGTCGTCTTTCCTCACCGGGAGGTAGCGAGTCAACAGCCGGGACTATGGAGACGGCGGTGGGATTTCATGACAGATGTAAACACTGCTGGCTAATGCGTGTGTGTGGAGTGTTTCCACCTCATCCTGTCGTTTGTTAATGCGCACACCTGTGATCTTTGCTTCTCCCTGAGCTTCACCTCCCTCTCCACCAGTCTCTGTCTGCGACTCGTCTCCTCCTGCAGCCGTTTCTCCAGCTCCTCGCGTCTCCTCCGCTCCTCCTCCAGGGCTTGCCTACGCGCCTCCATCTCACGTTCCTGTTTGGAAGTGAAGTGACACTCTCCGATTAACACACACACACATCCGCATTCATACAAGACTCGTTTGGTTTTTAGAGCCGTACCCTATGTTCCAGGAGCCTCTGCTTCTCAGCCTGGGCCTCTCGGAGTAAACGCTCCATCTCCTCGATTTTCGCCATGTTGGACATACTGGCGCTGTCGGAAAATAGACAGGTCAACAAACAATCACCCGTTCATCTTCTAGACCTGTTTTGTGCCCAAATTGAACTGTAAATATACACAGTAAAAGCAGGAATGGACCACCATCTTATCAAAGGACATGCTCAAACCTAGGGGCAATGTAGAGTCTCCAATCAACCCAAACATGCATGTTTTTGGACTTTGAGGAGATACTGGAGAACATAGTGAAAGCCAAATATAATGAGCAAAGCCTTCAACATGACCTTATTTATCCAGATACCAAACATAAAAATAAAAGATTTGGAGATCTGCAAGAAAACCAAATGCACCATAAGATGAGACCTCACTGATTGTGAACAGGTCATGTTTGGTATCACCATGTACTATGTGTGCCACAGGATGTGTACCACTGTTTCCTCTGATTCTCTGGCACAAGTAGAGGAGCGTTCTCTCTTCCTGCTCCTCTTCACTCTCTGTCTCTCTCTCTCTCTACCATCTTCCCAAGTTACACCTATCCACTCCATCTGGACGCCTCTAACCTGGAGATGTTGTCGGGCGAGCAGGCGGAGAAGCTGGTCTCCAGGCTGTCGGAGCTGTCCACGCTGACGGTGTCCGACGCCTGGCTGTTGTCCGGGTACGTGAAGGAGTCCAAGAACACGTTGGGCTCGGAGGACATCCGGCTGCAGAAATCACTCCTCCTCTGCCTCTCCTCCACCATGTGTGCATGGCTGTTGTTGGCTGATGGGAGAGAATATATGGTAACAGCGTGGAACTGCCCTCGGGATGCATGCCCTAGTTAAATGGCAGCAGGAGATTTGCAGCCAATTAACTAGTTGGGCGAGTGGAATAATATCAAACTGTGGTCCTCCAGGCGAGATTGAATCATTTGAGTAGTGACAATGAAACAAAGTCTTGATAGCTTGGCAATTCTCAACATTGCATTTAGATGAAGCAGGAGGTAATAATTTTCTCAAACAGGACTCCCAGAACCAAATTAAAACACATAATTTGCTTCACAATTACAAACTATAATCCATCTTTGAATCATCCAGTGTGTTTACATTTGGCATGTAATCATAATTATGTCCTCGTTCCACTTTTTCCTGCAACAGAGAACACTGAATCCTCACACATCCTCAACACTAGGTGGCGATGTGCGTCATTTTGGTGGGTTAACATAAACCCATGTCCTGTTTCCAGTTTTCCTCCCATCCACGTATGTTATGGGCATGTTGGTATTCTACTTGTTCTACTTCCTTCCTTCTATCTCCTCATCTGCGACCAGCTTTCTTGGGAGTGTTTTTGTTCAGGGGTCAAACACCAGCAGGGGGGATGTGGAGATTACAGTGTTTATGCAAGAGAAAATCAGTTTCCAACTACCTTATCTGAGCTGTTTAGTTGGGTCTGAAGAGGCCCAACATTAACTGGAGTAACATGTTTACATGCAATTTAGTTGTCCAGTAATACACAGATTTACACAGATTCTTAAATGTCATGCACTGTTTGTCCTTAATATTAGATGTAGGCTAAGTGTGTCTCCCTCTGAGCATCACCACAGCGCTTCATGCATAATGCCTGAGGTTTTCAATGAGTCGCGCTCACAGACTAGACCCGATGTGACAGCCTGCTGCTCTGACTCACTCTTTGGGAGGCGGCGAGAGCTCAGGCCCGGGGGGGAGAAGCTGAAACCTTGTGGGATGACGCTGCCACAGCTGGAGCTCTGGGACAGAGGCAGGTGGGCCTGGGGAATAAAGAGCAGCTTACTGTACACACACACAAACACGCACAAGCTCAACGACCTTAACGCAGATACTCTGCAAGTACTTCAGGAGCCGCATGGGTTTTGTAAGACAGAATTCCTGTTTGGGTGGATCGTTCTCACGGGACAAAAATGTTCTGGATAAAAATAATGAGGGCATAGAAATCCCCTCCTCTGCAGTCCAGAATAAGCACCCTTCCTTTGAAGTGGTTTCAAGTTAAAACGCTGAAATCAGTTGCTCTAAGATTTAGCTTTAAAAATCTTCAGATCACCCTGTGTTAAAACAGGAAAAATGCAATAGGATGTTTTAGATGGGCTGGAAACACATTTTCGTTTAATCCAACTCTATCCTAGGCTTTAACGTCTGTTAAGATAAGAACCTTGGGAGGAAGAGTGCGTCCCAGGGACCTGCCGTACGAGGTGAGGAGCTGCCCGCTCCTCTTGTGAGGTAGGCTGTCGTTGGGGTGGGAGGAGCTGTCTTTGCTGCTCCTTCTCCGTTCCTTCAGAGACTGCAAGTGCTGCATCCATCGCCAGCACCACAAGTGACCAGGAGGGATAAAAATAACAGGACTTTCGTCAGACATATTGAAACGGAGCCCACTCGTTATGTGACGCAGGGTGTTGAAACCAGCTCTGCTGGTGGGAATCTATAGTGCTGTGTTGTGACTGTGAGTGACCCCCACCTCTGTGACCACTCCGACGGGGCTGTTGTTGAAGGTCTGCCCCTCAGACAACTCTGCATACTTTCCCTCCAAAGACGCCAGCTTCTCTCTCTCCTGCAGACATCAGGGTGGCAACGGTCAAGTAAATGAAATCAAATATTTACTTTCCCAGCGTGCAAAGAATGTTTTTACCTTCTGAAGCATGACCAGCAAATTGTTTTTCTCCCTCTGGAAATTTTCCCTCTCTTGCTGAGCCTGTAAGGTAATCTGTGAGGACTGTTTCTTCAGCGTCATGATTCTTTCCTGTGACAAAGAGCAGCACATTATCGCCATGCAACGTAATCCTGCAGCTTTGCACGTTTGCTGCATAAATGTCGCTTGTAGCTGAGGTGCTGTCTTACGAAGCAGCAGCAGAGTGAACAGAAAGAGGTTTTTATCTGTCGTCATATCTTTACCCTCCTCTGCCACTTCTGTGTGGCTTTTTCCCACAACTGTAACGATACCAGTACTAAGCAAATAGTATTTCATGCTTACCCTTGCTGGTTACTGTTGTTTCTGGTAATTAGTTCATGCTTTGCACTGCAAATCTCACAATTTTTGCAGCTCTATTTTCATGCACAACCTGTAGTAAAATTAATGACAATAATCCACAATGTAGTGACTGAAACAAGAAAATTTAGCAGAAATACTGTGTTAATATAAATCCACATTGTTTCTGTGGATATTCATTATCTCTAGTGAGGAGCACATTCCTGGAAATCTCATCAGTTTCACTGAAGTATACAAAATAGCAGTGCCAGCGCTAACTGCAGTGTTAAGCATGCACAACATGCAGCATGCACCACTCCTCGGTGTACCTTTCTTGTGACAGTAAGACGCTGACACTCTGCAATCTCTCGCAGGAGCTCTTGGCTTTGATTCTCTTTTTCCTCGTCCTGATTAATTTCTCTCTCCAGCTTCTGAAATTCCAAATCCTCCAAACTTTTTGTCTGCTCCTCGGCCTCCTGAGGAGAAGCACAGATACACACACAATATACCGATTACGAAACAGAGATAAATGCAGTAGATGTGACTTTCTGCACAGAGTGAACTACGACACTGAGATAGATCATGCATGCCTTTATGGAAACCCATGAATGGAAAATGCTTTAGAGTGACAAATCATTGAGACTTTGGTGTTTCATGTCCTTCCAAACAAAGTCAGGTTTCAGGGGATTTTAGTTTTCCACCAAATTGGACTCAGATGCAGCAACTTTTTCTTTTTTTGTAACATATGGCAACTATTTGGACCTGTTTCTGAATGTGGGTCTATGAAGAAGAAGGGCCGAAACAGAAGTTGTGAAAGGATTGAGGATTATAGAAAACAAGGTCAAGAGGGATGAAAGTGTAAGAGGAAACAAATTGAGGGGAAAAGAATAAAAAACAGACGATGCAGGTGAAAAATGAGATCAGAGGTATTTGGCTTTCTGTGAGTTTTGGCGCTCACTGCTGAAGCATCTCTGGTGGAGTTGATACAGGTGTCTGTCCTACAGGTTTATCAGAAGAAGACTGATGCAGAGAAAGTCACTTTACATGCCCAGGTGCATCAGCTTAACATCCTTCAACTTGTTTGGAAATGCAGTTTGTGACAATTGGAGAGTGTAGATTTTTTTTTTGATGTCATGAAACCCTGTCTGGTGTTGTAAGCATTTCCTCTTAGAAACACCATTTGTTTATTTGATTTTGAAGGCAATGTAACTCAACCAGTTTCAGAGGAAGCTGTGGTTGAACAGGGCTTATCCTCAAGATTCGGGGCTTTAGCGTGACAGCTCGAATGTCCATTCACACACTTTGTCTCGATGCCAAGATCCGCCTCAGTCACTGACTGACCGCTGTGTCCTGAACTACTCTTAAGGAAGGACAGCCTGAATCAGCATGCGGACATGATGGTTTCAAAAAGCATTTTACACGTTTTCTTCACCTTTTCAGAGTTTTCAGTGTGGCTTTTCTTCTCACTACTATGAATCTTCTCCTTCAGCTGGTCCAGAAGCTCCTTCTCCCTCTGCAGCTGAGCGACCTCCGACTCTTGCTCCCCCTCCAGCAGAGCGCACTCCACCTCCATCTGAGCACAGCAAAGCCACTGAGTGAAACAAACCCTCACAAACGCATTGCTAGCATATGAATGAAACAAGATTAAAGGCATCCAGACTGTGGATCTTTCTGTTTACACACGTTCACCCTGTGTCTGTCTGACTCTGGTTGCTCCTGTTTTCTCCCACTGGCCAGAAACACATTTGATTAGGGCAATCAGAAACTTTTATAGCCTGTAGGTGTGGGAGTGAATGTGTGTGTGTGTGTGTGTGCCCTGTGATGGAGACCTGGTGAAATGCTGAGGATTTATCACCGTATGTTTATATCTTGTGTGTGACACTGTTTATGTTCAAAGTGGGTAGGATAGTGGATGTTGTGTGGCCTCAGTGACTAAACAGAGACTTAAACAGCTCATTTCTGCACCTTAACGTGATGTGTGATAGTGATAAACTAGTACTGTCAAGCGTTTCACCAGATGCTGACAGTACTGCTGTACTTATACATACATAAGCTGCTGTACTTCCCACCTCTCTGACCGACTCCTCCATCTGGTTGTCCAGGTCTTTGATCTTCTGCTCCAGCTCTTCTATGTTGTTAAGGACTTGGATCCGCTCTTCTTCTATGTGCGTTACTTCCTGTTTCAGCTGCACGCTCTCCAAAGCCTGCAGTGACATGCAGATTGCCTGAATAGATTTCTGGCACATATGTGCTGTACATGTAAGAAATGCACAGAAGAACTGCACAGAAAATTCCCCGCCATAAAGTTGGTGAATGTGTACTCGAAGCTTCAGGGAGTTTTTCAAGACATGCGAAACTACTTTTTTCCATGCATACAGTTTGCGGTATAACTAATTTGCCAGTGAATAGATCTTTTTTTTTTTCTGAATTAGATGAGCAGCTGCTGTTTTAACTCATCCACAGCTGGATCACTGACAACGGGATTCTTTTGCATTGGATGTCATGGAAATCTGTATCACTGCGCTCCACTGGCACCAGTGCCAAAGCACTCCCACATCTTTTCCCCGAGTCCACCAACATCCCACAAAAATGTATTCACGCTCCTATGTGGGTGCGTTTAAGGGATCCTGTATTACCAGGTACTCTTCCATTTTCAGGACAGGGGGATTGTTTTTAAAAGGCCAGAGCCTCATGTGGTCAGCAGCTCTAGGATTTATAGTTTCCCAGACGGGTTGTGAATGCTCTTTCTTCCTGCACACGCTGCTCTGAGGAATGCAGGAGATGAAGGAAAGGCTATTTAGAGTGTGTAAAACCCTGTCACCACTGACACACTGCAGACATCAAGGCCTCGCCACAGAGGTCTCCTGTCTGTAAACGCTGTGAGCGTGTCTGAAAATTGTCCCTCGCATAAAAACGATCGCTCGATTGACGCGTTAATTGAGGACGTCTCGGGCTTTTACGTGGCCTTCCATCCGCTCGGCCTCAGCGAATGGTTCAAAACATCTGGAATTACGAATGCCTTTGCCATGCATATACACCAGCGATCTTCCACTCACACACCCACAGTTGTGCATGCGCACACACATCCACACATGCGCACACTAATTCTCCGTGGGATAAAGTCATTTCCGCCTCACCAACCCCCCCCCACAACCCTCACCCCCCCTCCCTTGAAAAGCTAGAATGGCTGAGTGCTGAAACAAAACTAGGGCTTCTTCATTAAAACCAGACACACCACTAGGTTGTTACTGCTATAGAGTGGAAAATAAGGCTGCACTTTTTTCTCTTTTTTTTTTTTTTGCAAAGTGACTTGGAGTCACTGGGTCTGAGAAAACACAGGACGTGGCCCGTCTGTCAGCTACTGTCACAGCCTTAGATAGATCCGATTGATTCACATTTGTGAATCGAGGACACACACAGTATACTGAAAAGGTCAATGAGGTCAGAGATGAGGTTAACACGCAGCAACACTAAAGCTGTGCCGGGGATCTTGTGTAACTGTGATTTGTGTTTATGTGTCTGAGAAACTCACATAAACAGGAAATGTACAAATCTCAACAGCACACGCTTACAGTCACTGAGTAAAAGTCCGACAACGTCAGCGTCCCCTCTTAATCCACAAGAAGTGTGTGTCCAACGTATTACACCATATATTACAGTGTGTATTACGCCGTATGTGCGGCTGTATGTCTCTGCACAATTACTTGCACATGTTGGCACGTTTCATCTCGACAGTTTGAACCAAATATAAGGCAAAGTTAGTCTTTGAGTGCATCTTGTTTATGTCTTCCAGACCACATTAACCCGCAGAGCCCAGCTGGTTGTTGTTTAGGTTAGGAAAGAAGAGAAGAAGCTGTGTTAAGGTATAAACGTTAAAAAAAAAAGAAAAAAAAATCTCTGCATATGGGTGAACAGTTACCACATGGCTCTCATACCGATAGATGTGATTTCACTGGAACATTATGTGATCTTTGCCTGATTTAAAGTCCAGTTCAGTGGAAGGGGAAATGGAATGTAGTTACCCTGGTATTGTGATAGGTAAACAAAGATCGAAAGGATATGAGCAGACTGATAAACTGCACTCCAGAGGAGGGGTGTGGGGGCTCATTAGTCTTCACCACAGTCTGATCCTCTTTTTCTCACTTGAGAACTCACTTGAAAACCAAGTGGGGGAGAGAAATTGCAAGAGGGCGTAGATAGGGTGAGGAAGGAGAATAGAGGAGACAGAGGAGGAGCAGACATTTCCTTCCTCATCAAACACATTTGGTGAAGATGCAGATGATGCAAACTCTTCCACAACTTGACAAGGTTTGTCTGCTTGTTTCAGGGGTAGAGATTGTGACTCATCATACAGGGAAGAGCACAGGTGTTGAACAAAACTATGACAAATGGCCCAGGTCTTTTCAGGCAAGTCATGACAAAATGAGACTGAGAGACTGACGCAGCTAAACCGAATCCAGATGCTAATTAGTCGAGATAATTCACCAAGATTTAATTTCATTCCCTTCTGTGAACAATTTGTAACTTCTCAAGTTCTTTTTCCTGACTCGATGTTTAAGAGCATGATCTGATTTCACCAAGTAAATGTTATCCCTGGATCGAGTACTGACATGACTGGTCCAGGATCAACATTGCCACCAACCAATCAGCACCGGCTTCTGCTGACTAGATAGAAGTGCCATTACCACAAGTCCTGTAACATCACTAATCCACACGTATTCCACTCTCACACATGTCTGTTTCTGAGGACCTGTTGACAGAAGAAGAAATCCTACCTTGGCTCTGTGGTGGGTGGAGGGCGAGGGCGCGCTGCTGTTCAGGCTGACAGCAGGTGAGTCTCTGGCTTTGGCCCCGAAGCAGCTGTCTGGAGCTGTGCTGCTGGGCGAGTCAGAGAACACGGACTCATCGTCCGACACCTGCAGCTTCTCCAGCTCCTTGTTGATCTTCTGCAGGTCGGTCACGGCCGAGCCCGCCGGCTCTCGCTCCACGTGGCCCAGCTCCGTGCAAAGGGTTAAGATGGTCTCCAGACGCTGGCACTCCTGGGGACAGGTGACCTGGACTCCATTACTCCACAGCTGTTGACTTATTTTAATCTACCTGTTGTCTTCGTTGTCTGCGTTCACCTCTTTCTCTCTGATAAAATGTGACTTTGTATGACTTGATGTGATAAAACATGATAAAATGTGATTTTACGTGGCTTAATTTGACTTTCCATGATAAAACGACTTAGAATGACTTTATGTGGCTTTAAGCAATAAAACTAATTGCTGGGTCAATAATTAGCGTATAAAAGTGTGCAGCTTCCATGGAAAAAATGAATAATGAATATTTTTTCTAATGGGGTAACTTGAGGAACAGTCATTAAATTTTAAGTTGATTATGAATTTGAAGTTGACAAAAGTGTTTTAAGGGGTTTTCTTTGCCGTTAAGCAGTTTCGAGTCATTTTTGACCCAAAAACAACAGGAAGGTTGGTGATTTCAAACATCTGTTTCAGAGAAGAAACTCACCAATCTCTGCACCTTCTGCTCCCTGAGTCGCTCGTCTCTTTGGTGCTGGTGGTAGTCTCTCAGCTCTTCTTTGCCATTCAGTGAGCTGATGCTGCCCACCCGCTGCCCTGGCCCGAGCCCTCCCTTCCCAAACGATAGCCTCCTCTCTGTAAAGCTCAGATCTAGACCCGTCCCGTCCATGTCCACACCCAGGGAGCTCAGAGAGGCCAGGCTGGCCCTCCGAGGCGTGCTGGGCATGCTGGCTGGGACCGTCACGTCTGGCGGCTGCTCCAGGGAGGAGAGGCTGCGCCGGGCCCCTGCCGAGCTCCCCCTGTGGGAGCCCACAGAGTGACGAGACGGCAGCGACAGAGCCGGGGGGTCGGCCGCGTTGTGGAGCCGTGGCAGAGAGCGGCTGTGCATCCCCAGGTTGTTGAGCGAGCCGGTGGAGTACTTCCTCTGCCGGGCGTCTCCGCTGGCTTTGCCCTGGGAGTAGAGCCTGCGGCCCATGCGAGGACTGGACGGGACACTGGCCGCCCCGCTTTTGACCCGGGGGGAGCGAGGGAGGGGATGCCCGTAGGCGGAGAGCAGGGAGCCCCCGTCCGCAGTGGCGTTGCAGAGCAGCAGGCTGTCCTGGGACTGGTGCCGGGGGTGGGAGTGCCTGAGCAGGCCGTTGGAGTTGAGCTGGCGCTCACCCTGGCGTGGGGACGGGGGCACGCTGCTGCTGGTCATGTAGGAGAAGCTCCTGGAGGAGGACGGGGGCCGGTCCGAGGTGCTGAGGACCGACAGAGGCCTGCCGGAGTGGGGTCCAGCCGAGGAGGGGACGCTGAGGTACTTGCGGCTGCACTCGGCCGCCCTGAGACTGGCCTCCAGGGCGCTCTTCCTGCGCTGCAGGGTCTCCATCAGCTCCTGCAGCTCTGCCTTGGAGCGGGAGCCCCGGAGCAGTGTCCCACCCACGGGGCCGCCGCTGCCAGGCTCAACCTTCACGCAGTCTGTAAAAAAGACAGAGCCGTCAGACCACGAAAATCCTGCCTCGATCTGGACGACGTAATGGAGTCTGGTTTTAATGTGACTTTAATAACAAGCAGCAGCTCAGCGAAGAGAGGGGCTATCACACTTGTGCTGAGTGAGGGAGGGGAAACCAGAGAAGAATGTACGCTCGTACAGTTCTGAGCCCAACACAAACACTGGCTCAATCAGTGGCTAAGCTTCTTCTAAAAATGGAAGAATGCTGGTGGACCAAGACAAGCCAGAATGCATCGTAGTCTCGACTGTAAGAGAAATCCAGATGATGAGGAGAGGCGGCCTCCACTCCAGCCTGGATATCTGAGTAAGCAGTGTGTGGACACTGGCCTGAGTCATGGCTGGCTGGATGCTGAACTGACACATGATTAAGAGTTCATGTGATAGCAAAGGCTGCCCACTTCCTGTGGTATAATACAGTTCAGGCCTTTTCAGAAGTGCAGAGTAAAGACCCAGCCTCTTGTATTCATGACTGACTTAAACTTGTTGTCAGACATCATGATAAACCTTCAATCCCTTAAAGTGAATATAAAATCTCAACATTTTGAGTGCATTTTTAACTGGATCATTGAAATATAGTACAGACATGTCCAAGAAAGACAAGTTTGAGTAAAACCCTAAGGAGGTTCTTAAGTCACCAAGATTGAACCGATGCAAAGACAGTTCCAGGTTTCAGGTCAAGGAGACTCACCCATATCTCAATAATTAGGTTTATGGTTACTTGCGACCCCCACCCCCCATTGTCATCCAGAAATCACAGATGAAAAAATACATACCCTAGATGTTGTCTTACCTGAGCTGTAGCCCAGAGCGGCCACAGCGCTCCTCTGAGGAAGCATGCTGTTCATCACAGTGACCTCTTTTCTCTGAGTACGTCTGAGGTTTTAATCGAGGTGCTCTATTCCCTGAAACCACGAAAAACAAAAACAAACACAGACATGAAAGGATTGCAAACAAAAAGACAGCAACATAATAAAATACAAACAAATACACTGTCACATTATACAGCAACAGGCTATGTTTCTACTGTGGAATGAAAGAGCATCACAGGAAGTTGAATCCATGCCTTGTGGTCCCTCAGCTTATCCTCTAAAAATGCGACAACAATACTTCAATTCAAGCAGATATTTCAAATGTGCATATTTTAACGGAAAGAAAAAAATTCTTTCCTAAAGACTAAGTAGGAAAACAGACTCTGGGGGAGACTTACTGTGACTGGCCCAGCGTACCTAATAAAAGTCAAGTCTGAGAAGCAGCACCCTGTGCTTTAATTGATCTTTTAGCCGTGAACTGATGATCAGACCATATACGTATTCCCTCAGAGCCCCAGAGCCTTTGAGATGACAGGCCAAGAGGTTCAAGCTGGTTGAGAGTGGAGTGGGAAAGCTGGGCTGAGCTCATGCTGAAACCATTAGTCTGGTTTTGAAAAATAACACTTAACCTTTTCCTCATTCATCGAAAGGGGAATGTGTGTTTCTTATCCATCCATCCATTGTCTTTGTTTGCCTCCACATGTGTCTGGAGGGAAGGGAATACACCCTTGACAGGTCACCAGACCCCTGGGCACACACACACACACGCACTGATACATATGCACACCATTCATTCTCATACGCAACCCCTGGGGCATCAAACCTAATGCATGCTTTTGGACTGTGGGTGGGAACAGGAATATCTGGAGAAAATCCACGCAGGCATGTGGAGAACACGCAAACTTCACACAGGGAAACCAAGGACCTTCTTGTTGTGAGGTGACATTGCTATCCACCAATTTACTGAGTTGTCCTTTGTTTCACATTGTAATAAAACATCATTGCTACTAATAATAGGCATTTGTCCAGCCCCCCATGAAAGAACATATTTCTCTCTCTTTTGAAATAAAGCTAATAGAAATATAATATATCAAATAAAAAGAGGTAAGTCCAAAAAATGTTTCCCATGCTCCAGGCTTACTCAACATTACTCAGATGGATGACATTATGTGAGGATACAGTTGCTACCAGTGATACATCAGAGCGATTTCTAAAAGTCAGACTGTTTCCTGAATCCACAGACAGCACACACACACACACGCAGAGGAGAAAGACAGAGACGGCTGATCCAAGATTTTTTTTTTTTTGGTCCTGCTGTCTGGAGAGAGGGCCTACAGGAAGTAGGGTATCCTCTTACAGTCACACAATCAATCAGCATGAGTTCATTCTCCAGACCGGCTAAAAAAAAAGAGGGGAGGGGGTTTGGAGAGGAGGGGGGCTGAAGTGAAGGAGTAGAGGGTTTTTTTTTTTACTGCATCAGCCACATCAGCCACATTACAGGCCAGCAGGGGAGAGTGGATCATAAACACAAAGACGTATAAACAGCTTGAGGAGCGGACACTGAAACACTGAGTGTGTGGAAACACTGGGAGGATGAATTGCATTGAGATCAAACTCACATCCCACCCTGCGAACCTTCGCTCATTGTTCAGACAAACACAGTGTTAATTTTCCGAGGTCTGCAGGGGAAATCGGCTTCAAGGGACACATTTCACATCTCTCAGTTACATCTGCGCAGCATCTTCCTCGGCTGCCTTTAAAACATTGTCATTCAACATCTCTCACACGTACTGGAGATACAAACACACACACACACACACACACACACACACACACACACACACACACACACACACACACACACACACACACCAGCAGTCTGAGGACTGCCTGCTGTCATGCACATGTCTTTTCATTGGTTGCGTAATTTTTCTCGCAATGTGAAGTCAGTGGAGTTAAATAAAAGTAAAGAACTACACCAAAGCCTCATTCACACTAATTTTTTGTTTCATTTCTTTTTCTTTTTTCAATTCTTGTGCATCAATCTGACACATTTACATTTCACAGAGTTAAGTCACACTTCTGGCTTTCTAGTAATTGTACACATATGTGAGCAGCTCTATGTGGTAAACTAAATGCTGCGCTCACTCAGATTTCACTTTAAAGTTAAGTGTGATGAAACAGGGTGAATAAGAACAAAATGCAACCTGAGAAACTCTTTTTGTGCTGACCTCAACCTTCAGGGGCTGACTGGAAGAGTAACAAGAAAGCAACTAACCTTTTGTGTCCTGTCCCATTCACATAGTTGCTGTTTTGCCGTGTGTTGGTCCTGGAGCAGCAGAGTAAAGTCTTCCCATGACAAAGGATCAGACAGGAGACCCTCTCCCTCCTCTCTCTCTCTCTCTCTCTCTCTCTCTCCCTCCTCTCTCTCTCTCCTCTCCTCTCTCTCCTCTCTTTCCCCTCCCAACTCAACTCTCCACTCAGACTCCCCTCCCCAAGACAGACAGAGAGAGAGAGGGAGAGAGAGGGTTTTTACAGCACAGCACCAGGTTACTGCCCCTCTCTGGATGGACAGTGAATTACTGTTAAACAGAAAAGCAAAGGAGAAAACAGTCGACAGGGGAGGAATGAAGGAGGCATCATCATCCCGATCGACCATGAATGTCTTAGAAGGAAAGAGTGTTCAATGCTGTCTAACTTTACAATCTGCTTCTGACCTTTGACCTTCAATCAACAAACCCCATGTTATCTATATCTCACATTTCTGCATGGGGAGACTGGTTGTTTAGTTAACTGGAAATCTGTGACAACATCTGATCCCCCTCCTTAAACCTGCACTTTCTGAACTTCATATCTCTGGGTTTCCTGCTGTCTGGCCAACTCGTGCACAAGGAAAAACTCTGCTTTTACAAACCGGTTTTCACACAGAGAACTCTTCCCACCAGTGTGTGTTTTTCTGCGGGAGAAAAAGCCAGACCGGGCATTAGTGCTGAAAGTTGTAAAGCTGACTCTTAGATTGTTGTTTCAGCAGTATGTGGAGGCGGGAGGAGGCCCCATCGCTGTGTTTGACACAGAGCCAACCTCACTCCCCCTCTTTACTGCGAAGGCAAAGAGTAACAAACCCCTCACGGTCAGGGACACATACAATAACTTGGAGCGTATCTCACGCTGATTATCCTGTCATCCGTAGACTTCTTTTTTCCTCCGTAGAAGGCGATCGGCTCGCTGAAAGATAGAGGATTAAAACATGAGAGGTAAAGCAGGTTCTGAGAGTTGAATGAATGAAACGTTGCTTTGGAAAATTCCCCCGAATCCCTCAGAAAATCTTGAACCATCACAAAACTCCAATTACATCATAGGGAGGGGGCTGGGGAGTGCGCCCTGGACGAGATGATTACTTCCAGACACAGAGCTGGGGTCTTTGTCATAAAAACACACACACACACACACACACACACACACACACACACACACACACATACACACACAGATACACACACAGGCACACACGTCTGTCTGCCTCTTTCTTTCACTCTTTACAATTTCAGGAAAATAAAATGACACATACATTAATCTCATGAGAGTCTCATTTGGGAACAGGGACACTTTAAATTTATTGCCTACACAAAAAGTTAATTTTCACAAAGCCCTGGAATGTTATTCCAATTCCTGTCCAAAGAAAGGGAGGAAAAAAAAGAGGTAAGACTCAAAAGTAACCTTGCACAACATTTACCACAAACTGTAGCATGTGTGTGTGAAGTCTTAAAATCTCAGACTTGGAACAATGTGTAGCAAGCGTTGGACGTGGAAAAAGTAAGAAAAAATGGGGAGAACGATGGAAGAAAAAGTGGTGTTTTTGGATTGTCGGAGTGTGGGTGTGCGATCGGCTTTGGGTAATGGCTGGGAGTTCTGACTCACAGCGTGAGAAGTCTCATGTGTCTCTCCCAATCACCAGAGGCCAAAGTCACTGGGCAGGTTTTGGTGTTGGATGTGGATCCATCCTATTTGTTTTCATTGACCTTGCCCACTCATCTTTCACTTTGTTCAGCCGACCTCCCTCCAGAGAAACAAGACCCTCAGCGTGTTGCCCACCTGCTCCCTGCGCTTCACACACACACACACCTGAGCTGCCTCATTTGGAAGTTGTGTATTTACTCAGAGCTGTTCCTGCGACCACCAATGACCAGACGAGCCGCTCCCAGACCCTGTTTGTTCGGCTCGATAGATAAAGCTGAAATAACAGGATCCAAAGGGCTTCAAGGGTGTAAGCCACATCACTCCTGTTTGCAGGGTTTATCTAATCTAATGTAATTCAGTTTAATTTGAAAATTGGCTTAAGGTCCACTTGAAACCACAAAACTGAATGCTCCGATCTCTGTTATGCCACAGAGCCTTTAATTACTCGGCAGTGGTGTAAAGCGGTCGTTCAGACCTCCTCCAGCAGTGTCATGCCTGGACAGATCAGTCTGTCCTGTGTTATCACTGGTGAAGATTGATCCATAGCAAAAAACCAATGAGAGACATTTTGTGGTCCAAAAGGCAATGAAACAAGTTTCCCAGCATGTATGAGTGCTCCTGTAATCAGCCATCATAGAACACTGTTATCAGTGCTGAATAATAGCTGAAAGCTGCTTTCTGATTGCCTGACTGAAAGTAAAGAGAGGGAGCTCGGGGACCTGGGTTTGACTCCCAGGCCTTTTTTGTGGATTGAACATGTTCTTTTGTTCTACAGTATGTGAGCTAGAATGGGCTCCAGGAAACAGGGTGAGATAATGGAAAGGATGGAAAAAATACCTGAATGATTAACAGTACACCAGAGAACATATTTCTTTAAGTTTGTTTTTATTTCGAAGACAGGAAAAAGAATACCCAGTCAGTGTTTCTTAACATACTAATAGTGGATGCAAGGACTTGGTGATTTGCTGGCTCTTAATGGACCAAATGCTCCAAATGTTTGTTGTGTGTCTTGATCCCATTGTTGGAGCTAGTCTATGAGTTTCCATCCATTATCCTCCCCTTCTTGTGGCTCAGTTCATGGAATGTAAAGTCCAGGCTCCGTGTTTCCAGATCCATCTGTCTCCACTGGAACACTGGACTGCAGATCGTCGTTTCCCTCCACAGTTTGGTCTGCTGCTTTTTCCTCTCGATCTCCTTCAGCACCGGGGGGTAAAGCCTCGTTGCAGTCCCCCTCTGTGTTTTGTGCAGCGTCGGCCGGTTCGTCCTTTACCTCGAGCTGCAGCCTGACGCTTTCAGCTCCGTGCTGTCTGGTTATGTATGAAGCTGAGGTGTTGAGATCTTTGTGAACATCCCTCTCAGCAAAAGCTGCTCCATTGTATCTATGTGAGCCAGTTCTGGTCTCAGCAGCTGTGCCAGCAAGAGACAACAGGAATGAGTTATCAGCATTAATGCTGTTGATTTCATTTGTCAATACTGAAACAGAAGTTGTCTCAGTATTCTGCAGGATATGTGGAAAGTGACTTCCAGCTTCTATATGTGAAAGTGGCCTCTAGTTAATGTCAGTGAGATCTCTGGCAATCGTGCTCTGAGAACAGTTGAGTGTTTGGTGGTCATAGTGCCACCATGTGGCCATTCACAGAGGACTTTGCTTCACTCAGAGCGGCATTTTGGTATGTCTAAACATAAAACATTTCCCATCAATTATTGATGCAGATTCATAATTACATTTGGTCGGGAATGTTTTGAAATGTTTCGACATGGCTTTCCATTAGAATCCAGTCAATAGATGCTGCTACGTTATATCTGTGTTAGATACAAAATTACACCTCACATTACACCTGTATAAACAAATGTCACAGATTTTCCATCTCAGAGGTCTGGATGTGTTGCATACCTCTTTGCCTCACACACTGGGGAAGAGCGATGATGATGGTGAACAAGAAGAAAGCTACGGAGGCTGCGGTGCTCCACCAGGACCGCTGCACGCTCTGCTCATCCACACCTGCAGAGCAAACCCAACACATCTGTCCTGATAACTTCTGGTCACCCACCCTGAATTCTTTGTAAACTTTGCATCACACACTCACTTATTGATGATGCAGTGATGTTCACTCTGGTCTGGACGATGTGTTTGCTCTGCAGGCCTAAGAAGACGCAGGTGTACAACCCAGAGTGCTCCTCTGTGTCTGGTTTGTGCAGCAGCAGGGACCCGTCCCCCAGGGGCACCAGGTCCTGGTCCAGGTCAGCACGGCCCTCCCACAGGTTAGTGCTGTGTCTGCTTTTTGTGTCGTATCTCATGATGACTGTGGGCTCAGCTGAGGAGGTGAAGGTCCAGGTCAGGGTGAAATTCTGCACAATGTCCGGGGCAACGCATGGGATGGACAGTCTATGGCCCTCCTCCTGGAATATGGCGTCTGAAAGAAAGCCACAAATGTAAATTTAAAATGGTCTAACATATCGTCCCCTTTGCAAAAAGCGTGACATCGGGTAACCAGAGCACACCTTGGTTTTTCCAAGAGGCCGTCCACACCTGGCTCTTGTCAGCCGAGACAAAAGAGCAGATGTAGGTGTGGTTGGAGTCATTACCCAGAATCCACAGCGTGCTCTTCACAGTGAACAGCCCCTTGTGGTCGGTGGTTCTGATGGTTGAATTTACCAGAGCGTCTGGAGCTGAGGCGGGGTCTGTGGTCCAGGCTACATGGGGAGCGGGGTAGATGTTGTGAGAGGAGCATGTGACAGTGTCATCAGTCATCTCCATGATGACCGACTGGATGAGAGCTGCAAGAAAATCAGAAACAGCTTGAGGGTCTATCACACATATCACATTTTTAGTGCTGGCAAACATAATGCCTTAAAAAACTGAACAATGGAGCTCTAATTAAACCAAAAACACTTTTTTTTTTAATAAAACAGAGTTGACACAATGGATTTCTAGCAATCACAAAAGTTGGATTGGATGGAAAAAGATGATGATGGTTTGCAACAAAAAGCTTTTGACCAACAGCAATTAGTTGCTTTTCTATCTAAAGGTACAGAAACAGTTTGTTGTCACATCTTTGAGGGTAATTAACAACTGGACACCCTTTACCAATCTAAGGTGTTTGGCCATAAATTCGGAAAAAAGGCCAAATCAAACCAATAGAAAACAAGACTCATTTAATAATCATATTGTCGAGAAAGCACAGACTGCTGACCTTTCACCTCCAGGTTGACAAAGATCTCCTGGTTGCCCTTGCGTGTGCTGGTGTAACACTTGTACCGGCCCTTGTCCTGGACTTTGACTCTCCTGAGGAGTAAGGAGGCGTTGCCGTGAGGGATGTGGGAGTTAAACAGGCACGTCCGACCACTGAAGTGCTTGTTCTGGAGTCCAAACTGGTCCTTGTGGTAGTAGTAGCTGTGCACTGGGATTTGCTCCTTGTACCAGTGAATGACGACAGTGCCGGTGGGTCTGAAGCTGCAGGGCAGGATGCAGTCGTCCGGGATGATGCAGGTGACATTAGCGTCTGGCAGTAAGACTTTGAGATGGTAGAGAGACTATCAACATTGAGAAAAACTGTATCCATCCAATCATCATCGTACCAGCTTCACACCTGACTAGTGTCACAGGGGGAGCACATTAGGGGAAGACAGGAAATACACCTGAGGCACACACACACACACACACACACACACATACCATTCACTTTCTCTCACATCTAGAGCCAATTTAGCCTCCAGTCGATTGAAACTTTTGTGTCTTACGGACTGTGAGAGGAAACTGGAGTACTGGGGCGATCCAAACAAACAGGTGGAGAACAGTGCCACCCAGAGCCCTGCATTATTTCTGTAATAGTCCTCTAAAGCACATTGTGAATCTGAAACAGATTTGATTAGATTAACAGTGTTAAGGATAACAAAAATAGATCATGAGCCGCTGGGTTCTAAAAAAATACATATGTATATAAAATGCCATTACAAGAGCTTTTTTGTTATTGCGTTTTGTCCATTTTCCTATTGTAGTCCAAACTAAATCATTTCTTAACAAAATAATTAACGACTATCAAATGTAGTTTTCATCTTTTTTTCCTGCTGCTTAGCAACGGTGTCCTAATAAAAAAAATCACACCCACTTCTTCATAGTTCTCATGTGCACAAACTGGAGCGATAAGGAGGGATAACGAAAATAATAAATCACATTCTCCAATTAACAATCGAGTTGTTGTACTGGATGCGCTTTATTCACTCTAATGTCTGTTCAGCGTTGTTCCCCAGATGTGTGCAGCTGTCACAGCTGGGTAACGCTCTCAGTGCAATGAGGACACAGTGCAGCTGAGTCCGCTGCAGCTGCAGAAACACCTCAGGAAACCGATGCTATCTGCAAACATCTCTGGGTCACTCTTCAACACAAACAGCTGCCCGGCACTCACGTTCCACACATTACTCAGCTGCAAAGGCTTTTTCTCACTGTGTGCGTGTGGGTTTTCTCTTCCTTCCACACTCCAAACCATGCATGTTTAGGTCGATTAGAGACTCTGAATTGCCCCAAAGTGTGAGTGTGAGAGTGAATATTTTGTGTGACCTGTCCAGGGTATGTTCTCTAACTTTGTCCTACATGCATCAGAAATAGGCTCCGGCAGACCCCCTGCAACACGCAGGGTTCAAAGCGGATAATAGACGGATGGATGGATGTTTAATAGATGCAGCGCAACATCCTGTCCTTGGATGCTCATAATAGGAGGTGGAAGAGCTCAGAAAGACAGTGCTCCTCCTCTGGACTCCTTTGCCTTTACATAGATGCCCGGCATTTTAGATCAATCGGCATCATCAACATATCAAAGGTTTCACGCAGCTTTGTGATCTCCAGGGTGAAATACATATCTGTGATACACTCTGCATGTGCCAGTGTATACCTAAAAGAACAATACCCTCCCTCTCTTTTTGTCATATTTAGAAATAGAAACACATCCTTCCTTGAATCATGATGTTATTATCATACTCTGATCATATTCCATAATGTTGGACTTACAAAGTCGATTTACATTTCAGTATTTAGCAGAGGCTTTATCAAAAGCATCTTGCACAGAAAAAGCTGCTTTATATTCTTAAGACTTGTGAAGTCATGAAATAAATCACAAATATATCTAAATACTGTGTAAAGGTAAAGCACAGTGTGATGTCTTTAAAGCAGCCCATATCTGTATATTTCTCCATATTTATTTAAATGCATTATAATACCTTTTGAGTAGGTCAGTAGTAATTTCTCCAAGAAAATCAGCAGCACAATCGCGAGTCCAGGTGTCTCCGCCATGTCAGGCCTGCTCTGAGGTGTTGATCCGAGCACAGCTTTGGGAGGCACGCATTTGTGTGTGTGAGCGTGTGTGAAACACAGTGGTGTGCAGTGAGCTGTTTCTGTCAGACTCCACTTTACATCCTTCCTAACAGTAATGAAACACTGACTAATTAACCAGGCAAGTCAAAGTTTAACCAGTCTCCTTGTGGAAACACCTCGGTAGAAAGTGATGAGAAGAACTCAGGTAACACTCTCAAAGGATACCTCAAAAACATTTGTTTGCAACAAAAACTTTGTCCTTTGATGTGGGATTAACAAAATTAAGCATTACAGTTACACACAACAATGTTTCATTCTAATACTGTATATTGCAATACAGAAAAAGGGACTCTTTTTTATGACCTGGATTGTAATCAATACAAGTGCTACTACTACTAGAGATGCTAAAATGTGTCTCTAGTGAGTTATTATTGTCATAAATACACAAGAAGTATATTTTGGACTTTCTGAGGCGCATTCCAGCAAATGGAAAAAAAAATCAGTGGATGGAGGTGCCTCATAGACTGGGACGTAGATGCTTGTTGCTGTGATGTACATGAATGTGATCGAGACATTTGCTTCACTACTGAAGTTATTCTGACAGACGAGGACCTCTAGAGGGTGGCGGTGACGATGTTGTCGCCTCTGCGGCAACATGTGGATAGCCTCCCGCAGTCCCGACGCCGTGGCGTCACATGTACAAGGGAAGCAAGGACCACGTGCCTAATTCTTTAAGATGGCACTGCTCATGTCTGCCCTCTGTCAACCGTAATCCCAGATTAAAGGGAGCATGCCACTAGAGTGCAGTCGTGCTGTCCATGTTTTGATTTCATCATTAAACTTTACTTTCTCTCTGCTTCCGCTTTTGATTTTATCAATTCTTTAAAGCTTTTGCCTTTAACCCTTGTTTATATCTGCTCCTTTTTACCTGACAGTGATAATAATCCGCACTAAATCGGGCAATATATTATATGGACACAGACCATAAGCACATTAAATAATGTCATACTGAATGCATGCTGCAAATCCACTGCACATGTGGGCTGCTTCATCCTGACGTCACCATGCAATAGTTATGTAAATACGTTCCTATACTTGGAGAGATAAAGAAAAATATGAAAATAATTCAGTCTTGTGGGTTTTTTTGAATGATGACAAGATGGTTATTGTTTTACCTGTGTCACAGAGAAACCAAATTGTGCAACTGAAAACATTTTGATATCAGTCTTCAGTTCCAAAGGGTTGGGAAGAAGGGAAGGTGAATGAAAAGACTGCAAAAACTATCAAACATTTTCAATTAATTTAGTTATAAAGGTCCTGTGGTCTTCAAATGAGAGCTAAACTCCAACCAAACCTTTCAGAAGCAAATGTCTGAATGATGTTTTGTGTGTGATTATAATATTCATACAACCATTGTTTGTGATGGAGACTGCAGAAAAAGAAGCTCAAATCCTCAGTTTTAGATTCTCATCTTCCTCCTTAAATGGTGTCTGCTCACGAGTGCAATGTTTGCAGATGTGACCCAGACATATGTTTGCTGTCTCCTCTCGATGGGATCATTTGCATCCTCCCACCGCCATGGCGCACCACTCGAGGGAAAATCCTGCAGTGCACAAAAGTAGGCTACAGGGTTTTTATTTTTATCTGGTCAGAATGATGATGAAACTGCTGGTTGTTTTATCCCCCTGCCCGCCCTCTGCTGCCTCCAGTTTGTGGGTTACTGAAAGATTTCACCAACCACGATAAGAAGATTAGAGAGGAATTAATGGTATTCCTTTGTCATTATAGGAATAAATTGATATTTGGTTTTAAATCAGAGGGAGGGGACAGTGGGCAGTCGCAGCAACATGTTGTGTCAGGAGACGTAAGCAGAGGGATGGCACAGTGACAAGAAAACTCAACCAGGGGGGATGCCTGCACGCGGGAGCTAAGAACTGGATGTTCACCATGTTCCAGGAGATGAAAGTGCAGGATAATGCAGAAGTAGCCGGGTGTGTCCGTGGCGGGGCAGAATGAGTGCTGCTGGGACATGGACGTGCCAGTAGAGGACGGGGGCAGCTGTGGCATTCCCGGGGCGAGACACTGACGCAGCAGGAGGAACGTTTGGGTTCCTCTCATCTTTCCAGTCCCAGCTTTAACCATGAGAGTGGCCCTCCTGGCCTTAAGACTGATGTGCTTGGCCTGGTTGTGGCCTGTCACCCAGCTCAACAGCAGCCACTTCCCCAACAAGAGGAGGCACAAGGAGCTCTACATCGGAGAGAACACCAAACAGAAGCACGGAGGGTGAGCCAAAGCAGGATTTGTTGTGTTACATGTATTTATGGAGCTGTTTCCGCTCATGATTTTGGCACCTGGTTGCCAGATTTTGCAGCTTTTGCCGAAGGATATTCCATATGCACCTTTATCGCATCGGGTCAGAGAGGTGAGAGCAGGTGATAGGATCATGTGAGGTGAAAGGCAATCTATGCTATGGAACGACTCTGTCACGCACGCTAAAATGCCTTCTGAGTACATACTGTACCATCGGCGTCCGCGTCGCTCACTTATATTGGAAAAACTAAACAAATGGTTATGTACGTGATTAAAAGAGTTAATTCTGAGTTCATGTTAATCTCCTCATTAGGATTTCTAGGAACACAATGGAGACAGATGGGCCCAGCAGAGCTCCAAACCAATTCAGGTGCAGGGAAAGCTCGTGCGACACAGGCTCCTCAATCTGTCTGACACAGTTACAACAGTGTCAGATCAGTGTCACCATCCTGAAAGTATAAGACCTTTCATTTCATCTAGTCCAGGGCTGTGGTCGTGTAATCAAGAGTGCTTAAGTCCAATTAACCGCTAACTCCCTTGAACAGATGTCACATCTGCTTTAAGGAAGAGTCCGGGCTGGAAACAGGAAAATGGAGACCAAGAAACAGTTTCTATTCAAGCTGTTCTTTGTTTTCTTTGTTTCCCAGACGAGTGGATCTTAAGTTGAAAAAGATGGACAGCACCAAGACCATGTTAATTAAGTCTGAGCAGCTGCTCCGGATCGAAGACCATGACTTTGCAATGAGGCCGGGCTTTGGAGGTAAGAAGCACATCTTATCATCCTTCCTATCTGTTTAACTACACGTTCCATCTCTTTTTCTTTTTGGTAACCATGTGCTTTCCCGGCAACACACTAAGGTTAATGTAGGTTACTGTGCTGTCTTTGGTATTACGCCTCCAAAAAAAAAACCCTTAGTGACCTAGATTGTCTGCTGTGTGAGACAATGACTGCAGCCAGTGGTACAGATAAAATAATCTGAACCGCGTACCTAATTCTCTGGGGGAGAAAGGGAAAAGGGAAAATCCTGATGTTAGGGGATGATAAACTGTATTTGTTTTTCTGCCTCCAAGCACAGATCTGGATTGTGTTTGGATTTTTGTTTTTTTCCCCCAGAGTTATTAATTCAGGTAAAAGGTGCACGAGAGTACTTTATTGTTTTTTTGGGGGGGGCTGCCTGAATCCAGAGGTTGTTCTCTCAGAGGACAAACCTCCGAGGAGCTATTCCTGTTCCCCATCTTATTACAGTCACAAGACACTGGTAAAGCCATTACATAAACATCTATAGGGACAGATTGTGTGTGTGTGTCCTGTGAATAGTTCACTGTCCTTCTGTAAGTTCTTATGTCATGGTGTATTAACTCTGTAAGCACGTCTTAACTGCTTCCAGATGCACATCAGTCCAGATAAATCATTCTGTGAAGAGCTTTTAATTTGTTCCTCAGACTGCAGGTTTCGAAGGGTGAACATTTAGTACTAAACATTTCGCGGACTCAGTAGCAGTGAGATTGCTTCTCCACTTGGACGCTCCATTTGAGTCGACTTATCGAGTGTTTACATCCAAAGTGCTCAGCGCATCTGATGCCTGCTTTGTGCCGCCAGTCACAGTGGAGTGTAAAGGACATGAGGGAGTCAACATGTGGATAATGAAACAGGACTTCCAGGTCCCTGCTATAATCCCTCCCTCCTCACTACTCCATTGTTATCGTAGACTGATGGTGTTGAGTGCTTACCTTCATTAGATAATGGCACGGAGAGAACGGGATGTTTACAGTGCTCATCATACGTTTACAGTATTCCTGCCACCGAACGGTGATGTAAGGGCCGTTCCACTTACTATATGCTACCAATGCACTTATGTGGATATCAGTGTGGTGTTGCGAAATGGTGACATTTGACATGCACTATTTAGATTTTTGGAGCAAAAGTGAGCATTAATCCAGATGGACAGCTATAGTGCATGCATATGCTTGTAGACATCCTTGTTGTTGATGCTGCAAGATTTCAATAACGGGAGAAAAAGAATAAGAAAAACCCCGGTGTCTTTCCAGGCTAGAGCTCTCTCTGCACATTTTCTCACAGTATTTATGCATGTTTGTTCCAGGCCACTGATAAGATTGTCTCAGTCAGTAATTGCTTGTGTTATTTGTCTCTGCTGAGATAGGCTTCAGACTCTCATTGAACCAGGCTGCTACCCAAACCTAAACGAATGAGTTAGTGTTTTATTAATGTTGTTAAACAAATATGGGGGGAAAAAAACACATCAGATTCAGATTCATATCTAGTTCTAGCAGTTTATCTGCTATTACACAAGCGATCTCAATCTATACAGCCTTGCAACGTGGTTTAGCACCAACGTGGTTTAGTAACAGCTGTGCAGCCATTCATGTTTCTGTTTTTTCAGTTTCCATCTCTTATTCCCAGGCTCGGTATTTCATAATGCCGTTTAGTTCTGTATAGCTTAAGCGGAAAATGAAAAGCTGATTATGGATTTGAGTTATTTTACATTTCATCCGGACTTGTTGATCTCAGTAACTGAGAGCATGATGTGGTTGCAGTGGAGCATCTATGAAGAGACGGACTGAACACAACGCTAAGCTGAGTCACGTTCAAGAGCCAGCGCGATGTGCGGGTTGCTGCTTTCATTCAACCCTCTGTCCCCGTCCCCCTGCAAGATGTGGCTTAAGTCTTATAGCTCAGCGTGGGATTTACACATATATAATCTCCGACAGATGTGCAGACAGATGATTCCTGGATGATGTGATCCAAACGTTTGCTTACAGCTGACGCAGAACAACATTTGACCTTTTGCAGGTTCGGCTATTCCTGTCGGCATCGACGTCCAGGTGGAGAGCATTGACAGCATATCTGAAGTGAACATGGTGCGTCGTGCTCCACATCCTGATTATGTAGTGTCTGGGCGTCCTGGGGTAGGACGGTGGGGTCACGGTCTGGTTCTGCTCCCCAGGACTTCACCATGACCCTGTACCTGAGGCATTACTGGCAGGACGACCGCCTGGCTTTTCCCTCCAGCAGCAACAAGAGCCGGACCTTCGATGCGCGGCTGGTGAAGAAGATCTGGGTTCCCGACGTGTTCTTCGTCCACTCTAAGCGCTCGTTCATCCATGACACAACCATGGAGAACATCATGCTGAGGGTTTATCCAGATGGAAATATCCTCTACAGTGTCAGGTACAAAAGCTTGTTTGCCAAGTGGTAACTACGTTCAGAAAGTAGACTTAGACTTTTCTAGTCAGCATCATTTTGATTAACATTGGGTTAGGATTAGATTCCATTGGTTTGGCAAAAAACACGTGTTAAAAGGTAATAATTGCTTAAATCACTACGAATGCAGACCAATGTTTTTTAACAAGAGAGATAGTTCAAAAGTGCATGGGGTCAGTCAGTTTGCCTCCATCGCTTTACGGCTTAAGATACAGTGATACAGAGAAAAAGTGTGTCATTCCTGCTTTTAGTTGCATTGTCTCACGGCGAGACACGTATTATTAAAATGTTTTTAAAAGGATGTCGACCGGGATATGAAACGAGCCACTGGACTATTACTGCAAGCTCTTAATGAGCAAAGCCTGAGAGGAATATGAGAGGACCGCCCGTAAGCTCTCAACCTACATTCATCATATCCATTTCAGCCACAGATGTCGACAGTATGGCGTCATCCCCAACAGCTCTTTGCTGCCACACAGAAACAGGCACATTGCTAAACGACCTGGTTTTTGACCCTTCTGGGCATTGGTTCCCTAAAGTCCTAGTCTCACTTGGAGTATAACTTCTTATATGTGGCTCTTTAATGGTTGCTTGATTTATGTGGGTGTCTCTTTAACTGTGAGCTGTGTTTTAGGATCACTGTGACTGCGCTTTGCTCAATGGACTTCAGTAGTTTCCCTCTGGACACACAGAACTGCTCTCTGGAGCTGGAGAGCTGTGAGTATCAAGCTGCAGTTTGGCCTTTTGTCTCTCTGTGCATATCTGGTAGCACATGTAAAACTTTTCTTTTTTTTCTCAGACTTAGATTTGAAAAACATTTTTTTTATCCCACTGTTTAAATTCACATTATGTGAGTGCTTGGCTGTTGCAATTTATGTTAATTCTTTCACGTCAAACTTTTTCGATGCAGCATTTACTCAATAGTCATTTGTTGTCTCTCTGGCCTATTTCTTCTCTTTTCTCTGTGCATATCTGAGATTATCAAATGGATAAAGCATGGATCGAGAATCTCAGAGCAGAGTCGGGCAGAGTCTCATTTGTGCACGCTCTCTACTCTCCTCTGAGAAGAATCAAGACATCCATGATTCTTCTAAGAGGGGCAACATGTGAAGGTGTCCTTTCCCTTCCCTCTCCCCCCCTTCTCCCCTCTCTTGAAGATGCTTACAATGAGAACGACCTAATGCTCTACTGGAAGAACGGGAACGATTCATTAAGGACTGACGAGATCGTGCTCTCTCAGTTTTTTATTGAAGACTTCCAGCCTTCCTTTGGGCTTGCCTTCTACAGCAGTACTGGTATGTGAGGCTGGAGCACCGGGGCCCTCTGGGGTGCTCCCTGTTTGGGAACAACCAGAGAGTCCCTAAAGGAGAATATGTAATGCATTTAAAGTTATGCATAGCAACGTGATGATGGGGGACTAGCTTATAATAGTGTTAGGGTCATGTGTTACAAATGTTCGACTTCCCTTTAAAGGAATAGTTCGACATTTTTGGGAAACGTGCTGATTGGATAAGACGACCTAAACCCTAACCAGCAGATTGGCTAAGCACAATGGACTGAAGCAGAGGGAAAGAGCCAGCCTGGCTCTGTCTAAAAGAAAAAAACAAACCCAAATTCAATGTTACAACATTGTAAAAAAATCTTCGGAATAGTTTGAGTCGGACCATTTCTGCGTGGATTTTGCACGTTCATCCGGTGGAAAAAACAGGTGTGTTTAAGGTCAGTTGGAGACACTAAACTACCTCAAGTGTGCTTGTGAGAGTGTGTGTGAGGGTTTTGTGAGGTGTGTGTGTGTATGTGTGTGTGTGTCCTGTGATGGACTGGAGACTGGTCCAGGGTGTATTCCCTGCTTTGGCCCTACATGCACTGGAGACAGGCAGGAGGAGACCCCGCACAACACTACTGATGTAGTGAGGTAGGTAAGATAAAAGAGTGATGGATGTGACTGTCAGACAGAGGCTGGTTTGCTATTTCCCTCTTTTTCAAGCTTTTGTCTCCAGTTTCTAATCAAAAGGACAGACATGAGAGGCTTTGTCTCATCTAATTCTTTGCAAACCAAAAAAAAGGAAATAGGTCAGTTCCCAAAATGTCAAACTATTACTTAAAATATACTGCAGAAGCTGTTTGGTTTGATTAAGGATAAAAAGAGAGTTCCCATTCAGGACAGTGACAGACTATGGCCTACATGGTCATATTTAGGTTCATTTTATATAATTCTTGATGAAAATTCTTAATTAGGATCTCAGCTGATTCATTCAGTTCAGTTTCAGTCTTTGAGCCTTCCCAGCCTTTGAAAGGTTATATGCCAAAAATGTTCATCATCAAGATTGTGTAAGAAATCATCACATGCCTCTCTTTTGGTTCAGTATTGAAATTAAATATAAGACAGCTTCTGTGATTCTTTTCCCTTTTTTAACATTTAGGATTTCGTGCTGCGAGGTATCTGCCCTCGCTGTGAAATTTTCAGTGTTCAGAGACAGAAATAGAGGTAGAAAGGAGGCGAAGGAGATTTTCTTCTCAGTGTGAAATAATCTTGTGGCTTTAAGAGGCTGTTATATAACTTCAGCTCTAGACATATCTCCCTGAGAACATAATTACTTCTTATTATATCTCTGAGGTTCCCGCTAGTTCTTAGATCCACAGCCTCCACGGTCCTGTGCAGGTGTACTATTTTTTTTCAACAATTCCCCACACTGATCAATCGTTTTCTCGCCTCTTCCTCTTTGTGCTGTTACATATGTCCCTCATTCCTCCCCGCCCGCTCCACCTCCACTCTCTGTCCATTCATCTCTGTTTCAGGTTGGTACAACCGGCTCTACATAAACTTCATTCTCAGAAGGCATATCTTCTTCTTCATGCTTCAGACTTACTTCCCCACCATGCTGATGGTGATGCTGTCCTGGGTGTCTTTCTGGATAGACAGGAGAGCCGTACCTGCCCGAGTCTCTCTGGGTACTGAGACCACGCTCTACTCACGACCTCACCTGTTTGCTCTTGTTCATTCAGAGGAAGTCGATGAGATTTCGGGGAATGTTTTACACTGATTTACTTTCTGACAGAATAAAATTAAACAATTAAGACGACAGTTTAGGTTAGCACATCCCAGTAACCTCTGTCGGGGCTTTGATCTGAAATAAGGGTTAGGGTTAGGTATATTAGGTATAGGTATATTTTTCAGTCTTTGGTATCATTTTGATAGAGAAAATGAACAACAAATTATCTTTTCAGCCACTTTTTTGCTTCATTTGCATTTATTTTCAAATTGAAGTGTATTGCTTTATTTTACATGTACACAAGTTACAGCATCATTTATCTATTTTTGCACAAACAAATAAGATTTTTTTTCCTCAATGCACCCCCGCTTGTAGCAAGTCACATATATTAGAGATACAAATACAAAACAGAAAAACATCTCTAAAGTTAGCTTGTGATATAGTCACAAAATTTGATCAACTTTCCTCACAAGAAAAAAACAATTTTGCACTTTCAGGACAACTGTCCACCCATTGTAATTCAGTTAGTCTTTCATAATTGCACCTGACATCCCTTTTCGCTCTCATTATTGTTATTATTAACTAGCAGTTATAAGCCACGCTACATTCAGCAGTGACACCAGGCTACAAAGTGACATTTCTGCGAGCCGTGACTGTTCTTTTCCAGACGTGGTGACGTGTTGTGCTGCTTCTCTCCGCGTGCAGGCATCACCACGGTTCTGACGATGTCCACCATCATCACTGGTGTCTCAGCCTCTATGCCGCAGGTGTCTTACGTCAAAGCCGTAGACATCTACCTGTGGGCGAGCTTCCTGTTTGTCTTTCTGTCTGTGATCGAGTACGCCGCCGTCAACTATTTCACAACGGTGGAGGAGATGAAGAAGCTCAAGAGGGCGAAGGTCATTCGCGTTCGCATTCCTCGTTTCACCCCCCCCCAGGAAACGGTTTCTCGCCGCCCGCAGCCTCAACTCTGCTCTCTCTCTCCTCCTGTCGCTGCAGATTCCCGCCTCCTACAACGCCACCGACGCCATGGCGTTCGACGGCTGTTTCCACGACAACGAGATCGACCTGACGTCATTTCCAGAGGTCTCCAGCACGCCCAACACGGAGCGCAACACCCAGTCTCGAAACTCCACCGTGTCCGCACCCACAGAGGGCACCCGGCTACGCCGCCAGCACCCCTTCAGACAAAACCTGAGCTTCATCATGAGCAACAGCTACATGATCGACTCCTACTCCAGGGTCATCTTCCCCATGGCCTACCTGCTCTTCAATATCATTTACTGGAGTATGTATGCATAGTGCGCCAGCTATGCAGCGCAATCGTATTCAGGATACAGGATCATATTCGCTATTCTACAGATTAACACCAACAGGCTGCCATATGCTGGAATTTGCACAGTGTTTGCTGATGAGTGTAAATACCTCGCGTGTAATTTAACTTCAAGGAGTTTTTCAGTTGTGTACAGAAGATCTCACATCGAATGGCTGTTGTCTTTGCAGATATTCATGTGTGTTTTTGGCATGCCTGTTTTTTTTTTTTTTAAGAAAAATCTAAATCAAACAAACACGTTAGATACAAAACTTTTCAGTGTATAATTTGTGTATATCTTGAAAAATAAATGTATGCTGTTAACAACATGTGCTATGCTAAACTTTTTTTGGACAAAATTTTGAGAAACACTGCATCCTCTCCCCAAAACAACTCTATGTTGTGTTTACAATAATACGTAAAATTTACCATATTTAAATAGTAAATAAGCAACTGTTCTCCATATTGAGGAACATGGAAAAAATATGGACAGCGGGGATTACATGCCATAATGTGCGTTAAACTTGGTTGCATAAGCTCATGCTGCGGGACATGGAGCCAGCAGGACATCAGATTCATCAGGGGAGATTGATGGATAATGTGATGGATAACTACAATGAAAAAATGATGAAACATGACCCTGTCCCAAAGGCCCAGCGGGGGACAAGTTTGAAATACGGTTAAAAGTGACCATGGGGTATTAGAGATTCAACCTTCAGGCTTGAACAGGTTAAGCCACCACCTACAGCTTGTTTTAAGGCATTTTAACACAATGGTAATTGATAAAATGAACAATTTAACTGAATATCTGGTATTTTGTGCCACAATATGACTGCTGTTGTTATACAATTGCATGAAGCATTATATGCTAAACTAAGTAACTTAGCTAAAAAGTGAGAAGGACAGTCATGAGACTGGTGTCAATATTAGATGTAGAAAATTCCTCTTTTAAAGTGAGTTTCAAAGGAAAAATGTAACTTTAAGGTAAATCATGAGAGTAATGTTCTGCACACATTTTCATTCAAGCAGAGCAGAGACAGAAGTGTATATTATGATAAGGTGACATAGAGCATCCACTGTGTGGAGCCAGAGTATTGGGAACAAGACCAGCATCTTCTTACCTACACTGCATCATTGGTCAAAATGAGATGACATTTTTGAGAAAAGTTTCCAAATCTATGTGCTTAAAACCAGGTCACGTTTTTGGTGCAGTCACACTGTTATAGATCTAACATCTGTCTGTTAAAGTCGGTGTCAAATGTAGAAAACTATAGCACCTCACGACTCCACCGTGTGTCCAAAAAGAGAACTACATCTTTGTTCATCCACTTTTACTACACAGCACATCACGAACAAGTTTTGAATGTCAGTATAGCATGATTGCACATTTTATTTATTATTCATTATTCATTTTTTGTTATACTGTGTAGTAACAAGCTTCTGACTTTCCTATCCTGTCACTTTCAACTACATCCTCTGTCGGCACCGGTTTGTCCTTTAGTCCAGCTCTAAAGGCAGCTTCACCCCTGACCTCCCACAGGAAGGCCACAGGCTCTATTTATAATGCGACTCTTAAGGCCTGGAACCGGTTAGACATGTCACAGTCTCTCTCTATTATTAGGGTAATTTCTCTGACTGTGTACTTAAACCTTACGCTCTCAGTGCCACGTAAATCGTCTCAGTTTGCAGTTCGATATCAGACACACACACACACACACACTGTCTCATGGGGGAAGTGTGTGCACTCCACAGAGTATATCTGTATCATGTCTGCCAGGTTAAACACATTGTTAAGACCCAGTGTGTGTGTGTGTGTGTGTGTATTAATGTGCGCAGCTCCATTGGTGCGTGACAGTCAGGCCCCTCCCCTGCAGAGTCCTGAAAAGCAGGTGCATAACATGACAGTCATAATGCTGCAGGTGTGTGACTCCTTCTGACGCAAGAGTAAATGTCTCAACGCCAGGACTCTTTTGGCCGTGTGTCGTTGCCCTGGAAACACTCGTTCACAGTCGTCTCTGTCACTGACAACACTCGGCAGGTTGGGACACACCCTGAGGCACACCTTCACCCTCAGACAAATACAGAAAAAAAAAAGAAAAGATAAATCTGTTCCCTTCAAAACCAAAACAAAAAAGGCCTAAAGCAAAATAGCAGTGTACAGGTGTTGTTCTGGATCGTAGCAAAGCATCCCTCCTGATCTGTCTTAAAATCAGATTTCCTGTCCAGGAGGACGATTTGTAGACTTGAGACGAGCTAAATGAGTGCAACGTTCAGTCCGGCTCAGACTGTGACGTGTCTCAGGGGCGTGACACATGTGTCAACTATTGATCCAGTGTGAGAAACATGCTCGCAGTGAAGTTTCACAGCAGTCCTCTGGATAGCAAGAGCCACACTTACAAGAAGAAAATGCTCGTCTGATGTCTGTGTTTCGGCTTTGATTTGAACTTCGGATCATGTGCCATGAAAACGAAGAGGAGGTCATGAGAGGTCCTGGAGTTTCTTCTCGTGGATCAACGTGCTGGCACACGTTTGCCTCTCTCAGGTAACGATGGCGAGCTCATGTGTTTCCTTTTTCCTAATCAGAATTACATAATATAATATTGTTATTATCAATAATGAATAATATCTCAAATCATATGTTCAGTTATTCATAGTACGCAAGTTGTAGGTTGCGCATGGTTATAATAGATTACATTCAAATCTTTTCTTTAAAGAAAGACTTAGTTCTGTTTCTCTCAAAGCACCTTGAAGTGATAAGATTTTATCTGTCATCTTAACAACTGTTTTTTTTTCCCATTTTTTTCTCATATTATTTTAACTATGTGCACTCTATGGCTGTGTTTGTGGCTCTGTGGTTTAGTCTTATTTGTGAGTATTGAAGGTTTTGAAGTTCCTGCTACCATGTCTTGGAATATAATGGACAAAGTCCTGATGTGTTGCCAGTTTCATATAAAGTTGATAAGATAATGGATGGATGGATTGCTGTCAATGTTTGTCAATAATTAATTGTTATTGATTAATTAGACAGCAGGAAGTTGACATTGTGTCTCTTCTCAGTCAATACCAGTTTTAAGATACATTCATCATCAACTATGTGAAACTTTCTCTTCATCCTCTCCTTTGGCTTTTTCTTAATTATTCTAGTGATATCACAGTCTGTTTTTGCTTTCAAGTTCAACTAATGCGCTCCCATTATCAGTTGTTCTTTATGCTGCTTATCTTACCGCGACGTTCTAAATACATACAGTATTTCCAATATTTACCGTGTACAAGTAAAAGTATTGAGGTTTAATAAGTTCAGAAATCACTGAATGTTAACATAATGTTAACAATCCGGCCTGTGCAAACATCGACCACAAGTGTGCAGTCCTATATGGTGTGTGCAATTATCTGCCAGAGTAAAGATAAAAGTAACGTGATTGTTCGGTGGTATTGTCTCCAGATAACACTGAAGGCTGCGTTTGAACAAGAACCCTTTCGAGCGTACGAGCTGAGATGATTTGTTTATATTTCTCACGGAAGTGTAAGATATGGCTAATTAACAGACTGATCCAAAGCAAAGAGTCAATCTCTGAGACAAATATTTACAGAGGACGGCCGTAGGATATACAGTATTCACTCGCATAGGTGTGAATGGAAGAGGAGCTCAGGACAAGTGTGTTCAACCGCGGATATCAAAAGCCAACGAAAGCCCAGCCAGATGTTTACATTTCACATGATCGGTGGACATTTTATTCTCTTCCAGAGAGAAGAGGTCAGGCTCACAGCATCTGCTCGTCATGCTGCGACATCGAGGTCTACGCTGGCTGCACGTCCAGCTGCTGCTCCTTCTCCTGGCAGGTACCGTCTGCCGGCAGCCGTCAACACATTGCTTTGCAGACAAAGGAGCAGCAGCCTCTGTCACCTTATCTGTACCGTCCACTCTACACCTCTATTTATAAAGCGCAGCGGCTGACATGTCTGACATGCCAATGATGAGGTGTTGGTATTGTAACACATGAAAAGGCATTTCAGTAGGATTGATGTCATAGCCTGTTATGCCAGTTTGATTGTTAACTGATTCCTAATGACAGAAACTATGTTTCTGTTGAGAAACGTGGAAAAAATGACAAAGAGATAAGACTGACAATATTGTAACACCATAAGGAAACTGTAAATAGCACAACCTCTCAACATGTCAAGTCAAGATTTAAGTGAAATAAACTTGTCAAAAATGTCATTAATTAACATTATTATGATCTATCACTAAAAGCTATTCAAAAGATCTAAACCTAAATACCAATATAATAATGTTTTTTTGTCAAAAGTCACTTTTGCTCATTCTGAATATGTCTCTTTTCATGCTCATCAGGCCAGGCTTCGTGTAATGAGAACTCCACGACTGCGTTTCCTCTCTCATCGGCCACAAGTGTGCAGACTTCAGGTAAACTAACAGACAAGCTGTCTCATCAGAGAAAACCCAACAACATCTGCTGCTGAAACTTTCTTTTCAGTGCCATTCCTACTGCTGGCTTTGCTGGTCTGGCGCCTTCTCTTAAAATGTGTCACTGGTTAAAAATGAAAAAGAGACTAAGGCTAATGATGCGGCACAAAAGAGACCACATAGCAGAGATAAATGCCTGTCACTCAGTGATGGGGAACGGGAGAAGCTCGGGTTCAGGTTTATTGTAATTGTGCAGTAGATGGACTTGTTTTTCAGTTAGATAATTGTCTGTGAGGGTTCTCAGTCATACAGGTAGTTTTAGATGAGGTGAACAAAAGCAACTCAAGTTTTGTGAGGTTCTTGATGATGTTTGGTCTCAATCAAAAGGCTTGTTCAGTTCTGATTTGGTCATGGAGTCTCCTGGTTTCATACTTTGTCTCAATAGCAAAACAAACGTGTGAGTTGTTGTGTCTCAGCAGCCAAGACGATCGAGATAAGAATCCAATTTGACATCCGATTGCAAGACAGCAGATAACAACAGGATCTTAAAACACGCTAAAAGTACTCCAGGCCATTTATGAAAAAGAGGAAAAAATGTCATTAGGATAATGGGAAATTTAAAAAAAAGGTAAAAGAAGGTAAAGGTAAAGAATTAAACCTCTAAAGCCAAAGACCATAACAAACATACTATTAAATACAGTAGGAAAATAACAGCCCTCCAGTAGTCTATGTGCATGCGTCAGTGTGTAAATATTGGTACATCTTACTCAACTTAACGACAGCAGCATAAAAACCCATGACTGGAAACCTGCGTCCCGAGGGTGTGCACAGGGTGGGAATCATTATTTAAAATGGAATTAGCTGCCTGCTAATTTATTTCAATGGAGAGAAAGTGTTCAAACAGAGGGATAAAGAGAGAAAGGAGCAGTGTAAATATACGCTTAATTTGGCTCTTTGCTGAGGCAATATGCAAACCACGTCAAATGAAATCCACACTGAAAGTAAGTCCCCATCATAGAAATAACTTGAAAGAATGCGAAACTGTCCCGAGGAGTTACGAGGAATTCAGCTCAGCCACTGAAGACAGTTGTACACAGTCCTCTGCAGCTTCCTCCATAAATGTGATACTTCTGCGATACTAACTGCCTCAAAAGGTTTCATGATGAGTCACACAAAAATCTATCCTCTCTATTACCTCCTCCAGCTCCTTCCACAGCAGCGTACTACTTTATCGATGTCACTGTGGACGTCAGTGGAGGGGAGAGGAATGTATCAGACATCAAGGCTTGGGTAAGTAGGAAGTTAGCTGCATGATAGAAATCCCACATGTATAACCTAAGCATTCGTTCATGACATTTAATCAGTTATTGTGTTCCTATTTTCAGGTTATCCAGGCGTTCCAAAACAACCTGCAGAGCTGTGCGTCTTGGAGCTATGAGGAAACGACAGCTTCGCCGACCTCTCCACAGACCACGCCTGCGGTCACATATGAGGTGACGACGGACACCACGCTTCAGTACAACACAACAGAAGCTACAACAGACAATTCAACAACGTCGTTAACAAACAGCACGACGACAGCAGCACTATCGACCTCTGAACAGTCGGGCCCGACCACTCCAACCATCCAACCGAACCAAACAAGGTACTGTCAGTTTACCTGAAAACGAATGACTGAGAGAAGATTTCACCGTTTCATATGCTGGTCAGGTGTTGAATGCGAAAATCAACTAATGATTATCTTGATTAATCAACTAATGAAATATCTATTTCAATCGATGAATCAATTCAGGCATTCAAAACGTGCTTTTAGAAGGATTACAAGAAATAAAATCTTTTTTTTCAGATCTCTGCTTCATAAATATGAACATTTTCTATGTGTCTTTAATCCTCCCAGACACAAAATTGAATGACTTTTAGGTGAGGACAAAAGCAGGCCTTTGAAGAGCTTATTTCCATTTTGTGAAATGGACATTCGCTGTTTTTGATTCGTTTTAGAAGTCGATTAATCGAAAAAGTAATCAAGAACAATCACCTGTTGCGGCCCTACGATCATAAAAATCCATATTTGGCTACAGCGGAGGAGAAGCACAGGGAGTTTTAAGGTGAAAGTCTCCAAATCAAGCTTCAGTCTGCAGTCATTGATGTTCTGCCAAACAGCAGTTGATAAATTGACCGGACGATAAGAGCTTCCTTTTGTGAGCCGATCCTTGTTTTGTTTCTGCTATGTGACTGGTCACGTTACTGAAGAGTCTCAAAGGTAGGAGTGAGTCATGAGGTCAATAACCTCGGCGTACCGACGAAGGGTGTGTTTGACTAAATTATTTTTTTATTTGGACCCGGAACAAAGATAAGAGTCTTTCCTTCTTCTTTTTTTTCAGTGGGGACAGTAATGACACAACAAGCAGCTTTTTTGAAGTAAGTTCTGCAAAATGCGTATAAATGCATCTGTGGGTTAGTCTGTGAATTGACAGACTGGTTTGTGCTCAAACAGGTAATTGAGTTGACATGCAGCACAGACACTGGAATAAGGTGAGCGACGTTAAAAACACAAATCCTGACTACAACTAAACAAGTAAAAACCAGAGCACATAAGACATGGCGTGTTGTCCGTGCTGCCCCTTTCCCTCAGAAACACGAGCTGTGTTGTGCTGCTGAGGCTGAACCAGAGCATGCCTCCGTGTTGCATTCTCCAAACTCTCTGCACGGCCAGTAAAAACTCATCCGATATCCACGTGGTTGGAAATAAAGCAGGCAGAACGAGTGAGTACAGCATACGCTGAATGCACGATTGCCTCCCTACTAAGTTCCCATTATAGAAACGTCCCTCTGTGCTGCTCAACAGGTCTGCTACAAGCCGAGTGCCTTCCTCTGGAGGACAACAGCACACAGTGCACGTACACTGGCCAGACCGGGGCATCATGGTAGGATCCTGTTTAAATCTCTCATATTATCTCTCATTATGACAACATTATGGCACTTTTTTTTCATGATCTGAGTTCTTTTAAACCGATCTTTCAACAGTAACGAGTCTGAGTCTGCATATATGGAAAGCAACTCCAGTCACTGTGGAGGTGGAGGAGGAGGTGGAGGAGGAGGAGGAGGAGGAGGTGGAGGAGGAGGAGGAGGTGGAGGTGAGCCCCAGACAGTCCCCTAAGCATGTAATGAGGAGGAAGAGATGTTTGCCTCGTGTTGATCTATTGACTCAAAATGGGCCAAAATCTTATTGTCTGGTAGAGATAAACCACACAGTTCAATGTTTCACAAACTGTGACAGAAAATACTGTATAAGGAAACTGAAACGCAGTGACGTGCAAAGACTAAACCGACTCACGTTGACTCCGTTTTAGGTCAAACGAACAGCAGCTACTGCTGCTCCGACTACTGCAACAGAACTGGTGAGTGTTTGCCTTTCGACTAAAACTCTCTTTAATCGACATAATCTAAAAGCTATTTGTTTGTTTGGTTTTTAGATGCATACTACACTCTGCAAATTTCCAGACAAGATTCAAATGTGAACATTTCATATCTATTGACCCTGGTACGTAAAAATGCATACATAAAACCTGCACAAGTTTGGCCTATCTGTAGTTCTTGTCATATTGTAACACAAACAATGATCTCTTCGGATATTTCCAGATTTCTACAATTGGGCAAACATCAAACTGCACCTCAAATACTACAGAGTAAGTACTGAAATTACATCAAAATGAAATTTCACATTATACTATTTTCATATCTTTTCATTAAATTGTATCAACGTCCCAAAACAGGGATCCATGCTCATTGTCCAGTCTTGCATCTGACTATAAGGTAAATGCATCATTATTTTCACTACTTTGACTGTATGAGTATTACTCATCCAAATGGCATTGATGTCTAACACTGACATATGTCCCTTTGATAAGCATTCAGCAAAACCCATCTTATATTGTACAGCATAAGTGGCTTAGTTGATTGAATAACATTATGACACTAAGCACGCTAGCTTGCTAATATAGAGAGAGCCAAATATCTAGTAATACTCCAGCTTAAATCTCATGTAACACAACATGGAGCTTGTGTTTATCTAGGGCAATGAGGGTGTCACAAATACCTAGAATGCCTGCTCTTCATTAAAGACATTCTGGGATCTAAGTTAATTTGTAGTAATGCGTCTCCTTCAGGAAGTGGCCACTTATCACAAAAATGCATGAAACTCTATGACACTTGTGCAAGTCTGTCGCGATTGGTTGGAATTTGCATTCGCTTTATGTTCAGCTGCACAGATAATTTTCCAAACAAAAGCTCACAAAGAGCACAGTCTGTGACGTCCATTTATCACATTATTTTCACATAACATTGTAATTGTTATTCTCAGGAGTCCAATGTGATCTGTGAGAGCATTACAAGAAAGTAAGCGTACAATTTTGGTTTTTGAAAGAACTTTTCCATGTTTGGACCCGATTTGACCCGTGATTGAAGTCTGTGCTCACTGAAGTCTGTGCTCTCCTGGTTTGATTTGAAGGTGCATGGTGATTTTAGGCTTTGCCCAAGAAGTTCCTATCTGTAACGTGTCAAAGGCCATGATGAACCTGTTTCAGTCCGAGCCACAAATCAGTTATGATGGAGGAGTAACCCGCGCAGGTGTGTATATCAGCCACAGGGACACAGGTCAGAAAATCTCTTTGTGTCCCAGTAAAACAGTAATTTTCTCATCAATTTTATCTCTTTTTTTTGTACGTCATACAGCAATTTGTGGCAATTTAACAGTAAGCAACGATCCAATGCAGTTCTCAGTGACTGAAATGAATCAATCGCCTGGCTTGTTCTGCCTGGTGATACCGGAGATTACCATCCTGACTTGGTTTGTACTAACTCAACATAATCGTGAAAATCTCAGTGAACATGACAGTGGTTTAGCTAAGATCTAAATCTGGCTCCTTTTTAGTGACAATGGAAAAACTCAAATTGTGAAGTTGAAAGAGAGGTGCACACCGGGACTACCAGCCACACCAGGCCCAGATGTGACAACCCCGCAACCAACCACCACCCCAAACGCCACCACCTACATCCCCACATACGCCACATACACCACTCCAAACACCACCACATACACCACAAACACCAGCACATACACCACAAACACCAGCACGTATACCACTCCAAACACCAGTACGTACACCACTCCAAACACCAGCACGTACACCACTCCAAACACCAGCACGTACACCACTGTATACGTCACTTCAAACACCACCACAGGCATCGCCATAAACACCACTCCCACAGCAGCCACTACATACAACACATCCACCTCCACACACACTCCAGCAGCCACCAGCTCGTCAGTTGATGGCCCGGCCTCCACCACCTCCGCTGATGACGCCACGGCAACAACAGTCAGCGCCGCTACCACCAACTCAGCCGCCTCCGATGGATCCGCTCCCGTGACCCCGACAGGCGGACCGACAACCACCGACTCAGGTCTGTTCCCGCAACCTGCTTACCAATGCGTCTACGTCACTGGCGCTAAATGACACGGTGCCCTTTTCAACTGTTGTTGACTGCAGCGGAGAGCCGAGCCTACGAGCTGCTGGAGCTGACAAAGAACGTGTCCGGTCTGAACTCCAGCCAGGTGGAGCAGCTGGTGGCCCAGCTGGCTGATCTTTTGTCAGGGCCGACGGTCAGTCTGACGCTGGGAAACATCTCTGTTGAAATTGTCAGCAACCTGCTGGACGCCTCACCAGAGATACTGTCCAGCTCCTCTAACAGGTTGGACATGTTGGTTATTAGCATTAGCAATTTAGCAAGTCTGTTATCAATGTTGCTTATCGATATTAATTCTTAGAAGATGGGTAGATAGATAGATAGATAGATAGATAGATAGATAGATAGATAGATAGATAGATAGATAGATAGATAGATAGATAGATAGATAGATAGATAGATAGATAGATAGATAGATAGATAGATAGATAGATAGATAGATAGATAGATAGGTAGGTAGGTAGATAGATAGATAGATAGATAGATAGAAGTGGTGTTTAGCTTTAAGGTCTGGAGCATTTAAAAGTACCTTCCCCTTTAAGAACTGATGACGTCCAGATGTCGCTGTTGTTGCTCGGGGGATATTCACACGTTCGTAGTATTTCAAACACGTGACATTCCTGCAATTTTTTGGGTTTATTTTTGCATGTTATGTGCCGAAAAGGAAACAGGTGCTCCAAGTGTCCTTGGTGTCATCTTTTTCCCCTGAAACACAATCACGTTTTAGAGCACTTCTTCCTCGGTGCCATGTTTGTTGCGGTCTTACCCAACAAACCGGTTCACGATCTTGTGGTCACTGGAACTCTCAAAGCAAAAAACGATTTGTTATTCTATTTATATTTTGAAGCACAAAAATAAATAAATAGAATAGAAATACAAGACATTCTTCTTCTTCTTCGGTGTCAAAAATGGATAACTAGATTTAAAAACCATTTTCATTCATAGTGCCTATTTCATATAACAACATATTTTTCACAACTTTAGATGTACGTGTTGTCATGTCATTGACTGAAACGTTGCACTTATTAATTAATGGGGAACCACCAAGGTGACTGCATTCTCAGTTTTGCACCATACCAACACATGTCTTGTTCTATCAGGATTATCGGGATCGTCGATACAGTGGCACTGAAGCTGGTTCTTGGACAACCTGCTGAGACCCTCCTGGCCCCGTCTGTGGCGCTGTCTGTCAAAGCAGCAGATGGAACTAACTTCCAGGAAACTGTGTTTTCCATCTCAGATCCCAATAACGTACAGGTATGTTACAGTACATAAATCTTTTAAATCTTTTAAGTATTTTGTACGTAATACACAATGACATATACTGTACTACAGCCATGTACAACAGATATGTGAGCCACACAAAACACAGATATTTATGCTGCTGATGTTACATCTGTATGTTGACCATGCTTTTATAACCTTCATTGTTGGTGGTTACAGTCTGACATTATTAACAGATGTAAGAATTTCTTTAAGTACTGATAATGAATGCCTTTTCCATTTGTTTAAGCACTCTTAGTGTAAGAGGAAGAGAGGTGGCATCAAAGGGCTTTGTAAAGCTGGGCCACTAAGGCCAAAAGGTTTCCAGCCTACTTTCTTCAATTGCAATGACATGACGTGTTTAATATGAGGTTGATGTGTTTATCCCAGGATTACAGTCGTTCTTGTACATTAGGCACGTTTTTAAACTAGAAATGCCCGTAGCTCAGCTGTCTCAAATAATGTTTGACCGATGTCACTCGTTCCAAATAAGAGAAGTTATTAAATGTCTGTGTATGAATAATGAAATCCAGTTGCTAAGCCTATGTGTGTCACTCAGGTCCGGGTGGATCCCAGGAGCAGGAGGAGCACGAGAGCCGACTCCACCGTGCCTCAGGGCTCCATCAGGCTGCCGACCACGCTCACACAGCACCTCACGTCAGAGGAGCAGCAACAAGTGTCCCGAGTCCAGTTCAACTTCTACCAGAAGAGCACTGTGTTCCAGGTCCATATGTCCAAAGCGCATGCAAACCCACTGATGTGAAAACATGTGAAAGGAGAAACAGAAATGCGTTAATCATCAACGACTTTATTCCCCTGGTGTGATGTAAAAAAGTAGAGGGAGAAGAGGGAGAAGGAAACTGATGTTCTTGAATGTAATTGCTATCCCTATATATTGTTGTTAACTCTTATTGTTGTTAACTCTTAATGGCCTTGCAGGACAAGTCTTTGGGAGACCGCACACTCAATAGTGGGATCCTCAGTGCGAGTGTTGCCAACCTGTCACTCACAGGACTGCAGGACAATGTCATAATTCACCTCAGGAACACAGAGCCTGTCGCAGTGAGTCAAACAAACAAAACGCATATAGGCATAAAGCAAAAATCTGCCAGTTTCAACAACAACAAATAGATGACAGTAACAGCCTCTAAACTGATGTTTTTCCTTATGTTTTTCCTATCAAACAACAGGGTAATTTTGTTGCTACATGTGTTTTCTGGGACTTCACATTAAATGGTAAGTTCTGTCAACGGCATCTATCAGAATTACAGTAAATGAGGGATCGATTAAGAGGGCTGAAAACATAATGTGCATGTGTATTCCACTGGTAGATGGATCAGGTGGCTGGAATTCCAGTGGATGTTTTGCCCAAAACAGCACAGAAAACGAGACAGTTTGTAGCTGCAACCATTTGACCAGTTTTGCCATCCTGTTGGTAAGAACAAGTATTTTGTTGACAAACTTTTTTTTACATTATGTTTAGTTCCACTCTTAGCTTCAACTTTCCTCTTTTTGTGACAGGACCTGTCCAGAGATCCTCTAACCAATCGTGTTCAGGCCACCATCCTCACCTTCATCACCTACATCGGCTGTGGAATCTCGGCCATTTTCCTCTCTGTCACGCTCCTCACCTACTTGGCCTTTGGGTGAGAGCTGGAAGTTCAATTATACACATTCAGCGTGTAATTACCGTTGCTGTCTGACGCCAGCGCCTTCAGCCTGTTTCATGCTGTCCAAACCGTGTGAACCCTGCAGGAAGTTGCGTAAGGACATTCCTTCCAAAATCCTCATCCAGCTGTGCCTGGCGCTGCTGCTGCTGAATCTCGTCTTCCTGGTGGATGCGTGGCTCGCCCTCTACCCGGAGGCTGTGGGCCTCTGCATCTCCACAGCCTGGTTCCTCCACTATTTCCTGCTGGTGTCCTTCACCTGGATGGGACTTGAGGCCGTCCACATGTACCTGGCCCTGGTGAAAGTCTTCAACAGCTACATATCGCGCTACATGCTCAAGTTCTCCCTGGTCGGCTGGGGCGTCCCGATGATCGTGGTCATCATCGTCATCGCCATCGACAAGAACAACTACGGTCTGGTCTCCTATGGAAGGTTCGATGACGGCACCACTGATGAATTGTGAGTCCGCCGTTATGATTGTTCCCCACCAAACGACATGCATGCAAACAAAACCTGTGGAAAACAAACCCTGCGATTCCCTCCTGTCCTTCGTCTTCGTCCCACAGCTGCTGGCTGAAGAACGACATCGCCTTCTACGTGGCGGTGGTCGCCTACTTCTGCGTTATTTTCCTGTTCAACCTGGTCATGTTCGTGGTGGTGCTGGTGCAGCTGTGTCGGATAAAGCGGCAGAACCCGCACAACGTCGTCAACCGCACCACCCTGCAGGACGTGCGCAGCGTTGCAGGGATCACCATCCTGCTGGGCCTGACCTGGGGCTTTGCTTTCTTCGCCTGGGGCCCTGTCAACCTGGCCTTCATGTACCTGTTTGCCATCTTCAACTCCCTACAGGGTGAGTACGCACAGTTTACGTGCAGTTGTTGCAACAGTTTGGACATACACAGTGGAAATCATACAGGAAATAGTATGGAGTTGGACTCAGTGGCTATCTGTATACATTCCTGAAAGCCCTGTTTGTAGAAGTGTAGGTGGTCGTACAAAGAGCATAGTCTTCTGCATAGTGTGAGACATTGCATCCACAGAATCAAGCATTGTAATAGGGAAAACTGAACCTTCCTTCTGTGTGTGGGTGCCATTGTTAAACTGGAACTGACTAGACCTGGCCTGACCCGGCGACAGGGGCAGAAATAGAGAAGAGTAACAAATAATCATAGGCAAATTTGAAACTTGGTGGCTCGAACACAAAACCTGTTGAAATGATCAGATTTTTACTCTTAGCCTAATATAAAGAAAGACAAATCAGGCATCAGCTCAGAGAGATTCAAGATTCAAAATGTTTATTGTCAAGTACAACAAAAAAAATCTCTCTGAAAAGCAATAAGAATGATAAATGGAAACATAGAAATATAATAAAACAAAGTAGCACAAAAAAAAAGTTACAATGCTGGTAAGTGTCTGATGTACAGCGTGCAATCAGTAGATGAAGAGATGTGTAATATAGTTGTGCAAGAGTGCATTTGTAAACAGTTCAGCAAAATGGTGTAAACAGTAGTGAGAACATGGATATGCGTGGTATGAGCCCTGTCAACTGTGAGAGGGTGGTTTTCAGTGTGTAGCCAACACTTCCTGTTAATATTTTGTTGGCCAAAACATTTCTGGAGTCTGGCAACACATTCTATGTCTGACAAGGCAAGACACTTCATCCGATGGGTCGTACACATGCCAACATTTTGTCCAGATTATCTAAACTACTTCATTTGGAGATGGATCTGAAAGCGAGGGCACGCGAGGTAAAGGTCTGCAGTAATCTGACGTTGCGTAAGAAAATGTGCGTGTGGACAATTCTGACAAGTACAGTAGGTCATAGCTGATAGAGGAAGTTGTCCTGTAAACTTAAATCAATGTTTATAGTCCACATGGTTATGAAGCCGCCTCTTCCAGGCGGCTGGTCTCTTTTCACTTTGACCCTTGGAGGTAAATCATATGCTTCACAAAACTACAGATGCACACAACTGTAAAGCAATTTCATACTACAAATTGTGAGGTCACACACCACTGTTCACTGTGTTTGTCTGTGTCCTTTGTTGTCCATCATATTTATTTCCACTCCAAATGCAAGTGTCATTTGAAAATGCTGTGTCTGCTTTGCAGGTTTCTTCATATTTCTGTTCCACTGTGCGGTGAAGGAAAACGTGAGGAGGCAGTGGAGAACATACCTGTGCTGCGGCAAAATGAGGCTGGCAGAGAACTCAGGTTTGACATGTTTGCTCTCACGTTTCACAGAGACCCTATCTGGTTTGTGATGATCCTTAGATTCTTAGAAGGTGGATCATGCAGGTACTGTAATCGACCGATCGCTCAGTGCTTGAGCAACATTTGAGCGTCCTCTTGCGGTGTTTGTTTTCACAGAGTGGAGTCGCACTGCAACACAGAAAACTGTAAAGAAGTCCACAGTATCGAGACAAACACCTCTTCATTCGTCCACATCCAACAACTCGTCCTCGTCCTTCCTTGCCAGTGACTCTTCAGACCAGATAAATGGCATTAGTAAGTGAAGACAGTCTGTCAGAGGCAAATGAATCATGCCAAAAGCTACTTTCAGAGATAATGATGTAGATCTGCATTGCAGGCAGCCCGTTTGATGACAGAACGATCACAGCGGAGGAAAACCACAGCTCGGATGTGGTCCTCAACGAGATCAACAGGCAGTACAGGAACCAACAGGCTCCCTGACACAGAGCGGACCAGACTGCGGGTCAGACTGTTTAATGGCTCCAACTTTTTCACTGTAAACTGTAAATTTATAGAGAAATGTATGTACCGTCCATTTAATAAGTACTGTATTATAATGCTTGAACTGAAGACAATTAAAAACCTTTGATACATAAGGCACTCAATGTTTACATGCTTAACTTGCTATTATTAACAATATTTATCGAGCACAATATCTTGAGAATACTTTCATTTGCAGAGGGACGTTATCACTACTAAAGTGGCACTCTGGCCATATCTTATGTGTTAATTTCATCAATGTGCAACTTCTCAGAACACTGATAATCAGATTTTAACTACTGTATCAGCCAATCACATTAACACATTATGAATGATGTTTCTAGGGGTTCACCATACTGTCATATCTGCAAGCGCAATCTGGATATTTCTTGGTGTATGAAGGCCTATGTTAGGCTACCTAATCTGCAATCTCTCCAGCAGCTCTGATTAAGAAAAATATATCAGAGAGAAGTTACCTATGCAGTAGTGACCGGGATGATAGTTGTGCTCTGACTGAAGCATCTCATCAACCTCTGCCTGGATTAAGATGAACTCGAATTTACAAGAGTGGATTTGTGTTTTTGTCAAACACCTGCCACAGCTGTGCATTTCTGACGACAAAAACCTGATGAGGTTTGATTTGTGCCACAGACAGCGGCAGATTAGGATCAGCGCATGACTGAAGCTCAGCTACAGACGGTTTCCAGTGCAGGCGTGCATCACGTATGAAGACTAAATTAAAAAAAAAAAGAGTATTTGTTTGTTGTCTGGTAGGGTTTTAACACACTTCCAAGGCGGACATGACTGAAAAACAACACAATATGTAATGAGTTGTTTCGATATGCTGGGAAAAGCAATAAAAATTGAGCACAACTGAGTTCAGCGTTCGCCTGACATTGCTGCATTGGCCTTGTTCCTACATCATCAGTGGACGATGCTGCAGCAGCATTGCAGCTGGCCACATCTGCATGTGGAGCACCGATGTAGATGAACGGGTCAAACACACCACTTTCACCTCTGGGTTTGGTTTGCATCTGTTTATTTTTGCTTTTCACTTGTGTTTTGCAGGTTTGTTTTGGGGGGGGGGCGTATAGTCTGGGTTAAAATAGATGGTTTTACTAGACATGAAAACCTATGCCATACTTTACAGATGGTTCATGCTGTAACTACACCATTTTACTACTCAGATTATATATGCATATAGCAGTGTTATTCTCCATTATCGATACGTTTCTTTAAGGGAGAAAAAAAAAGTCAAGATCTTTTCCCCCAAATACACTTTAATTGTCGATGGCCACGATGCTCAAGTGGGACAGAACAGCATTTGGTGAAATCATATTGAATAAATAAATGTAACTCAGTCCCACAGGGTGGATCACGTGAAAACGTGCTGTGTACTGTATATGCAAGCTACATTCACCGTCCGTTACATGCACCTAATACAGTCTTAAAAAAAAAACAAACTCAGAACATGTCAGGAAAAAACCAAAAGGTGCTAATAAAACATGACATACAAACAGCACAAGCAGAGAGGTGGCATCGAAGAGGTGGAACATTTCCCTTTTAAAAACACATTTGGACTCAGACTCACTTCATTCTCACTGGACATGATCACATTGTCATGACACAACCTGAAAGAATCAAATCACATTTGAGAGGCAGTAACAAAAAAACAAAAACAAGAGCTTAAAAAGCAATTCAGCTGTGCTGAGTCTACAGATTGCCCTATCACACAATTTGAGCTCAGAACTCAAAGTTAAAGACAAAAAAGAAAAAAAACCCTTATGGACACATCTGTTGTAAGAGCAGTTACACCACGTAATCAGTGTATCAAAATCACTGTTTAGACAGCGAATAGTTCCTTCAGAGTACATGCAAATGGACAATCCAAATCAAGTAGCACAAATTAAATACAACCGAGAAGTTGTAGCAAAAACAATGTTAAAACACACGCACGCACGCACGCACACACCATAAATCAAAAGCTAAAAACAGAAAGAGAGTGAAGGGAGTTTCGTTTAATCGTGAGGGGATAATAAAACTGTCATTGTGCCGCTTTAATCATGTTCAGACTGAACGCAAGGTGAATTTCCAGCCTGTTTCAATCACATGAGTGTAACCAGAGGAGTGTTTTGAAGTCCATGCTTGTTAACCAAAAGCAGCCCGTTACGGTGCAGCAGCTAGGCCAAACTCACTACGGACAGGCTGCACGCTGGGCACAGGGTGAGCGTGTGTGCCTACGAACATGCACGTATTCTCAAGTCTCTTAACTATGAACTACTCGTTTTAAGATTGCAGGACGATTGCAATAATCTTTTTTTTTATTATTATTTATTTCTCTGGACCAACTTCTTATATTTAAAAGGGAGAGACAAAAAAAAAGCTGTCATGCTTTTAACAAAACTTTGCAGCGGCCCTAATTCTGCGGTCACGTTCAGTCTGAGCACACCCTCAAGGCTACAGCAGAAATGGGAGGAGCTTCAACATTCCAGCCGCTGGGGATCCAAGCAGAGAAAACCCGAGGCGTTCACTTCTTCCACACGGTGTAGAACACCCATCTGACACACTATCATTAAGGTCTTGACACAACAAAATTGATGCCGAACTAGCATGTAAAAAGAAGAAAAACAAAGAAAGGAGCAGATATGCTACATCCCAAATTCATCACAACTTGGGGCCAAATTTTGAAGTTTTTTTTAGCCTACATCTATAGATCCTCTTACCTGCTTTGTACCTCTGTTGAAGCCCGGTCTCTGCAAACCATTCACTCTCATATTAGGTTAGAGTTTCCAATTGGCATAAATGTGCACAGTTTTGGAAAAGCCTTCAGACACATTTCTTCTTGTGAGGTGACATTTTTGTCATTTTACTCATCATGTCAACACTCTTGGACAACGAAGTTTGATGTGCCAAAAAAAGAAAAATCTTTCCATATGATTGTCCTTGATTAAATTTGGAAGTTCAAGGTCACTAATTGTATTAACACTTTTTTGGATTTTCATTCTGTTGCATTGCATTAGATGGGAGAACTTTGGTGGAAAGGATACAGCTCAGAGTAGGAGGGCACACACACCACCTCTTTGGAGAAGTCCACGGGACACGAGAGCTTTCCAAGCTGCTCCTCGTACAGACTCAGTGCCTCCGTCAGATTGACGCTGTTCCCCTGAGGACGAGCACAGGAAACCACAGTTACCGCCTCGTGGTTGCCCCTGACAACCAGCCAAGCTGCAGATTACAGCCGTGTCTGTGCACAGCAGCTCAGGATGAGTGCAGTCCAGGGGATCGTTTCCAAAGAGGAAAATAAAATAATAATTCTTTAAATAACACTGTCAGACACTCTCTCAAGTCAGTTATAATGGGGGTGGGGATAAACGAAGAGGAAACGGATACTGTATGAAGGTCTCAACAATGCCTATTACCAGTTTTATCACTCAGAATTGTCTTGGAGAGACGGACTCACCTGTGTGAAATATTTCCCAGAGGGATGCAGGACTTTTATTGACAGATCTAAGATGAGACGCAGGAACTCCCATGTGGAGTCTGAAATAACGGGTTAGACGTGTTCAGATATTTGTTCCATGACCACAACGCCGCAAGCATCATACACAACAGACACACAGCCACGATGGGTCGCAGCTTTACGAAGAAACAAACCTTCTTCTGGCTCTGTGGATATCGGGACTGCAGTGAGGTCATTAATAACATAATCAAACGTCCGTCCTTCCTGGACGTACTTCTTCAGTACAGGGACACAGTCCTCGACTAGTATCTGGGGAGAGGTATGGGGAGAAGTCAAATCGACATTATCGTGACAAGTTAATGCAAGATGCAGGTGTAAACAGGATCCTGAGCAGGACAAACTAACCGACTCTGGTTTGGATAAACAGAGAAGCAGAAAGCAACAGCAGCAAAATCACTTGCAGTTCCAGTTTCTCCACATGTTTTTAACCGCAGAGCCTCCAAACAAACAGAAGGCAGCTACCACGCTAAATACATAATGGCGACTAAAGAGATTAAAAGGGTTCTGGGATTCCCGAAAATGTCAACTCCCAACCTCAGCGCAGCTTAGCACAATGTCATGTTGTTCTGGCCCGAGATAATAAATGCAACCTTTGAGTCACGTAACCGCCTCACTCCCCACAGGCATTCGTTGTTTTGTATGCATCACATACTCGGAGCTGGCGTTACTTTAGGATTGTGGGAGACATTGCTTGCCGTTCTGGTGAGGAGACACATTGTCTGAATTTCACCTTGTTTGGGATTTTTCTGAACTGATACCAGAGAGCGAAAAGAAAATGCAAACTAGCAAACACAAACCACAATGTGACATAAAATACATAAAGAAAAGTCATTGATCAATGATATGATATGACATGAATGACGAATTAATATGAATACAAAGCAGCACTTTATAGAGCATCATTTTTTTAATACTCTTTAATACACGTGTTCAGAAACTCATATTTACACTTACTTGGTAACAGTCTCCCTTCAGGTTGTCGAGGGTATTGCCGCAAGTTACTCTCATGTGAGTTTTGCACCCGTCTATCACCTTCTGGTCAATGTGCACACCGAGTGAAGGAACGATGACTCACGTGCACAAGTACATGCAGAGAAAGCTGAGATATAAACACAGACTGGAAACACAGGTTTCAGCACCCCGTAAAGGATATCTCCAACATGGTGATCATCTTTGGCTTTTGCTTGACCACCTCAGCAAGGATGCCTCCATCACCTCCTCCCAGTATCAGCACCTCTTTTCCAGCATAGTCCTCCTTCCCGCTACCTATGATGGCTTGAGTGTAGGCAATGTCACTCTCTGCCAGGTCTGCGAGACAAATTCATACACAGGGATCAAACACCATTTAAAATGAACATGTCGTGTCATATTGTCCCACATGCTCCAGCTACTTACTTATGTCTCCATTGAGAACGAGGATATTTCCGTACTGCTGCGAGTGCAATATTTTTATGTTTTGGTATGGAGAATCTTCTTCATATACCACCCGGTCAATGTCATACTCGATCAGCCTGCCGTCAGCTGTGGGCCAATAGCGGTCAACTTTGGCCCCTCGGACGAGGGCCGGGAGCCTTGGAGTGGAGATACAGTCGATCAATATTACTGCAAACAGACTGACACCTTGCTATGACCTTGAAAAGTTGAAATTTCAGATAAATACCTTTTAATCCTTGTAATATTGCCATTTAAGAGATCCTTAAGCTTCGTTTCCAGTGCATTTAAAAGCTGTGTCAGAAAAAGACAACAAAAACACAAGGGAACAAACAAGTTAACCAGCTGGGCAGATGCATTGTTTGTGGGAGTGAATGTGTTTCTGTGCTGCAGGCTGTACTTCCTTTCTCGTGTGTGAGAACGGAAAAAGTTTTGCATATCCTTTCCGCATCACCTACATTGTCTAGTTGTGCAACGTTATCTTCTTCCGAACACTGCAGATCAATGGTGACCAACCCATGGGAGTGCACACGCAGAATAGCGAGTCTGTGAAGAAGAATTGAGAAGTAAAGATAAAGTCAGTGGAACATTCTGTTTCACTTCAATGAGAATATGTGCTTGTTTTGTATGGTCTAAGGTACTTTAATGTTGCAAAGTTCATCGAACTGAGGCCTTTATCCACTAGTGTCAAAAAATACATCTTTCGGTTGCTCTTACCGGCCGTTTTTGCCAACTATAGTGGCAAGATATCCATGCCCGTTTGTCTCATGGACAATCTCTGTCATTTCCTGCTCATGGAATATGGACAGCAGGCCTGGAACTGTGGAAGCGGCATCAACTAAAGGGAGGAAGAGGACAACACAGTCAACAAAAATAGAGGACTCTAGCTGAGGCAGTTCAGGCATTCTCGACAGGACAGGACAGGACAGGACTCCTCCCATCTAGTTAGTATACCAAGCAGCATCATTGACATGAGATGGTCAGGTTATTTGTTTACCTGACCAATAAGGATAGATAGATAGATGGATAGATAGATACAGATGGAGAGATAGATGGACAGTCTGACAAGGGACGGGTGTGTGAATTTTATGTTTCTTCCTCCACTGTCCTTGTGCTTCGGACATAAAACTACAAACATGGCGGCCCGCAGGTCACATCCTGTGCGACACAGCTCTGGACCGGACTGGTCTATTCGCCCGTGCGGAGCTGAGCCAACGGGACCAGTAGATAACTTCACCAAAAAAAAAAAAAAAGTGAATCAAAATGACTAACCACGCGCACGCAGACAACTCGATATTGACATTGAACTCAAATTTGGTCCACGCGTGGTTGCCAGCTTTAAAGCTGTGGGTCTGCGTAGAGCGCCAGTGAATGTATGGGATCGATACAGCAGCGTTACAGCGTTGAAGGGCAGCAGGTTGATGCTAGCAGGCTAACACCGCTAGCTCTAAACTGTGACCTGGGTGCACCGGCTATATTCATCCGCCGCTCCTCTTACCTGCCGTAGAGAGGCTGAAGTCGAGGGTGTAGTGTCGCAGTGCCATGTTTGAGTGCAGCCGTCATCCATGCCTGGAAGAGACAGGCTGCGAGTATTTATGTGCAGAGACAGAGGGAGGGCCCTGCTACCACTGCTGCCGCTGCTGCCGCTGCTGCTGCGTACCACACCACCACCTACTGCACCGCAACTCCGCGGAGCAGGCGGAGCTACTGCGGTGTAGACCCACTGAGAGAGCGAGGGAGAGAGAGATAGAGAGAGAGAGAGAGAGCAGAGAGAGGGAGAGCACAGAGGCAATGGCGACGAGAGAGTAATCCTCCCCACAGGGCAATGACACACACACTCACACACAGTGAGGAGTGATGGGGCACCCTCTAGTAGACTGCATTTTCCACTCCTTTAGACATATGCATTTAAGTATGAAGAAATGCAACTAATACATTAACATGTTTCTCCATGTTCCAGTTTTATTTACACATGTGAATTTGGACTCGAACAGACATTAATTGGATTTAAACTTAACCTAAATACACAATACAGTTCATGCACAAGAGTGGATGATGATGATAGGTGAAAGTGTATTTCGATAAAAGTTCTGATGCAGATCTACTTAAATCCTGTCAAATCTATGAAATAGGCATCAGTGTGTTGCCATAGTTCATTTGTGACTATGTCGTGACTTTATTATTAGAACCAGGTGTTCTCACAAACTCTTCTCAAGTTCACAAGCATTGATGGAGTGGATAATGTGATGATCACAAGTTGAAGTTTGTTTGCTCTTTTATTTTTTTCACTTTTTCACATTTAATATCACAGTGACAAGACAGGCAGAACACCTAGGAAACACTTTTATCAACTTTTAAATGGCTGACAAACACAGTGACTAGACAAATACTGGACTTGGCTTTGGCTTCGAACAAAGACTCAGTAATGTTGCTTTGGAAGTACTGGATGTGTAGTTATGTAGTTACAAGATAGCTGTACTCACTCAGAAGGTGATGATATGTAAATATGGTGTTGACACTTGTGACTGCAGGACCCCCAGGCCCTCACGTGGCTCTGCAGCTTTTACGGATCATAACAAAATACTGAGTTTTCAGCATCACCGAAGCTGTCCAAGCTGTACAATCACCTGTAACCCCCCCCCCCCCCCAACAGCCCCTCATCAGAAGGTGAACCCACCACAGTCGAAAGCATCAAAGTCAGAGTCTGCCACTTCAAAGTCGAAGCTGTTGTAGTGAGGGGAGTCGATCGCCGGGCCGCCAGCGTGGTACACGCCTGCCGGCTCCATGCCTGAGAAATCTGTGCTGAGTGGCATGTCTGGAGCTTTGGCCTCCAGATTAGAGAGTGAGCACGCGCCAAGGTAGCCCATAGCAGAGGAGGCAGCCGCCCCACCCATCAGCAGATAAACGGCCCTCATCGCCTGGGCGTTGCTGATAGTGCCGTGACGTAGGCACCCTGGCGAATGTGCTGCTCCTTTGTACTGCTTCGAGCGGGGAGAATTCCTGCCTGTAGGATTGGTCGCTTTGAAGACAAGACAAACATGACAGGTCAAATCCAAACCCCGTGCATCACTCTCCTCACCAGTAAGATCGTTTCACAGATCCCTGATCCAAACCGACCTTTCTCCCGTGGGGAGGCACAGGTCGTAGGGCCTGGAGAGAGCGCCTCGGTGTCACTGGCTCCGGCAGCTGGTGGGTCTTTGTCCAGGATCGGCTCTGGAACCAGCTCCTGGAGATTTATCCGAGGTGGAGGAACGGGATGCCTCTTACAGGGACTCAGAGGTGACGACATACTCTGCAAGAAATACAAGACTTTTGTGAAGATTCTGTTTGGCATCACAAGGATTTTATTCAGTCTAGTTTGTCATATTATAGTTCTATAGACATCTTACCTTTTTCACTTTTCTCAGAATATTCAACCATTGGCTATAAAAGTGACAACAGATAATTATATTATTAACACCATAGAAACCACCTCACACATACATACATACACACAAACAAACTAACACGAACTAAAACGAAGTGTGTATTGGAGTGCAGCAGTAGTATTAGTATTTATGAGTTGGTCGGTCTTCGTGCAGGGGAGGAAGTAGAGCCAGAGAGTTAAGAACAGAATCTGATTAACACTGCAGCTCACAGGATTGTGTCCACTGTCACACAGGGCAGCGTTAACCTCAGTGGCCTCTGGTCATAAACCAGCAGGTAATACAACAGCACGTTAGAGAGAGATCAACAACGTTAATGTAGTTACAGCTCACACACGCTAGATCCTGATATTCTTTGGCTCTTCTGAAAGCCATCATCTTTATCTTGGAAAAAAAAATGTAATCAAGTCTCAGAAAAAGAAGAGGTCTAGCCGCAATTACCACCCTGTGGTTTTCCATGCTATTAACTCTTCAATAATGATTGCTCTTCAGTTGCCTCTGCCTGTGAGAATCTGTGATGGCAAACACCAGAGCTGGGTGTGGAACTAACGAACTGGACTGTGATGTCTTTCCCAACAAGGCATTTTCATTTATAACTTCTACTACTTTAATCAATCTCGTGTCCTTGGGGGTGAACTGCCTGTGCTTGTGCTAGGGTACTCTTGATTGTCTTGTTTTGTTTTGTTTGAGGCTAAATTCTTTTTAACTGTTATATAAAGAAAAAGTTACGTGCTTCAGACCCAGGGCAGGTAAAACCCTCTCTACAGGTCATCCGTCAATCACAGTGGGCACACACACACACACACAGTTCACTCCCTCACAGCGAAGGGCAATTTACGGTCTGTAGTTGACCTCAGTGTCTGTGGGAGGAATCAAGAAAAGCAACACACGAGCTCACAGATGTGGCCTGGGCCGAGTGACCCTACATGCTGCACTAGCCATCATTTTAAGCTGTCATGTTACACGTTCTAACGTGTCCCACTGAGAAGAAAGGTAAACAAAAATGGAGGACAAAAATGTAGGTGGCGGTAAATCTGGCATATTTGGCTGTTTGGACTGGCGTGTCTAATGCTTCCATGGAAAACAAGTGATGTGACACACGGGCGGTGGCACGCACAGACTTATAAAGACAGTCGAGCATCTTGTCAGATGCATTACACCTTGCGCTGTTAGATGTGAAGCCCGGTACCACTCCCATATCGAAAAACACATTCCTGGATAATGAACCTGTTACCACAGCACTGCATGAAGACTGGAAATAGGGCCAACCGGCGAACCGCAAGTTTCACTGAACGCTGTTATTAATATTATTTTTGGCCAGAGATTTCACAGACGCTTCGTAGGATCTGCGAGTGGTGGAAAAGGTGTTGCGCAACGCGCGCCAAAGAATGTGAAGTGGGGCGTTTCTGAAAGCACAAAGCGGACACAGCATGTCATTAAGGCGAGCGCGGCCACCTGCAATCTGCAGAGGTGTCCGTCAGCAGCAGCAGGTACTTATTCTGCTGGAGGATGAGAGCGAAGCAGCAGTCCCTGCTCCCGCCCGACGGTAGCTTTGGCAGGTCGAGGATATCCTTGCCCTCCACGATCGCCTCGCAGTGGCTCTGCAACAACACAAACTGGTCGGGGAGGGACGAGGGGTCGTGGCACACGAGGAGACTGCCCTCGGCCGTCAGGAGCAGGAACCTCTTCTTCCACTGCTTGAAAATGAATCCACCTGGATGGGAGAAGCACAAACGTCACAACCGGGCTCGTCTCGTTGACCGTACTGAGCGCGGTCAGGGTGAGCGTGGCGGCAGTGGGAGCGGCGCAGAGCTGGATTAAAGCACGAACACTCTGTCATTCTATCATCCCCCTAGATTAGATGCAGTGGGATGGGCGGAGGAGCAGCGGATGTGGACCTCGACCAATCAGATGATGTTTACCAGCGAGCCCATCTTGTTTTACTCATGCTATATACGCGCAGCCGGAAAGACATATGGACGCACTTTATCTGAGCACGTAACGGAATTAAAATGGCAAGAGACGCAACTTGGGTCGGCGATTTCATCAGGCTTACTGCGGCTACTCAGGGCATTATTATTATTATTATTATAGTTTTTTGAATGATCACACATATTTTAATGTTCTGATAACTCTGAGAGCAGAAAATCAACATGATCCTTTGCTGAAATCATACTCAGCCTCAAAGCATTAGCATCGCCCGTTCTATTGATATCAAAACCTGTTGCAACATGTGATTTGGGTACAAAGCCGTTGCAAGTCGGGGCAAACACTGGGTTGCAACGCACAACTGAACAATTACTTTCCCATCATCACAACTATTCCACGGTGCTCACAACACACATGCACCTACAGCAGCTGGAAGGAGAAGGCATGGGATTTGACTGCTGAGATGAAACTGAGTGAGAGTTGGAGACGATTATTGGAGACGATTGTCCATGCTACGGTAAAATGAATAAATGAATAAAAACGCCTAACAAGCAAGGAAGGCATCAGCTCACCATACATCCTCAGGGTCCCACGGTGGATCCCAGCGACGCTCATGTTGCCAGCCGCCGTGCTGCAGTCCAACAGACCCGCAGAGAGATGTTTGACGACAGGATGGGAGGGAAGAAAAAAATCACATGAGGCTCAATGTGAGGTTTAATGCTCGGCTTTAATCCGCATTCAGCTGGGATGTTCTGCAGGGCCACAGTTCAACAGCTTGCTATGAAAATGGGTTGTGATGTCGTGTGTGTGTGTGCGTGCGTGTGTGTGTGGACTCGCTGTTTAAAATGACTTATCAGCGTGAGTCAAACGGGCTCATCCTGGCAATATTCCTCTTTAATAGCAGTTCAGATGGAGTCAGAAAGCAGCTTCACTGGATCTCATTCTCCCTAGCTGAAATGAAAAATGTGCAAAAAAAAAAAGTGTAGTAATATAATGAGCAGCATTAAGTGAATAGCAGCCTATGACAGTCAGTGTTGGACTGTATTATTATGCAAATTGTAAATATATTAATATATTATTTGAGCTTGAAAGCCATTTAATCAACCTTGTACTGGAAATGATTTTTATTCTGTGCAAAGTTGTAATGTTTTATCCAAACAATAATTTAACTTGTTGTTACTGACTGGTTACACCTCTCTCTCACACACACACACACACACACACACACACACATACACACACACACACACACTGTATACACAGGGTATAAAGAGTCTGAGATCAAACAGAGATTTATTCACATTTATTCTTTATTCTTCAACACAAACTTTAAGTCGTCTTGAAAAACAATAAATATAATAATTTAAACTCAAACATGTAGGCTACAGTATGTGAGGAAAAACTAAACAGAACAGCTCTCTACTATAAATATACTGAAGTCAAAGTGACCTGGCAATCACTCAGGACATATGTGTTAGAGTTGAGTGGCACAGTTCATGAGGTGACAGCAAGGCAAAGTGTTCTGGATGCGGCTGCTGGTGCAGCTGCTTTGCCACACTGTAGTCTCTCCTTCCCTGATGAGCAATACGTTCAATGTATCGATACGATTAAATAAAAGACCTTTAAAAGTGGTGTGAAAGTTGCACTGGCATATAAAAGTTTCCTCTTCACTGGGACTTTCCTAGCAGCCATTTAGACAGTATTCCAGACATCAGGACTTCCTTCTCTCTGTTGGTTGTGCTGTTACAGGTCGGAGAAAAACATCCTGCGTTTTTTTTTTTTTTCATGACAAAATCGATGGTTGGAGCGTTTCAGTCAGGAATGATGAACACAAAGTAGGCGGCTGTGCGCCTGTGCAGCACTGTACAGCAGGGCTATGAAAGCTGATCCTCGTATTGTTTCCTGAAGCAGTCTCCGGCGGGGAAGAAGTCCCAGCAGCGCTCCTGGTACATCTTCCACACGTACGACTCCTGAAACACAGAGCTGCCACAGATCACACACACACACACACAACACCAAATAAACTGGAGTCGAGGCGCTCAGACTGACCTGCCCGGTGTGCTCTGTCTCATCCTTGTTGATCAGATACATCAAGAAGAACCTGCAACAGTTTCCCACGTTAATAACCTCTTATAACTAATCTGCACGTGCACACAGACACACATTGCACAGAGTTGCCCAGCGGAGCCGCACTCACATGTAATTGGCCAGGTTGTGCTCGTCTAAAGTGTGCGTCTCGAAGCCATGCGGGGTCGTATCGAAGTAGTCACTTCCAATGCCACAGATGAAGCATTTGGTCTGCATGGAAGAAGTGAAGCAGATCAACACGGTGTATTGCAGCAGATGCATGAGTCACAGTTGAAGTGCAGCCCTGTGCAGTACACACCTCCATGTCCTCCTTGACCTGCTCCTGTTGGTCTCTGAGTTCTCCAAAGGCGTCGATGATCAGACCTGCGGAGACATGGAGTGTTCACAAAAGATCAAATGAAATCTGGAGGAAGTTTAGGAAACAAAAATAAACCCCAAACTGTTTACCCTGAATGATGGCCAGCAGGATGACGATGACGAAGAAGAAGAAGGTGATATCAAAGACCACCCGGTAGAGCTCGTACTCGTCTCCGGCCGGATCCTCGATCTCGTCCCCGATGCCTCCGCCGGCCCGCACGCCCACGTACATGTGGAACAGGTAACACTGTGGAGACAGAGGACAGGGCGTGGTGTGAGGGGCCTGGTCCGGCGGCTGGAGGGCCCCAGCCTAGCCCAGCCGCAGGCGCCTCACCGTCATCATGTCGTCACACTTCATGTCCGGCTCGTCCTCGTCCTCGCTCTTGTTGTAGAACTTGCGGAAGAAGTTGAAGGCGACCACGGTGTAGAGGTAGACCACCACGGCCAGCAGGCCCACCGTCATCATGAGCTGGGGGGGCAGAGACAGACTCGGGGTCAGTGCTTCAGGCTGCAGCTGAGCCCTGACACCTGCAGCTCTTCCTGCTCTGCACTCGCCTGCTTGCCGTTGTGCGTGACCGAGGACAGGATGGTGCGCAGAGTCTTGACGCCCATGGCGATGTCCAGCAGGTGGCAGGCGAAGAAGAAGTTGTTGTAGTGCCCCAGCAGAGACATGATGGTGTACCAGCACAGATACAGGAAGGTCTGCGGGGAGACATGGGAGATGGTTCCAGTTTCGTATGAGTGACGTAGCGATGCGTGCTGCTCTGCGGTCTGCTTACGCCGTCCGTGAACACGACGCCAAACTTCCAGATCTGGTACTTGATGTCGATGGAGGTGAGCCTGTAAAGTCACAGCACAGGATCAACATGTGTTCTGAATGAGCGCTATCGGGTCTGTGGAACACAGTATGGAGCGTACCATGTGAACATGGAGTTGTCCGGCTCCTCCTGCTTCTTCTCGTGCTGCTGACTCACGTCCAGGGAGGCTAAATCCACGCCCAGCAGCTCGGCGATCCTCTCTCTGCCATAGATGTCTCCATACTTGTCCAGAACCTGAACACAGGCACTGTGTAACATACTCATCTACTTTCCTCAGCTTATTTATTTATTTATTTTTAACTACCACGACTCACCTTCCGTTTGACAAATTTATCCCAGTAGTTGTTGGGGAAGGAGCTATAAAGAAGAGATGAGCATAGTTTCTCAGTTTGGACACGGAGAAGTAGAAACAGATAGAGATACTGATTGCTTTGCCACGTACGGCGTATTCAGGACGAGTCGGTCCCACTGGCCCTTGATGTCATCGTCCTCCGGCTGCTCCGTGATGTACAGGCCGTCAAACTCCAGCTTTCTTGCGAGCTCCTTCTCCCTCTTGAAGATCACCAGAGGAATCTTGAGGCAGTTGTAGCCGATGATGCAGATGAATGAGATGACGGTGTGCAGGATGGCGAGGAAGGCCATGGTGGGCTGCATGTATCCGGTGCTCTCCTCCAGATAGAAGTAAACCGGGAGGTCTTCGTCGTCCTCCTCTCCCTCCTCGCCCATCCCAGATCCCTCGGCCTCCTCCGCTGAACCTTCAAACAGCCCCGAGCCTTCGAACAGGCCGCTCCCCTCCGCCAGCCCGGACCCTTCCATCTCCATGTCTCCTTCAGGAGGGGTGTCAGACACCTGCAGAAGAACACGGCGGAGCTCACTCCCTCAACACTCTCATCACAGATATTTCAATTATATAGCAATTACGTAGTGATCTGTTTACCTTGTAGAACAGCAAGATGAAGTTCAGGGCGAATGCCAGGAACAGGGCCAAGAAGCGCAGGTTGTAGAAGTTTCTGGAGAGGTAGTTCTACAGAGTGAAAGACGAGGTCATGTTTTTATGGCATGTTGGCAAAGGCTCTTCCAGAGAGAGACCATGCTCAGAGAGTGTGTCACCATGAATTTATTTCTCTGGGTCTCCAGCTCAGTCCAGATCTGGAAGCCTCCCTCTGCTTTTGGCTTCTTCACTACTTTTTGCGCAGCTTTCTTTGGTTCTTCGGGCGGTGGCTCCTCCTTGCTCGGGGCCTCCTTCTCTGCTTTCTCTCCACTTTCAACTCTGTCGACCAATCACAGCAGAGTTATGACTTATTTCAGTCTCCTTGATATAAACATCAGATCATGATGAATCGTGGCTGTACATCTGACATCTGACAGAGCACATAATGTGCTGGCACACATTTAGAGGATGCTGGCAAAGCCATTCTGATCTGTTGCTGCTGAAGTGTTTGGTGTCTACTCTTACTCAGCCTTTTCAGGCTCTGGGGGAGGTTCCTCCACAGGAACAGGCTCAGGAGGCTTCTGGCTGGCATCAGCTTCTTCTGGTGGCTGCAACAGAACAAAAACAACAGAATAATCACAAGCCCTTCACCCTCTCCCTTTGACTGACAGATTGGGATCCTTTCTTTCAGTTTTGACAAACTCACTGTTTCACAGTGATTGTCCCAGACCACTCACCATCTTCCTCTTTGTGATAGGAGTTCCTTCAGGCGTTGGAGGTTCAACAGGGTTCTCCACACCCATGTCTCCCAGTCCACCTGGAGCGTCGATGCCTGGTATCCTGCCGCCCTCCTTCTCCTGGGTATCCTCCTCTTCCTCCTCTCCGCTTCCAGTCTCCCCGGTATCCGTCACGCCTCCGGTCTCTTGCTCCTCTCCTGTCCTCGGGTCCCCGGGCCCGTCTCCATGCACGTCGTCCTGCGTGGGGTCGGGCATGCTGGCTAGAATCTCGGTCACGGTGATGTTTTTAGCCCCCTCCACCAGGCCGCCTCCGAACAGCGCCTGCCAGATGATCATGAAGATGCCCTTGCACACGTTGTAGATGAAGTGGAGTATGCTCATCAGGATGGTCCAGAAGAAAGTGGACAGCGCCACGACGATCTCCTTGATGGTCATCTTCCTCACCCTGCGGTACTGCCTGCGCAGGTTGCGGAAGGTGAAGATGTTGAAGAAGCTTATCGTGCTGTTGATGAAGTCTGCGAAGGCCGAGCTGGATTCGGCCGGCGCCTCCTCTCCGTTGCTTTCCTCTTCGCCTCCTCCGTTAGCTCCCTGCGCCCCCTCGCCGCCCCCTTCCTCCGCCTCGTCGTCCTCTTCCCCTTTCTCCTCTTCCTCCTGCTCCGAGATCTGCGAGGCGATGTTCATCTCAAAGATGGTGTCCTCGCAGAAGTTGACAAACATCTCCATCTTCTCCGACTCGCCGCCCTCGTTGACCACGTCGAAGATGAACTGGCGCTTGGACTCGCGGACCTGGGGCATCTCCCACTGCCTGCGGTTCACCTCGCTGATCTCAAAGTAGATGCGCTCGATCTTCCTGCTGGCGCCCATGATCTCGATGCGGCCCAGGAACGGCCGGAAGTAGTTGAGCACGCTCTCGGCCTGCTCCAGGAAGTTCTGCAGACGCGTGTCGTGGGGCACGTGCTCCGACAGGTTGGTGAGCAGCACGGCGATGTTGAAGCCGATGTCCTTGGCGGGCTCCTGGAAGCGGTTGGCAAACTCATCGTAGTGGATCATGTCGTTCTCGTCCGCCTCGGAGCAGGACAGCAGAAACTGGATCTCCGAGGGGGAGTACTGTTTCTGACTGTCCATCGCCTTCTGGAAGTCCTTCTTGGAGATCAGGCCGCGGGGGTCGGTGACGTAGTCCTTGAAGGCGTCCGAAGCCACGATGTCTTTCAACTTGAGGAACATGTCGAAGAACTTCAGGATCATCTCCACGTTGCTGGAGGACTCTACCAGCATGTCCACCATCTGGCGGGCAATCGTACCGTTCACCACGTTTCCTAAAGGGTGTAATCAAACAGAGGTTTGACGAGGAGCGGGGGAAGGGTCAACACTTGGCTGACAGAGCCATCTTACCCTCTAAGAGTGAGAGCAACATCACGACCATGTCTTTCTGCAGGTCGAGGAGCTCCTTGAGCAGGCCGATCTGGCTGGAGTCCTGCGAGCATAAGAAATGAACAGGACCTTACAGTAATGACAGCAAAGCTTAGTCGCTGGGAAGCACAACAGGGGTTTACACAGACTGGTGGAGATGCAAGAGTCACCGGGGGGAGTGGGAAAGGGTCGACAGTTATCACACAAGATAGTTTGACGCAGAGTAATACAAAGACTTGTTACGATGTGAAGTCACGCGATCAGAATAACGTGTGTAGCATCCATTTTTAAGGCGCTGCTAAAAGTAGTTGAATGAGCAAACCCTCATGCGGAGACCTTAATTAACAGGTGTTCTAATACTCACCCAATTATTAATCACTTTACTATTATCAGATTGCTTTGATTGGATTCGATATGAGACACAAAAACAACTTAAAAAGTCAACCATTCCTGTCTGAATAGTGCAAATTTGAAAAGTACCTAAATAGACTCGTTCAACCTATGTTGCTTATGCTGTGACATTAAGAATACTGTTATATTTTGTTATATACACATGTTATAGTAACGCTTCAATCGTATTATAACCAAAGCAACACAGAGGCCACAAAGCAACACAACACAACTGAAAAGCATATTCCTCCAGGTTAATCATTAGTGACTGAAAATAGCAACCGCATCGTGAGCCCTGTTAAATATGAGAACACAAAGTGGTTGTCACATTAAAGTGTATGTTCCAACACCAAAATAATCTCATATTAAAAGTGTAAACTCCCAACAGTGGAGGTTAAGAGAGCCTCCCTCGCTCAAGAAGTTTTGTAGTCACCTGCATCGAAGTGAATTAGTTAAAAATAAACTAGAAAAAAACTACATTCAACTACAAAAACAACTACATTAAAATGGCATGTGGATTAATAATATGTATGCTTGCAAATGTGTTTTCTGTTACAGGATTTTTCAGATCATGAAAGCATGGTTTGGCTTTTGAAGTAGCTCATTGTAAATGATGTTCATCATCACTTTACTGAGTCCACTGTGAAAGCAGTAGACAGATAAAGAGTTCAGCTATGACTTAATACTTAATATCTAAAAACCCTATATTAAAACAAAGCAGTGAAAGTGTAATAAAATATTTAGATTTTTGTGTGTAATGTGTCAATGCACGTTTAGTACAGTTACAAGCGTAAGTCATTATGAGAGCATGTCTATGGTCTGCTGAGGTGTATGGTATGGTATGGTGTGGTATGGTCTGCTGGTTGCAGATGTCCTGCTGGACTCTGCTCCTCACTGGACTGTTGCTGTTTCCTGGTGTAATTTGACCTCACGTGAAATGGAAAAGTTGTGTTAAGCTCATTCTGTTTAAGAGAAAAAAGCAACTCAACCTTATCTTTTACATGATAATTACAATGAAAATATGAGGAACAAAGGGTGCTATCTGGATTTTCATCTGTGACCTGGTTTAATTGAGATGTAACGTAAAGTACAGATTTTAAAAGCAGGTGAGTAGAAAACAACCTGATTAGGGAAACCAACGATGAATAAATAACAAGGTAGTAAACACAATATCACATCAATAGATGAATAAAATGGATACATACTTTACCCTGCAATGACCATGTGGAAGACAATTTAAATCATAAATGAATTATTCAGTTGTGAAACAGTTAAACACATTATGACATTTTCAAAAGCTCCTATATGTGACAGATATCTTCACTTAGGCCACTGTAGGTTTCCTACAGCCAGCGTGACTTGTGTTTGATCAGCTACTGATAACTCGTCAACTTGGTCCCTGTGAGGATATCAGGTCAGGAGGGACAGCGCACGTTTCAGTGGTTGTTAGGTGCGTCATGAGTTAAGCGAAGGCTAAGCTGCGGTCTGCGCGTCGATGAAGTCGGCTCGGCTCTCATCCTAACGCAGGGTGGAGAGGGTTATGCATGCCAAACACTGCTGGGACAGTAAGGCTGTGCCCCAGCCTCGGCCATCCACGGAGAGTGGCTGCTCAGGCTGGCAGGGGAGGAAAAGTCGCGTGATTTTCCCTCAAGTATTTTCACCTTTCATTTGTAGCGACTTGTCTGCACCATAGTCTGAAATCACTGTGATTCCACACTTGTGGGAGGATTCAGTTTCCTTGGATCTTGAAACTGAAGCAGCTCATTCATTTCTAATTGTAGCTGTGCTTTTTTTTCTGAACTTTGGTCCATGCAGGATGGATGCGAGTGTGCAGAACCACACTGAAAGCAGCTCATAACGGAGGCACAAATAAATGGTTGAAATACTTCCAAAGTAGCTTTGGTCTATGCATGTGGCATTCAAGCACACTGTATGCAGTGTTTGTTGGCCGCCCATGGAGCGAAAGCTTACAAGCATGTTCTTGTCATGCACATGTGAGGAGCCATCCTTTATCGTGTCATATGCAGGTATATGTATCTAATGCAAAATACATTCCTGGTACAGAGTGACACTTGATAGCTACAGGAAGAAGTCAGCCACTGCATCTTTAATGGTAACCACTGATTCATTTCAACACCTGTCGATCTGTCAGTACTGATCATACAAGTGATCAAAGGACGTGAGGTGAGCAATGAGTTTACCTTCTTTTTACATGTTTACAGCCATGAATATGTTTTTTCTAATCCCTTCAGTGTAATGAATGGAGTTGCGTGTGCGTACCTGTGCCAGCTTCATCATCATGTGGGCAAAGACATGCAGGAACCCGACGATAGCGTCCCACAACCTGCTGTGAGCCAGGGACTGCTGGTTCCCAGTGCACGGCCCCTGCAGAGAGAGAGAGAGAGAGAGAGAGAGAGAGAGAGAGAGAGAGAGAGAGAGAGAGAGAGAGAGAGAGGAGAGAGAGAGAGAGAGATAGTGGGAGAGAGAGAGAGAGAGAGGGGAGAGAGAGAGAGAGGGAGAGAGAGGGAGGGAGAGAGGGAGAGAGAGAGAGAGGGAGAGAGAGGGAGGGAGAGAGAGATAGTGGGAGAGAGGGAGAGAAAGAGAGAGAGAGGGAGAGAGGGAGAGAGAGAGAGAGAGAGAGAGAGAGAGAGAGAGAGAGAGAGAGACTGTTAGAAGTGTAACAAACAACAGACTTCAATGGGTGTCAACGGGGGCCTTGTTCAGGTCCTACCTGTATGTATTCAGTCAGGCTGTTGAAAATCTGCTTTGCCACTGTCATGGCTTTGGAGAAATTCTTTTTGCCTGGTTCATCAATGACGTCCTTCCCAGAGTAGTACCAGTAAAAATCACTGATGGACTCCTTGATGGAAGAAAAATCAGAGGGGGGAAATGCAGTAAATCAGAACCGGAAAAGACTTTATGTTTACATATGCATTAATTGGCATATAAATCCTTTTAGGTTTTAAATATTACATGCAGATATTTACAGTTTGTCAGTCATCTGACTTTGATTGTGAGCTACCAAACTGAAAAGCTGTGATTTAAGGAAAACAGCCACACATCCTGCAGAGCACATGCAGTCCTTTTGACAACGTAATCCCCCAACGTGGCCTTTAAAAATGCCCTTTTTTAATCTCTGATAACTGGACCAACTCCAGGCCAAATTGAAAGTTGCACCTGGAGTCGGAGGAGATAATCTACAGTGCAGATGATGATGTTGATGGTCGTCGTGCTGCCCGTCTGCGTACGCAGGTAGTTCTGGAAATCTGCAGAGAGACGTGGGGAGCGTTTAGAAAGCCTGCTGACAGTTTGCTGAGGCCTAAAACTCAGCGCCAAGGCGTGTGACAGGGCCTCACCGTTGTTGTGACCCTCGCAGAGCAGCTGCAGGAACCGGAACAGGTCGCAGGTGAACTCGTCGTCGGACATCACTTTCTCATCTGGAACAAAGAAAAGGGACTGAGCAGACACGGCACAGGGGAGCGAGACGGTCTCACGGTCAGACTAGACACGGTGGCGGAGAGCCTTCCTATCAGTCACTGAGCCGCTCGGCCTGAATGTAAGCAGCATGTGGCAGCTCCACTCACCGTCGTCTCTCTACGGACTTTAGCAGCAGACACTGAAAAAGCTACTTCAATCTGAGCGTTGCTGTGTTCGCGTGAACTACCGTATCATAGTAGGAATATGTACATAATATTAATATTATTAATAGGCCAGGCCATCGTCAGACTGGGGTCCGTCAATGCTCTGACGTATAACAAGCCAAACGACTTACAGGAGGCGTCAACGTCACATCCACGCCGTTAATATACAAAGATATGTTGCAGAGGAAGAAAAATGGCAGAGAGACGAATCGCACGTTCACAACATAGAATATAGACTAAGCAGGTGGTAATAATGAGCAGCTGTACAGAGAGAAAGAAAGCAGGTTAAAAGAGTGTCACACCCAGAGGCGAACTGGTCATCTGAGCTTCACTGATGACCTTTTCTGAGGGAATTTTCCAAATTGATATGAGTTGGCTTGATGTTGAGTTAAAAGAATGAAATTAAGAAATCCCAGTCCACCTCTGAAGATAATGCATACACACGTGGACACACAGACAAAGTCATGCAGCACATCAACGTTGCTCTGATGTTAAATGTCAGAGAGGTTGGGGCATCGTCCATCAAAATGTTGAAGGGGATCCAGTGCATGTTACAGAAGGTCGCAGACGCCAGATGTGTTTTCATGGTGGGGTTCGACTCAATTGGTTTTAGTAGTTTCTCATGAGCACGGAACAGAGAGCGGTCCACTCGTCGTCTTTTTGAAATGAACATGAAATGCCAGGAGGGGGGGGCACGAGATATGAACATGAAAGATGGACAGAGGCATCCAATCCTCTCCTGGTGGAATTTCATGGGTTAGAAAAAAAAAAAAGAAGTGATGGAGAGAGAGAGAGAGAGAGAGAGTGAGAGAGGGATGAGAGAGCAGGGAGGCAGATGGATAGAAACATGATTTACCCCGATCTAGGTTCATGTCTGAGGACCATGAAAGGAGGGACAAGGGAGATGTGGCAGTGATCGTGGGGAAGGGAGAGAGGATCAGTGTGTTGACAACAGTAGAGGACTAAGAGATGGGGGAGGGGGAGATTAACAACATTCCATGGCAAATTCATTCAGGTAAAATCTCAAGTGAACCTCCAGAATTAGATGACAACACGTTGGTAAAAGAGTCGGTCAAATTACTGGATATACGAGGGAAGACAAGAAAAGACACTTCAGCTACTCTAAGTTAAAATAAATCTTCCAGTTCTAATCGTTTAACAAGGGTTAATAATATTCAATGTTAGGAAATATTCATTCATTTTAATTTGGATGGTAAATGTCGCAGATGGAAGATGAATTAATAGATGGTCAGATTTCAATTGATCTATTAATTCATATTTTTTTTATTAATGATGATGAAGCAAATCTAAAGCTGACTAAACCTCCTCCCGGCTTTTACACTCGACTATTAGCATGTCCATGACTGAAACCTAAAGACTGTCACAGTTCTGCATCTATTCTCTGGTGCAAACAGAATACGATCGATTTAGGCTTTTCTAACCACAAACAAGGACAAAAACTCCAGTAAAGACAGTTCAGATTTCCATCTTCGTTTCTCTTGTTGTCGATCATACATGGCTAAATGCTGAGCTGCATAATGAGAGCTGCAATTAAAAACAGCCACGTGTGGTTCTTATTTAGCATCCTGACTATTAGAGCTGCTCCGGCTGTGTCTCCACTGTTGCTGTGGCTGCAGAGCCATCTACAGAACATGCATTTGTGTGTTTCCACATAGGCTGCAGCCTCTGCCTCTTGATTGTGCCAAATATGTGAGATGGTTGAGGGGAGAAGCCTCTTCGACAGTGTGAACAATGCAGATAACTTACTACATAGCTACATTCAACAATGGCTGCCTGTGTGGAGCTTCGCCTGTGGTAACACTGTGGAGACTTACTCGTGCCTTCCTCGGAGACCATGCCCAGCCCCTCGGCCTTGTTCTGCCTCTCAAAGGCATTTAGGTCCAGCACGCTGCAGGAAACAAACACATTTCCACATTTGGGATCATGTTGTCTTTCTTCCTTGACAGGGCATTGATGTGTGATGGCCGACTGAAACCTGACCAGCATGTCTGCATCAGCGCCTGGAGGCTCAAGAAGAAGCCCACATCCTTTTTATCCTTCAGGTACTCCAGCATTTTCTGACCAAAGAGAAGCTCAATATTTCAGACCGTCATACTGGAATAATCCACAGCGTTTGCTTTTCAGGACACGTACCCGCTGGACTTCACTGTTTCCTCCGTTGAGGATAGAAATGCCGAGTTTGAGGGTGGTGGTCACCATCGGGCCAGTGTCACCTGCACGACAGACGATAGTGTCAAACACTGGGAGGCACTAAAGTGAATCCCAGAGCGGAGGGAGGGGAGGCTTGCAAGGAGGAGGCCGGGGCACCTTTGCAGGCACTGATCATCTGCAGGACCATCTCTGCAGCGCCGCGGTTGTGAAGCCTGGACTGCTGGTAGAGGAGTCGTTGTTTCTCCATTTCCTTTTCCTGCAGCGACACAAACATTATGAGCACACATACGGCCATCACAGAGTGAAAACAGATAGAGTGGACTCTCTCAAGTCATTTGACTGCAGCCAGGACTGAACTTCACCAGCTGATGAAGATGATGACTACAGTACTACCAGAGAGTGGAAAGCTAAGGAAATGTATATAGTGCTGCCCAATCAGGTTAAATCAACCATGTAATCACTGTTTTATTATCTATTTGACTATATTTAAGCTTTGTGGCCCCATGACAGCTAATTTATGTGGTAGAACATTTTCCACTGCAGTAAACATAGTTTAACCATAAGACATCTGCAGCTGGCTCCAGGTGATCAAGGTGGTCCACTCCATCCATTTATGTTGTCAGTTCATTCACTCCTCTCTCACTCAATTCAACCCCTAACCCTAACTTATCACATTTTCATCGATTGATTTGTTATTCCTTTCTCAAACAGACCTTAAATGTAGCTTTGCACACCTATAGTGATATTTCAGCTTTACTAATTGACATTGTGAAGTATGGCTGGCTTCTTACAGGACCTTTGTGATTCTTGCACACATTCTGTCACTCCACTTTATTAGTCATAGAGTTGTCACACTACTTCTTCACGTTTGCCAACGAGGAGCAAGCGTTAGACTACAGGAAACCTGGCCACTTGAGCCCTACAGCCGACCCAAGTGTCTCCGCTGCAGCGGGGCTGCAAGGCAGACACTTGGGACAGGAGCTGCGACCCCTCTGCATTCGAGAGATTTCTTTGGCATTCCACGGTGAAGTGGCTTTGCTTTGAGAGACGGGTGGGGTAAAAAAAAACATCATCATGCAAAATTATTCAAAGCTTACGCACAATTGGTTTATTTAGAGCAATGAGCCGACTGGGAATGAAATGCCATTTCCGGGGTGTTGCAAATGGCAGTCAAATGAATATCTCTGAATCCAGAGGGCAAACTGACATTCCTCCGTTCAGCCACAACAAAAAATCAACTTGTAGCATCCCACATCCTGACCGTGGAGCAACCCCCACCCTGCCACCCACTGCCACCCTCCCTCCCTCCCTCCCTCCCCTCCCCACCCACCCACGTATGCCTGCTCACGCTGTACCCTCTATGTGTCGTGCGGTCGGACCTGGACCTAACGCTGCAGTCCCTGTCTGTCTGGTGAAACCCGAGCCACAGCTACGCACTATATGTGATACATGACTCCACGCTGCACGCGTGGACTATGTGTGTGAATGTGCAGCTTTTAACTTCTTCTTGTCTTCTACGCTGGCTTTCACTGTAGTCTGTCAGTACGCTATGTGAGTGGGGGAGGGGAACATTGATCAGTAGCATTCAGTTAATGAAGTCTGGTGTTATGAAGGTGAGAGGGATTACATGGAGCGATGGAGAGAGACAGAGAGAAAGACGCATGGCACAGCTATATAAACTGGGAGGAACGACATCACTAGTCGGTGAATTTGTGTTAGAGCACAGTCACAAACCTTTTCACTACAGATTCAGATGCTCTTTGATTAACAAGACGTCCAATATCTTCTGAAGGCTTTCAGCGTGTCTCACTCCCCAGTTTGATATAAGCCCTCAGAATCTTTGAAGGCATATATAACTATGTATATATTTTTTAATTCAATTACTTTTTTAGTAGTTTAAAGCGACATCACATGGTGACAAAGCACAGAATCTGTGGCGAGCCCATGAGCAGTTCGGCTGTAAAGCCAGGCCAGCAATGCATGTATCAATAATACTGTGTGTGTGTGTGTGTGTGTGTGTGTGTGTGTGCGTGTGCGTGTGTGTGATAGATATAAACCTGACAGGAGGAATGTGGTGCAGGCCTGCCTGGTGGCAGCTGGTCTTGCTCGTCAATGTAAACCATAAAGTATAAGCAGCTCTGCCAGCCCGCTCCTCTACTCCTCAGCCACACACAGTAAAAGGAGACTGTGGTATAGCGATGGTGTATGGCAGTGCTGCGTTTTCCTGGAATCTGGAGACTTTATCCCAATCGGTTGACAATATGCGTGATGCTGAGATGATGTGAAAAAGTGTATTGTTAGCATCGTTAGCCTCATTATTGTTATTGTGAGGTTACGTTGCATTCGGTTAATTGAATCTTATCTAAAGAACCAATCCAGATCTAAGCACAAAATAGTGCAAAATAAGTACCAATTGGCCTTTAGGAATAGCATTTTTTTTTTGTTTCAAGTTGTTTCAATAGATATGCCAAGACAGTAAGAAACTGGATTGGAGCTCTGAGATTCAAAGTCAAGCATTTCAAAATGACTGAAGCGCGACATACAAGCGTAGGGGAGCCAGAGCTCAGACAGGACAGACAGGTGGTGAGACGGGACAGACAGACAGACAGAGAAAGAGACGTGGTGATGAGGTAATGTGCCGATGATGAGGTCACTCGATGCGTCGAGAGCTACCGCTCCGCTGTGTTCCTGGTCCCTAGCCCCTGGCCGCCCATTACCAGTTCTGACTGTCGCACCTCAAAGGACATCTCATCCTCAGCATTCTCCCCCACTTCCTCTCCACCTTCTTCTTCCTCACCAATATGGCAACTCTGCATATTGGATGGAGAGGAGGAGACAAAATGCACAGTTGAACATTTCAAAAGGCATCATACGCAACGTGAGTTCAGAGCAGGAAGCCTTGGCAGGGGCTCACCTTTGCCATAATGTCGGCGTATGCCATATAAAGATGATCTGTATCGAGTTTACTGAAGTGGGAGCGAGAGAGGCCAGAGGTCAGTGAAAGAAGCGTTAAAATTGTGCCTGGTGCTCCAGGATTTCCTCTCACCTCTTTTCTGTTAGCGCAGTTCGACTAAAATGTAGAATGAGCTGGTGGAGGGGATCGGGCTTGATCTCTTTCTCCTCCTCTTCGTCTCCTTCCTCTTGCTCCAGTGCTTTCTGGGATGGGCAGACACAGGAACGGGTGAGTGACGGCACAGGGAACAAACAAAACACATATCAGGTGAAGCAGGTGCGAGCTGACACTCACGGATAAGTCATCTATCATCCTGTCTTCAAACGAGTATCCCTCAGTGTGCAGCCAGTTGCGTTTGTATCCCTCCAGGAACATGTTCGACGCTCTGTGTCTGCGATGCAAAAGAAGAGAAAAAATAGACCAGGGTGTAAAATCAACTCATCTCCCATCCCATAACTGCATTATGGGATGGGAGAAGGTCTCACGTCTGAGACCTTCCTCACCTGGGAATGTTGTAGAGTGGTGTCATCCTAAAGCAGGCGACCACGGCCCTGCGCCTCTGTTTGGACAGCAGTTTGTGCCAGACCATCTTCTTTGATTTGAACGGATGCTCTGTCTGTAAATGTATGGAAGAACATACAGTACAAAGTGGCTGACAGAGGTCCTACTGTGAACACAGCAGAGGTTTTGTGCAAACAGAGATGAGGCCGCAGATGTATTTCTGAAACGCCATTCTTGCTTTTAAAGTTGTATACAAACATTTGTTAGTTATATGTATGAAAGGGTTGGAAAGGTGGAAAACGGTTATTTTGTAAATGAAAAACAACAATTTTAAAGACCAAGTTGCTTTATCAGTAAGAAGAGCACAGCAATGGCTGTGCCTCACTCAAAAGAACCCAGCTCTGGGGTTAGCCCTAATGGATCGTCTGCTCAACAAACTATTGACTGACACAGTTTAAAGCTGTTCAGTCTAACAACAGAGTAATCTGCATAGGCTCCAAATCCAAATGGCTTGTGCTTCCAATCTTTTGGGATCATAAGGACTTACTGCTGTCTAGCTTGTGCTTTAAAGCAGCAGAATTTCACTGTTCATTCAATGTCCATATTTTCCCCTTAAGCCAAAATCAGAATTATTTGTCTGTGCGTGTGTGTGTGTGTGTGTGTGTGTGTGTGTGTGTGTGTGTGTGTGTGTGAACGGTCATCACTCACCACCTCCAGGTGGTAGAGCACAGCAGAAACCTCCTGCACTCGCTTGACAACTTTTGCCGGAGCGTCGGCGTCCTCAGCCTTCCCTGCCATCTCCTTGTACAGCGCCATCTGCCAGCGCATGGACGGGTTGTCCACCTTCCCACAACACAGAGGCACAGAAGCTCAGAAACACTCAGGGCTCCTTATCTGAAGCCAGGACGACAGGCTGCTCCGGGAATGATACCTTCCCCTGAAGATGAAGGTTGTTCTGCAGGAACTCTCTGACCTCTTCATCAGTGTCTCTCTGCATAGAAAAGTTAAATCAAGCATGGTGGCTAAGAAACGGCGACCAAACTCATTCAAGTCAGAAGAAAGAAAAAAAAGGCTACCAAAGAGTATCTGATCTTGGCCAGGTTGATGAGCTCCTGATCAGCAGGCGAGCACATGTTGAGGCCTATGGGGAGCATCTTCTTCAAGGCGGCCACGATGAGTGAGGTCTGCACGGAGTAGCGGTCCCCCCGCCTCTTCTTCTTGGTGCGCTCGGTGTCTGACCCTCCGCCCTGAGGAAAGGCACAGGAGAGCAGAAAAGCATTCACAGCATCTCATAAACCCCGCCGGTCACAGGACAACGCCACAGGCAACGCCGCTCTGCGTTCACCAACTGTCCAGCGACATCAGCCCTCAGGATTGTTACCTCACTCTTATTTCCTCAAGTGCTAGAAAGGCAACAGCCCGGGAACAAAAATCAAAAAAGACAACTGATTTTAGACAGAATGTAACCATATGTCACATCAGTGTCAATACAGTTTGTCAACACAGTCATAGCTATTGTAGAGATGTGTGGCTCTAAAATGCATGACAAACCGTGGAGACTGAAAACATTAACTTCTGGTGGAGAACCTTGTGTAAATATCCAGCTACATTCACTGGGGATTCTGGGAGATACACTGCATGTTTACAGCTGATTTTCACCTCCTCTTGTTCCCTAAAAATAAAAAGGATTGTTTCTCTGAGCTCAGACTGGTAAGTAGAGGGTATAGTGGAAATGTGGGGGCAAAGTGGGGAGCTAGCTGGCTTTAGGAGAGGGAAACTGAAAGGAATGGGTCTTAGGAGAACGTAAATCAGTGCACTTGCTCCGACACCACATGCAAACAGAAAACAGATTTCATCCAAGCCACAACCCATTCAACATTCCTCAAAGAAGATTAATAGCCAAGAAAAACAACCCGGACATTCGTTTTTTTTTCTCTAATTGTGGACTTAGTTTTGTAACAAGTGCAGCCTGTAGTTGAAAATATTAGATATTAGGTGAAGTTAAAAAAAGAACCTGTGAAATTAGGGTTAGTAGCAGGCTGTTAAATTAAAAACCAAAAACAAACAAAAGAAAAATCATCCTACTAAGACAAACTGTCTATGGACACGTTGTGCTCATCTCCTGAACTTGTACTCTGTATCTTAGAGAGTTCAGGCCTTCTGCTACCTGCTCTTTCTGGAGTCCTCCGAGGTGTGCATGTAAGAGCTTATGCGTGGTGACTGCGTTTTGTTAACGCTATGAAATGCAAGCTTAGTGGATGTCTAGCAGGATCACACACTAACAACCGTCTCACTCTTAAACTCAAAGCTTTTGTTCTCAAATTAGCTCATGATATTGATAGACTACACACATACTGGTGATAGGAAATAACAGAGGCACCTACAACTGTCCACTGACCACTCATGAATCTGAGATTATATCATTATGGTGTTGTAGTTTACACTGGATTAAGTGTGTGAGTCTTTCCTTGTAGAGATAAGGAAAGCTATTGTTCAGTACCGGGTACATGTGTGTTATGGACGACTAGTTTAGAAACAGGGTGCAAAGCATTTCGGGGGGTAATTTAGATCATAAGAGTGAATTAATGTATTGGTTAAGGTTCATGGTCATTTTGAGCACATTGTAAAGGCGGAACCCAACAAGTGTTTTCCAGAAGTGATGTTAAGCATCAAGTCCCGTGTTAGTGTGGACACTTGGACACTGGGGGGTGTGAAGAGGCTAAACCATGGTGTGAAATGGCATTTCCGGTGAGGAGAGAAGAAAGAGCACAGAGAAGACTAACGTCATCCCCTAGTGGCAAAAAGCTGCATTACAAAAGCTACAAGTCAACCATCCTCCGACGAAGAGAGAGACAAAAGACATACTAGAAGACTCCAACGCAACTAAGATCAGAGAAAGAGCAAACTCAGTGACAGGATGATGGCACTGTGCTTTCACTGCCGCCGTGGGCTCGGTGTAAAGCCCAGCGCCATGAGCCCAACTCTACAGCTGAGTACTTTCATCAAGCGCCTCCAGACTCCCCCCCTCACACACTGGCAGGACTGGGGACGGCCCACACTCGGGGCCTGTCCGGTGGTCCAGTGATCCTTTATGAGAATGGTGTGAAACACGTCGTGGAATGGAGTTCTTGCAGTGTTGCTCTATGCACAGTATAAGTGAGCGCTGCTTACCGTGTAGAGTGTGTGTGTGTGTGAGAGCCTAGTTTTGTGTCGGGCACGAAGCGATCCAGTGCAAGACTATGTGTCGGAGCACAAGTGCAAATAGCCGTGCTAATGGCGGTGTAAGTGGATCCAAGCTGCATCTGTCGCTCCTTTGAAGAAACGTCTGGCTGGGATTTTCTTGGTTTCTATTAATATAAATAGCTTTATATTAATAGCAGTGACACATTCTCAATTGCGTTTTGTTCCACTCTGACGATGTACTGCAAAGTATTCATGACTGAGCACATACAGCTGCATGTACAGAGCACTTGTCACCCGCAGTAAATCAGGCGTCTGGCCTCGAGTGTGCTCGTCTTTGTGTGTGTGTATGTGTGTGTGTGCGTGGATCAGATGTGCCAGTGTGCTGGGGAGGTTGATGAAAAGCTCCCTCAAAGTGAGGTGCCATGCGGTCAGCACAGCGGTCGTGCAGGAACAAAGTCTAACCTCTGAGTCCCCGCCCTGGAAACCCAGCCGCAACCCAAAAGAAGAGGACAAGGGACAGCCAGAGAGAGAATATTGTTAACACAGCTGCTAGCGGTCTCACTCTAGAGAAAATCAAACCTCCAAAAAAAAAATGTTCAGGGCTTGTCCATGTTATGAGAAGCCCAGAAAACAGGAGTACAAAGGAATACAACATACAGATAGTCAGACACTATGAGAAACTCCTGCACTTGGTGCATATGATTCTGCCTTATATTGCTTCAAAGCATTATAGTGTTATAGTGAGAGATACAATAGTCTGAATTTCCTACAGCCACACAATAAAGTGTGTGGTGGATAAAAACCAGGACACAGAGAGATGCCTATGTTTAGATATATATAGCTGTTACACATTCTGCCTGGTCTGAGCTGTGACAGTGTGCCATCCCGCTGCCTCGCCGCCTCTGCCTCTCATTAACTCACCTTGCTCATTTTGCTCTTGCTGTCGGCGGTGAGGAATGACATGTTATTGATCTCATTCATCACCACAAAGTTCTGCTCCTCCCGCTTGAAGTTCTGCAATCAGAGAGACGGAGTCGGGAGACGTGCAGCGGAGCCGGCGAGGCCAGCTGTGAGGGCACGCGGCTGCACTCGCAGGTGGGGACAGGCGCACTCACATGAGACTTGGACCAGAAAATGAAAACCTCGCCGACCATTCGGAAGAGCTCCTCGGCATCTCCGTCCGGGCACGTCAGCCACCTCGCCCTGAAGCAGAGAACACAACATCTCAAAAAGATGTCCGTCTCATGCAGAGGGTCACACGAGCATCAGGAGCCTTTAGTTCCTGCACCTGTTGTTGTCCACGTAGCGGATGAGCAGCGGGTAGAGGGCGTACAGGTCTCTGCAGAGGACTGCAAACTCATCACGGATGGTGCCATCTTCCTCGTCCCCCTCTGACTTCCCCTCCATCCGTAAGTGGTCCTCCTCTGCCACCACCTTGGACGTGCGTTTCTTCAGCTTCTCCATGGTTGGGATGAAGTGGGACTTGAGCATTTCCGGTTTTGCTCTGCTAACGATGGGCTGCGAGAACACTGGAGAAAAGAAAAGTCGTCTCGCATGACCTCGTTAGCACTAAATAGATGTTGTTACCTGTTTATTATTAACATGTCTATATTCTTTGGCATATTGGACTGACTATTTTGCATATCGGACTGGCTATTTTATTCAGTTCACATCTATGTCTACACAGCTAAATAGCTCGGTGGATAATACTGCTGACTTTGGTAGAGGAGATTAGGGTTCAGGCTCACTCACTGGCCCTTAAAACTTGATCTGCCTGGGGAGAGCTGTGGACTAGTGGCTACGGATTTCAGCTTGTAACCTAAAGGTTGGCTGCATATCCTCCTGTGCATGAAGTGTCTGACTAATGAGGGAGCACAGTATAAATACATCTAAACTCCACTGGGACAAAGCACAAACCATTTTTTTACAGGATCTTCTGATTGTCATTGACTTTAGACAATAAGAACCAATACCTACTATACTACACCACTAAAATCTACGTATCATGTATTGGACTCCTTCTTTGTTTCCTAAAAAAGATTTTTTGATGTTTTATGTCTTGGCAATCGATATGTATGGAATGTAGGAAAACTATATGTTACAGACTTAATGGTCATGCTGCCGGTATGTGTTTGAATGCTTGTCCTTTATGGACAGTTATATCATGTCAGAAGTGCTGCTGCTGATTGGTTGTCATGCTGAGCCTGGACAAACATGTTTGCGGTAAAAGAGGGTGCAACATTTACCTTGTGAAACCAGACCCAGTCCATTAAACACACACTGGCACGCCTAGTGCTATAATTATAGCCTTTAAAGTGGTGCTCACCAGCCAGCCTCTTCATCCAAGAGGCCTCGTCTATACCCAGGTTGTTGACAACGATCTTCATGATGCTGCCCAGCAGCTGATTGAGGTGTTCTGATGTGACGTCGGTGCAGATCCGGCCGTCCAGCTCTGGGAAGTTCTCCAGGCCTCTCTCCCACCAGCGGGGCAGGTAGTTACACAGCATGGGCAGCGTGATTTCAATCACGTGGGGCATCTCGGTGTAACGGGCCCCTGACTCGGCCAAGTCTCCGATCTCCTTCAGCAGACAGTCCAGCTCCGGGATGTCCGGACACAGCTCCTGCACCTCGTTGGGCAGGCCCAAGACTGTGGGATTCAGCAGGAGAAGTGGGGAGGAGTCAGAAAAGGTGACGTTGTTGGTTCAGAAGTAAAACACATCAGTGGAAAGAGGACAGCACTCACTGGCTCTCTCCCTGGGCGTCTTGGTTGTATAAACCGAGAACGCGTTGAATTCGTTCAGATGGGGCTCCAAGTAGGCCACCGGCATGGCTGCAGCCAGGTGAGCCAGGCACTCCCCAAGAGCCGGCCTCTGCCTGGAAACGCAAAGAAAAACCCCCAAAAGTAAAAAAAGACTCCTAATATCGCCCTTAGGATAAACAAAGAGATGGTTTACCTCTCAACGTGTGGATTCTTGACGGTGCCCAGGGAGTAGATGCTACACATGATGCGATAGCATGACATCTGTAGATCGTCCACTGCGTGCAAGAGTCAGGGATTAGGAATGAACCGAGGTGACTGATCAGAGGGAGGGAGGACAGCGCTGGCCTGAGAGCACTTACAGATCACATCGTCCCCAAACTGGTGCTGAGCGATGTGGTCGAACAGGGAGGTGAGCACCGGCAGCAGGGCAATGGTCGTGTAGTTGATGTTCTGGGACACGCCCTTCACTTGCTTCATGTGAGAGAGAGAGATTAAAGTAAGAGTACACAACTACAGTTCAGAAGGGGTGTCTATATGGTGTGCACATGGTGTCTCTATTACCTGATTGCCTTTGGACACTTTCCCCAGTTTGAGGTTCTCTACCATCTTCTCTATGTCATCAGCAGCACTCTCAAAGAAAGAGCGCAGTCCAGCTTTGACAATCTCAGGCCCAGACTTCATCACTGTCCTAATCGAGCGAAGAGGACAGATTAGGATGACAAAAACGTACAAACTTTGCTAAGTGATGTTATTTTTGTTACGAAACACCAAACCTTGCGTCCAATGAGCGAGCCAGAATGTGGAGACAGTTGACAATGGCCGGGGCATCCGTTCCTGCACATACAAATACACTGCTTGACTCAACACACAGAAACTTCCCGTGCTCTGATGTGGGTTGACAACAACATCACAGCCGTTACAAAAGAGCCACGTATGGAGAAAAGAGCGACAAGGCAGAGGTAGGAAGTGACGTCTTACCAAAGAGAGAAACTCTGTGTCTCACCAGAGCGGACATTTTACAGAAGATACTACGATGGGGAGCAGAGGAAGGAATGAGGAGTGAGGGAGAAATACAAGAGGAAGGAAGCACCGATAAAAGCAGGGAGGCGATACGTGAGATGAAAAAACACAGAGCGTAACATCTGGATGAGGGGGGATCACCTGGCGATCATCTCCTTCTCCTTGTTGGAAGAGTGGCCGCCACTGCCCAGGACCTTAGCCGGCGTGGACAGGAAGTAGAGGCAGTGGTTTTTGAAATACTGGTTGATGAGCGGCATCAAGATCTGAGGAGGAGAGTTTTGAAATCAGAGCAGAGCAACATCCGGGTCTCCAGCACTGGGACCACAGCTATCCCACAGAAGATGTTACCTTGGCGAAGAACTTGATTTCCTGCTCATGAGGAGACTTTTCCACCCGGCCACTGCTCACCACGGCCTCTGCAAAGTCACGATAGCACCATCACTAACAACCATCTGCTTTAAGCTGCGTGGAGACAATGCTGCTGAAGAGATCTCTCCATTGGCCTCGCTCCACAGTACCGAGGTGAGCGATGAACTCCTGGGCGATTTCCATCCACTTGAGCAGCTTCTGCAGGAAACCGTACGCAAAGCGCTTCTCGATGGATGAGATATCTGACTCCATGTCCTTCAGGCCCCTACAATGAAACACAGCTGAACTCATGTAGTATGATATAATGTAATATTCCCCTATAAATACTTGTGGCAAATCATACAACACTTGATCACCACGACAGTAGTTCAAAGCGAATCCATGATCATAAACAGATTAAAGATACCTATATGACTCTGTGTATATTTGACTCCAGACTAGACCATTAAACAAAAAAAATCAAATATGTTCTGCTCCATGTTCTATGAAGTGTGTTGTTCTCCTGCACTGGGACCTTGTGACAGCGTAGCCATTCAGCTGCAGGAACTTGAGCAGCTCGTGGGCCTTCTCCCGATCCCGTGCCTTCTCTTTGGCTGTCAGAGTGTCATAGGGCACCAGCAGGGGATGTGTTCCACCTCCTACACAGACAACAACATCATAAAACTCTGGAAGAAATCTCCCCAAACCCTCTCATTTTCATGCGGTTCAGGTTCAGATATCTTGCCTTTGGACTGCAGCTCCAGCTTCTTCTTCCGCCCCCAGGTGTTGTGGTAATTCTCTGCCAGTTGCTCTGCCATAGACTGTGAACAGACATTAGCTGTGAATATTGAGCAGGTGCTAATAGTGCAGGACTGAAGCTTCAAACATTGATCCCCTCCCCTCCCACACCTGCAGATCTCTGGACAAGGCCATGTGGGTGATGTCGATGGGCTGTGGGCTGTAGCCGTGGCTCGGGTCATAGGTGGCCTGGAACAGAGTGTTATGATGCTTCAACAAACCGCTGAGATAAGACTATTTGTACAAGCGCTTTCGCCTGACTCTCTACCTGAGCAGTCTGCGAGATTTTTCGTGATGCTGCCTTCTTCTTCTCTGACTCCTCTTCCTCTCTTGCTTTTTCTATGTTCCACTCCCACGCAAGCATGGCTTTTATTGACTCTTTGATTGGCCAGCGGTAAATTTCTTTGTCCTGCACAAAAACCGGTCAGTTACGTCAAGAAATGAGGAAAAAAAAGACGTACAGATTAGATGCATAGCAAGACAATGACCCTACCTTCTCTGAGAAGGTTTTGTATGGCCTGAGCATGGGATGAGTCTTTGCATTTTCATCCAGCACCTCCCCATAGGACCAGTTGCTCTGGATCTAAAACACACAGGTTGTGTTAACATTGTTTACCACTGCAGCCATCCTTACAGATATGCAATGGCTTCCTCAGTATGCAAAAAAGATCAACAACAGCCCTACCTTTTCAAAGGCCCATTTATCATGGGTATATTCTGCATATCTGTTGATAAAGGGATCCAGTCTCTCTGGGATGATGGTGCTGTGTGTGGAGAAGCATTCAGAATATATTTAGTTTTCATTATTGTACAGAGAGATGCTTTATTTCCTGAAAAGCATACTAGCAGCTATTGACTCTTACTTTGTGGTCTCTACCGGTTTAGGGTCAAAGTTTCCCTCTGCATCAACTGAGGCCTTTTTCTCTGTTTTGGAGGAGTAGCTGGCATCTACGTAGTCTGGTGGAATAGCTCCGGCAATGGCACAGATGCACGGCATGGAAATCTTAAAAATCTCGGCATCAAATTTCTGCAAACACAACAAATAAGATGCTTTGAAATGCACATTTAAGATACAGAAAGAGAAGGGTTAGATTTTTATCAGATCTTGCACCTTGTGCGCCAGGGATTCAAAGATCCCCCAGAAGAGTTTGCGGGTCAAATGCAGCTCCTCTTCTGACGCCACTCCAAAGTTGGCCCAGCCGTTCGGGAGGCAGTAGTACTTCCAGCAGCGCTCGTAGTGATTGGTCAAAAGCTGGACGGAAGGACATGGTGGAATTAAAGCTTCCCCGAACAAGCAGATTTTGTATTTCACAGTTTCACTATGATGAAGGGTCTTCCCACCTTGAGTGGCATTTTGGCGTACTCATTCAGAATTGGCACATCAAACACCAGCCGTCTCAGCAGGTGCTGCAGCATAGATGGACGCAAGTGTCTGAAATGAAGATAGTCACAATAATCAACTGTGCTGTATGCCTACCACACCTTCCCTAAAGAACTGGATGTGGTAACTGGATGTGTGTTGCTACATGGAAAATGCTCAGCTGCTGCATGTAAAGAGACAGAGAATGGACATGTAAAAAATACTGATAAAAAGTCAAAATGAGAATGAAAATGGAATTATAAAAATGCATAACATGAAATTGGAAATGAAACAATTAGACAAAAAATGTAGAGAAAATACAGTTATAAATAGCCTACACATACAGTGCAACTGTAAACCAAGTTAAAGGGCAGTGAAGGCTTTTGAGGCCAAAACACACCATGTTAGGGCAGTTATCAGGGAACTCAATCAGTAGCGTTTTTTAAACCTTGTTCAGTTGGACTAAAAGTGAAAGTAAGTACAGTTGAAATTAAGCACAGTTGAAAACAACCCCTGTGACATGAGCTGCCATGGGAGGTTAGCCATGCGGTCAGACTGACTTGCACAAAGCCATGAGGCACTCCTCGATGATGTCCCTCTGGGCCTTGGTGAAGGCTCTCCCTCGGGACAGCCGGTAGATGGTGTGCAGCATGGAGTCGATCATGATGGCCCGGTGGTCGCTGCCGGCGAACAGCGGTGCGCACTTGGTGATGAGAGGCAGCACGGCGGAGCACAGGTAGCGGTTCAAAGCCAGGGCCATCTCTGTGGTGCTGAAAGCAGCCTGCAGGACAGGACCCCGGCAGTGACTCGGCAGGTCCAACAGTGGGATGTGCGTGAGAGTGTGTGTGAGTGTGTGTGTGTGTGTGTGTGTGTGTGGGTGGGGGCCTACCGTGTCCAGAGAGGCGGCCGCCCTCATGTCGGGCAGGAAGCCCACCTCCAGCACGTGCAGCAGGAAGTCCTGGTTGTCGATACCGTACACTCTGTCCAGGAACAGGACCATGGGGGCTTTGTGATCAGGCACAAAACTGGCCGACATCTTTGGTTCTATGATGCTGTTGTCTGGGGGAGACATAGAGAAAACTTTCTAGAACAAACACTGATAACTGATCCACCAGCAGAGGAAGCTTTTAACATCAGAATTCAGGAACTCTGCATGTTTTTTCCTGATCTCTTTACCTTTCCCAAAACAAGGGATCTGAACAGGAAGGCTGATGACTCCCACAAGATCCTCAATGGGCACAAGAGACCTGAGGATGGCCCTGATCCTCAGAGCTTCCCCCTTACCAGCCTGGATCAGCTGTGGGGACCAAAGATGATTTAACTCACTATGAAAGTAGATTTCCCGTTCCTGTGTCTTTCCTCTCAAACAGCCACTAAACAGCTTACGTGCATCTCTGGAGCGCAGCGTCCCAGCAAGTCAATGAGTGCAGAATAGAAGGACATGATGGCGTTTCCCAGGTGCACTCTGTTCTCCTCATGCTGTTCCTCTCCACCAAACCTGCCAAACAAGCAACAAGGCTGTAAAGTTCTCTGTTGAAGCAGCACCTGAGTGCTCCAAACCTTCTTACATGGGGAAGCGTCTGTCTTTCTTGACACTGGGGCCATCCCTCGCCGGGTCCTCTGATATTTTTATGGCCTCCTCGATGGCAGCCAGCAGACCGTTGCCACCCTCTCCTCTCAGAGCCGGACCGAAGCACTCGGGCCTGCGAATGAGGAGACGGACCACCACGTTGGCATTCTCCTCTACGCTCTCTCCTGCAGACACAGAAAAGCACAGGCTGAATGGAAACTCATAAGGACCTCAAACCACGTTGGTTTTGATTTACTGTCTTATTTCAGGCATTTTATTTTGACAATCCTTGAGGATTATGACATGCTTCCCAGTTTAGGTGTGCACTGAATGTTTCACTCTGCAAATGTATCTTCTGTCTTTTTCTCTCTAGCACTAGGCACCCATATGTAAATGATCATGATCATGATTTCTGCCTTTTTCCATATTCCTTTCTTTCAGTTTATTTTAGGGTACAAATTCTACAGGTGGAAAAAAAGTGGCACCATTGACGAAGACGGCGAAGCGGAGGAAGTCGAGGTACTTCTCTCCACCACATGGATTCCAGCCGATGTCGGGGTAGCCTTTAGCCAGCAGCATCGGGCAGCTCTGGAGCCCACACCCAGCCAGGTACTTCACCACCTGGAAGGACAGCGCTGCACTGAGGTGACCGGGGACTTAGCACGGTGCTAGGTTGGGTAAAGTATTGCGTTTTACCATTTCCAGGTCCTGCTCCTGCAGAGCCAGCGCCAGCTCGTTGTTGTCGATGCAGGAGGCGGCGGCCACGTCCAAGGGGGTGGAGCCCCGCATTCCTGAGGAACAGCAGCGCGAGGTGTTTAGCTTCAGCACGGGTCAAGAGCTGACATGCTGAAATGTGACAGATGAGACACTGACCGAGGCCGATGCCGCTGTTCTGGAGGAGGTAGCTGAGGTGGTCGAACATGGAGCGCTGATTCTGCCGGCTGATCCGACAGAAGTAGCAGAGGAAGCGGCAGCAGTTGGTCACCACGCGAGGGAACCTGATCTCCTGTGGAGGGCAGCGTGTGGGAAATCACCTACCGAGCAGACACTTATCGGGGACAATGTGCTGAAGGGAATCAAAAACTACACCTTTGAGTCCCCTCCACCCAGGACATTAACCATGACCTCCATGACAGTTTCATGCATGCCCAGAGCTCGCATCAAGTTCGGGTGCTGATAGAAAACTTTGTTGCTCATGATGTTCCTGCAAAATTCCACACAAAAATGTTATTGTGTGAGGATAAAAGTGACTTGAAGGGGGGAAAAAGAAGACTAGATGGAATGTCATATCAACCCAATGCTCTGGATCATCAGCCTCTCCTCTTCAGGACCCATCTGGACAATGAGCAGCGAGCGGATCTGGCCCAGGCACTCCAGCAGGTCCATAGTGTCTGCGATGGACACGGCGTTGATGGTGTAGGCCTTGGGGAGGGCCCGGATGAGTTCGCCCAGCCCGTCGTACTGCCTGTGAAGGAGGCTGAACATCATGCGCACAAGCTCCGGGTTCTGGATGAATGACTCCTGGGCCCAGTGGATCATAGTGTGGGAGATCAGCTCCTGCAGCGTGCCTGGAAAACACAGCACAAAGGGATATGCAAAGTTACAACCAAATCTTGACACAGAAATACAGCTACAGTTTATATATTATACTTAGTTATTGTTATTGTATTTTACTTTTAGACTTTTACTCTCTTATTGGCTTGCACTGGGACCCCGGCAACCAACCTTGTTTCACCTCATGTTAACATGTGTTGGAATGACAGTGAAGCTCTTTGAATTCTTGAATGCTGCAGCTAATTGAGGGTTTGGCTCAATTATCTGCACCAAAATGACTTTAAAAACATTGGTTTTGAGATGCTCACTTGGTTTTTTATCTTCCTGCGGCTCAACCTCAACCTCTACTTTCTTCTCACGGAAGCTTTTCACTTTCTCCAGCAGCCGGAGCAGTCGTCCTCGGACAGAGTTGTCCACTTCCTCCTCCTCCTCTTCCTCTTCAATGTGGACACCTGAGGACGGAGGTTTACCACTGAGAGTCCGTCTCTGCTGTGCTCTCTGCTCATGCAGGCAGAGGAGGGGGGGTGGGAGGCCTACCGCAGTGCGCCAGCAGAGCGTTGTGAAACGCCAGCATGGAATCGCGGACGTCATCGGGAACGGCACACTCATCGTCCTCAGCGCAGTTCTTGAAGTTCATGAGCATGTTGACCTGAAGTTTGAGCCGAAGCAAACAAAACAGAAGAGACGTCATCCCAGACCCAATGCAGAGGGGTGATACCTGACCTGGGGGCGTACCTGCTCCTGTGGCGGGGAGCGGAACTCGCGGGTCTTGCGCGCGGTCTCGGCCGCACTCATGGTGAAGGCCAGCATGAGCTCGTTGTAGCGCTGCCTCTGGTTGGACTGTATCTGGCTGACAAACTGGTCTGAGAAGGCCGTGATGGCCTCCACCCTGTGGCGCAGCTCACAGTCGCAGAAGTACTGCAGCAGAGTGCACATCTGGAGAGCGGGGACAGTGAGTGAGTGAGCAGCATGCTGACAGGAACCCTGGGGGGGAGAGGGTTGCAGGTGTTCTGTACCTGCAGCTTGACAGACTCCGGCAGCTTCATCTGGAACAGCCCTTGCTCTAGTTGCTCCTCCACGCTCTCCTCTGCTGCCTCTGCGGGTTTCTCTTTCTCCGTTTCCTCTGCTCCTTTCTCGCCGTTCACCTGTGTTGTCTCCTCTGCTGCTTCCTCAGGCGCCATAGCAGCTTCTGGGGGCTCTAACTCTTCCTCTTCTTCGAATTCTTCCTCCTCCTCCTCTTCACCCAAGCCATCGTCCTCATATTCCACTTCTTCTTCCTCACCCTCCACAACTTCCTCCGCCTCTTCCTTCGCTGCCTGCGGGGTGGCTTTCTGCTCCTTCTCCTCCTTCAGGACGGGCTCCTCCTCAGGCAGTTCCTCTGGCTTCTTGCCACTGAAGACTACGGGCTCCAGCATCTTCAGGATGTGCGTGACGTCCTTGTCGTCGAACACGCCCATGATTAGCAGGGTGCTGATGAGCTTCAGGATGGGGACGAAGTGGAATTCCACGCTGCCGCCCACGGGATCTCTCATTGCCTGACCTCCATCCTGAACAGCCTCAGTCAGCATGTTCAGGGCCTTGGTCTTCAGGACCTGGGAACCGAGAGAACGTGTGATTCAGGATACGTCCATTACACAGACAGATAGATAGATAGACAGATAGTGCATACAATGTATATTTATGTCCGAGCAACTACATCATTATGGTGAATAAAACCACTTCAGGCTGATTGATCAATGCATCTCTACTGATGGCAAAACGTCCCAAAGAATAAACAAAAAACCTGTTCAACTCACCTGTAAGGGGATGACTGGACTCAGGGTGTAAATGTCCAGATCTGTTCCTACAAATCCGACGGCTGAGAAATGCAGTTTTGGGCGCAGGCAGGTGGTCAGGCCAACGCCGGGCAGAGCGTGAGACTTCTCTGTGTACAGGGTGATGCTGCGCGTCTCGTCCGTCATGGGAACGATGAACTCCTTGTTGGTCCCCAGCCGGTTCCTCTTGGCCGACTCCAGGTGCATGCTGATCAGCAGGTCGTAGAAGCCGCTCCTCATCGGCCCGGGCAGGTAGGTGTTTTCGATGGCGTAGAAGAGCTGGGACTCGTCCACGTGGCTGCACAGAGCGTGAGCCACCCTGTTGTTCCCCAGGGCGCACACGGAGCCGTACAGCTTCAGGGTGTGGTAGTGGAACTTCAACAGATCCATGCGCTCCGACAGCTCCAGGATGTCAATGCACCTGGCAGAGGCAGAGGGCTTAATGTTGCTCAAATAGGAAAAGGAAAAGGGCAAGGGATTCTTTTTAAAAGCAGAGCTCGGGTTCAGACCTGCTCTCCTCTGGGATGTGGAGCGCCATCATGGTCAGCGGCTCCTGACACTGCACCATCCAGCCCAGCCGCTCGCTGACCCGCCCTGTCTCTGGAGCCAGGAAGTGGTTGGGCATGCGGCTCCAGATGACGGGGGTTAAAAGCTGGACATCCAGTCTGGGAGGACACTGAGGAACCGGGTTCTTGCGCTCGCTCCGGAACATGGCGGTCGAGATGGGCATGATGTTCTGCCAAAAACAGTAAAAAAAAAAACAGAAAAAAAAGGTTTATCATCAGAAACACAGTCTCGTTATGTGGAAGATGCTTCAGGACTGACCTTGAGCTTTCCGAGCTCAAACTGAACCATGTTTTGACTGGAGGGGAGGACAAAGCAGGCTGGGAACAGCTTTGTGTTGGGCTCCACCTGCAAGAACAGAGTGTGACATTCTTGTTTCACGTGACAACAAAGCTTTGGCTACAAACTGCAGGAACTCTGAACTGAGCATTTGGAGACCTGGTAGAAGGTGTTAATCTCTTTGCCGTTGGCAGTAAAGGTCATGAGTCCTGTGTCCAGATCGATGAGGCAGCCGATGATAAAATCCTCCTGACTGACCCGGGTCTGCTGGGCGCTGCTGAACTCCCCGCCCCACACCATGTAGCAGTTGCTGCGTTTTATGCTGAAAAAGACAGGGAACAACAAAACCTTTTGGAATATTTTGTCACAGATTTGCTTTTTCCAAATGAAATTGCTCTTGCTCTCATACCTGTCATGAATGTTGCCTTTGTCGTCCCCTACGGTGACAGTTACATTTCTGACTTTGCTGATGTCAAAGTGCAGGTCGTACTGGTGATAGTCTGGTGTGATCCAGCCCACCCACACGCCGCTGGGCTCCTGCCCGGCAAACACTCGCACAGAATAGTAGTACTGGAAAAAGGGAGGGGCAGTGTTAGTTAGAAATGAAATAAAGACAATAACCTGAGTCTGTGTGGTAATGGTGCTGATGCAGTAAGTATAAGTATAAGCTGCAGTCTACCGTGGTGGTGTTGAGGATGATGTCCACGTCGTCCCTGTCGTCTGGCACCACGTCCTCCACCAAGCGTGGCACGGTGGGAACCACAGGGGGCGCAGCTATCAACGCTGCTTTCTTCGCCTTGAAGAGGAATCTGAAACACCGGCAGTTGCTTACCACGCGGGAGCATCAACTGATTGCAATGTGTTAGGATCTCACCGAGGACTCCTGTCCCAGGAGCCACTACTCACTTACTAATTCACTACCATTTCTTGCATCCATAATGAGATATTAATAATATAAATAGAAAAGCCTCTGGTTGCTATTTGGATGCAACACCTTTAAACTTTATCTCTAACAAATGTTCACACATTGTCGTTTGACTTTTTTAGTTGTTGGTTGCAATGTTGATCCTGAACATCAAGTGAGTAGCAAATCAAGGACCATTAAACTGGTGTAATCAGAACTTTTTAACATATCATTCTAGTTGCATGGCATTCAGTCAACCAGTGTGAATCTGCACAAACCCTTTCTTCTTGCTTTTCTCGGTTGAAGCATCCTTCTCATTCTCTCCATTCTTGATGGCAGGGATCTCTTTCGGCACTGAGGGTTCTTTCTTGTCCTCCTCCTGTTCTTTGCGGGTGGCTGACTTCTTCAGGATTTCAAAGTCAGAGTCTGGGTCCACCTCGACCACCTCGTCCTCGGGGATGGTCAGGGTCCGAGTGAGCAGCGTGGTCCCTGCAGGCACTTTGAAGGTCTCGTGGAACTCCACCGGCATGCTGAGTCTCAGAAACAGGAGATCAGTGTTGGCGTTCTGTGATCCGTAGGTCTTGTGGGTCACTTTGAGGCATGGGGCGGTCTCCACAGTGCCGTCCACCCGGGACACCTACAGCATAAAAGAAGGTTTTGTCCAGGAGGGTGTTGATCTAAAAAATATCACTCACAATGAAATATCTATCAAAACTAAATGTTTCTCCAGAGAGCTGGATGAACTGAGCAAGGCAACATTTCCAAAGTAAAACCTCCTCAGTACCTCCATGTGAGGGTGATCGGGGGGCACAATGATGAATTGGGGCAAGCTTTTGCTGAACCACATGGTGATGTCTCTTTTCATGTTGATGGCAAACGGCTCAAATCCCTCTTGCAGCCCACAGATGGTGAAGTACTGGAGACTGCTCACGTTCTGGCCCAGGTTGATCCTGCCAACCTGGGACAAGCCCAGACTGCACACAGGTATGAAGCCTGGAGACGGTGAACACATGCGTGAGGAAGGTGAAACAAAAGCAGGTGAGCCACAGTGCCAGTATCCAGTCTCTCCTCCTCCACTGCTGCCACGTACCCTCTCCTATCTCGATGTCTTTGAAGGCCATCTCTGAGCCCGAGTCGCTGATCAGCATCTCTCCATTGAGAGTGAACATGATGTTCATCTCCGTGAGGTCAATCATGCAGCCCACCACATCACCCGACTGCCACTGGCGACCGAACGGCTCGGTGCCCACATGCCAGCGCTGGGCCTGGGGGACAAAACCACTCATTTTAGAGCTTTAAAGTCCTTCACACAAAGACGCTCTCTGGGTGTCCTTCCTACCCTGAATCCGTTGAAGACATAGGCCAGCTCATCTGCACCCAGCTCAGTGTCTGCGCGGACGCTGGGGCGGGCCCAGCCCACTCTCATCTCCCCCACGGTCACGGCCTCAAACTCAAAGTACCACTTCCCCTGAGTGACGGCGTAGGACTTCTCCGCTCTGAACACTCTGATCTTATCCCCACGGGAGCTGCCCGGGCCATCCCCACCTGCAGTGACACAGTAACAGATATGTCTTAATAACAGAGGCGTGTACGACTGTATCGTATCGTATGTGTGGCTTGGCAAACTCACTGCTCTCCTGGTCCGGCGGTTCGATGTTGTAACCGTATCCAATGAGGGTGCGGACAGCTGCGCAGACTGTGTCTCTGTTGGTCTTTTTAGTCTTTTCGTCCAGGAGGTTGTAAGGAACCAGACGGGGATTGCGCTTGTTCATTATATCCTATAGAGAAGATAGTTTCAACCATGAAATCTCCACATGCTTATCAACAGAGGCTTTTCCACGGGAAGAGCTTTGATACCTGCACAATGCTGTATGTCCAGCCCTGCCGAACGCGGTCCCTTGCCCACACGTTGTGTCCGTTCTCTGCCAGCCGCTCCACCAGCGTGTTCTGGTTGGGAGTCAGCTTGACGTGGTTGAGGTCCAGAGGGGCCGGCTTGTATCCGTTCGTCTGCATGTAGCTAGAGCACAATGTTTGGCGATCAGAATGGCTCTTGGAGAGCTTCGAGGTCATGTGAGCCAGTTTATGTGAACAATGTAAAGAAAACAAATGAATAAATAGACTGCAGAGCTAACGTTTTTGGTAGCTTGGTCCTTTTCAGATTCTCCTCTGCTTTTTCATCTCCCATCCCAACGTGACAGCCCAGTGCCAGCAGAGTCCTTTGAAGAGAATCATGATGCATCAGAAATACAAAGAAACAAAAAGGACTTGTGTTGGTGTCAGAGCATGGGCGCAAACTTACTTGAGAGTCTCTCCTGACATTGCTAAGTTGTAGTTTTTCTCAGGTTCTGGCAGACTCTGGAAATCTACCAAACAGGGGTGCAGCTTCTTGTTGTCATCCCGAAACTTGATATTTATCGTAAAAAGGTAGAAAGAAAAGATCATACGAGGGCATTGCTGGCTTAAAAACACTTTCAGTGAAACAGGTAATCGCATCAAACCCTCACCGGTGCAAAGGTCCAGCCTTGTTCAATGCGAGTCACAGCCCATAACTCGTGGCTGTTTTCTGCAAGCTTCTCCCGGATACGCTCCAGATGAGGAGGAAGGACAATCTGAAGGAATAATAAAGTAAGTAAGTGCACTGGTTAATTCTAAAATGAGAAAGAGATGGAACAGCATTTTACCTGGATGGTGTCCACAGGGCATGGCGTGAAGGCTGTATGTGACAGTGATTGAGTGGGACCCAGCAGGTTGCGGACGCCATTGAAATCGTGCTTGTACTCCTTGATGGGCTCAATGCGGAGACGGTCCCTGGGCAGAACGGCTTCATAGCACGGGGCGTAGCCTGGAGGAGGGAGGAACTTGAAGTCCCCATGTCGCCCTCCCAGAAGGAATCGAATCCTTGCAGATAGGAGAGAAGAACATTAGCCTGAAAGGTCCCAGCTGCACCGTGCTTATTTAGGATAGAAGTAAAACAATTTAGATTGATGATGCCCTACTTAATGCCTGCAGAGAAGCTGACCACAGGGAAGAACAGGCCATCCAGGTTGAAGTTCTCAAACATGCCCTGTACAGGATGCCCATTGATCCTGAAGGAAATACTGGGCACGCTCAGATCCAAGCAGCAGCTGACCACATCCTCCGCGGCCAGGACATGCTGATTGGGTGTGGCAACGTGGCGAGGAACACGGCCTGCGGAAAAAAAACAACATAGAACTGTGTTAATAATGTTAAAACACAAGAGATCTGACATAGACACATATTTAGAAAGATAGACAGAACAAAAAAAGGACAAAAAAGCCACTGTCTGCACTGTTCTGCTTTACCTGACCAGAGATGAAGCCCATCAAAACCGTAGGAGTAGAGGTCATCTCCCACCCCGTTGCCCCCCCAGCCTTCCCCTCCTCCAGGGTAGGGGCTGTAGCCCTCCGTCAGAGCCCAGCCCACACGCAGGTGATACGGCTGAGCTGTGAGGAACGGCTCCACGTAGTCCACCATCACCTCAAAGTACCACTTCTTATACTGAGTGGATCCCTCGCACGTTCCCAGGAAAATGTTGGGCCTCATGCTGGAGGAGCAAGACATGTCAAGTTCAGATCAGATGTTTCAACAACTTCACTTCCCTTCAGAGCGGGAAAGAGGAGGACCGGACAAGCCCACTCGCCTGGTAACGTAATTGATGATGTTGGTTTGAAGCAGGAGGTCCCGGCCCGGAAGCAGATTTTCTGTGATGAGGTTCTGATTCGACCTCACGGCCACTCCGTTACACACACACAGAGAGCAGAGCACATCCAGAACCTACCAACGAAAACACGTCAGATCCATTAAGGCTGCTCTGATGCCACCCACAATGTCACATTTCCACACATCAAACGTCTTCCTGACCTTGTGATTACGCCCGTGCTTATCCAGCAGAGAGATAATTGACTTGATGTGATTTTCCTGGATGATATTCAGCACCTCTGGACTCTCGATCAGAACACAGTACAACACCTCCAGGATTCCTGCAGAAAAAAGCGACAGTATAAATATAGTTCTGACAATATGACAAACCCCTGGAAGCAATCGGGACACTTTCTAGACTTTTTCTACCGCTGGCTCTGCAGCAGTGCATGACAGCTGTATAAATCAGATGAGTTTCACTAAATATGTATATCACATCAATCATACAAGATCCCAGAGCTTGAAAAAAAAGCAATATTCAGCGGATAAATTCTAATAAGCGTCTATATCATTTTTATACCAGATGAGGCCTCCAGTCGATCCAGTTTGCTGACTAGCCAGTCCAGGTTGTCACAGAACAGAGCACAGTTTGTTCGGTTCCCTCGGATCAAAGAGGCTTCGCAAAACAAGACCAGAGGAAAATTGTAAATACAATACAATGAGATGAAAGTGAAAGGTGGGTACATTTGGAGAACATAAATGTCTGATGCAAAAAAAGCCAAAACAAAACATAATTTCTTGATCAAACTAACAGATTCATCATACCTAGCAGTTCATATAATAGATTAACAATCTCCTTCCAGGACTCTGCAGCTTCTTCCCCTGCGTACTCTGAGAAGTGGGCAGCTGTGTTGTAGACGTTGAGCCGATCGACACAGTCCAGGACCAGAGTAATCATCCCCTGTTAACAACAATGGGGACACTTACACTTGAAACATAAACACAGGGGCATAAGCTTTGGGGGCAGCCATGCCAGGACTGGGAGGCCCACCTCCTCCTGGAAGAGATTCTGTCTGTTCTTGAGAGAACGGAGCTTGAACTGCTTGTCCTCGTGCTCCAGCTCCTCCTCTGGTGGGCGGAAGTAGAAGATGAGGTCTTGCAGGGAGAGCACCACAGTGTCCATGGGCAGAGACGGAGGGTTGGAGGATTTGTTTTTCCCACTCAGGGCATCCAGACCTCTGGACAAACAGCACAACAAATGGTTGTATGGAAAACACAGAAACATGGCTGGTGGCAAAGACCTGGAGGAGGTCTAAGTGAAGTGTCGCTACTTGATGAACTGGTTGAAAAGGCCCGTGGTGCTGTAGATCATTCTGGCAGCTTGGGACTCTTCAGTCTGGGATCGAGCAACTGTCAGAGCATCATCCATGTGACCTTCTTTATGGAGGATGGCCTGAGAATTAAATCACAATCAGCACATATACATAACACACGCTCACTTGATTCTCCAGTATATTCTGCAGTTTGCTGTGCTTTACTTTTCTCTTTAGAGGTCCCAGACGGGCAGATTTGGCATCGACAGCCGCATATGTAAGCCAGAGGCCGGAGGACACATGCTGGACAAAGCACATGGACTCTCCATACTTGATCTCAGGTGTGCCCATGCCTTCCACATCTCGCTTCTGGGTCACTTCGATTTTCTCCTGTGGTTCCAATAAAGAGCATCACCTTCATCGAAGCTAGTAAACATCTCAATAGTGTTAAATTAGAGTTCATATATACGATTCTGGCACAGTACACTTTGTACAACAACGACCTTTGATATTCTGAAGCAGAAGGCTGACATCTTGGAGTTTGCCTTCTCTGCGTCCACCAGCAGCAGCCCTTTCTCCTCATCAAGGAGGAGGTACCTTCCTGTCGTTATGTGGCGTATCCGGAAAGACTGGCCCCATTTAATGTGACCCCCGCTCCAGCTGCCAGCAAGAACCATCCAAAGGTGATTAAAAACCTGACTACGCAGTCACAGTGCGACTGTGTCGCTTTTAAATGTGATGAATAGTGTCACTCACGCGATACGCAGGGGCTCGAGTCTCCATAAGGATCGAGCGTGACTGCACACAGCCCCTCCCTCATAATGAGCAACTCTGAAACAAAGGTTATGTAAATCTGTGACTTGCAACAGGTGTCAGTCAATTTGGAAGGTATCGAAGAAAAGTTTCATTGTTATGGGATGGAACATGGGTCCTTATGGGCAATACAGTTGTACTGTAGCTGCGTAAAGAATCTGAAATTGTAAAACATTATGTAAGGATGCATGTCTATGTCATTGACACATTCGTCACATGATCTACAGTGAAAAGCAGAGTAAGTTTAAAAAAAAGTCAGAGAATTGCAGAAAGTGAAAATCTCCAAGAAAAGCCAAACCCATCTGTGCAGAACTGTTGGTTTGCAAAGGGTAGAATGGTCATAATCACCTGCGCTGGTCGTCCCCTTGGTCAGCTGCTGGGATGGCCAAACACTCGTCCATGTGGCCGTGGAAGAGCCTGAGCACGTAGCCTCCGGTCAGAAAGCCTGGTAGAAAGTAGGTCAAACTGCGGTCAGAGTGGGAAATCATTCATGGACAGAGGAGAAGAAAGCAGTGGAGCTACAGACCTTCAGCTAGCTCACACCCGGACATCACAGGGGTCATGGTCCACAGTGTTTGCATGAAGGAGGCATCCACCATCAGGTCACCGCTGGCGTAGGAGAGATGCTGGAAAGAACAGGCATCAATAGAGCTGAGATGAGCCACCAGCAGATTGTTAGTAACGGCGCACACAAGTGACGAGTGGTTACCAGGTATCGCTCTGAGGAAACACTGACGAGGATGAGGTCATCTCCCACCCTGACCTTCTCACCCTCAGATCTCTGCTTGGAGGCTGGATGGATGGTCCACCAGCAGGCCTCGCCTGTGATGGACAAACAGGTTTAAGAAGACTGAAAGCTACATCTGAGGATGGACGTGTGAAGTGAAGAAGTGCGGGGCCACCTGTGGAGTCCTCCTGCAAGCCAACATCGAAAGCCAACTTGTCTGTAAGTGAGCGCGAAGTCGTCAGACAGCTCAAGTACTACGGCACAGAGAGAGGAATAATGAGTTCAAGGGGTGGGACGGGCTGCACTCCAAATGATTTCAGGAGGAAAAGATGGCGAGGAGAACTGCCTCTCAGCAGGAAGGAGGGGACAGGGCAGCAGCAGCTGTTCTCTCGTCTGACACAGTGCTCACCATGCTGGAGTGTGTGTGCTTCAGCAGGATGGCGTGTCCGTACAACAGCGTTCGGTGGCCTCCGCCTTGTGACGACTGGAAATAGACGCAGAGTCAGATAAAAGTAGAATTTATCACAAAATTCATTACCAGGCTTTCTTTCTCAACCCCAATTACTAAAAAATAGGCCCATGAAATATAGTGGTACTTTGCTGGTCCTGTTCACTAGTATCCAATGGAAATCCATATAACATATTTAATTAACTTCTGGAGTATTAGTCACATTTGTCAAAACAATATGTTAGAGGAGTAGGAGAAAAAAATACATGCCATACTTATTTTTTAAACATGTATTTCATAACAAATAAGAAAAGAACAGCTTGTTGCCATTAAATGAATGTAACCTTATTTTAAGAGCGCTAATTCTTAATTCCTTAGGAGTATCAGCACTTACGCCGTAAACAAGGTATGTTTGTTATATCCATAGATGAAGTGGAAGGCAGCAGTTCTTCGTCAGAGCTCCAGCTGTTTCCCCTAAAGTCTAAAATGTCTATTTTGACCAACTTAGCCATGTTGCTCTCTTCCCCGGTTTTTCTCCGTATGCTTTCCGCTCACTTTTTGTCCGTTAATTCAAACGGTCTCAGCTCGTCTGCCCACTGTTGCCCCGGTAACCATTCAAAATGGCGGTGGGGGAGGGGCCTGTCAGTCACGTGACCAACAAACGCCGACTGAGAGGGCGGTGCCCCCTTGCGGTCGTTGGTGGTATGGCGTATCATTTTGATATACAAGCCGCGTTGAAACAGAGGACCAGCCAAACAACGACAAAAAAGCGCGATTTACTGTCCCGAAATTACGGTAATGTGATTAAATACAGCGGCAGTAGGAGCAGCAGTAGAACAGATAGAAGATTGCATTAACAAATCCACTGGTAACAGCATCAGTGTCATTCCTAGGGTGTGAAAGGAAGTGTTGTCTCAAGTTCTCAAGTGAGGATAGGGTGAGGTTCAACATTTTGTCAAACACATTATTTGTCTAAAAGATAGCACTGCATTTTTCCAACTATTTTGCCACCACTTTAGTCAAAGAGCAGCATTCCAGCTTTTTAGAGATCAGGGTTGCACTGATATGTAGAACAAGAACAGAACAAATTAAAGTAGAGACAGGAGAGAAGTAACAAACATACCCATTTGTCCAGGTCCACAGCCTGCGTTCAAGTGAAGGAAATGTGGCAACATGAAACACAAAGTGAATTTCAGTAAATATTTCATTTGTTTGTCATACCATTGGTCTGTTTCTGTCTGTTTCTATGAAAGGTTTTTATAGTTTTTATAAGATTTTTTTTTTTAGTGTCTCACCTCATCCACAGATGAGTTGGACAACATCTCCTGTAAGGCCCGCACAGACAGGGACTGCTCCAAAATGAAGCAGCAGATAGCCAGGTCTGGAGGGACATTCTGCAACACAGGACAGACACTGAAGACTCCTGATCAACAGCAGGGATCAGAGATCCCACACAACATGCACTGAGCACAGTTTCCATCTCTACCTGAGCATTGGAGGTGGTCTCCAGGAAACACAGACGGTTTCCAAATCCTTCACAAGAGAGACACAGCTTGATCTGTTCCTTAAGAATGGATGCAGTGCACTGTAGAACCACCTGATCGTCCTGCAAACACAAAGCAAGCCTAAGGTCAGGGAAATGGGCGCCTTAGAGACATTTTGGCAGGACAACATGGTGGACAGAGTTGTAAAAAGGAAAAGCAAGATCTGGATTTCTTCTTCTGCACCAAATGACATCTCTGACATTTTGTGCAGCTCCCGAGGGAGACACAAAAGCTCCTCACGCCTTTTTTTAACACACTGGACTGTGCTGCCCGAGTCCTGTAAACAGACTTTGATGTGATCCTTGCAGTCGAGTTCCTCCGATCTCAGATTACACAACGTTTCTCACACTGCATGGCTTGGAATATTAAACAGAGTGACACTAATTAGTCAGATCCACAGATCTTCTCTCCCATACAACAAAGTGGATCATAGGGATGATCACAGATACATGCTAAACCTTGTCTTATTACTTTAATCATTTTTGTCCACTGCATCTTTATTCAAAACAGCATGTGAGCAAAATAAAAACAAATTTTTGGGCTGTTTTTTTTTTACTGTAAATAACAGAGACCTGGGACCAGCTGTTTCCCTCCACAACTTTCCCTCCTATCCTTGGCTTCTGTGGGCCTGTTAATGTATTTCTCTATCTGTCACTGGCCTGACTCTAATCTCCTCCCTACCTCTCTGGCTCCATGACACCAGCCGCCCCCCCACAGCTCTCTATTTCAGGCCGCTGCACCTGCTGTTCACACATCCCATTCGGGAAAGCAACAGATAGTTAGGATTTGACGGCAAGGAAGGAAAAAAAAACTGGCCTACATTGGACTAACTCGATAATGCAATTAGCCAACATGCTGAGGAGAGGAATATTGAGGGAGTTTCACCTCGGCTCAAAACAAACATGTTCAGTTATCTGTGAGCGATCTGGTTTGTTTAGAAATAAAGAAACAAGTAAATCATGTTATTTTGATACAAAGAGGTTAATAAATGCATGAATTGCATGTTGTTTGGGTTATATATTGTTAATATACATTTTGTATTTTACATTTTGCACAACTCCTTTTTTTATCTTTTGTTCTATAGTTACTTTATTTATAATTCATTCAGAGTCTGTCTAGAGTATGTTTGTCTAGCACACCGGAGAATTAACAAATAATGCTTCTTGAATATCTTCCAGACATGAACTCCTCAACATGTTGTATGAAACTCACTTGTTACAAAGATTAATCAAGTGCACGGGCGGTTAAACTCTGTGGTGCGAGGACGGTTCTGAGTGCAGCTGTTAGCACAACCTGGTTGCTGACACAACTGAACTCACTTCCAATAAAGTGTCCAATTTAGAATAGAAACACGTGCAGTGATTCAATCATCAGATAAAAAAGATGGAAGGGGGCTCAGTGCAAATCGGCAGCGCTAACCGTGATTGCCCTGCCTTTTGCTCCCGCACTATAAATCTCAGTGTGGCATAGCTCGTATTGTGAGTGTGTGTGTGTCATAGTGTGTGAGTTCGCAGTGTTGCAGAGGAATGTGTCTCCAGGCGGACACACCCACTGACTGACAGACAGACAGACAGACAGACAGACAGGCAGGCAGCTGCTGCCATGGCAACGCCAGGCCGGGCATTTCTCCAAAGTGCCACCAGTTTGTGCAAGAAGTTCGACCAGCTTCATCTGATACTACGTCCGATTATAATCATCGCCCTGGCTGCTTTAATAGTAAAGCTCCCGCATGGACTGAAGCGAGCAGGTGCTGAAATGGGCCAAGCTTTGAACCTGCTAATCCTCACACAGTAAATATAGAAGTCAGCTGAGTTCAGGGTGAACGGTAACAGGCTGGCACTGACTTTATGACGCATTGTCTGCATATTTTGCCTCAATGCTGTGTTTTAAGCAGTGAGACAATAGAGACTCTGAGTCTCTGAGACGTGCCTGTCTTGCTCTGGTTTGAAAGAGTGTGTGACCATTCAAGTCGACGTTTTCACCTCAGGAGGTAATCAAGGGCCTCCTGGGAGGTGGTCATGAATATTTATAATTGTGCCTATAGATGAACAGCATCTGCATCAACACCTGCTTAATGCTCATATCAGAGCTTGATTTTCTATGTGGGCACTTCTGCCCTCAGCCAGTATCAGCGCTGGCGATGCAAGCAGAGTGTGTGTCAGCTCGGTGCAAGGCCACAATGCCCTTCTGCTGCTGCTGGCACAGGGATCTAAGAAGGAAATCAGATAGCTGAGCCCGTAATGAGTAATGAAGCAAAAATAAACACAAATGAAGTGAAACGCACGCTCAAAACAAGTAGTTCATATTGAAAATTGCCACATTATCAGAACATAGGAGTCAGACAGCAGCAGAACAAAGACTTGAGAGCACAATGATGATCTGTCTGCTATTAATCCATATTACATTTGGTGTATTTGGACAGTGTAAGTAATGAAATTGTGTTGAAATTGTTTTGTCATTAAGAGCTGAACTTGGAAAAAAACAAAAGTGTGATAAAAGAAACTCATATAAAACCAACACATAATGTCCAGATCACTCTAGGAGTTCTTACAACTATTCATGATCAAAGAGTAATCATTCACAATCTTTCTTATCAAATATTTTGCAGTTACATCACACACAAACTCTGAAGATTGTGATCGATGACAAAGAAATGTTATCTTGACTTGCTATTACAGTAAATATCATTGTCAAAATGTCTAAGAAGTTTCAAATTTGTATCGAGCTACTTGTCATGTCTCTGAGTTATCTGACACCAGGGACTTTTCTTCTCTGTGACAAAACAATAACGTATCGAGTAGCCCCTGGGATATAAATAGATAACAATGTCGACAAAAAAACGGCCACCTGTCCTCGTCACTCTGCAGTCACTCTGTGGAAAGTAACCCAACACTCTCAGTGTTGGTCTCTTATTCCCGATGAAGCAACAATTCAATAAACAAAAAGCTCATTATTGAGCCAACTGGAGAAGTTCACCAAGAGCTGTGAAACTGTCTGAGCAGAGGCAGCAGCATCACTCACCGTACGGAGAAACTGAATCTCCTCCTCTCCGTCTGCACCCTCTGCCATCCTCCCAGGGTGTTAAAAAGCAAAAGCTTGAGAGAAATGAGAGGTTTGTGTCTCTCCTCTGAAACAGCGGGAGCCTGTCTGCATGAGGCGAGACAATGTTGTGAAGTCTTGTGAAGGGGTGCAGCAGGTCTGTGCCTCTCTGGCTGCTGTGAGGCACTGGGATTGACTGTTCAGTCCTGTTCATTACAACATCATGAAGAGGTGGAGCAAGCAGAGAGAGCTGGAGCAGCCACTCAGGTGCCAATCTACCATGTTGCTACATTCTGTACAACTGCACTGAAGTAAGATGTTACGTTTAAAGAGACATGTCAGACTGACTGGAGAACATGAAATAGGCGTAGGATGATACAAGAATGACTTCAGGGTGTTTTTCACTAACATGCTGCCTTTCTCAGATTTAAGTGAAACTCTCAACTATGTTGTATACCCTGACTTAGTTTCATAATCCCTACATTGGAAAGGATCTCTACAATGCAGCAATGCGAAAGCAGTTCTAAATTTACCGACACAATTCACTGGCATTTGGTCAGTTCAGCATATCCCCAAATAACATTTGGTAAAGCTCCTGTTACTTCACAGCAAGACGGTCCCCAGTTCCAAGGTTCCCATGTACTCTGGTTTATTCCCACAGTGTGTATGTGTGTGGCTGCATCCTTCAGATGTCTATAATGTAGACATATGTTCACGCGTTAATGTGGACGCTATGTATTTATCTTTAGCATTCAAGTGTTACCTAAAGTCCAAGATAAAGTTCTTTTATTTTGAAGGGAGTAGCACAAATGTAAGCCGATTAGATTGCAAGGAGGCTCTCAGGGCCCAATCAACAAACCATCCATCCATTATCTTACCCCTTTTGTACCATAACAGGATCATGGGGGTCTCAGAGAGCCTAATTCAAGCACACATGCGGCGAAGACAGGCAATACAATCAATACAACAGGTCCCCAGGGACACACCCACATACCCCATTCACACTCATTTTCACATCAATATACAGGCAATATAAAATCTCCACCTAAGTATCTTTTTGGACTTTGGGGGAATCCAGCGTTTTAAGAGTAAACCTATGCACAAAATATAATAGAACATGCAGACTTCACACGCAAAGGTCTTTAATCTGACCAGCAGATAGAGCAGAGACACTTTTGCTGTGGGGTAGTCCCTCAACGTCTAACCCAGCGAGAGGGATGAGCTTCATTTCCCTGCACTCTTGTCCTCCTGTAGGGGGCAGCATCGTATGGGGGCTTAGAGACTTCCGCTCCGTTTCATCAGAAGAAGAAATCGGTGCGTCGGTCAAATAGTTCCCTCTTGAATGCCAAAACACAACGCAGTGTCAGGTAAGAGCTGTTTTCTGTTTTGACCGGCATCGGCTATTTTAAAATAACGTGCTTATTTGCCGCGCCAGCTTGTAGGACTTTTGGCGTTAAAGGTGAAAATAGGAGCTCGAACCGCCGCTGAAGCTAACTCGATGCTAGCCTCGCTCGCTAAACCAGCGCTGCTGCACAAACTGGTCAATGTTTTCACTTTGGTCATTGCTTTATTACATTGCTTTAACAGACAAATAATTGTAATCTGAGGTGTTGTACCGACTGGTATGGTAACGTGTGGTTAGTGTGCAGATGTAAACGACAGTGACTTTGTAGTCCAAAGGGTCCTCAGTGAGAGAGACTTGAAGGTTGTCGCAGAGGAGCAGAATGGATGCCCTCACCCACATCCTGACAGACCCTCTGGACCCTAAAGAAGAGGATGATGGGCAGATCACAGAGGAGTGCATGCTGGGGAACTGCAGAGTCAACCTGCCAGAGGATCTGCTGGAGGACGTGAGTGACCTGGATGATACACTGCCTCTGTAGTTCCTGGTTTGGATTTGACAAGTGATGCTTACGTATTTTCTGCTCCATCCAGCCTGATATCTTCTTCTCTGTGATGAGCGAAAGCACCTGGAGTGAAGTACTGTCAGACTCCCAGAAGCAGCACCTTCGCCAGTTTTTACCTCAGTTTCCTGACAACAACGTGGCAGAGCAGGACAGCACCATCAGTGACCTTTTCAACAACAAGAACTTTACCTTTGGAAATCCGCTTCATCTTGCACAGAAACTATTCAGAGGTGTGTCCCTGTTGTCCACCAAAAGCTGTAGTCCTATGTGAACATCTGAAGCAGTTTATGGTCATGACACTCTTTGTCTCAACCCAGATGGTTACTTCAATCCTGAGGTAGTCAAGTACAGACAGCTATGTGCCAAGTCCCAGAGAAAGAGACAGTTGAACTCCCTGCAGCAGTATTACCACAGACTGCTGAAGCAGATCCTCGTCTCCAGAAAGGTAGTTTGTTTTCTATGGCAACATGATCGATAGCACTGTTGTCCCCCATCCCGCCATTCCCCCATCTTTCCCCATTGTCTCTCTGCAGCTGTCCTATCAAATAAAGGCCTTGGGGAAAAAACAAACACAATGCATCTGTCTATTGTAGGAACTTCTGGAGTTCGCAGTTCACAACGGTCTGGACTTTCCACCGAAAAGAAAGGTCCCCTCCAAGAGTCATGCTGAAATGCGGGAGCCAAGGGTGAGAAGGAGATTGAGCCGCATATTAAAGGAGGTGAAAACTGAGTGTGGAGATAGCAACCCTTCATCCGACGATGACGGTCAGTCACTTCTTACTACTAAGTTCAAGTAGACCAAGTAATGTGCAGTGTGAAAACAGAACAACTACTAGAATGTTAAAACATTGTCTTGTATATGTTTGTAGACATATCGTCATGGACGCCAGCACCACCATCACCCTCCTCTCCGACTCCCACTGTGTCGCTCAGAATCCTTCCAAGCCTCTCTACACAAGACATGAAGACCACCGGTCAGTGATTTCTGCAATGTCGAATCATCAATGTCTTAGTATTGTGTGGCATATTTAAAAAATGTATATATTTAATTTCTCGCAGAAAAAATAGAACTAGGGGAGCAGGACCTGAAAACCATGCTGCAAAACCACCGGGAGAAGAGGAAAAGACAGCCAGTAAGAAAGAGCACAGATAAGGCTCGATCCTAATTAGAAGAGTTTATCGCTAATGATTCATCTCCCCAGGACCATCCAGACTTGATGACCTCTGATATCCACCTCGGAGACATTCTCTCCAGAACGAACATCGGCCGGAAAGGGAGCGTGCGTGAGTGAAGAGATCGTTCCGAGATATTTCTGTAGCCGCGCTCTTACTTTTCCTTCGTTGATTTCACGACACGTGCTCGCTGTTTCTCTTCCAGCACTCTTCGATCTGTCTCTGCCAAAGAAGAAGATAAAAGACGAGAGGAGGAAGAAGAAAATGAGGACCATAAAGGTGGAATCGGAAGATGCGTGCGACGCTCTGGCGTCCTCGGACGCGCCCTCGGGTCCTCCTGCCAACATCATCAACTCGCTGCCCGACACGCCCTCGACCCCGCTGCCCAACATCAAGGAGGAGTGAGTCCCTAGAGCCATGCGCGTAGACCCACAAGGACAGTGCTGCCTGTGTGTTTTGTCTAATGTGACGTAAACCCATTGCAGAATTGTGGAGGAGTCTCAGAGCAGCCCAGTCACGGTTGAGGAGATCGCCGTCAGCTTCTTCAGCCTTCTGGAGACCATCTTGCGCACAGAAAGCTTTTGCACTACGTCAATGGTACGCACTCCCTCTGTGGCCTCACTCCCCCGACACGGCCGAAAACACACACAGTCCTGACTGAGACATGACTCCTGTCCCGCAGCTGGAGGACAAAGTCCAAATGTGGCAGTCGTCTCCAGCCAGCTCCCTCAACGTGTGGTTCTCCTCTGTGCCGTGCTGGTCTGACCTGGTCCTTCAAGCCCTGCAGTTTCTCGCCGGAGAGACTAAGGGTAGGTGAAAGCGATCACTCACGAAGCACAATGCATCAAAGCCACAATGCTGTGTGGCCTCATCGCTGAAACGGTCAGACTTCCACTGCGTATTGGTGATGAGTGCTCTCCACTCTGTGTGTGTGTTGGTCGGTCAGATGGCATGATGGCGCTGCCCAGCGGCTTCTCTCCGTTTGTGGAGTTTGCTGATGAGTCTCAGCAGTGGACGTGGATCGGTAAGACCAGCCGCCGGTCCATGCACGCAGCTCTCGTGCTTCAGAGGTGAATGTCGTCTTAAGGGTTACGGTGTGTCCTCTGGTTTAGGCCCCACGCAGGACACGGAGAAGGATCTCAGCGCTCTGTGTCAGCTGTGGCTGGACTCCAAAGATCTAGTCATTAAGGTGCAGCGATCGTTACACTTCACATGCAGTTCCAGGCCCAGCTGTTGACTCTGATCCTGTGCTGTTGATATTCACAGTTGTTTTCTCATTTCCTTTGTCCACAGACTGAAACTGAGGACATGTTGGAGATCACTTCTCCCACACCCAGAGTGTAAGATCCTGTGACTTGTAATACATGATGACGTGCAATCATTGAAAATGTTTTTTCTTCCTAAAAACTCACTGATTATTAGTCTTTGGATTGTTCGATATTAACATGAGATGTTGTTTCCAATCCTGCAGCTCGACAGACTATGTGGTGCGACCCAGCACTGGGGACGAGAGACAAGTGTTTCAGATCCAGGTTTGTTCTTTTTTTTGCCGCTAGAAACGTCTCCAATGTGCAACACCGTGCTTCTTTTGCCTCCAACGACGTGTGTGTGTGTGTGTGTGTGTGGTGTTTGTTTATTAGGAGCAGCAGCGATACAACCAGCCGCACAAAGCCTTCACCTTCAGGATGCACGGCTTCGAGTCCGTGGTGGGACCCGTCAAAGGCGTGTTCGACAAGGAGATGTCCCTCAACAAAGCCAGGGAGCACACGCTGCTCCGCTCCGACCGGCCGCCATACGTCACCATTCTCTCTCTGGGTCAGACTCCGCCTCCTCTTCCTAGCTCTGCAACCTGCAGCTCTGAAAGCAAACGCACCGTCCTGACTCGCCTCTGCCCTCTGTGTCTCCCCAGTCCGGGACGCGGCAGCCAGGTTACCCAACGGTGAAGGAACCAGGGCGGAGATCTGTGAGCTGCTGAAGGACTCTCAGTTCCTGGCTCCAGACGTGACCAGTGCACAGGTCTGATTTGTCATGGAGACTTTAACTGGATGTCCTACCTGCCAGCTTCCTGCCTCTAAACAGCCTTGTTGGCATGCAGGTGAACACGGTGGTGAGCGGGGCTCTGGACAGGCTGCACTATGAGAAGGACCCCTGTGTGAAGTACGACATCGGCCGCAAACTCTGGATCTACCTGCACCGCAGTCGCAGTCAGGAGGAGTTCGGTCAGCACAGAACACGTTTGGTTTTCACGGCCCAACTGTCTGCAGCTTGCAGTTCCTCAGAAGTTGCAAATGTTCGTGTTTCTTCTTTTCTCATCCAGAGAGGATTCACCAGGCTCAAGCTGCCGCGGCTAAGGCTAGGAAAGCCCTGCAGCAGAAGCCTAAGCCTGCATCCAAGCCGGTGAGTCTGCTGTTTCCATTAGTCCAACACTTCTGACGGAACTTTGAGGAACAGAATGAAAGGGATGGGTAGAGGTTTATTACAGACCCTGATCTCAGAGCTTAGGTATGGATCAGTGACTACACAGCTAATATAAAACACCCAGACGGGAACATCACAACCCGTATTTCACTGATAAAATTGCCATTTAGCTTTTTTAATAACTCTAAATAGTCAAGTTGTCATTTATCAGTGCTGTGATGAACGATTTTCCTCTCAGATAATAAGTCTTTTTCTCAATTTATTTTTATTGATTCACTTTGGATCAAAATGAACCTAGTACAACAGTACAAATGTACTGTGTGTGTGTTTATATCTATGTGTGTATATCTACGTGTGTGTGTGTGTGTGTGTGTATGTGTGTGTGTGTGTGTGTGTATATATATATATATATATATATATGTGTGTGTGTGTATTTGTTATTAACCCGCCGTCTGATTTTGTTTTAGAAGTCTGGAAGTAAAGATGGAAAGAACCCTGGATGTCTGGATGCGGGACAGGACATAGGGTCCACTCCCATGTCTCCAACGCCCACTACGCCCACCGTCAACACGCCCGGGACCCCGAAGTCTCCTTTACCCTGCTCAGCCGCCACGGCGACCAAGTCCCCGGTCTCTGACGCCATCAAATCCAACCCAGGGTCAGCGTCACCTAACACTCTTTTATTTAGTGACTCGTCCACGCTCCATGATGTCTGATGAGGCAACCTGTCCCCCACCCTCAGGGTCCTCCTCGTGTCCCCTCCCGCGCTGCCCCAGCTGGGCGCCATCCTGCCCAGCAGCCAGGCTGCAGCCACGGCCCCGCAGCCCGTCACCTCGCAGCACTCGGCGCGGCTGGTGAGCCACCTGGCGGCGGGCTCGCTGCCCCAGGTGCGGGTGGTGTCGGCCCAGCCGGCGCTGGGCGCCCCTGCGGGCGGCCAGCAGGCGGCGCTGGTGCACCAGACGCCCCACCAGATCAGGATGCCCGTGTCCGTGGCGGCCAAGGGCATCTCACAGGTAGCAGAGCAGCGGTGTTGTGCTTTCTCGGTCGTCTCGTTCTCGGTGTGATCGTCTCTCCGTGCGTGAGCAGGCCGTGGTGTCCGTGCCCCTGAGGAGCCCGTCCACCAGCAGTCCGGTCCAGGTGCCAACCACCCTGTCCGTGTCCGCCGTAGCAGTGGCCAAGCCCCAGAGCGCCTCGCCCGGCAGCCCGGCCAACAACCCCACCTCGCCTGCTGTGCTGCAGGGGGTCGCCGGCTCCAACATCAAACAGGTGAGGCAGCTCGTTCCCGCCAGGAGGAGCGGTGGAAATCAAACCCAAAAAAAGAGGAAACGCTTGGCTGGAAACCAAAGGAAATAATGAGCAGCTTACAGGCCTGTAACTGAGTCCGGCAGGACTCCAGAATTAAATATCATCTGCAGTCTGCACGCAGAGGAGGGCACAGCTCCTGCCCAGACTGCTGCTGCTCTTTGAGAAACTTCAAACTCACACTTAGATAACTTCATTCATCCTGTTGGGCCAGTGAGGGGGGAGAGAGCAGCATATTCAGAGAAACGAAAAGGGATGGAGGTAGAACAAGGCAAGGGATAAGTAAAGGATGAGTCGATGTGTAAAGGATGTGCCTTGCTGAGGTATTAAACAGTGCAGTGGTTGCAGTGCAATTATACGTGAAATAAAAATAACACTCGAGAGGGAGTACTTTTCCATGTATTGTAGAATATACGGATAATTGCACTGGATTATTTTAATTATTCTATTTTAATCTCCCTTGTGGGGTGTTATTCTTATTATTATGATTAACCTGTATTTGTTATAAAGGAACAGTGTACGTTAATGCACATTTAACTAGGAAAATGCGAATGCACCCAATTTTAGCTAAAGAAGCTAATTTCCATTGGTAGTCCCCCTGCCAGGAGCATGGCAATGTTACCTGGTAATTAAAACATGAATTAAAACATGTATTAAAGCGTGTTTCCATGTAAGCGTCTTGGGGGTTGACAGGCACATGGTAAAATGTCCTGTGGTAACCCTGACACCAGATGATAATGACCGGCTGGCACGTGAGGCGACGCTGAAAGGCCTCAGGTTATGGATCCCACCGACAAACTCCATGAACCGACCTGTGCTCTGCCTCCAAGGTGTCCATCACGGGCCAGCTGGGCATGAAGGCGGCGGGAGGAGCCGGCATCCCCATCACGGCCACCAACCTGCGCATCCAGGGCAAGGACGTGCTGCGCCTGCCGCCCTCCTCCATCACCACCGACGCCAAGGGCCAGACGGTGCTGCGCATCACGCCGGACATGATGGCCACGCTCACCAAGTCCCCGGTGGCCACCGTCAAGCTCACGCCCGACTTCCTGAGCTCGGCCGGCGCCGGCGCCAAGAGCATCTCCGCCACGCTGCACGTCACGCCGCCGCAGGCCTCGCCCTCGCCCTCGGCCGCCGCCTCCGCCTCGGCGTCCTGCCCGGGCGGGGACGGCCCGTCCCCCAAGGCCGGCCCCCCGGGGACCTCCACGCTGCTGAAGGCGGCCGGCGACGCCGCCATACGCCTCATGCCCACGCTGGCCGTCACCGTGGGCGAGCAGAAGAGCCGCGCCTTCTCCACGGTGACGTCGCCCGACAAGAGCGCCGCCACCATCCGCATCATGCCCGGCCTGGGCGTCATCCCGCAGAAGCAGGGCCAGACCATCGCCGTGGCGAGCGCTGCCGGCAGCAAGCCCCCCGCCGCCTCCAGCGTGGCCAGCGTGGTGACGGTGCCCGCCGGCGTGGTGGCCGCCGCCAAGGCCATCACCGTGGCCCCGGGGGCCTCGGCCTCGCCCCTGACCCTGGGCACGGCCACGGCCACCGTCAGGCAGGTGCCCGCCACCGTGGTCACCACGCAAACCGTAAGAGAGCCGCCGCTTATTGCATACTAGGAGTCGTTTGAGGGTTGTGTGGTCATGGGATGGAGCCGTCTTCAGGATGTACATGTGATGAGCTGTGCGGCCTGTAGTGGGCGCTGTTGTGCCTTTTAGCCTCTGCAGGCAGAGGCGAGCCATCAGACTGGTTTGTAGGTATCGATGGCTGAAATGGGGGGGAAAAACATCCTCTCAGGAGGCTGTTGTGATTGGTCGATTTCACTTTGAATGATCAAAACAGTGAAGGATGCTCATATTGTTAACATGTTATGTGGTTACACGTTATATGTATGTAGTATGCAATATGCATGGAAAAAACAAGGTTTTCAGATAGGAAGCTTAAAATATGATTCTGATCTATTTTTTTATATTACAGAATGAGACAAGAATAGAATAGAGCAAGACCTTTAATAGGGGGAAATCAGACTTTTTCCAACCAAATCCCTGATCACTTTCATATGTGGGCCGTGGACTGTTCACACTGGAGTCTGATGGCAGTCGCAACAACACAAAAAAAAATCTGATCCCGGCAAAAAAACAGTGAAGTTAATATTTGATCACATCTTAAGATCTACACGATCAACATAGTTACATAACACGGCATAGTAACGCATTCTTAGTCTTCATCTTGCTTTACAATTTGGTTTAGTACTGGATGTACTATATGTGTGTGTCAGTGTGTGTGTTTTTCTCCTGGATTAATTAGACGTGTTCAGTCACCTGCATTGTCCCCTGCTCTCGTCTCTGTTATTGTGCGTGTCACCACAATAGGGGAAGCTGCCGGCTCGGATCACCGTGCCTCTGTCCGTCCTCAACCAGCCGCTGAAGAGCAAGAGCGTGGTCACCACTCCTATTGTGAAGGGGAGCCTGAACACAAGGCAAGTCCCGCCTGAGCTCACCTGATGCGTGTACATCCAGCGCCTGCATGCATTATTCACGCCGTGGTGTCGCTGTCTTTGTCCCGAGCAGCATCGGCAGCCTGGGCAGGAACATCATCCTGACCACCATGCCCGCCGGCACCAAGCTGATCGCCGGGAACAAGCCGGTCAGCTTCGTCACGGCGCAGCAGCTGCAGCAGCTGCAGCAGCAGGGCCAGGCCACGCAGGTGGGCCCCCGGCCTCGCTCCGCACCCCCTCCCCCCGCCTCGTGCCGGGCGGCTCTACTCACGTTCCTGTTCTCTCTCCTCCTCCTCCTCCTCCTCCTGCTCCTCCTGCTCCCAGGTCCGCATCCAGACGGTGCAGGCGCAGCAGCTGCAGCCCCACATGGCGTCGGGCTCCCCGAAGTCCGTGTCCACCGTGGTGGTGACGACGGCGCCCTCGCCCAAGTGTGCGCCCGACCCCCCGCCCCCGCCCCCCCAGCCGTGACCCCGGGCCCTCAGCTCCGAGAGCGGCGGGTTGTTGTCGCCGTCATTTTAGAGCGCATTAATGCATTTTTTAATTTATTAACTTAATGAGGTCAAATTAACAGTCTCGCTGTAAAGCTGTTTCACTAGGATCATGAATTTGTCGTTTTCCCTCAGCTGTGTCTCACCTCCTGACTTCTCCATATTGTTACAGATGTAATGTGAAAGTCCTCCCTCCTCACCAGGGCAGGTTACAAAGTGAATGTACCAGTTCCTGTGTTGATACTTCTCCCAAAATATAACTGTAAGCCACAGCTTCTCCATTCTTATTGTACTACTGCTTCAGATTTCTACTGGACTGCTTATAGAGTGCATCTTGACATGCAAAGGTCACGTGAGGGGAACTTCAGTATGATTTATTTGAATGTTTTGACTTGATTTTTTTCATGCTCAAAATACATCATTTGCTCTCTTACCTTGTTTTCCTCTATTTCATGCACATAAACACATAAAACACCAACCACAATAACTGATCAAATTCCAAACATTTGCGTTATATTAATTTATTACAAAAAAAATCACATACATTGTGCAAAATTGTGCAGTCGTGGCCGTAGGAACAAATTACATCAAACATACAAATATTTTCACCAGACTCTTAACCATGAATTCACTCTTCATCTGACTCCTCGAGCAGCGCTTTCTGTGTGCTCGATTTGGAGGACGTAATTCGCATCCCAATCTCTATGTCTCGTCCTCGTCCTGAGAACCGCTTCACTGCGCTGTCGGAACAAGAAAGTAAAGGCTTTATGCCCATTCAGACACAAACCCTATGAAGTAAATGTGTAACTTGGCACATAGTGACTACTTGAAGCATCAATGACAAGCCAAGTTTCAACCCAAGAATAGCTGTGAGGCGTTTTTAACAGGGCTCTTCGTGAGAAATGTTGATTGTAAGCAAAAGCATGTTGACTATGAAAACCACAGTGCGCCTTGCAAAACAGGTTCACACGGTGAGGTGGAAGTGGAGAGGTTCTGCTGGTTCCTGCTGAGAAAAGCTTGTTTGGAAATCGTTGGTCTATATCTAATTATTGTTCTGTTGCTCTTATCGGTCGCATCCATTTCTGTGGATGTGCAGCTCAAGCCTGCTGAACACTTCCACATTACGTGTTGTGTTTTTATACACTGGATTCAATTCTCTACAAATTTCAGCGCTGAATATCAAAAGGATTCAAGAAATTAGCTATTACATGATAGAGATTATCAGGAGCTTTTGTTATCTGAACTGATTAGACTTTTGCTTAATTTCAGAAACACCTGCAGCCTGTTGCTCATGAACAAGCTCACATTACTGCATTCCAGTCGCAGTCTAGCTTGTCTTTGTTGTGTTGCGCCTGATACTCGCTCATAGGCAGAATGCCAGGCATTCACTTCCTCTCAAAACTAAAGTGAAACTGAGGATAGTTGGAATATACAATAGTACTGCGGACTGCGACCGTTTATTCGACATGTCCTTTGTAAAGCTAAAGCCATACTGAGTCCAGTTTGAGATACTTACAACAAAACCAAAGAGGAGGTGCAGGCGACCAGGAACATGGCCATGGCCAGGTGCCAGCAGAAGCACATTGTGACAAACATGACGTTGCCATGCTGCTCCAGGTCCCAGTCCGGTCCGCTCAACGGGTAAAGCACGAAGCCAATCTAAAACCACAAATCAAGCGATGTAGCAAAGCATAAAACTGCATGTTGGAGTTACAGGTGTTTTAAGTAACAGAGGGGTCAAAGATCAGTGAGATATTCCAATACATAGTAAGTCCAATGTTACATCACCAGTTTTGGGCCATAAAAGCCTAGAGAAAGTCTGTCGACTGTTGTCTGTGAAACCTGTTTTTCCGCTTGGGTGAGAGTCAGTGGGCTACGCAGCCTGTCATCATTGTTTATATTGAGGAAGTTGTTTAGGTCCTGTGGTTACTCATGGCTCTGGGAGCTGAATGAATGTTGCACAATCTTCCACGAATCACATTTAAAAAACACACAACAGAGCTTTTCCAGTTTTCTGGTTCAGTGTTTTTACCTGGTAGAACCAGGAGCCCTGCAGTATGAACATGCACGCTCCGAACAGCTCCACCACGATGTTGTCCCTCATGAACATCTCCAGCATGATGCTGGCCGAGCCCGCGAACACGGCCACCAGCAGCAGGGTGTGGATGTGAGCGTCCAGGGGGGGGCGACTGTGCACGTGGTAGTAGAAGAGAAAGCCTGCGAGAGGTCAACACAGAACATGGCTCAAATACGCCTCAGAGGGAGAGGGAAAACATCTAGGTGACTGGACTCCCTCACTCCTTACCCTCGACAAACAGAGCTATGGAGAGAGTGAGGCGGTCCAGCCCGACAGGCACCAGTCTGGATACGTTACTGGCAACCAGAACGACTCCAAAGATCAAGAAGAACAGGTACATGGTGCTGTGCTGCCAGTTCATCAGCTTCACCCAGGAGTTGCTCTTGTTGTCGAAGAGGTGAGCGTGCGGCCCGTCCACCACAAACTGCTCAACCAGAATACCTGAGAGGGGGCAAAACCAGATGAGTCGAGACCAGGCGGTAGGGAGACTGAGGGCTCGGACGGATCGATAGGAGAACTGACCGATGAGTGCTGCAACGATTGTGAAGCCTCCCTCGAAGTGATCCATTCTTTTCAGGAAAGGCGGCACCGTGCTTCTCCCTTTAGGCTGATTGGTCCTCCAGTAGTGCTGCAGGATGCACTTCACCGTTAACCAGAAGCCATAGAGCAGGAAGAAGGAGCCGGGGATGGCGTGTCCTCCAAAGTTGGCCATCGTCGGGCCTGTAAACAGAAGCAATATACCGGCAGCGATCAATAATACAGCAGACATTATGGGCAAGCCTTGTGTTTGTTATTTCTGCCCTGTGATTCTGATAACGTTGAACGTGAGCAGGCTCCACAATGAGGCTGAAGTTCAGGCCCAGAGCCTCATTTTATGGCGTTTGGGAGTCACGTAATGGTTACAGTACAACACATAATTGTGTGTTATTTAAAGGAAAAGGAGCCAAAAAGAGCAACTGGTTCTGAGAATCAATAGGATGATAAATCGAACCAGGAAAATGTGTGTAATCTCAACAAATGGCGAGGAAAGCTAAGAACAAAAAAAATGCATATATATATCCTGAGTTTAGTTAATATTGAGGTGAAACATGTTTCTCATATTTATTTTGTTCTGTCAATAAAGATTTACCATCCAGTAGCGATGATGAAATATTATCTATTGTCACCATGTCAGGTACTTTATCAGATGAAGGATGGTTGGTGCAGGTGAGAGTGGTTCATTTGTCTTGCAAAAACCAAATTCAAATCAAGCAGAGGAACATGCCGTCCACTCGTTACTCGTTATGAAAAGCACTAAACCTATTTGTATCTCCGGCCTCATTCAACAGCATAGAATATGGAAAAGTGAACAATGTGCTTTAAACTGCTGATAAAATGTGTTTTTTTTTCTCTCCTTGTCAAGATTATGACCAGAATGGCTCCATTTGTGACTTCCTGCTGTTATCCCATGACCCGAGGAAGGCATGGGCGTGTTGCAAAGTCAGTCGGACTAGTTTTTCTTGACGCACCATGTCTGACTTGATGATTCAGAATCTGTGTCAAGTTAATTGCAGATTGCAGAGCAGGTTTTGTACACATTACTACAGATTGTCCCATTTCACACAATTTCATGTGGGAGCTCGGGCCCAGTAGGTAGATGTGTGTGGCTGTCACCAGGTAGACAGATTGTTACTACAGTAACAGCTCATTTACAGTGAGGCACACAGTTGCTATGCCATGAGCGGCGTGAACAGTCCCTGCTCGGATAATCAATGTAGAAATTCTGTCTCAGTTGAATGAGATACCAAACAGGATGCACATACCTTATTTTCTGAGTCTGATCTCCAAATGCTGAGAAATCTGAGGGAAACCTTTAGACGTAGGCAGCTGTCAGAGAGAGAGGGAGAGAGAGAGAGAGCACGCTGGTCTGTGTAAACTGTGCACACCTGCTGTCTGCACTCCTAACCTGTACTGACATCATCGCAAAGCTCCACCCCCCCTTCCCATTTGCATTGGTTTCTGTGAGACAGGGACATCCCTCTGGGAACCGGCCTCGACATTCAAGCAGAAAAACAGTACCTGCCCATGGAGCGTGTTGTTTGTTCAGGTATTAATGAGTAGATACAAGTGGATTTCCTTCATAACGTGTCCTGGTCAGCTTGATGGTGTCTTCAGGATGTGGAATCATGCTCAAAACAAGCGTTGGACCGAATATTTTACAACAAATCTATTTTATTTTTGCATCTCATTCCATGCTTGACAAAACTGTAATCAAACAAAGATTATTTGGAACTACATTAACTCAAAAGTGCACAAAATGACATTTAGTAAGAACCATTACACACAAACTATGCAATTTAGTTAATGTGTAAGCTCAGATACAATCTGTGTGCTCAAGGTTAGGCAGCACTACTGGCCTCAAATGAACTTTGTACCTGTTTTAAATAACCATTTATTGTCTTCGTTATCATGTTCAAATCTTGCTCATTCCTGAGGTCAGGTTAGTCACCAAGGAGCTACAAAAACAATGTTATTAAAAAAAAAAGAAGAAAGAAAGATTCTTAAGCATTTTGGTCACCGGAAACATCACTATTATAATATTTCGCAGAATAATTTCTTCTCTCTAAACGGGTTCTCGGAGGAGGGCACCGGTGTTACGAGGGGATCCTCTTTGGCATGTGATTCACAGTAGGCCATCAGTTCAGCTGCTGCTTTAGATACCTGTAAAGGAAAGCTTCTGTTAGCGTCTTTATGTTGAAAACAGGAAGGATAGAGGAAAAAAATATGTTTAAATTCACTTTATTCAAGCCTTATTTGAACCTCTGCTTTAAAACCTGAGTGTAAAATGGCAGTCAGCAAAGATCAGGATGAATCGTGAAGAATTGACTTCCTTTTGGCAAGTGTAAGTCGGACAATAAATGAGAAATTAAGTATGCATGAAGGAAAATCGCTCCACAGACATGAAAGTGAAAGGACCATTTTTCATCCAATCACTAAGGGTCATTCATCTTTTCCATTGTCATCAGCTGTGTGGCTCCGTCGCGCAAATGCTGACTCACCATCATCCTCTCTATGTTCACCTCCAGTTTCAACTGCTCCACCGTCTTTCTAGCGTCCGCAATCTTGGCCATGTTGTTGGACATCCTGCAGCTTTCCCCCTAAAGTCAACCAGCCTGCAGCCAAAACATCAAACGTTGCGAAATAACTGTGTGCAAAGTTGAGGTGTGAGGGAAAGAAAAAAAACAAACAAAAAACAAATGTGCAAACATGGCGATACTTCTAAATTGCGCACACAACTAAGCGCGCGCGCTTTACTGAGGGTATCTGAGCCCTGCTTGGAGTCTGTTTCAATTTGCTTGTTAATTCTGCTCCCTGGGTCTCAGCTGCAAGAGGCACAGGGAGGGTCTCGGAGGAGGAGGAGGAGGTGGAGGTAGAGGAGTGGAGGGGAGGCAGAGCAGCCTCCCCAGGGGAGGGCATCCGCCTGCTCAGAAAGTAAATACACCTAACATTAACATCAACTTCCAGTATATGTTTGACATAAACTGCAGAATTTTAATGCTGCTAATCTCTCTACTATCGTTGCTTGATTATGCTGCTCAGCTGCTGATTCAAACACTGAATATGAGCCCTGTTGAGTCTCTTGGAGAGCAGCGAATAAGAAACATCATAAGTCGGCAACAGAAGGTTTTATTTATTTTGCATCATCACTGAATGTAATATTCAGATGCCAATACTTCAAAACAAGTCATTTCTACATGCTGAAATTATTCATATTCAGCACAGATGCAGAGATATGTAAAGATATTTGATCTGGTTTTTAGCTCTTTTACATAAATCTGTAGCAAAATTTGAAGAAGAGATGAGAGTTGTCTTCATAATCACTCACCAGACCAATAGCAAAACCACTGGGCTCATGAAAGTCCACTTGTCTTCCACAGGGTCCTCTGCACCAACTTACTGTAACAAATGCAGTGAGATTAATGGCAAAGATGAGGAGGGAGGCTTCAATAGGTTCCCTCCTTCAATGATAAGCTGTGGTTCTGCCCCCAGGATGGGCTCAGCGCTGAGTTAAAGGCAACATGTGGTGTGACCTTCATCTCTGGAGTCCCCATCACTTGCATACCTGCCACAATAAGGGCGTTCCCGTTAATAGATGGAGCATTGAAAGCATATAACACGAGACAAATCGAAATAAATAACTGCATTTGACAACATAAGAAAATCTGTTCACTCTCAACACCTGAAAGCAACAGAAGACATTGGTGTTGCATGAGGGAGATCCCAAGAGGAAAGGCAAGGTTGTTTGTCTTTAATTAATTTTCCTCTTTGTTACTCTCTCTTAAAGACATACTTTCTATCCAGGTGCTTTCATTTGAAGTGCTGTGGACGTCACTATGAACAATATCTGTATTCCCACCACTTTCAGTTCACCCATTTGAGTTAAGGGTTGCAAAACTGTAAATACAACTAAAGTACAGTAGAGCTATCAGAACTGCTTTGTTGAAGTTTAATATGTTCACTCTGTTGAAAGGCACAGGCACATGATGCATATTAGCAAGCTGCCATTTGACACAGGAAATACAGCCTCCTCTTTTAAACATTTAGCTGAAGGTGAGAAACAGCCTTTGGATCCCTCTTTAAGTGGATAATTACACTGATTTAAAGTGAAACAGTCAAAAGAAAAACAACTTAAAATGCAGTGATTCATTGGTAACATTATATATGTGTTTTGGGACACTTTTACCAAGGCAGAAACAAACACATAAGGAGCTCTGCCTCCTGCAGCAAATACAGAACTTCAGTGAACAGCTCACAGTGCACCTAAAACAAGTTGGTGCGGTACAGTAACTGGATTTTATGCCTGGGTGTGAGGTCTTTGTTTCACAGACAACAAAGTAAAAGCGACTGCGCTGCTGCCAGTCTTTCCTGTTGAGCTGACAGTTATTCCGCACAGCAGAGGGGGGTAAAGTGGCAGCGTTATGGAGTTAAATGTCAAGAGCCTCATTAACATTTGTTTCCGCGTAGTAATTGGTCTCTCTCTGTGGAAGACGTGGGACCATCTGAGCAGAAAGCGCCGCTGCCTCACCTAACCAGCCTATGAAAAATTTACCCAGATTTACCCAGTGTTGTTTTGCATAAATCAAGCCGGGAATGAACAGACTGTTGACTAATATGGAATTATTGTTGCATCTATTTGACAAGTATAAAGTCACCCAACCAGCATATATGAATCTCAGAGAAATGACATCTTTGAACCCCAAATCTTGATGTAGTGAGATACTTGTTTACTGAATCTAAAAGACAGATAAAGATCAAAACCACTCAGGCAATAACCACATTCAAATTTATCCAAAGTGGTTAAAAATCTTCAATGCAGGCCAGAAACAGGTAAGTCACCAGGCCAAACAATGTGGGTATCTAATGCCAGTGTGATAAGGAAAACCAGGCACAGATGATTTATAGGTTAAGTGTCAAATAGGGGTCAGTTTATTCACATTTTTTATTTTGTAATTTATATTTGAGATAGTTGTAACAGACCCCTGTAATGACTCATCAGATTAGGTGGTATTACAAAACAGGAAATGACAGGCACACCTGCCTCCTTGTTCCACTGTATCCTGGCTGTTTATTTGCCCCATCATCCATGTCACAAACTTGTTTTTCTTGTCAGTCGCTCCCGTGACACAACATGCAGTACACCTGTCTGCTTGGCATTTCACATTCATGATTTAATACAAATTATGAATATAGTTTTTATAAATTATTCTTTATGTGGAACACTTTGGGGATAGTTATGTTGGTTAAAAGAAACAAAGATACATTTTCTTTTATAATCATCTATTATTCCGAAAAAATACGGAAGTGTGACTGTTATCTCACGTTATCTCTTTAGAAAGTAAATTGGTGAAAGAGTAAAAATCAGAGGTTCTTCATTTTAGACAGCAGAGATCAGAAAAGGGCGCAGCTCATCTAATAATACACTGTATTCATTATCAAGTTAATATTTTTGTAATAGATATAATTGCGGCTATTTGTTGTAACAATCAGGTGGCACTGTAAAAACTGTAATTTCTCAGTGAGATCAGTTAAGTGCATGTATGTATGCATGTGTGTATGTATGAATGTATGTATGTATGTATGTACGTACAGTATCTATCTATCTATCTATCTATCTATCTATCTATCTATCTATCTATCTATCTATCTATCTATCTATCTATCTATCTATCTATCTATCTATCTATCTATCTATCTATCTATCTATCTGTAAGAAATAATAAATGAAGTAATACAAAATATAATTAGCAAAATGACAAGTAATAGCAATAATAAGTGAGTTGTAGTAGTAGTAGTAATATATTAAAAGAGCGAGCTGTGATATGAATTCTGTTACACATATTGATATAACGGTATAACAGGATCCTTGAAATTCCCTCCTGGATTTTGTATTTTTTTGTGTGCCCCCCCTCACACACCCAGATTTCCAGGGGCCCCTCCGTGGCCACCCCCCCCCCCGCCCCTCAGAAAAATGGATGCGCCCCTGCCAGTTAGCCGAGTTAGCCGAGTTGTGTGAGTCCTGAGCAGCATCCAGGGCTGAACCATCACCGAGCTAATGTATGGGTGGGCGGTGTGCGGACACCACCGGGAGAAATAACCACACAGACCACAGACACGGCTACGTTTCTTCTCTCGTCTGATTCAGCCCGAATAACCCCACAGTCTACTGGTGGTTTACGCGAAATTAAAGCGTTTTTTTTCCTCTCTTTTTTCTCTCCCTCTCCCCGGGTCCAGAGTCTCGTCAGAGGAAGAAAAGAAGCAGCCAGCGGAGGTTTCTGTCTATAAGTTACCGTCAGCCTGTCAGGGGTTTAGACTCAGGAGGGGGGGAATCAGCGGTGATTCAGCGCTAGCTGGCGTTACAAAGACTAAAACACCCTGAACGCAACATCCAAACCCCCTCGGTGTTGTGAACCTCCATCATTTTGTTGTTGGGATCTCGTCCGTGGGTTTAAGTGAGAGATGTGTGCCATGTCGGGATGACAGGAAGATGGCAAACGGGGCTGGAAGTGAGTAAAGCGAAAAAACGTCCTGACATGCTATCGGTTAGCGGTGTGTGATATGGTGTTATAATTACTAAGTTGCTGCTGCGGGGGAGCCTGCGAGGATTAATGGCTGTCAGCTCGAGTTGACAGCTCCGTTTCTGTTACCAGCTTCCTCTCATTTACCTCCAAGTGTCTGTGTGTGCCCCCGATCCCCAGAGCAGTTTCCCTGGACTTCATAGCTCCAGGTGGCACAGCCCCAAAGATCAACAATCGTGTCGATACCAGGCCTCAGAGGCAGTGAAATCAGCCTGCACGATGGTGTTCAAATACAGAAAGCATGTGTAATATCATGTCTGTTTTTCTCTTTTCTCTCTCTCTTCAATATGAGCAGAACACAAGCTGCTCGTCATTGGACCCACCGAGCCCTGGTCCGTGAGGGAGAAGCTGTGTTTGGCCACATCTGTCATGAAGAGCGGGGACCAGAACTGGTACTGGGTTACTGATCAGCTTTCCACACCAAGTCTGTATCTGTGATAAAGTCATACGCATCCACCCATCCATAATCTGTCTGACTTGCATTGCACCCGGTGGTGTCACGGCGGGTCTAAAGGAGGCTATCTCCAGGGTGTTAACAGGTAAAACATCCCGGACAAGTTGCCACACACCTTTCACTCTCACACTCGCACCTAGAGGCAATTTAGAGTCTCCAATCAGTCTGAAATATGCATGCCCTTGCACTGGGGGAGTGCAAACAGGGAGCAGCAACTTCAAAAGCAAAAATGAGCCGCTGAGAGGCTACAACTGGGCCTGGGCGTCAGACGCACTATCTGAAAGAAAAATGCTGTGATCATTGAACTGATTTATGACTGTTTCTAAGAGATCAACTCAAGGTAAGATATATGTGCTAAAGTCACTCTAATCAGTCATTAATTAAAAAATAGTCAACAAAAAAACCCAAAACCAACAAGTGTGCATTTAACCTATATGGATGGAACAAAATAATAATTAAAACCAGTTTGTGGTTCCTAGACTGGGATATGAACCAGTGACCAGGTGTCAAACTCATCGAAGGTCACTCAGCAAATGCAAAATAACACCCTTTAATGTCCGATGTAATGACTTAGTCAATCAAGGCTGGTTGCAATCTTGGGAATTGATGCACATACAGTATGTGTGTCAGGGAGGTGCCTTGATGCAGTTTCAAGATCCAGCCTAAAAGATATGCAAGTAAAAATGAATCAACCACAGCTCGGCATGAAGCTGTCAGTCGTTCTTAGTCCACCTGGGATGGTACGTCAATGTAGAGCTGAAAGGAGAAATAAGTGGACAGCTGCGGGGCTAGATGCGGGGGTAGATGGGATCTGGGTGAAAGTCTTGTGTGCATGTGTCTTTTCTCCAGGCAGTCTGGTTTTATCCACAGTCCAAAAACATGCATGCTTAGGTCAACTGGAGACTCTGATTTCCCCCTAGGAGTGAGTATGAGAGCGTATGTGTATGTCCTGTGATGGACTGGTGACCCGGGTTTGATCTGTACTGTATGAGGTGGAAATGAGCTCCAGCGACTCAAAGTGGGTAAGATAATGAACGGATGGATGGATAACAGTGATTTGGAGGAAGTTATTCTGGGGATAGGTTTTTTTTAATTTATTTTCATGACAGTAATAACCCAAGTTTGAACTAATCAGGCTTGGGAGTATTTCATCTCACGTCGTCCTCATCTCCGCAGGGTGTCTGTCAGTCGAGCCATCAAACCGTTCGCAGAATCCGGGCGACCACCTGACTGGTTTTCTCAAAAGGTACGACAGGAGCCGAGCTCTTGCTGTGAATGCAGGAACGCGCAGAGCGAATCCCCTCATCCCGTGCTGCGTAGTCTCTGCATAAACTCACCGTGACTCTCCCCTTGCTCATCGCAGCACTGCGCCTCCAAGTACTCGGAGCTTCTGGAGACGACCGAGGCCCCAAAGTGAGCGCACCCCCCGGCAGGCTCCCGACACGTGCGTGCGGCGGCAGCACGCGCCTCAAACTAACGATGCGTTTGTCGTTTGCCCCCCCCCTCCTCCCCAACCTCCTCCAGGCGGAAACGCGGCGAGAAGGGCGAGGTGGTGGAGACGGTGGAGGATGTGATCGTGCGGCGGCTGACAGCCGACAGGGTCGATGAGCTGAAGCGGCTGATCAAAGAGACGCAGGAGACGCACAGGTACGCAGGCGCCCGCCTCCAACAGCCTGAACCTGAGAGGACGAGGACGAGGACGAGTGGTGAGCGGCTGACGAGACGCTTGTCTTCCACAGGAAGCTGAAGAGGGAGGCTGAGCTGATCCAGGCAGGACACCTCGACTCCAGACTCCAGGAGCTATGGGAGGAGATTCTGCAGTAAGAGGCAGCAGATTGCCTGGCTCTCCGACCCAGCCGTTCACGTCTGGTTTATTTATTTATTTATTTATTTATTTGACGTGACAGTCCCTCATGACAGATTGTATGTGCGTCTGTCAGGAAGAAGAAACAGGAGGAAGAGGAGGCAGAGCTGAGGAGAAAAAACACAGATGCTGCGTATCAGGGTATCTCCTTCACTTTCACAGGGAATTTCTAGAGGAAAGGATGACTGCAGAATCCAGGAGGATCCTCAGACGTCCCCTCTACAGTCCTTCAGCCGCTTTCACTGTTGATATTTGTCATCATTAAACCTCAGCTGGACCTTAGAAGTTGGCACGCGTGTGGAATTAGTTGCATGCTAACGCCTGGATGTTTCTGCGTGGCACCCGTGTATGTGATATGTTAACGTTCTGCAGTGTAGCATAGCTTAGCATGTTACGCAACAACTGAGAAAGTAAAGTAAAGTAGTAATATAAGTATTACTAATATAGGAGTAAAATTAATACTGAAATAATACATCGTAATTTAGTCAAAAAATAAGTTATTTAAAATAAGTAAAAGTTATGCTACAATTTGAAATAATTATATGACATAATATAAGAAAAATGAATAAAAATAATAAATAATTAATAATACATAATTTAATTTGGGCAAATAAGAGGTCCCAAGTTTGACTTTCTGTCTGCCTTATGTTTGCATGTTCTTTGTGTGTGTGTGTGTGTATGTGTGTGTGTGTGTGTGTGTGTGTGTGTGTGTGTGTGTGTGTGTGTGGTTCCTCCAGGTACTCTGGTTTCCTCCCACAGTCCAAAAACATGCATTCATGTCAAATGGAGACTCAGTATTGCTAGTTACTAGGTATGAGGGTCCTGTAATGGACTGTAGGCCAGTCCAGGGCATATTCCCTGTCTTGACCCTAAGTGTGCCAAGGGTTGGCACCACTGTTTAGACACGGAGTAGAACAGATAGTGGATGGATTGATGGATAGATGCATGGATGGAACGTTGAAAATCAGCCTCTGTGTGACTAATAAGAAAATCCTCTCGACGCCGCCTGTCCCTTTTCCAGCCAGACAGGTGGCAAAGAGCACACCCAAGCGCGTGCCCGGCTCCTCCATGCAGTCGCCCCCAGGCTGCAGCTCCCCGGGCCCCGAGTTTGCACCAGGCGACGCACTCGAGTGCCTGACGCTGGACGCCGTGTCGGCACAGAGCGTAAGTCCTCCCAGCTTTCAGAGGCGTTGCGGGTGGATGTCGAGACTTCACCCTCTCCCCGCTCTCTCTCCACCACGTGTCTCCCCAGGCGTCGTCCAGGCTGATGACGGCCCCGGAGCTCCCGGGCCCCGGGGGCGATAACGAGGCGGGCCACGGGTCTCTTCTGGACGACGCCGCCCAGAGAAAGCTCCTGGGCCAGAAAGCCACGCCGCCGCCGTCCCCCCTCCTGTCTGAGTTACTGAAGAAAGGCAGTATCTTGGCCACAAACTCTAGACTGGTATGTGCAGGGGACTTACTGTATTATAGCAACAGTGCCAAGCTCTGTAACTGATCCGCGCAGCTCTGCACATACAGCATCCCATCGGAAGTGTTTCATCACGTCTCATGTTTCGCTTTTTTTTTTGTTTTTGTTATTATTATTGCTCCTGTTTTTGCCGGTTCAATTGTTTTTTTTCTATTATTTTTTTGGAAAATGCATTCAATTAGGAATAGAGAGACATTGTTGAGTTTGTAACAGCCAGTCTGTGTTCACGGCGGGACGCCTCCCTCCCTCTGCAGATCTGCTCAGGCTTTGTTGAGCTGGCTCGGATTCACGCGTGAACAGGAGTTGCAGTAGTCGTGCTCAGCTCGGGGGGAGGGGGGGGGATCAGTCACTGGGTCTCGGACAGCACCACACAGTGTCCTGAGTGTTGCCTGCTCTGTCCTCTCGGTGCTCCCTGTCTGTGGTCACCGGCTCGCCTGAAGCCCGTACTTAACGGGTTTCCTGTTTTAGCACACGCGAGTCGCTCTCTCTGACCCTTTAAAACGGCAGAGCTCAGAAAACGGCTCCGTCACTCAGGGAAAGGTTTTGGGCTGCTCAGCTCTCGGGAGGTGCAGTAAATGAGTGGTTAGCGCCCAGACGGTCCTGGGTTCAACTCCCGGTGAGAGCGGGCCTGCTCTGGGGAGCCCACAGTCCAAACACATGCATGTCCAGGTCGGCTGGAGACTATAAAATGCCCCTAGGTGTGTGTGTCTTTCAAGGTCCTAAGCAGTTAACGTTGAAATGTCATATAACAATTACAACCTCATCTATTCTGCATGCGCTTTAATGAAATAAAGGCTATAATTGTATTATACCCCATGTTACATCGCTGTTTTTATCATTATTTATTGATTTTCCTCAGCCAGATCTTTGCCTCCTCGCATACCTCTTGTATTGTCTCTACTCCAATATGCAGTAATCTGAAGTTGAACCAGGCTGTGAGCTAAAATATATTACTTTTTATCAAAAACGGCACAGGCATGCACAACAAATCCCAGATTGTCTTTCAGAGTTGTATTTTATTTTGTTTTGTTTTGTTTTTTTGCAAAACGATGTACCGCATAATAAAAGTCTGACATGACAGATTATGTCCTTTGACTCAGACATGCTTTTGTTCTTGTACAAGCGGCTGAATGCATGGGAAATATTTGACATGTGTGTTTATGTCCTAGATTGGGGAGGGCGATATGTCCACTGCTAATATGACAGCAATGCATGACTTGCAGCTGACTGCGCCAAGTCAACCTCTGTCTCAGACCACAGGTAAAGATACATTATTCACGACTCATGAGTCACGCATTCATGTCGTTTCAGTATTTCCTGCTTCATTTGTCTGCATTGGGTACGTAGTACCTAGTCATAGGTACATAGGACCAAAGGTATAACAGTATAACAGCAGAATTAAGATGGTTCTCATCGAATCTGTAATGAGGGAATGCCTTGTTTACGTAGGTGCTGCAGTTAGCTCACATATGAGCAGGTTCCTAGGCTCTGCTGCTTTGTCCGCACTCTGCACTCTGCATGTAAACGTGTGTGAATGTGTGCGTGGCAGGTGCCCCGATGCTGTCCCGTCTCCTGGAGGCGGCCCCCGTCCAGTTTTCAGCTCCATTAGGTTTCATGGTGAGCGGGGACTCGGCCTCGGGCGCCCCCCTGTCGGCCGTCACTCCTGTCCCCGTCGACTCGGCCGCCTCGGCAGCCACAGGTCCGGCCCGCCGTCCACCTGCCCGGCCTGGCCCGGCCTGAAGGCCGCGCCCGGGCCGCACGTAGCTCAACGCTGTGTCTTTGCTCGCAGAGACGGACGTGACGGTGCCGTCGGTGCCCCCGCTGTGCCAGCCCGTCTCGGCCGAGGACAAGGTGCCCGAGCTCAGCGAGGAGGACGTGACCGTGTCGTACATGGGAGACGAGCTGGACCTGAAGACCGTGGGGGACATTATCGCCATCATCGAAGACAAGGTTTTATTTATTTATAGCACTTAAGGTCCGTCCTGAATAATTTAAGGGGGGGGGCCTAGAGTGAAAAAGAAAAAACAAAAAAAAAAAGAAACGCTTTTACCTGAGGCTTTGTTGAACCACGGCCGCTGTCTATTCCTGGCCGGAGATGTACAGCAGGTCCACAAACATCAATGTTCTCATCCGTGTGCAACCTTCAGAGGCCGAGGCAGCTTAAAAGCAGGTGCATATGAACAGAGGCAGAATGTGGGGTTGAGGAGGGTGAGATAATTCCTCCTCTGGTTCTGGCTCAGGGAGGCGTTAGCCCCCAAAGAGCAGATGGATTAGGCATGAGTGAACACGGCAATGGAGACCGGATGCAGGCGGAGACCACCGAGGAGAGGCGATGCGTTTGGAGCCAGAACGTCAGAAAACCAACACAGCTGCCCTACAAGGCACGTCTGTGCCTCGGCTAATCAGCAGGCGCTCATGGCCTAGTGTGGGCTCATATCCGGGGGGCGTCACAAGACCCTGTCCATTTCAGTGGCTACCACATTAAGCAGATAAACAGCCGACTTTCCAAGGAGTGAAATCCTCCTCCGACTGTGTGAGATTTCTGGCCAATGAGAGGAGAGTTGGTGGTGGTTGGTACGCAAACAACATAACAGAAAATCCATCAATTTACATAGTGTAGAATAAAGTAACATCAGTGTAAAGCCTGTGGCGGTTGCCAGATAAACATGTTTCCATAGCTAAAGTATGGTTTTAGTAGTGCTCGTATAATAGCATCTGTGGCATTTCTGTGGCATCCAGTAGTATCCATAGTTTCTATGTGCATCAGAGAACAAGAATGAATACTCGGCTCAACCGTTCTAGGTCACCTTTAAAACATTTATTATGTCCTCCTGAGCATTTATTGGGAAACTCTGCTCCTTTAAAATTCCCTTTTGGTTCCTGCTCTTCATGAGTAATGACAGCAGCGCTGCTGAGCTTCAGGGACGCGCTGCACTGAGTCGTTCTTACAGACGTATCGTTGCTTCCTCTTCTTCCTCCTCTTCTTCCTCTTCTTGTTGTGCAGGCTGATGAAACTGCCGAGGCGTTGGACGCGGCTGCAGTGGAGGCGGCCCTGTCCCTGTGTGAGGAGAACGGCCACGCTCTGTCCGGGGCCTGGGAGGTGGGGCCCTTCCAGACTCACCAGCCTCACCCGGCCAGGTCCCCGGGCGTGCCGGCCCTGGAGGCCAGGGGCGAGGCCGGCCCGGGCTCGCTGTCCTCGCTGTGCGCCGGCCAGGACGGCTGCCTGCCGGCCTTCCCCGGGGGCCTGAGGGGCCTGCCCCACAGCTTCTCGTCCTCCTGCAGCTCCAGGAGCTCGGAGCGCTGCCAGGGCGGAGCGGCCCCGCAGCGCCAGGCCGGAGAGGGGGACCGGGCCCCGCTGAGCTACGCCGGCAAGTGCGAGAGCCAGAAGTGGGCGCAGCAGAACGAGAAACGCCGTGAAGGCACGTGTCGGCCATAGAGCTGCGACAACCTATCGATTCTAACAGAATCATTGTGCACTGCTTATATAACTCATTTCAGCACTTAAGTGGAGTCGAAATTCTCTGATCTCAGCTTCTTAAATGTGAATATTTTCTGGTTTCTTCAGTGCTTTTGAAGTGCCTTGAAGCACTTTGTTTTGGCTTTTTTCAACAGCACACGAAAAAATGAAACATTGACTTTTGTTTAATTTAATTGTGTCCTTGAAAGTGTGTAATATTAGTTGAAAGCAAAAATGTTCAGGTCATCTAAGATATTTCAGTGAATTTTCCATACATCATTTTTTTTAGAAACAACAAAAAATGAATGTAGTGTAAAAAGTAATGTAATTAAAGTAATCAACTCTAAAAATGACCATTTATTCCAACCCTATTTCACGTCATTTCACTTGTCTGCATGTGTGCATTTCTCATCACCTGCGTCCATCCTAGCGCCCTCTTTGCCTGTCTTTGCAGATGCTGCACTAGAAGACAGCCCGCTGACAGATCGGCATCCCAAGGTACTCCGCCCGGCCAGGACACAGCGCCTGCAAACGCCAGACTTGCAATGCAAAACGTCTCATTGTTGAACCTCTCTCTCTCTGCGTCTCTCTCTCTCTCTCTGTCTCTGTGTCTCTCCGTCTGCAGATGATGAGAGCGGAGGACGGCGTGGCCGTGGGGCGGGGGCAGAGCAGCGCCTCGGACGCTAAGGCGCACGGCGGCGGCGAGGTCAACGGGCCGGAGGAGTGCGGGGAGGACGAGGGCGAGGGCGGCGAGGGCTTCCTGTCGGAGGCGGACGGCGAGGCGGAGCTGGAGCCGGCAGCCAGCGAGAGCGAGGACGGGTACAGCCTCCACACGGCCTCCTCCTCCCTGCAGCTCCACACCACCGCCGACTCCATCCCCAGCAGCCCCGCCTCCTCACAGTTGTGAGTCAAAAACACTGTGCTGTCCAAAGTATCCACATGTGTTACTCAAGTAGAGGTCTAGATACTAAGGCTTTGAAATACTTGTTTATATACTTGTATAAATACTGTAGAAGTTGGAAGTATCGATTGACTTAGTCAAGTAACAGTAAAAAGTGTACTGGTGTCTAAACTACTTAAAGAATAAAAGTAAAAGTAATGAAAGGGGAAAAAATGCCATTAAGGCCCAAAGCATAGCCTATGGTGCACTATATATTTATATATAAAACCATATATGTGTATTACTGACCATTAACATGTGTTTCATGGAGTGGAAGATATAATGACTACTTGCCTGTAAGTAATGTAATGGCGTTAAACTTCATACCTCAGGAGCATGTTATTGATAGCCTTTATTGATGAATAATTATTTTTTAAAAAGTTAGAAACGAGTACACACAAGTACATGCATCTACTTAACTTCTACTTCTACTCCTTACATTTATAAATGAGAGTAGAAAGTGCAGATAATCGTGTGAAAATGTGAAGAGTTAAAACACGCCCACCTAGAAGATCTGGCAGGAGATGGTGAAGTCTCTAGGACAGAGGTCTACAATTATAGAAGTCTGGACAGAGAAAGTGTCATCATCTAAAGGTCTGCATCGTATATTGTCTCTCTCACACCGACATGAGCAAGAAAGAAGGAGTCTCCTCTAACATACGCTCTGCCAAAGTGAAGGTCAGTTACAGCTCTGGGTCCTGACCTGGACCTCAGTGACCCCACACAGTGCCCAAGCAGCGCTTTGTGATTTCATCTGGTTCATTGTGAGTTGCGTTACTTTCGCCCTGAGCTCTCTGTTTGGTCCTCCTCTCTCCTCCTGTGCTGTTGTGGTGCAGCTCCGTGGGCAGCGAGGACCTGGAAGCTCTGCAGGCTCACAAGATCTGGAAGAAAGCCATCATGCTGGTGTGGCGCGCAGCCGCCAATCACAGGTCAGGACGCGACCCCCAACACGTCCCCGGGTGTTTGCCCCCCCTCCCTCAAAACAAAAGATGCACCCACACCAGGAGGTTTTCATGACACCTCTATTTACTGTATGTGACAGTAAATTGGTGTGGTCTGACCCTGGCATCAACGTAATGATAATGTAATGATGTCAAAGTCCAGTTAGTACATTTTAAAAGCAGAACGAGACATCCGCCATTGTTTGAATCAACACATCACGCGAACAAAAACATTTTCCTTCTCCACATGGAAGCATGAAAACTGTGATTTTTGGTCATTTATAATGAACAAAATTGCTATTTAGATGCGTTACCAGGGATGCACGTGGAGCAAAGTCTGGGCTGATGCTCAGAGCTCTTCCTGCCCTTCATCATTCTATCTGAATCAGCACAAATTCAGACATGTATAAAACATAATAATAATAATAACGTCAATTCTCCACCATATTCTTTTCTTGCTTTTTATGTTACCTTGGAGACTGTACACTGCATCGTGTGTGCTTTCCAAATGCTATGATGGTTATATTTGATGTGTTAGAGTGGAGATGTGGATCCGTCTCGCAAGCTGCGTGTTTTGCTGCTTTTTTCCCAGCGAATATTTTTTGCCGGCTTCACTTTCACACCTCGACGATGCATTTGCTGTTTGACCGCAGACCCGTATGTTTGCTCCTCTCTGAGAGTCTGTGTGAACCTGTCGTAGGTATGCCAACGTCTTCCTGCAGCCGGTGACCGACGAGATCGCTCCGGGCTATCACGGCATCGTGCACAGGTAGGAGCGGCCCGCGGCTCCTCTTCAACCACTGGTTCCGCCTCACGTTCAGCAGATTAGGAGTGTTCCCATCCCACACAGGCCCATGGACCTGGCCACCATCAAGAAGAACATCGAGACAGGCCTGATCCGCACCACGGCCGAGTTCCAGAGGGACATCATGCTGATGTTCCAGAACGCCGTCATGTACAACAGCCTGGACCACGACGTGTACCACATGGCCCTGGAGATGCAGCGCGACGTGCTGGAGCAGATCCAGCAGTTCCTGGCCACGCAGCTCATCATGGAGACCTCGGAGTCCGGCATCAGCGCCAAGAGCCTGAGGGGACGGGAGAGCACGCGCAGGCAGGACTCCGCCGACAAGGTGCGTCACTAGGGTTTTGACAAAAGCACAGAGTACAGAAGAAGAGGCGAGGGTGAGGCAACAGGCCGGCCTGAAGGTAGAAGGCAGCGATGCTGACCTAGACCCGCCCGCCATTTTCCAAAGCATGATGCCGGAGGTTGTTTCACGCTTCCGGGAGGCCGTCGGTTCTCACTTTGCCATCAATCAACTGTCCATGTGAGAGACAACAGTAAGGCAGCGTCTCCCAACCTCTCATCTTGCATGAACGTCACTGTCGGTGCCGCTTCCTCAACCGACCAATGGCCGACCGGAAGGCAAGGCGTTGATGTTTTGGGACGCAGCTCGTGCTTTGGAAAATGATGGTTATGTGAAACGTAACAGTGTCGAGGCTATGGCCGACAAGTGTTTACTAGAGCGTACAGTCAGCTTTTACACTGACATTCTGCCCTTGAGAAAGCTTTAGTTCTGCCTGGAGTTTCAGGACTATTGAATCAAACGTACTTTTAGGGCACGCTGTAACTACATGTGAAGCCCTGCAGTGTTATAAAGGCATGCAGAGTTTTCCCAGCTAGAAAGTAGACGGGTTATTGTCACGTTTTTGCCTCCAGCGTCTAGTTGTCAGACGACGTGTCCAGGACACACGTCCCGTTAATGTTCTGATGCTGTTTTATGTTTCAAGTGCACAACGTCACATTTTACTCGTATTTCCTGATGTCACCTGGGAGGTCGGTGACGTGACCTCTTCTCCTCGTGCTGCTTTAACCGTCCGACCTGCCTTCCCTAACACTCCCTCTGAGAGTCTGAAAGCGCCTCTGAGTTGCAGCTCTTATTTGCATCATTTTCCCTCCTACAGGACACGGTCTCCATGTCTTCGCCTGCCTTCCTCCTCTCTCTCTTTGTAAGTGCTTTCCCTGAAAGAAAAAAAAACTTCAGCTGTTATGTGGATGAAAAGAAAAACAAACTGAAAGGGGAACAAATCTGATAACGCTCGACCCTATGATGGAAGCACCTGACCCTCCCCTCCTCTGTTGTAGGATGGCGGCACCAGAGGGCGCCGTTGTGCCATAGAAGCCGACCTGAAGATGAAGAAATGAAAGTCTGGGGACGGAGAAGAGGTGGGAGGGCGTCCCGGGCTGGAAGTGCGAGGTGTGCCCCGCACCGCAGGAAGCGAAGCCACCGTCTGTGTGAGCCTGCACACGCCCTCACCCTGCGCGGCGGGCAGCGCCTCTCCTCTCCCGCTGCCCTGTGCTCCATGGCTGGACCGCAAACGTGGAGAAGCTCGCTCCTTCCGAGACGGCCTGTGCAGACATGGATTACACACGGTTTAATCCCAGATTACAATGGGGGCATTGAGAAAGACTAGGTCAAACCTTTCGTAGACGTAGCCGCAGATCAGCGAGACTTAGCCCGCTCTGAATTACAACCGGGGGGCGGTGGGGATGAAGATTAGGGCTGCTCCTCGCCTGCAGACGCTGGACCTCAGGCCTGGTCCAGCCAGGGGACCCGGGGCCCTGCCAGGGGCCCGGCAGGCACAGGCAGACCCATTTCAAAAGACGGCTTTCTTTCCAGATTTGTTTTGTAACGTCCGCAGCGTTGGGTCTTTTTCCTCGACGCAGCCGTGTTTGTGATGAGTTGATCCGAGCTACGCGCCACCGACTGTGAAACGGTTCCTACACTCTCTTCATATTCTGCATCACTATCAGTATTTTTGAGGAAAACAGACAAAAAAAAACAAGAATGAAACGTCACGTTAGTTAACTGTTTCGTGGTCTTCCAAATGTTTAAACAATAAACTCCACCAAGAGACGGAGGTCGGCTCGTCCTTTCACACAGCACACCTGGGAAAACTACACGTAGTTAACAAATATCAAATGAATCATATTAGGGGGACCAATATGAATAAAACAGACATGTTGTTACACTGGGATGTGAGCTCCACTTTACAAAGCGTAATGTTTCTATGTGAAGATGCTCTGAAATTCATTCACCTCACCCTCTTGCCTAACTATTATCGCCTAACTTTGTGTGTGTGTGTGTGTATATATATATATATATATATATATATAGTTTATATATATATATATATACACACACACACACACACACACACACACACACACACACACACATATATATCCAATAGGCAGCAACTGGAAGTGTTATTTCACATGCTGGACAGTAAATGAGATGTTTTCAGTTTTCATCCAGTAAACAGTCTGATCGCCTTGAAACCAACACTTTGGCCCCAGAGTGAAAGTCAAAGCAGCTGGATGAGACGTGTCCATGCCACTCATCCATGCGTGCGTCTCTCTCTGTCGGATGAACAAACCACACAGATCACAACAGGTCGTGGTTACATCTTTTAATTGTCAGGTCATTGTATTTTGGCTGAAAACCTACCTGTCACGTGTACTGCTGCACGATACCAAGACCTGATTTCTGTGAGTCCCGGCAAAGCTTTGACATGTCTGCCAGTGACTGCTCGGACTCCCACATGTCAATGACTTTAAGTGTCGCGCTCGCACAAAATAAATATGAGGCTAATGAAACACTCTCTCACTAGGGTGCATGCAACAGTGACAAATGTGGAACACAGGATCAAACAAACGCCGAACGTTTCCTTCTTCTTCTTCTTCATCTTTAAAACAAAAAGTGCTCGTGATGAACCTGAATGTCTCACGCAAAGTATGAGAACAGCTAAGGCAGTTTGGCAGTCTCAGTGCACGGCGACCAGGATCCACGTCTGGAGGAGGTTTGGAGAGACAATGGGGCGGGGATGGGGTGTGAGGAGGGGCAGAGCGGGGCAAAAAGTTGTCCAGACATGTCAAGTAACACTCCTAAAACCAGAATTGAGCGTTCTCATTCCCTTCGAGATGAGACCCTCGTAACAGGACACGACTTCCCTATAAAAGTAGAAATGAAAGCGGGGCGGGATTTATAAAAGGGTTTCAAACAGAGGGCGTCTGAGGAGCAGACTGATGGAAGCTGCTGCATGCTTCTGGAGGGCTGCACGGGATCAACATGCCGGCGTGTGCGGGACAGCCAGTTGAGTTTCTCTGGTTTCTGTTCTTTTGTTTTTGGTTGAAGCGGACCTCTTTGAAACATGGCCTCTTTTTTCTCCATCTTATTTTGTGTTATGCTGTGTGGCAGCCAGCAGCCGGGCCTCAGGCGTCAGACTGTGAGATGTGTGTGTGTGCTGAGAGCGCGGAAGCTTTAGGACACCTATGCAAGCGGTGCAGTGCAGTGCAGGGGGGGGGGTGGGAAGCTCTGCTGGAGGAGAAAGCTGCTTTCTCATCAAGTACCACCCTTCTACGCCCTCTATGGAGAGACTGGCTCCGGCCTGCCCCCGGCTGCTACAGCGCCAGGGGTCAGCCACGGTTACACACGCCTCAGTCCGAGCTGTCTTGTTTCAGGAGTAAATAAAGAGGTGCTCTGTCGTTTCACAGTACAAAAAGCTCTCATACTTCAAAGACTACAGTATTATTGAAGTTACTGTACTTGGTTACTTCCTAAAGAGAAACAGGAAAAAAAAAAACAAGTGGCTCGAGTCACATTCGCTCTATTGACCGTTAAATAAATACACCCAAAGAGTTTCAGCGGAGACACGGAGGAGAACGTCCCAGAACATAAATACAGGAAACCTACAAAAACACATCCGTGTGAACATAGAACTGCCTGGACGAGCCTGGAGGGAGACTGCGTATGGCATGCCGTTTCTATAAGAAAGTTTAAAGGCTCTGAGACGTTGTGCCGGCAGGCTGGCCAGCCATCATGCAGCTCCTACTTCCCACCGTCCCAGAGGAGAGAAGGCACATCGTTTCCTGCGGCTCAGTCCCCCACCTGACTGGGCCGCACCTACGCTTTCTTCCACGGAGGGGCCAGATTGGATAAATGAGACACTTCAAAAAACTGCCAAAAAAAACGCGTCATCGTTGAGTCTGTGAAGGACGGCGGTCTCCTCCTCCTCCTCCTCTTCCTCCTCCTCCTCCTCTGCGGGCGGGCCTCATTTGCCCCTCTGATGCAGGAGCAGCCGGTGCAGCTTCTCGCAGTTGTCCAGCCTCATGGACTCGGCCTTCTGCTTTAGCCGCTCGTCCCGGTACAGCTGGCCCAGGTTGGCCAGGTCCGACTCTGGAGGGGGAGAGCCACACGTCAGACATGCACTGATTCCACACCTGGCAGGTGGGGAGTGGAGGTGATGAATCAATGTGTGAAAGTTAAGAACTTCAGAAGTTTTAATCACTATCTTTGAGGTAGGGGAGTCAGAGTGTCTGCAAACTACAACTGTTTAGTGTGTTAAATGTGTGTTGCTCATTACAGCCTCAAAGATGAGAAGAGACGAGTTCTTTAAGTGTATTAGAAGGTCTTTAAGAAGTCTCAAAACGGTATCGAAGTTAACTTCATAATTTCAGCAGCTGCTCCGGTCAGCTTGGCATAAAGATGTGAAGCTGTTAGTTGTCTAACTCGATCACTGGTCTGCTAGAACTAACAATAGAAAGATGTCAGTTAACTGTTGAACGTGTCCTTGGGGAGGCTGGTTGCCAGGCAACCGCTGAGACTTCAGGAAGTGGCTGCTCTCAGGTGCAGCCTTTAGCCATACATTCAACATGGAGAGATGGGAGCGTGGTGACATGGTGTGTTGGTGGTTTGCACCTTTCTTCCCACAATCTGAACTGGTGCTAAACCTAAACCACTTAAAACAAATGCAACAGGAAAACGCTGCAGCTGAGGAAGATGGAATAAGATGGTATTCATCCGACAGCAGGGAAGTTTCAAGGCTTTCAGAACAGCTGAGAAGAAAGTTTGGCTAACTTTTGAAGCCTTGTGTATGAGCATAGGCCCCACGGATGTATAAAGAGGGTTAGGGTCCTATAGGCCTGGTCAATCTCTCGGCTCAGCTCTCCCTAGAGGCCTGGAGGACTACAGCAGGTTTGAGTATCTCTCTCTTACATTCGTTCTGGGGTTTTGTGTATTTTCAGCATTTACAACATTCTTCTGTTGCATGTGTTCGTGTCTGGACTTTGTGTAGATCATGTATTTGCGGTGCGTTTTCTCTTTTCGACCCCATGTGTCTCAGGAACCACGATGTGAGACTCTGTGAGCTCCTGCTGGGAGCGGAGCACTCACTCTGCTGCTTCTCCTTCCAGCAGCTCTTCTGCAGGTGCTCGATGTAGTCGCTCTCGATGGTCTTCTCCAGCTCGTCCAGCGCCGCCCCGCGGTACTCCTTCTCGAAGCTTTTGTCCACGTAGTAGGGCACTCCCATGTGCTGCGTCTCCCTGGACACCACCAGCCCCATGGCCCTGGGAGGAGGCCACAGACACAGTAAGAGGGTGTCCCTGAGGGACGGGGAGAGGCTGTGGAGCGGCCCAGGGGACTCACGGCTTATAGACCAGACTGTAGGGCGGGTTGGTGGCCATCATCTGAGTAAACACTGATATGAGGATCAGCACCAGCACGGGGAGGATCTGCAGGAAGGCCGTGAAGGTGTTCTGTGGGAGGATGACATAGACTCGCATTACACAGCAGGTACGGTAATGGCGCGTGTGGGCCGCACTCTGCTTTGAATAAAACCACCAGCCTCCGCTGGAGATGCTTCATTTCCAGGCCAGGGAAATACAGCACGCCACGTGGAATGACAAAGTGAACAGTGAAGAGCTGCTAATGATGACAGGCCTGCCATGCTTCCAGAGGACGACCAGGGCGGAATTCTATGGTTGGATAACAGCGCTTTGTCTCTGGGTCTGGTGAGTCACTGACCTGACTCTGGTTCTCCTCCACCACCTCCTCGCGCCTCTCATACGCACGTCGGCGGCGGGGCTGGTAGAACTGAGAGTAGGAGGCGCCCTGGTTGGTGTACACGTGAATGTTTCCTGGAGAGGGACGCACACACACACACACACATTACTAACCTGCACAACTGAGAACAAGCAGGGTTCCCTCTCTGTTCTTGAAAGCATTTCCCACATACTGCATTGCTGCAGCTTTGAAGAGCTGTAAACCTGCTCACTGACTTTGCAGGTTAACAACAATAGCAACCACAGCAGATTCCACTGCTTTGCATTGAACTCACGCGATGCAGAAACGGTCAGTTTCATAGATTTCATTTCATTCACCGCTCCATGAAGTAAAGTCACCTCTTGCTTCGTAAATATTCTTAAACTCTGTGGCGTGTTCCCTGTGCGTGAGGCTGTGCTGCCAGCCCTCACCTGTGGGGAAGCGGCCTCCAAAGAAAATGTTGAAGAGCTCTTCGGGGGAAATGTCGGCCTCAAAGTCTCTGTGGAAGGTGCGGTGGTAGCCGTGGCTGGCCTGGCGGGGTGCGCTGGAGGGCACAGACTGGTCTCCATACTGGTCGTACTGCTGCCTCTTCTCCGGGTTGCTGAGCACTGCGTACGCGTTCCCTATCGCTGCTCAGGGAGGAGGGAGGAACACAGTTGGTTCAGCCATTCATAAAAACCAACAGAAAATACAATATGCAAGGCTCACAGCTCTTCCATGTCATTCTGTTTTGCATGCTGTAAACACAAGTGTCATGTTGCTATGGATTCAGTCCATCCCACATCTGAAGCCTTGTTTTCCAGTATCTATTAACATTATTGCACATTATTGCTTTGCTATTCATTTATTGGAAGATGTAGGGAGCTTCTGAGCATATTTTGACCATACCTACACTCCCTCCCCTATATGTGCGTCACAGCAGTGACTGAGCGTTTTCCTACCACTCCTCCCACTGTGATGCCCTGGGGAACTGTGCCTCATCGCTCCAACACTGCCGGCTTGAACTATTCCTGCCTGTTTTCAAAGCTGGACGATCTGCTTTTTAATCTGTTTAGATGTGACACACCAGCATGAGGGTACTGAACCCATGACCTTCATTTTGGTCGTGATAACGGCGTCTGTTGTGAAACCCTGAGAGGCTCGTAATCATTTATAAAATCAGTACCAGCAGGGATAGTTAACGTCTCTTTTCCTTTTTCTTTTCAACCCTACTGTTGTTTTCAGGTCAAAAGTGACTCAAAAGTGTGTTTAACAGCAGAGAAAATGTGCTGTTGCTTTTTCACCCTTAATGACCTCTCCTAAAGTAATCCCAAAGTTAGAAAGAGATAAACATTGCATCTATTCATATATTTCCAGAGAAGCTGAACACAACATTTTTCACCTAAAATCAGTAACAGTCACGTGAAGTCATATAAAGCCACGTGAAGGGATGATGAAGTCATTTTAGCATATTTTTTCATGATACTCAAGACATGAAAATATGATGTAAACTGACATTCACATCATTTGTCTAGATATTTTCTAGATATTTAATGTGGCCAACTCATTTTGACCTGGAGGAGGGGAGGTGTGTGAGCAGGACACTGTCACTTTAAGAACGAACATTCATTCGTCAGACTTGCACCTTTGAAAGCGTCTGTGGCTCCTGGTGCAAAGTTCTTGTCGGGATGAAACTTGAGGGCCAACTTCCTGTAGGCCTTCTTCAAATCTTCGTCACTGGCATTTTTGGGGACGCCGAGGATCTCATAAAAGTCCTTGCAATTCTTTATCCTAGGTGAACGGAGCAGAAGCTGAAGTCACACCACAAACACCAGAGCTACCGAGCTCAGAGGCTCAGCCAGGTAACACAGGTGTAGGAGGTGTAAAGGCTCTCCACACACCTGGAAACGCCCTGCCGCTGATCCTCGGAGTAGCTCTTCTTCTCATCCGCGCTGGTCCTGCTGGATTCGCTGGGGCCGATGTCCTCGTCCCTCCAGCCTGTGGGCGGGGGCACGTGGTTGGCCTCCGGAGCAGCGGTGCCGCCGTTCCTCACGATGGCATCTATCAGCACTGCAGGGAGGGGCACAGGTGGACAGACGGCTCGGTCAGTGTCGGCTCGCTGGTGGAGCTACAGCTCCAACGCCTCGCTGTCTGCGGCCTCTGACAGCGCTCTGCATCAGTTTGGAGGTGACCTGCAGATGTTGGAGGGGAGACTTTCTCCTCGCTCTCTCTTGTTAACACTGAACCTGTGAAGCAACAGAAATGCCCCAGATGACATTTCTCTGGCCCTTTAAAAATAAAGATCACACTTGTTAACAGTTCTTTGTTTATCTGGCAGCCGCCAGGTCAGATATTCAAAACACATTTCAGCTCGATCTCTCATACATAGCCAAACAGCATCCAATAACTAGAAAAGTCTACTGACCCCTGGGAATAGTCATCTCAGTGTTGCATAGTCAGACGTCTTCACTCATTCCTCACTTGGTTAAAAAATAACTAGAAGCATATGCAAAAGAGCATGTCCTCACTTAAAGGCAACTTAGACTGAACATTTAGTCTTGTCCTCTTGTGTTAATATGGGAAATATGGGAAACTGGTTCCACTGAAGTTCCTCAGATGCTGTTTGGCACTTATATGAATGATAATGTGACTTTGTGTTCCTGGCTAATCAACAGTAACAGTAACAACTGAACTGAGTGGTAACTGGATCTGAGACGCGTACACATCCAACCTCATACTGCACGTCTGAGGCCGAATCAGTGGACATCGAGGAAGAACCTGAGGCGTGTACACTGACATTAAACTGTCAACAGGTACATGTAAACAATTTTCCAGATGTCATTTTACACCACAATCTGTCTCTGCTCGGATCCAAGTGTTTTACAGCTGCTGTTTCAATGTCCAAAATTAATACGTGAATGAGGACGTGATGATGTTTCTGGACCTGGCCTACATCTTCAGCCGGGAATAGACTGTCATTATTTAACAAAGCCAAGGCAAAACTGGCTTTTTGTTCTAGGTGTCCTTTAATAATAAGTGACTCATTGTCCCTGACACGTCACCTGTCATCTGAAACAACCAGTTTTTAGGTAAGATTCAACTTGCTGAGCTCCAAAAAAAACTGTCTCCAACACATCTTCTTCCACTATCTGCACAATACTTAATATTAATTTTATACTTTTCCACTGTTTTTGTCATTTAACACTTGACATTTGTCATTTAACACCAGATCTTGCTCTGATATACATTGAAGTTAGAGCTGCAACAAGCCATTATCTGTGTAAACATTGCATCTGTTGAATATTTTCTTGATTCACTGAAAAATTGTTTGGCTTATACAACAATATATGGAGATGCTGAAATGGTGAAAATTATTAACGCCTGTTTCACACAGGCCAAGATAAGGTTTTTAGATGTTTGCTTTTTACCCTCACCTCAACACCATTCAATATTCTGTCACCGAGAACTAAAGAAAACAGAACATATTCACATTTATGAAGCTGAGGGTTTTAACAAGAAACCCATTCTTGGATTTAGATTATTGTGATAGTTGTCGATCATTGTTTGAGCCAATTGACAGTTAATTAATCATTAGTTATTGATCTAATTGAAACAATACATATCAAAATGACAAAGTCACAGTGCAGGTACTTACACTGTATTCCAAATCCCTGTGCAAGTTGTGTTTAAGTGTCATGAAGGTGAACTGTTTTTGTTTGTCAGTTACACTCATGGATGGTGTTGTGTCTCAGGGCTCTTTGGATCACTTAACTCAATCTCAGACACCTGTGCCAATTGGTTTGCGAGGTGAATCCAATTAAAGGAAAAACTACTTAAGAAGGAAGTTCCACATTATTAAGCAGACCATCAATTTCAAGCAACATGGGAAAGAAAAAGGATCTCCCTGCTGCCGAAAAGTGTGAAATAGCTGAATGCCTTGGACGAGGCATGAAAACCTTAGATACTTCACTAAAACTTAAGCGTGATCATCGCACTATTAAGAGATGTGTAGCTGATTCAGAGCACACACGGGTCCGTGCAGATAAAGGCACAAAGAGGAAGGTTTCTGCCCAGAAATGGTGGGCAGAGGATAGAGGGTAGAGGAGGCGGCGGAGTCATATTTTGGGCTGGAATCATGGGGAGAGAGCTGGTCGGCCCTGAGAGTGTGAAAATGACCTCTAAAGTAGGTGGAGTTTCTGCCTGACCACTTTCTTCCATGCCACAAGAAGAAGAACCTTTGCTTTCTGTAACAAAATCATCTTCCTGCATAACAATGCACCATGCTGTGGCCCCCCTCCTCCCCTGACCTCAGCCCTACTGATAACCTCTGGAGCATCCTCTGAAAGAACAAGATCTATGAGGGCGGGAGGCAGTTCACATCCAAACAGCAGCTCTGGGAGGCTATCGGACATCCTGCAAAGAAACTCAAGCAGAAACGCTCCAAAAACAATCCTCACAAATTCAATGGATGCAAGAATCGCGAAGCTTCTCTCAAATGAGGGGCCCCATGCTGACATGTAACTTGACCTGTTAAGATGTTTTAGATCGCAACAGCTTTTGATTTCAGTAAATATGAACTGCTAATACTTTTAATTCAACAAATTACAACAACATTACAAAATTATTTGTTTTGAAACTGTCGTGCGTAATAATTTGGAACAGCGCATTTTAAGTTTTTATTTTTGGAAAAAAAAAATACTGTCATCACTGGGAGGTTTGGTCAATAACATGTCACATCTGTCACTTGCTTCGCTCTGGTTGTGTTTTCTACGACTGCAAAAGCATCAAAAAGACGGACTTGCTCAGCTCAGAAACCCCCCTGACAGCCCTCACATTTCAGCCTGGGCACCCTGAGAGTCTTAGCTCGTTTATACCTCCGTCTATAAATAGCATTTCTTGCGCAGACCACCGCAAATGTGCAAAATAACGCGGTGTCCAGTGAGTAGATCAGTGAAGTTGGATGTCTAGTGTTACCCAGTCAGACTGCCATTGGAAATAAACGTGTGTGTGTCTGTGTGTATAGTGTTACCTCTGGCCCTGGTGCTGGGGTAAATATTCTGGGCTTCGTAGAGCAGCTGCAGAGCCCGGTCCGTCCGTCCGGACCGCAAACACAGCTTGGCCTTCTCTATGAGCCGGTCCGCTTCCTCCTTGTCCATGGCGTGCGTGTGTGTGTCTGGAGGGGGCTATTCCGTGTGCGGGAGCTGTGCCTCGGCGCTTATGTGCGTCAGTATCATATGTTAGCTAGCCCACCTAGCGTCGCTCCTCAGTTGGCTGCGCCGCTTACGGTGTCCCGCAGGATCCGAGGCCGAGGACCGACGCTGTCTTCAGGCTGCTCACGGGCCCGAGCATGGGCCATGGTCCTCACCAAACCAAGAGTCCTTGAAAGGTGAAGTCTGTGTTGGTGTGTCTGGTTGATTTATTTATTTATTTTCCTCTTGCGGTGTTTCACAGGGTCAATGAAACTGAGCCGCTGTGATGGTCAAGAAGAGATGGAAGCGGGGCTCTGACGTCACTTCCGGTCGACGTCCTATCAAGTGAGATGCGCTGTTATTAAAGATGTTAGAAGAGTCCTTCAAAGGTGAAGTCTGTGTTAGTGTGCCTGGTTGATTGATTGATTGATCGATCGATTGATTGACTGATTGATTGATTGATTTTCCTCTTAAGGTGTTTCACAGGGTCAATGAAACTGAGCCGCTATGATGGTCAAGATGAAATGAAAACTTGGCCCGTCACTTCCGGTCGACGTCCTCTCAAGTTATTAAAGATCTTAGAAATTACTAAATGCTAATTAAATGTTACTTTAAAAAAAGCATCCCGTCACAATTATTATCAATATACATTGTTTACAATTATTATCTAAATATGTGTGTAAATATATGTTTTCTGTAAATATTACTAACTTCTCAGTGGGTACAGATAAGTTAATTAAAGAGATAAATTAAAGGTAACAGTTCGTATCTGTAACATTATTATCACCAGATATTACTATCATCAACAGTGATCCACTATAAAGATGACTTATTATCCTCAAGCATTTTTTATACCCACACACTTACACAGATGCGTGTAATGTGTTATGTGGGGGATTGATAGTTGATAGTGGCCTGGTGGAAGAAACTCTTTCTCAGCATCTTTCCTGGACATGCAGGAGTGACCCTACTTGCCACAGGTGAACCACTGAAAAAGTGTGTTGTTAGGGTGGTGAATGTCCCTAACAATGTCCCTGGATGTGCTCATTTACCACCTGCAGCAGGGTGATCAGGGCTGTCCTGGGTGTGTGTTCAGCACACTGGATCCCTGTGTGAAAAGCTGCGCTGTCCAGAGCAGAGCAGCTGCTGTTCTAGGGCTGCTCCTGATGAAGAGCATGAAAGTTGCGTTTCCTCTTGTCTCAGATCCTAAGGGATATGAACTCCAAATGGCCTGTAGCTGCTGTTTACCACATTTATACCCTGATGATGCAGCAAGCTTGCCCATGCATAGTTTGGCATGTAGGCAGATCATATGTCTTTTTGTATGAATGTTGTTCACCATCTTTGTGTGTGTCAAATGTTCATGTAAAGACTTATTGTCCATTTCTTTATTTTTCTCTGTAATTGTTTTTATTCATTACTCTTCTTCTGGGTATGCTTGTCTGTAGCCCCATCTGCCCCATACAAGTGTTTTAAAAACCAGCATGAGTATGTAATTAAATAATAATGAAATATGAAAATAAAAATGACTAAAAGTTTATTGGCGACTTTAAATTGCCACAAGGTGTAAGTGGGAGAGTGAATAGTGTGTGTATGTGCCCTGCGGTCGACTGGTGACCTGTTGAGGGTGTTTTCCCTGATTTCGTCATATAAGCTCCAGTATACCTCCATAACACCAGTGAGTATGAAAAAGATAAGAAGAATGGATGTAAATGTTTCGTTACACATATGCCTACTTGATGTGACTTCACAAACAGTAATCAACTAAGTTGTGCACACATAATTCATTTTTACAGTTTCAGCATTTTCAACAAACTCATTTCCCTTCATTTACAATTTTGTTTGAATTTTTATTTGATTTGTTTGCAAAAAGTTGTTGGTGAAACCCAGTGCTGGTCAAACTGTATTTTTTTAAGCACAGAGCGACCAGCATGGATGGGGGCTTGGGAACTGCGGCAAGGCACATCTTCTTTTCATCTTCAGGCAGAAACCTCGGGCAGGGTCACATGGCTCAACCTGGGGAGAGAGAGAAAGAGAGAGCGAGGGTGAGAGAGGCACAGGCAGCACTAGCAATGATAACAGCAATAAAATGTTTTATGTCTGCTACTTTGAAACCTTAATTTTCTACATTGCTGCATTTTATCTTGTAATTACTTAATTATTATAAGTGAAATGTCAAAAACAAATGAATGTCAAAAAATAAAAACGATATATTTAGGTTCATCAGTGGTCCAGGGTCGTGGTCTCAGCTCATGTTCAGGATCTCAGGCAGGAACCTGGGGCAGGATCTTGTGACTCGACCTGGGGAGAGAGAGAGAAAGAGAGAGGCACAGGCAGTACGAGCAATGATAACAGCATTTTAACAGCGCACGAAGCAGTTCAGAAGGAGCTGCTGCGTACGTAAACATAAACTCCTGAACTCCTACACTGAAAAAACGTGAGTCTTGGACTGTGTCATTCTATTACACAAATATATCTAACACTATCACCTTCAGGGTGGGATTATTGTTCATTGTTCAAACAGGTCTTGATGAAATCTTTGCCAGCTACGTAGAGGAACAGGAACCATGTTTTAATACAAATGTCTGACAATTTAATGCTATCAATTAAGTCCCTGTTGAAGGAGGTATCTCAATTAGCTGCTGGCTTCAGTGCGACCTTTTAGCCACCTTTCTCTTTTCTACAACACCCAAGAGGATTAACTGAAAATCTTTCATGGGAACTTTAGAATAAACTAAATCCATGCATTCGGTGCTGAATGCAGTGGATATATCCCTGAATGCCCCGAGGCGCGATTGAATTGCTTCATTTGCATCAAGTGCTGCCTCTCGTGGCAAAACATACAATCCGAAATGCATGAAAATTGAATCAATTCTTCCTTTATGAGTGATGAATCTGTCTGCCAAATATCAAAATTAAAATCCTAATAGTGTTTGAGTCATCGCGTTAACACTTTGTGTCCAGGGATATAATTATACTGATTCTACATAAATGATACGACATAAAAACACATGGACTCCAGGGAAGAGAGTTAGTAACATACAATTGTTGACATGAATGGTGAGAAAATGCAGGGAGTGGAGGAAAGAGAGTCCAGTGTTATAAGAAAACTCTTCTGGCTGTTAATGGAATTAAATTACTTCTACTACTATAGTACTCTCATTAATGATAATGTAAATCTATTTTTAACATATAAATCTATGTCACACTGGAAAGCCTCAGTTGGACTTTTGATAGTGATCTTTCTTTTTTTTTTTTTTCTGGCCAATCATGTATTTTGGCTGTGGGAAAAAACCAGAGCACCTGGAGAAAACCCACTTTACTGTCACTGATATATTATATAGTACATATAATATAATGTAATATAATTGAATAAAATAATAATATGATATACATATCATCTCAATCAGTCTAATACCAGTAAAACACCTCCTCCATTAATAAATCTTTTTAATATATAAATCTTTGTCATGCTGGAAAGCCTCAGTTGGACTTTTGATGGTGATCGTTTTTTTTTTTTTCTGGCCAATCATGTATTTTGGCTGTGGGAAGAAAACAGAGCACCTGGAGAAAACCCACTTTACTGTCGCTGATATAATATAATATAATATAAAATGATTTAATATAATTTAATATAAAATGATTTAATATAAAATGATTTAATATAATTTAATATAAAATGATTTAATATAAAATGATTTAATATAAAATGATTTAATATAATTTAATAAGAAAAATATAATAAAATGATAATATGATATACATATAATCTCAATCACAGTCTAATACCAGATAAACACCTCCTCCTTCCACATCCCCAGAGTCCATGTTGAAGCCTGCAGGCAGATCAACCGCTGGCTCCAACATAAACTCATCTCTACCATTCCTCTCCCTTGCTATATTAAAAATAAAAATAAAATAAAAAGATGTATTTAGGTTCATCAGTGGTCGTGGTCTCAGCTCATCTCTTAAGCCAGCGGTGGCCCTTCAGCTCTTTCAGGTTGGGCCGTTTTCCTTCGTCTTTGCTCAAACAGCTCTTGATGAAATCTTTGCCAGCTAGATAGAGGAACAGAAACCATGTTTTAATACAAATGTCAGGTACTGTGTTAGTTTTGGTTGATATTGCTGTGTGTGTGTGTGTGTGTGTGTGTGTGTGTGTGTGTGTAACTTACACGCAGAAACACTGGGTCTGATTCTAGGTTCCCCTTTGACTATGGCTCCTCTGTCGTTGAAGGGGATGAAGCTGTGCAGCAGTTCATAGGCCACGATCCCCAGCTGCCACACGGTGGTTGGTTCTGCTCTGTAGTAGACTTCTTGCACCATTTGAGGGGGCTTGTAGGGCTCTGTTCCTACATCACACACAAACACAATGTTGAATGAGTGACAGCGATAGAAACACATTCTCCAAAGATGCCAAGCAGGCTCTGAGAATAAGAATGCAAGAAAGATGGCATACCAATGTCGTCATCGTAATGTGGCGATTCAAATGCGCCGCATCCAAAGTCGATGATCCAGATGCGAGGGACCGGATTGCCGGGTTCAATCAGGATGTTTTCGAGCTTGATGTCTCTATGAAATACTCCTTTGGCATGTATCACACAGAAGGCATTCACGACCTGCCTCATGATGACCTGAGGAAGTTGAGACAAAGACAAGCCTGTGTAAAATACCAAGTGACACATATAGAGAGAAATATATAAATATAATTGATATCAGCTACTTACTTTAACCTCAATTTCAGATAGGGTGTCTCCCTTTGCCTGCAAATAGGCTTTCAAGTCCATGGCGTTTTTCCTGTATTCCATGATCAGGATTATCTCCTTGCCCACTTCGAACCACTCCAGCAGTTTGGCACAAACGTGGTTCTGTCCCAGCCGCGGTCTCAGGCTCAGCATCAGCGCCACCTCGGTAGGAACTTTTTCGATGGCCCCATTTACCACCTGTAGAAAGAGGAAAATCCAAACATAATCATGAGTGTTTCATGTATCCAGAAATGCAAACGTCATGCCCCATGTGCATACTCAGTAGTGCCACTATTACTGTTGGTATGAGGACTTACAATTCCTGTGAAGTCTGCATCAGCCGTGGAGACGTATTTTATCGCCACCTACAAGAGAAAATTTGTTTAAAATCATCGAGCACAGACAGAGGATACATAAACCTAATCTTGTGTGTGTGTGTGTGTGTGTGTGTGAGCTTCCATAGCATGACTTACTGGTTTCGCGTCTATTTTGCGGTAGCCAAGGTATACTCTTCCAAAGCCTCCCTCACCGAGGATATGTGTCTGAGCATATCTCTGGTAAAATAAGGCTATGGGCAAAAAGACAAAAACACAAATGGTGTCAGTCGCAATTTTCCACAATTTACACAAGTAAAACGTTTTTTCTTGTAATGGTTTAAGTCTAAATATGATTCCACTTACAATTACCACAGTGACTAATTAATAGCAACTAACTAGCTTTAAAAGGGATGAAGTGTGAGCCTGAGTATGTCCAAAGCAGCAGATGCTGAGCTAACTTCATAAAGTTTCTTATGCCTTCTGTATTCCCTGTACCTAGCGTCCTTTATCATACAGCTCATCTCTACAATGTTCATTTCTTTCAAACCCTTGGATAATCTCAAAAGGGTAATTTTGTCTGAGTTTCGCCTGCAGATCTACTGTAGACTCCATAGCACTGAAGGACTTAGCAGTTTCTTAATTTTTTATTTTGTGAATAGTGTATGACAGCTCGTTCTTACCTTTGCTTCTTGAGCATGTGGGGAAATCTGAGGAGCTTCCTGGTTGCTCGGGCCGGGATGGCATTGGTTTGAAATCCTCACATCGGCGGTTGGTCTTCTTACTTCTCTTCCTGGGTTTTGCTTTATCTTCTGACTTCTTTTTAGGTTTATCTTTTTCTTGAACTTTCTTTGGTTTTTCTTTTTCTTGAGCCTGCCTTTGCAGTTCTGCGAAGTCTTCAAACAGCAACTCCGTATGTAACACCTCTATCTTCATCTGTTCCCTGTCCTCTCTCTCTTTCTCTGAGTCACGTAACTGTTGCAGGTTAACTAATTGTTCTTCCCGTGACTTCTTCGTGAGTTTCTTTTCTAAATCACATCTTTTTCTTGATCTCTTCTTGTAACTATGTTCTACCATTCTATGTGCGGATATCTTCTTCTTCTTGTTTGGAGAAATTCTGGTGTGTGATGAGGGCGGCGTGCTGGTCTGCGTGCTGGGACCCGGCTGGGGCTCATCGGAGCTTCTCTTCGTACCATCCTGTCTCCACTGTAAAAGCCCTGAAGGAATCCGGCGGGGTATACCAAAACCATTGCGTCCTGCAAAAACAGAGAAAACATTGCTCCGACGTGAGTCAAATTGCTCGCTTAAAGACTACATGTAAATGTGTAAATATTTTGCTTGCTGTGGTTGCTGAAAACAATCAAAGTGCATTTCTGAAGGTGTTTCATAAATGCACGTCTGGCTAAAAAGGACTGAGATTTTGATCCCTTTACTTGGCAAGTTGTCACATGAAGACACTGAAATGTCATTATGAATGACAATGTCTGAAATGTCTGTATTTTTTTCTCAAGGCTTACTTTGGGTCCGGGGTCGTAGTATGGGTCGTCGTTCACTGGTGCGTGGCTTTGAAGGCGTGATGGCTGCTGAAGAGGTGCTTGGTTGGTCACTGTCCCTGCTCTTTTTGACGAGTATCTCATTGCTGTCTTCGGCACTTCTTTTGCGGGTCCTCCTCGCCCATTCTGCGCTCTTTACTTCCACCGGGTAGATGAATGGAGCAGTGTGGTGCCCTGCAAAAACAAACAAACCTTTTTGTTTAATACATTTTGTTACCTGTTTACCTGATTTGAGGTTAAATGTAACTTCATAAACTGCGTTTTCTGTGTGTTCCAGCTCCAGTAACTAAATATAGGTTGTATAAATATACAAAAATATTAAAAAGTTTGACTGCTGAATCTTCAGATCGTCATCTTTACAAATGTTACAAGCTTTTGCACGTGTTTCAGTCGGCTGAAGAAAAACGTTCACCTTTGTGTGTGTAAATCGTGTTTAAATTAACAGAAAATAAACAAATAATAAAGACAATGTGATAATAAAAATCAGTAGGATTATAAATAGGAGTAGGAATTACTATTTTGAAGTTCATCTCACCGTTCAACTTACCGTTTTGTCTTTTGGAGGGATCTTTTGATGATATCGGTGGCCACGAATTGTAGTCCATGTCTCTCGAAGCTGGTTTGTCGTCTTCTGTGAGCTGGTCGCTCCGCCCCATATCCATGTCCATTATCAAAGTCACAGAATGTGACATCATCATCAGCATCGTCGTTCTGGAATGTGATGTCATCATGCACGGAATTCCCCAATGTTCTCCGGTGCGCCATTCATTTGTTTTTGTTTGTTTGTTTTTAAACGTTTGGACAAAGCAGACATCATCACTGCCATGTGCATCCTCCACAACGGGGGATACTGATTCCAATTAAAATCAATGTGCTGCTGTACTTAACTGGGTATATAATCATCCTCAGTCTGCTACTTTTTGGCAGAAAATATCTGTTCTTTCTACTCTATTACTTTTGTTAAAAAAGTGCATTTCATTGCATATTACAATCCTATTGCATTGTCCTAACTCTTTGAGGATGTGCTTCAAAGATGACTGCCTGTTTGCCCAAGGCAGGAAGAGAGCAGGAAGAGAACTGCGACTTAGAAATGCAGTGCCACAGGTGAAATAATTTGTGAAACTGCTTTCAAAGATTCCCAGGAAATGTTTTATTTCAAACAAGGGATTACTTACAAACTACTCAAGGGCCCATAAAGCCCTTGAGTAGCTGAATGGAATATTTATCCTCTTACTCGGGTACAGAAGCTTTTGAGCATTGGTTTTCATCAGAAATATCTTGGATGCGCTTTTACAAGCCTTTTAAAAAAAATCTGTCTCTTTTTGCACAGATCTGATGCCCTTTCACACATATCAGACTGCCACAGGAAGGCTTTATGCTGATTGGTTTTCTTTCCTGCCACTCACACCCATCTTATACCCGCCTTGCTGCAGAGCGTGGTTCTGCTCAAGGTTTCTGACGTTTCTTGAAATTAAAAGTTTTTATTTGCTTGTGAATCTGAATGGCGGTGGGCACATGCAGTATGGTTTTTGTACTATCACAATATGTTACCCACTTTTGAACTTTCTTTTCAGTATCTGAAATTCGTATTCCACTAATGTTTCAGTACCAGATGTACAGTGTTGACAGGAAACTTCAGCCACCACTGTGTTTGAGGTACTGGGGTGAGCTAATTCAGATGCTGAGATGAATACAAATTGTTGTCAGTGTTCGTGGCTCCAACCTGCTGCGTGAGATGTCTAATATCTGAATGTAAGAGTCAAAATGGACACCTCAGTGAGGAAGAAACTATGTCACACACATTTTTGTTCATGCATATTTTATTCAAGAGTAAAAAAATGTGATTTGTCCCATAGGGCATGCTTACAATGTGTGTATCGTTTAGGAAGTCAAATGCGAAAACATATTTCGATAGATAATAAAAAATGTTGCAAGATAAAATCCATTATATTTGTTTGTTGAAATATGCATGTAGACCATACAAGAACCAGAAACAGAGGAAGGAAAGTAACCAGAAGCTAAACCGTAACAATAATAATATCAGCATTAAATATAATCAGAGTACAATGTTTCCTGTTAAACGTAAGTGCAACACATGATTTTCTTTGTGTCTGGTTCATTTACATCTGAAAACCATGCTATCATGCTTTGGCAGCCTGAAAGTTGCTTTTCACTGAGATTATATTCATTCACACTATTGAACAATTTCTGTACATGAGTACAACAGAAAAAAAAAACAAAAAACACAAGGCTGCACACCTTCGAAGGGCATCTCTGCATACAATAAAACCATATAAAATTAAAAGCAGTGGTAATAAATAAGATAATGAAAATATGGACAAAAACAATCAAAGGAAGCCTATTTATAAAATTTATAAGACAAATAAAACTACAAATGTAATTCAAAAAATAAAATAGTTCAAGTTTACTATTTGAAACACAACTATCACAATTATAATCTCACAAAACAATTAGGAACTTAACTGCATGCATTGATGCGTTCCGTACCATGGATGCTGTGTTAAAAATCACTTTTTGCCCGTCCTTAATTCACATACTTTTATCATTAGATAGAAAGATGAAATATAAAGTAGAAAAAATATCAATGTACGAAAGGAAATTCTAGAAATCCATGTGATAGTATGTGTTGCTCGAGGTTGGGGCTTTATCACCATCGTCATCGACTATCCCAAATTATTTATTTTGAATGAACCACGTTATCTGCTCTCACCATTTACTTTCTCCTCCTCATCAGCTGAGAACATTTCTTCAGTGCAGTGCAGCCTTTTCAGGCTTGTAATGGTCATCGCATCAATGTATTCTGACTATTTGGAGACGGGATTGGATGTTTTGTTTGGATCACAGTGTGGGTGCAATTTAGAGTTAGATTAGATAAGAAAAACAACAAAACAATGAGATATTGTTGACACACCAATATGCTCCGTGGAGGGATTCATATACCACATCTACACTGTGCTCAGTATTCAGGAGGAAATTACTCCTCTGACAGCTCGAAATTATTCTGAAATCAATTTTAGTGAAAAACAGAATCACTTTGGGTTTCAAAAGTAGCATTAACACCTTGCCCGTGGCCAAGATACATTCTTCAAATCCCTTAAATCTCAGGATGGATCTCAGCTGCTTTTCCCAAGTCACACCGTGGTGCTCGGTTCATAAGTACTTTGTAAAAAATACTATATATATATATATATTTATATTTATATATCTCTATATTGTATGCATTCACAAATTAGTAGAATTTACCTCTCACTCTGAAATAGTACTTTGTGTAGCTCTTAGGCAAGATCTCTCACTGATTTTGCAGCACAGCAAAAAAGTGCAAAAACTCAAAAGGGCGCGAATGTACAAGTGACTGCACGTCCTCTTTCAGTGACAAGCAGGTGTGAAATAACCAGGTAGTGGTGTGACAGCAGGGTATTTCCCAGAGTTCAAAGTCACCTCTTCTCTCCCGTTCTCCCCCCGTGGTCCAGAGAGTGGTGTTAATGCCGCTTTGTTGCCAGTCACAGCCATGCAGCAGAGGTGTGAGAACCCCTGATCCGGAGGTGTTTACTCTACTTCCCAGAAAGTGAGCTGCACGACGGGTGTGAGGTAAAGCTCGATCGAATGCCCTGCTTCTCTGATGTGACCTACATACACGTCTAATGGAGGGCTAAGAAAAGTGACTGAAAAGATGCTCTGGATGGAGATTTTCTGATGCATGGTGATGAAGTTGCATCGTCACATAGAGTTCCTTTCGTGTGGGGGATTTTTTTCAAGTTATTAAATCTAGGTGTTTAATCTGTGATGCCGCGGTGTCTTTGAGTAAACAGTGGAACCCAATTTCCCAAATGCTCCTTTCACCTCCCTCCCCTCCCTCTCCTCATCCCCTCCCGAGTTGCGTCTAGGCTAGGAGATGACTGATAATGATGGGATGTGAGGAAAGGAGCAGTCCTGGAGAGTAGCAAGAAAAGATGGAGCTGGATCTGCGTTGGTCAGCGGAGCCCCCCGGCCTCTTTCCCTCGCAGCAGTAACGGCGTCTTACTACAAGGTAAATCAATAAATTCAAGTCCACTGGTAAGATTTGCCCTGCGAGTTTTTAAGAGGTGTGCGCCTCGCTTCCTTTTGTTTGGCTCGACGTCTCACAAAGTGGTGCGACTTGATAACGCGAGCGACGTGAATTTGTGAGTGACGCTCAATAGAGGCTTTACGAAACAGCAGAATGGTTTGTGAGGCATGGATGCTGCGATTAAGTCTTCAGCCGGGCCCTGTAATGTTGAGACGTTCTGTCAGCGCTCAGATCAACACAACCGCCAACGATTCAGTCTCTAATTGAAGTAAGAAAGGGAACAACAACAGGCAGAAACAACTTTCAGACAGTTGAGCGACGGCGCCCCCCCCTCCCAACTGCGCCATGACACACTGTTGTGAAAAAGATGACCCCTTTCCACCCGTTTTTAAATTTGCTGCAGATTTCATGTTCTGTCTGTGGGCCTGGTTTATTTCTATGTTCTGAGGCCTGGATTCCCGATTTTGGCAATGTCTTGCTGCTCAGCACAACAGCGGCATGGTTCTGAGGCCCCGGCAGCACATCACTGGATGTTGCTGTTGTCATCCGTGCCGTTGGCCTCGGACATATTCATCTTGCCCATGGAGTGACCCACATGGTTCACCCCGTCCTTGCGGGGCGGCATGCGCTCGTTGATGCGGTCCAGGCCCTTCGCCTCCTCAAAGCTCGTGATCTTGTGCTGGGGCGAGAACCCACGGATGGCTGACAAGGAAAACATACAGAAAGAGATCAGGCGTCGTCTAATGGCATAACTTTCACAGTGGTTTTGGATCTAATATTGTGTTTTTTTTGTCATTATGATCAAAAGGAATACAGGTGAGTGACTCACGCTAAAGAGAGAAAGGCCTATTTCAGTGATAAAATGTCATTTAAAATGTCTCATTTGCTATTTTGAATTGCACAAGGGGCTAGAGACCACCGACATGTATAACTAGTTAGTAGTATTAGTAGTTCCTGGAGTTTGCTTTATTGATACAGAAAAGCAGAAGCAGCTGAAATTTCATGAGACTCTTGACACAGCTGTAACATTGCAAAACAAGCAAAAGACATGAGTTGTCCAGCCCTGATATCAAGAATGGGTCAGAATGCATAAAAACACACAAATACAATGTATTTGATATCTACCTCCTTAACTTTGATTAATATTAACATATGATAATTCTGATTTGGTAACGAAAAGATGGTAAAACATAGTTGAATATGACCACAGCATCTTCCATCCTGCAATTTAATTCAAACAAGATCTGCATTTGAATAAACGTGTGTTTGTGCTGTGGCTGCTCTCACCTACGGACGCTTCTGGCTTAGCGAGCAACGATTACCTAACACACGTCACCAGGAGCTGAGGCTTCAGGATGCATATTTCATGTTGATGTCTGTTTTTGTCCTTGTGCATGCAACACTTTTAGGAACCAGATGGAGGCCATTTACAAACCGAACCCAAAAACCAATGAAGTTTTGCAGTCATGCATCTCTTAGCAGCACTTGACTTTGCAGTGTCATAAACATGTCCCGATGGCTTAAAATAATCATTCTTCTTGGAAATAGTATTTCTGCTTTTTTTTTTTTCTCCCAGTTTTGTAATGACCAACTTCAAAGCATCAATCACTGTGTGCCAGTGATTCATGGCTTGATGGAGGTTGTCGGCACCCGGGTTGAATTGACAGCGATGAATGGATTAACAAACATGGAGGAACATTGAATTTTTAATTTTTAATCAGCCTCTTTTGTTCCCTCATCCCCCTGACCAAACCGTAAAGGAGATGAAGCCTTTTCAGCCTCTAACCAGGCTCCTTCCGCATAGCACTCTATTAAACTTTAACTAATTACCTCAGAGTGTAGAATCACCTGACTACCTGTACAGTAAGTCGTGCTCATGCCTGTAAGATCGTGTAACATGAGAATGTAAGATCATCAGATTATCAGCGGTACTGCAAAGTAAAGTGCCTGCCACAGCAGCATCAAACTGTCCTGTGAAACCTTGCTTGACGGCATTACTGTTACATGAGCTGTTGTGTGAATGAGCTGTCAGTAGCAGATGGTATCTGGTTTGCAGGACGCCCTGAGAATTTGTGGAAAAGGAGGAAGGGGGAGGGGTCGGGAGGTGGAGCACAGGTTTACCTTCGTTGTCCTCATCAAGCGGCTCGATGGCTTCAATGGCTTCGATGGTGGCTGAGGGGGGAGGAGGGGAGCACGTTACTCCTGATCAAGCCATGCAAATGCAAAACGCAGCCCTCCAGCCAGGCGGCGGCTCATGTTAGGACCAATGAGAGTTATATGTTCACTGGCAATGCAGCCAAACTCAGAGGAGTGCCATGCATTTATACTGAGAGAGTTAGCGTTAATATAGAATAGAGCTATTATAGATCCACAGAGAGGAGAGAGAGCCAAAGAGACAGAGAAACTGAGATAGGTTGGGGACAGAAATGATTTGCTGCTAACAGGTTCAGCCCATCCCACATCCCCTATAGCGCTATTACTTGGCCCACCATGGTAGGATGGTACTGTACCTTGGTAACAAGTTCAATGAGTGTTAGCTAGCAAGTAATTCACCAACACACCTTAGACAGTCATTGCACAGACAGGAACTTTCCACAGTACCTGAACCCTTTAGTAGAAATCCATATTCTCCACTGTTTTTGTTTGTCCATAGTCTTTTCACTGTGCATTTGGTTTTATTTGTCAAGACATGGAGACATTAGCATTAGCATAAGCTGCCATTAGCAGACACATGAAATTATGTCTCTCCAAAGATCTGATTCAAGGAAGTTGAGGAAGTGAGAAACATGGTTCCCAACAGGCCAGATTCTGGAAGTAGGACGTTTTGTTGAATTACACAATTAACAGAGCAGACATAGCTCTGCTGGTGTGAGTCTGATTTCCTGCCACCTGTAGCTCGTGTGTGAATTCATATTTGTAGTTCAAGGTGACTTCCCTCTTCGTAGGCGGGAGCAACAAGTTGTAGTAAACACTGTGACGCAGGATTTACACAACATTATGCAGCTAATGCAGTGTGTTTTCCTCTGGTTTGTATCATTAGGCTCTGCTTGCAGAGCTCAGAAAAATAGAGAGAGAGTGAGAGAGAGAGGTAAGATCAATGGTGGGACTGAGAATGGCGATGAAGAAATGGAACAAACAAGATGGATTAGAGGGTGGAGAGAAGGCTTACTCTGCGCCTCGTACTCACCGCTCTGCAGCGTCTGTCTGCCCCCAGAGAGCACTCCGCTCGGCAGCATGCCAGTGGGCGTCAGGCCCTTCAGCGTCAACACATTTTCACTCTCCTCTCTGCAGGGAGCGAGCACGCAGGCACAACAGGTCAGAAAAGTTCTGCGAAATATCATCAGACTTTGGCAGGGCATGCACAAACACTTCACGCCATTTTAAAAAGACATAAAGACAAGGCGTACCTGAGAACTGAGAACATCTTGGCCATCTTCCCGATAGCACGGATCTTGTTTTTGATCACCTCCTTGCGTGCTGCAGCCGCATTGGCTGCAAAAATAACATATAAATAATGTATACATACTGTCACTCTGGGCTCCAATGAGACAATGAATGCTGTCAGTATACGCTTGCAGACGAACAATGTAATGTGCAGGGTGCTATGACGGTCATTGTAATGCATTAGATACTGTAATTATATGCCCATGTGACACCAGTACAAATACAGTCATCATAGCCTGTTGGTAATGAATCACTCACTGTGTACCAGCCTCTCCAATACAATACACCCTGTCTGATAATACGGTCTTAATATCACGTCAATTTCAAGTGTCAATTTGCTTCCTGGACTGTAACAAAACTTATTTCAAACCAGATATGAAGGTCGATGGTCTTATAAATGCACATGAATAATTCACTGTCTGATTTTCCACCATTTCAAAGGAATCTACAAAGTAATCTCATAGTCTTTGGATTGAATAGTGCAGAGGTAGCTAGTTCAAGTGTGCAGATCTCGTTCCACCAAAGGTCGAGTTCTGAGTCCTCTTTGAACCCGAGATGAACTCATGACAAGCACAAATAATGAATAATTCAACCAATGTTTACAAAAACTTCTCACCATCAAAGATCTCGTCTTCATCATTCATGAGCTCATCGTCGGAGCAGATGCTCAGCACGTTGACCAGCATTTCTGTGACTGCGGGAGAAGCAGAGTGCAGGAGAGGGATTAAGTGATCAAACGATGATCCGTGATGGATTAGTAGGCGGTGTTGTATGAACAAAAACACCTGCTGGATATCAGAGAGCTTTAATACCTTTCTCTCCAACAAAGGGCAGAGACCAGGTGAAGACATCCATGAAGTTGGGCAGCCAGTAGGGATGGGGTGAGCAGTTGAACTGTCTTATGTTCATGACGTTATTTTCATATTTCAGTACAGCAGCTGCACTCAAGCAGAAAAGAGATACAGTTCAGTTTTTGCTGCCATGTTGGCTGTTATACAACAAGAAATCTTAACCATATAATCATACAATTATACAATCATGTAACAAGTTGTTTGGCTGTTAATATCACTGATGTTTCTGATAAACTAAACAGCTACAGATTTGAAAAAGCATAAAAATAAAGAATCACTTATTTGCCATTGGCAGTAAGAAATACTCAGAAACTTAGAATTCAACCAAACACCTTAACTGCAACACTGTTAACTGTATGTTTGTTAAATTACTGCATATATCGACTCATAAGCGGCTCATATTGACTAACTTTAATCATGAACCATTTCATGTGACAGCCCCCCCCCCCCCCCCCCAGAAATTGCTCTCAGGGTTTTCATGACATTTACTTAAGGTGAAAATGTTCCTGTGTGGTAAAGAGTGGAAGAAGTGATCCATTCAACCACTAGATGGCCTCGCTGAGGCCAGGGATTGCTGACACTGTTACATCAAGAGGGATAAAGCCACATGGAGATAGTCAGCGATGCCGACAGTCCCTCCCACGCTCCCCATCTCCCATAGCCCATAGCAACCGAGACACAGATCTGAGAACACAAACAAACGGGGGCTCCCTGATGCATTCTTATGCCTGCTCACAAGCTAAATGCAGTTACATTTGCCCATATGCTCCAGTGTGTGCTGCTGAAACCATTTTAATATGCAAGTCGGAGGAGGCCATGAAATCTAACCCAGATGCAGTTAAATGCCTGATGTTACAGGGACACTTGGACCAGACCACCTCTCCTTCACAGCACAGGGTTGTACCCATAACCATACAAGCAACTAGACAGGAATACACAGCTTTACAAAACAACAAAATCTTATTTTCTCACCTTTGTTGTTGTAAACGTCCAGGTAGTTTGGTGCTGAGAAGATGGTGATGAGGGATGGGAAGCCAGTGGTCTGGCTTTTACGGTACATCCGGTAGCTGTGAGTTTGTCAAGGGAAGATGAAGATGACATTTTTAAAGAATACGTAAATATGCGTCTGTTATTGTTTGTGTGGGTGTCTGCGTCTGTTCTTGTTGCCGTACCCTGCGTCTTGTGCTTCGTGCGCCCGGATGATTGATAATAGGTTATTGCTCTGTAGGAACTCGCACACGGCTGGGTAACTGTGAAAAGAAGTACATGGAAAGCGGGTTCAGAGATGTCACCTGAAAACACCTCTGACGCTCTGTGAAACAAAAGAGTGGCGAGCGTCAGAATATGACAGAGTGCAAATCGGTTCAATTAAGCACACGATCGCTCCACAACTTGACGACGTTTTTCCTAAAAATAATGAAATAAAAACTGATATTGTTCCATCAGCTGACAGATCTGCGTAACTCATTTCATGCGTGGTTTCACCAACCCCGGAGAACGAGCATCATCGAGATTTATCGCTCGCACATGCATCCATGAAAGCCGCTCTGAGGATGATGCAAGAGGGTGAAAAACCAATCCAGCGGCTACCTGTTGCCACACACACACACACACACACACACACACACACACAAAGAAACAAAAAACAAACTAACCCCACACACGGCAGTCAGAGCTTCCCGCCCCCCCCAGCATCTCTAACCTGACAGCCAAATGCCTCCAAGACGCAGCGCTCGCACTGCTGCAACCATCATTAGCTGCTATAACCAAGGCAGCAACAAGCAGTTAATATTCCCTCTGTTCTTTTGCTGCTGCTGCTGCTAATGCTGGGAAGCAGATAAGATGCAGATTTGTCCAAACTGTCTGATTATCTTGCCTCACAACAAAGTCATTTGTTTATTTCACGCCACCTTTCCCCAGATTTCACCCCTCGGTTCATTGGTCATTTCATCAGCCAGAAGCAAAGATTTTCCTTTTTTTTTAACCATTTTTACTGCAGGACCTCACAGCCCACTAACATGCTATGTAGCAACCACTGATTAAGTTTATTTATTTGGACTGATTTCTGTTTTCTGATGCTCTGGATGTTCACTTGTGTGTTGTACCTACATTTATTGACACTTATTATACCTGTTTTAATATTATACCTGTTTTATTCTTTCTCTGTAATCATGAGGAAATAACATGTAAACAATAATAATAATAATTTTACAAGTATGTTGCACTATTAGAGTACTGTTACAGATATGAGCTTTTTCCACCCAAAAATCCTATAAACAATAGTATACATCTGCTCAATGATTTCCACAGACCAATATCTATTCGAGCTGGGATTATTTTCCCTGCACAGCTTCTGCAACCTACTCTGAGGTGAAGAGCATTTTACTCTCCTCACTCTTCTTCTGACCGTTTGGACAACGAACGGCCATGTGGGCAAAGACTCTGACTTCGACTGTGAGAAGTTCAGTCCGGAGCACAGCTACGGGGCAGATGTGGATCACATTAGTTTCCATAGGAACTGAGACAACACACGACTGCAGCAGAGAGACAACGGGCCAGTGTGACACAGATGGGACGGACGCTCAGAGTCGGGAACTGCTCTTCCAGCTGCAGCGTGAAGGCAGTGTTGCCATTTAGCAGCTCCCATACTTGTTACGTAATACTCTGAAGGTTGTGTTATATCATTCAGAAATCTCTTCAAACTGTATCTCCGGGGTTAAAGATAGAGGTTGTTATCATTTAATTATATATCTTACGTGATGTTTAGTAAATGTGACATTTAGCAGCACCTCAATATGTCACTTCCCCATGAATCATGAGTCTGTAAAAGTTCTGACATTCATCATTCATGCCAATCTGTTAACAACTGATTAGAGCTTCATTCATCTCTAATCAGGACGGCTCTCATAGACTCTGTAGATAAAAGCGTTTGGCAAAAGCACCAAATGTGTCCCCGAAATCAATGATGTTCACCCATCAGACTTCAGTGAAACACATTTCAATTGATTAAGATGATTTTCTCCTCTATAGTTTGCACTACATTAGACCTTTCTGATGTTCTCAAGTTCCTAATTACTGCTGATCCATATTTGAAAGGAACACAGATGAGATGAAGCCCGGCAGACAACGTAACTCTCTATCAACCATTATCACATGTTCCTGTTATAAGTCTTTACTAGAGCTGCAATGGAGTCATCTTCAAATTATCTATTTGACTCATTTAGCTTTTGCCTGATAGTAAATTAAAATTTAACATCTTCGTCTACAACCACATATATTGAATAAGCAGAGATAAATCAAGTGTCATTCAAGTGTCAAATGATCTTCCCGACCGTCCAGCCCTTCCTCTTTCTGCCATCGCTTTTATTTTATTTCATTTTGTAACCAGCAGCAGCAAACAGCACATCCTCCCCAGCAACAATCCTCTCTTCCAGCACTTTCTTACGGTCGCTGCCATCCGTGGACCCATCAAAGTTTCACAAGTGCTTAAAATATTTAAGTGCTCAAAGGTTTGTGCCGGAAGAAAAACAAGGAGACTGCTGTGCCCTGAGCACCTGGTGAAACTGTGCCATCCTCATATATCTAGGTCACATGGCTAACATTTCCCTTGGTGGCCACTATATAAATTACAGGAATAGCTGCGCTACACGGGAGCAGCGATCTGCTGTAACTCTTCCCACCGTTGTAGCAGAACTGCAAGATGCCGCTCCATGAAAACGTTATATAACAGTTTCTATTGAAAACACATCCACACAGCATTTCCAACTTGGAAATAAAGGCTGCATCACGCTTATTCAAGACTGTCATTACTGCAAAGCCGAGACATGTCATGCCATAGAAAATGAAGACGCACGTTATGTACTCATTTAGGTTTTTTTGTTTGTTTGTTTTTTCTGTCCGCTCCAACAGCACCTATCGATTAGAGCAGTGGAACACGGTACGCACACATTGCTCGCCTGCGGCTCACATTCCTCCTCTCTCCCCTTTGTGAAAACACACAATTATGTGTCGGTGAGCCTGTGAGGCAGAGAGAGCGAGAAATCTGACAAGTGACTATGAGTGAAAGAGACAGCGATGGAAGTGCTGTGTCGTGAGTGTGAAGTCGAGAGGTTTTTTTTTTTTTTTTCTTTTCTTTTTCCTTAAATCCATCTGTCACCCTGTCCATGCGGTCATCATATACATGTCCCCCCTTACAAATTTGAAAATCATGATACCCATCTCCCTGTCTGCTGCATCAGAACTGAAACCTGGTTTACCACTGGCAAAGATAGTAACAAATATAACTAAACCTATCTTGCAATATTAGTCGACTTATTGTTGTTATTTGTGAACAGAAAATCATGTCAGGTGTCATCAGTTTTAATAGGGATGCAAGATAATCAGTGGTCCGATATTGGAAAACAATTAGGTCACATGTAATGTAAAATGTAAACATAGCACTGCTGTCACCACTGTGGATGTTTTACACTCTTTCTGAAAAGCGTAATACAAATGCAGTCTTACAGATGTTCAGCCCAAGTCCCAAGAGTGGGTAAAAGGAGTGCACATTTCAACACATCTAATCTCTGAAGGCTTCACCATCGAAATGATGGCGTATTGAAAGAATATGAGGACGCTAAAGCTAATGCTAACACTAAAGCCAGCGAGAAGGCATCTAGAGTCTCCTGCCTATTGATGAGGCTTTGAGGCTTTAAAATACTGGACTATTTTTTGTATTTTTGTCAATTTACATGTCATGACATGTCATGAATATTGTATACTAAGAGGAGGACGACCAGGAGTCATGGTTGCACTGAGGTCCTGCATGTGTGGAGTTTGCATGTTCTCTCTGTGCCTGCATGAGTTTCCTTGTCATGTATTCCCCATGTATACCCGGCCACCCTATGTGTGCTGGGATAGATGTGTAAGTGGGTTAAAAGAATGGATGGATGGATGGATGGATGGATGGATGGATGGATGGACAACCTTATATAATGTGTTTGTACAATTGTTGTTGATGTTCTCGGGACTATGATCTACTGCCATTTGAGAACCTGTGCAGGCATTCGCTGATATTTACAGCACTGATATTAATCAGTTTCAAACATCCCACAGACCTTGGAGCCGCGAGCAGTTGTGCGGCTACTTGTGAAAAATGCTCCGGAGTGATTTTATGCTGTACACGTTCAGGCAGTCAAGTACTGCTGCCTAGTACAACAATGTGTGTTTGCATTTACAGTATACGAGCTTTGCCACCATCAGTCACTGTCAGACCTGTTTGTGGCTTTAAATCAAAACATCAACAGGGATATGTTTGATTGCACTGTAATTTAGCCTCTTTTCTTCTTAACATGGTTATACCTAATTCCATTTCAGGGAGAGATTTTCTCTTGCAATTTCCCAAAAAATCCCCAGGAGGATGCGGCTCTCCGTGCTGCATACATACTGTACAGTTGGCAAGAGTCATAATGATGGAGAGGTAAGTTTGAGAGTGAAGGCAGAACAAAGCCACAGGGAGATAGATGACTGTTATAGCAGCATCCTCCACACATCCACAGAATAATCCTCGCTAAGCTCCACTCTCACTGCGGAGAGACAGTTTCTTATCACTGACCATTTAACCGAGCTGGAAGAGGAGTTTCAATCCCTCACCTGCGTCATTTTGCATGTCTGATCGATCACTGTCAATCATGTGCTAAGTGTGGTTTGCTTACGTTTACATCAACTTGAGAAAAAGAAAAAAGTTTGACATTGCAGTAAAAAACTAGAAATGGAAGCACTTAAATGTCAAAAAAACCTCTTAAATATTGCTAAAAAAATCACAGGGTGCTGTGTGTCGCATAGCACCCCACATTGCAAAAATGTAATGGAAACACTTTCTTCCTCGTCCACAAAGTGGAGTCTTGGAGAAAGAGATTTTATGAAAATTATAGGATGTGGCGGGAACAGAGTTAACAGCTCATGCCCAAACTGCCCATCAACGGTAAAACCTGCAAAATGTATTGAAAATTTCAGATATATATTTTATCTTGCAAAAAATTGCACTGGAAACATACCTAATGATAAAGTCCAGACCGTGATGGACCTACAACATGTCCAGGGCGTATTCCTTGCATTTTACCTTTGGGATCTGGGACTCTTGCTACCCAGCTGGATGGTTTACGTTCTGAAACGAGCCTTGTGGGAACCAGTACAACCAAATTCATCCCCATTCAAAAAGCTAGGGCATATGGCAGAAGTTCAAAATGGTTTTCAGTCTCAAAGAAATGGTCTATACTTCTGTCGACTCACCAAGTACCTGCAGCAGCGCTTAAAATGTGAATCACAGTCGAGTTATAATGTGAAAGTGAGCTGCGGTTTCTCACTGACCAGAGTGTCATTTCCTCTTCAGTGGAGGAACATATCTCCCTGGCTTTAGTTTTCTGAGATTTTGAGAAGAACTGCGTGCTCCCACGGTACGGCCCGCACCGCTCGGAACCACCGTCATTAAGAAAACTCTCACCGCGACTGGCATCTCATCTCCTCTCCGCACCACCACCTACCTCCACAGCTCTCTTTCATCTCACCACGTTATTAGGACAGCGCTCGCCCCTCCTTCATTTTACATGCTCTGTCACTGAGGTTGAACAGTTGCATAACAAACCCATTCCCAAGTTTCCTCACCCCCCCCCCCAGTGACTCTATTTCCATTTGACTCCAGGTTTACCGAGCAAACCCTGTCGGTAACACTCTGTTCTGCGAGTCAAAAAGTCGACCTCGTATTAAAAACCGTTGTTCACCACGAGTCAATGTGACCCACTTACTCGCAGACGCTAACTGTTAACCTGTTCACTCCCCGAGTCATGCGGTCTCCTTCCCCCCATTACGGGCCACTTAGGTGTGTGTCTGCTGTTTGGCTTCATCCTTTTAGTTTCCCTCATGCCGAAATAAATTTTTGATATCTATTAATAATTTAGAACTGTAACATCTCGTTTTAAGTAGGAAAAAACTCTCACTCTCACTTAATTTGTCCTCTGATTGTTCTTCCTCTTTCCCTAATGATGCATGACCTCAGTCTACATGTTACCATATACTCAGGAGAAGTGCTGACCTTATTATACGATGTGTGGGTAAAGGCGTGATATTTCTGAGCATGCATTCACGTTGCATGGCATCTGACTGATTAGTGTATGGATGTGTCTTAATGGATGAATTTTGGCACTTTGTAAGTCTGCATCCATCCATCCATCCAGTATCTAACCTACTTTGCACTCTCACAGCTACTCTCTCACACTCACAGCTTGGGGCATTTCAGAGTCTCTAATCGACCTAAACATGCATGTTTTTGGACTGCGGGGGGAAACTAGAATACCAGCACAAAACCATACAGATACTGGGAGAATATGCAAACATGGAGAGACCTCTGATGTCACCTTGCTAACCACTGATCAATGAGTTCTGAAACCAACTACAACCCATTCAAACAGTGTCCATTTCCCATGTTAAATCAGATGACCACATGCTGAACATCAGAAAAACACTTAAAATACAGCAAATGTGAAATACAAAGCTGCATGCCTGCATTTTGAAGCATCTGAGGATGGAGAAGAATAAGAGTGTTCAGTGTTTTACCCAGGTGGCCTGATGTTGCTGCAGGGAAGAGGAGGATGCCGCTCACCTGTAGAAGTAGGAGCAGCCTCGTACTGTGTTGTGGCTGAAATATTCCTGGGTTTTCTCATTGCCAAAATCCTCTAGGGGATCAGACCACAGCAGGTCACACATGGGGCCAAAAGCCGGCGGCTCCTTAAACCGATCCAACTGCACAGGCAGAAGCATAAACGGGAAGAAAAATGAAACGCCCCGAAAACAGCACCGTCCAGCCACAGCTGGCAGAGCAGCAGCGGAAGGGTGTTACCTTTTTAATGTCGTCTAAGGTGTGTATTTCTGGTGAGAGTCCGCCGTGGACACACAGAAACTGTTGGTTCATGAGTGCAGCCAGAGGAAGGCAGTCAAACGCATCCATACACGAGTCGTACACCTGCTCTGAGTACTTGATTTTACCTGGCGGAAGACAGACATGACGTTATCTGCAGCACAGTCTGGGAAAAAAGAAAAACTCAACATGTAGAACAGTGACTAGGCTCATTTTGAGTCAGTGTTTTGAAGAATGTGAAGGGGTCAAAATGCATTGTACACATAATATCAGCCCTCATAACTTAGTTATAACATGGTGATAACAAGCAAAAAAATATTCAAACATTACAATAGATGCACTTGTGTGTGTTGCTATCAGCTACGCTGGAGATTTTCACTTGTTCACAGATTGTCGTGTCCCTCATTTGTGCTGTCATCAATTGCCCCTGGCTATGAGGTGTTGTAATTATACTGAATTAGTGCATTTACTCTAAAAAAATGTTGGTCAAGCCGTGCAGAGCATTCAAAAACAGATAGAGAGAGAGCGTGTTGTGAATACTGAGAGCTACTCACATTCTTGTTTGAAGGTGAAATATTCTGTCAAATGTCTACATTCATGGTTTCCACGAAGTAAAAATAGTGTCTTTGGGTAGAGGATTTTCAGTGACCAGAGGTATAAAACACACTGTCGAGACAGAAAAAAAGGAACAAAGCGTTACTCCACACAAACGGCTGTCGGGATCTGTCACGGCCGACAGACATCGGGCATCTCGTTTCTCGCTCTGTTGTTTCTGATGCTGAGAAGGTTTCACCTCTATACTGAAGTAGCCACGGTCGACGTAGTCCCCGAGGAACAGGTAGCGCGTGGTGGCCGGCGATCCTCCCACCTCAAACAGCTTCATGAGATCAAAGAATTGCCCGTGGATGTCGCCGCACACTGGAAAGACAACAGGGCGCAGCAAACATCACCATCACGTTCCCACACTGGAACATCATCTGCGAATTTTTAGCGAATTCCAGTCAGAAAAAAAACAAATGTGAGTGCACGTAGGTGTGCAGCGCCTGCAGCTCGAGGGAGAGCGGGAGAGCCACGTCTCTCATTTATCCGCTCTGGAGGTTTAAAGATGGAGGAGAAGGAACTTTCTGTCAGGATCTCATGTCGGTACAGAGGGGAACACTTTGTATCGGGGGTGTGTGTCTTGGTTCTTCTCCTGCAGCAGGTTAGCTTTATAAATAGACAGGCAGGCAGTTCAGCTGCACCGAGAGGCAACAGTTGTTCACGCCTGCATCTCGACAGCCTCAGTAGATCGTATCTTTATAGTGGCAATTGCCACTATTAAGGTTTCGCAGCAGTAAACATACGGTGGGATGGCATTAATAGTCAAGCGAGGTGTACGATGAAATATTGATGTTATGTAACCATAAGGTCTTCACACCCAGGGTATTGTACGCTGGTTTAAATATGCATTAAACCTATTTGCATGACCATATCTCTTTATTATCACTCTGGATTAATGTATACAACAAGCGAACCATCCCCTCAAGCATGAAAACGTGGCTATTGTACATTACTGCAAACCACACATATATAGTATTAAATATGTATGATTTCACATATCACATCCAAGGCTGCTGCTCAAACCAAAGAAATACGTAATTACCTTTAAAATACGACACGATTACCTTAATAATGCTAACATTTCTGTGAAATAGCCCCCATAGAAGATATTTCAGCAAACCAACCAGATTTTAGTGTCTAATATGTGTACCCTGACCACATTATTTTGAGTGTAATCTTAACCAAAGCTAAAACACCAAAAGCTGAGGAGTAAAGACACAAAGCTTCGGCATATATGCGGTTCTCAGAAATGTCCAGGACCAACACATATTCCGGGTTGTGCTGCTCCCCTGTTCATTGTTATTATTACCACTGTGACTGAGAGGGAGCCGCTTCCCTATTTTATCAACTCTCACGTATCTACGTGTTCAGTCAAATAGAAAAACTCAGACGTCGAGGCTTCGCGTAATGGAAATAAAATCCATACATATATAAGCCTGTAGAAAGCGATATATATTTATGCATTACAGCCACAGCGGTGAGCAGTTTAAGCACTTGGTTTAGAGAACGTAATGGGATAACTTTCTCGCGTCCTCAAGTCGTTATCATGCCGAGTTATTTCCATGCTCTTACACTGAAAGGCCTCTGTCCTCCACAGAGACATGAGAGGCTCTCACCTCAAAGAGGTTAAAAAAAAAGAAAAAAAAGCTTGGACCTCCAGAGAGATGCACACTGTTTTTTTTTTTGTTGTTTTTTTTGCAGCGAACATTTACGGCTCCGGAGTGCAAACCTACATCTCATTTCCTCACTGCCGTCAATTTTTCATTATCATCTTCCTCTGTCTCCTTCTCTCCTACTCGCCCTCCATCTCCTCTCTCTTCTCTGTCTCCCCTATCAGCTCCACAGTGGCCTTCGCCCACTCAAAGCTTAGAGCAATGTGAGTGGGAGACTGCTTGTGTGACTAAAGCAATCAAACGCACGCACACACACACTCATATCTGCACGACCATGCACGCACACGCACACACACACACACACGCAAACACCCGTGGAGCACATCCGTGAGAGCAAAGATTCACAAGTGCATAACTGCCTCATAATATATGACTATACACACACGCACGCAGCTGCAGAGATGCTGAAACACAACTCGAGCCCACAAAGATAAAAAAAAAAAAAAAAAAGCAGACCTCCGCACGCGCAAACGCCCCAACACAATGCTCGGTTCATCATCCATATTTCATGCATAATAGAGAAAGCCTCCATTTTCCTGACGCCAGTCAAGAAAGAGGAGCTCGAGACTTCTCCTCCAGTCAACGCGCTCTTCATCCGTTTGTCACCTTAGTTTCGCTTAAACAACGCACTCGCTTTCAAAGAAGACAATCGAGGCGATGTATATTTAATGTCTCACGGTTTTGGCTGGGGCTGAATGGAGATGCTAAAAATAGACAGCAGAACATTGTGGAGCACAGTAGTTGTGGTTATTTCAAGGAGGGAGGAAAGAAAAGAAAAAAAAAAGACAAAGATGCATCGTCAATATGTTTCAGGGCTGCAGGATACCAACCATGTTTCTCTCTGACAAATCAGCAGTAGCGAAAAAAAAAACGATGGCTCCGGGAAGGAAGCCTCTTGTTTAATTTCTCTTGATGGGAAACTATGCTTGGATACACACACACACACACACACACACACACACACACACACACACACGATGAGCAGCGTGTAGCGTCTGGTTCACTGTTGTTCATGTTTCGGAGCAGAACTGGGACACGCAGCAGGATGATCACAGCGAGGAACGCACACAAACACAGGCAGAAACTCCAGATTAATATTTTTCTTTGCACATGACATCGTTCTCAGTTGCTCGTTCGCTGAAATAAAACGTGAACAGGGAGAGTTTTCAAACCCTGACGAACTCGTTTTGATTTGTTTACGCCCCAGATCGGATCACGTGCGTTGTGCGGGATGAGTCTGTGCCACCATGCGGTTGATTTATCTGACTTGGGCCGACCCAGCGATGCTCTCCTCGGAGTCAAAGCTCAACCCAGACGTGAAAAAACCTCACTCACAGCCAATCAGTGATTTAGCCTCAGATGAGAGGAGTTAAGATGTAGTGATGATTCACCATTAAAGTGGTCATTTCCTGCAGTATGGATTTACATTCATTCAGGATCCTATTATCTGTGTTTCATTCTGCTTTTGCAGCCATAATGAGCTTATTTAGCTATAGATAATAAAGCCTCTCTTCCAAACTCTCTTTTTTTAGGAATATAATCAGGAAACTTAAGAATATTAGGAACCTAGTTCAGACTTTCAGGTCCCTCTCAGGATAAATTATATTAAGTTCACACTTTTTTTTAAATTTAACACAAAGCTGACACAAAGTGAGATCCCGTCATCAGCTTTAAACCAACTGTGTTATATCAGCATGTCCGTATGGTCATTGTGAAGATCCACATAGAACATCCTTTGTTTCCCAATCTCTCTTTATCATCTTAAAGTCAACATTTTGTAAAATAATAATAATAAGCATTTCCAAAACATTTCATTATGTGCTTTATTTAGCTGAAATTTAACACAAACAAAGAAAGTGTGATATCAAAACTAAACCCATCTGGCATAGTGTCTCTTTATAAAGTGAACATGTTAGCAAAAACAATTCATTCATAAATAGAATATCACATTCATGACGCCTACATTTGTATATTGTAATGTTGTCTTGCGCTGCAAACGTATGTCTCCTTGCTTGTTTTCTGTACCAATCACCAAAGCTGATTCCTCATAGCAGTATGACTAAGTTGTGTAACCACCTGACAATAAATCTGATTCTGATCATTCTCACACGATGTGTCCTACGCCTGATGATACTCGACGATACTCTTGAGTATCCCAAACAATACTGTTGTGTCCTGTTGGGTGTGCACCATATTGGCTTTTCCCTCATTCTTCTCCTCCTATTTACACTTTGTCTCAACTATAGCATGATGGGTCTGGAAATAATCAAAAGAATAAGCCACAAGCAAGCAACAAGACCAAACTACCCCTTGCCAAACAGTTTAAAGGGCACTTGAACCTGAATGACTTTTATCTTGGCTTTGTTGAGTAATGTCAATTCTGGGCTGGAGATCAGAATCAAAAAGATCATCAAATCCTCCTCTGATGGTGGCTCAGACATATAAGACTGGATGTGTACATGCTCCATAGACGTATCGCTCCAGGATCTACTACTAAAAAGTTGCTAAGCTGTGCATTTGAGTGGCAGGCCAGTGGGAAGCTTGAAACTTCCACTTTCACCTGATAAAACCGATGTTTCATAGCTTCTATATTGGGTTAAATACTCCATTTCTTGATTCTTGTGACCCTTTGAACATATACTGGGCACGGGACTCATCAAAATCTAAGGTAGTTTTGCGACTGTAAGACTAACATGGAGAGCGGGAACCAGCGGTGAGATTTCTAATTCGATTACATCTGATCAGAGGAAATGGTGCTGAGTAATCACAATTTCCCGGAGCTGATTTTAAGTCGGAGCAAATCTCTTTAACGTGTTCATTACCTGTGACTGGCGCTTCGATGTCCAGTATGGTTTTCTCCTGGCGCAGGATGGCCGCTCCCTCGCTGATGATCTTCAGAGCCACGGCCTCCTCCACGCGGCCCTCCTTGGTCAGGTGGGCCTTCAGGAGGTCCACGCGGGGCTTCCCCTCGCAGTCGAACACCTCCTTCAGCGTGAGGCGGTGGCTCAGGGGGAAGGGGACAGCTGAGGGGGGAGACACGGGGTGACAATGAAACAGGGCACAGATCGCGTTAACTGCGACTACTACTACGAGGAGGAAATGGAAGCAGAGACATATTGCGTATGATCGAGGAGTTCATGCAGAAATCCTGTTTGAGAAAACCTTGTCCATGGCTGGCCTGCGGCCGTTATTGTGCTGCTGCTGCCTCCGTCCATCCGTCTTCATAAACGCGGCTTTGCTTAATATGCAGAGGGACAATAAAGTATCGGGAGCCGTTCGCGGATTTAGATTGAACAGAAAAGAGAATTATCTTGAATTATTCAGAAATACATGTCAGACGCCATTATTCCTCGGAGAGGTTTATATTTACAAATTAGTCCCTCCACCCCCCCGAGGTGCAAAGCCCTTGCATGCGGTGCTTTTTTCTGCGGCGTGTTGCATGTTTGCTGTTATATTCCTGCATGTCAGGAACATAAATTTCAAAGCAAACCATTAAACGCCATACGCCGTGAGCCTTACTTGGAAGTCCTCGATATAAATCACTCTGACGGCAACGTTATTGACCAGTGTGGAAAAGACAGTCCATAAAATAAAAGCCTCTTACGTCCCTTCTGCCTCTGTCGGCTCCACGTTTAATAAGTGTAGCGGGCAGCAGTTACTGCGATAGATTAACACACAATCCAGTCAGTTAATAACCACGTCTTTCCCCCCCCCCAGTACAGATGTGTGAGTATTGCTAAGTATGTCCTGAGTGCTGGATGAAACCGGGCCGACGTCTAAGCGCTGTGTTCATCCAGCACTCTGCATGGATCGCTAAAGCCCTTGGTCATTAAAATGCACCAGTCACCTACCCAACAGACTGCCTGTGAAACTGTGAAATCCAACCGCAGATCATTACTTCGGCGGCAGCAAAGGTTATTCATTAGATCTGCAGCCGATCCGCACGCACGCTCGCGCCATCGCTTCGGGCGCTCCAGGCTCCATGCGTCGACATTAATCTACAGATCATCTGGCTTAAGACGTGTCGGAGCGGTGCATAACTCCGATGAGCAGCAAAATAAGGCGCACGAGGTGCGGATGCGAAATTCATCAGAGCTGCTATGAAGACAAGAGCTCGGGCTGAAATTAAGGGATTACGTTTGAGCTCATTAGTGTCGTAGAGTCACGTTTTTACCACCACAAAAGAGGTTTTCATCAGTGTTTGGTGTAAATTTGACTTGTGCTATTATGTACTATTATGGTTTAAAAAAAGACATATGTTACAGCTCTAGTCTTCAATTGTTACCGAAGGAACCATGAAAACCAAGATAAATGGTTATAGGTAACCATGGTTAATTTTCATAAGGGAGGGATTCAGGACTGGGCTGGATGTGATCCACAGGTTAATGTTGAGCCCTGGTGGGACTTCCACATACTCATAAGAAGTTCGCCCCCTCAGTGAGGTGTCTGTGCTCAATATGCTGGTTATAACAACCTCTAACACGGTGATCCAATTACGTAACGGAACTGGAACAAAGTTGGACCGAAGAAACAGTTCAGCACAGACGGGTGTAACTTGCTGCTCGGAGGTGGCAGACGTCACCAACCCACCACCATTTCCTGGAAATGTAGCGCAGTGTGTGGACACAATACTGTTTGCACAGTCACGTTGTGGAGGCTTAAATACCTTATGAAGACAAGTGGCAAAAATGTGAATCGGAGAATTCAAGACGTGCAGTGAGGGTGCGGTTAGGGTTACACAAGTGGTGGTTGTGTTTAGGATCGTTCTCGTGTTGTCCCCACTCCTTGCTTGGAATAATTTTCCAGGACATTTTCGGTCACCGCAGTATGCGGAGAAGTCCTCTCTGGAAATGTGTGATTTCTTTCACATTTGTACCTTGTATATTTATCTAGATTACTGTACTTTCACGTTTATTCCTCTTTTGAAATCTGATTTAAGGGATGCCTCGACTATGATATACAATTATATTATATACTATGCATGTGTGCATTCTCCAGGTCAACTCTTTCCAGTCTTTCCAGGACATTTTACTTTCCCGCTCATTTCCCATGTGTTTTCTATGTCTGGAAAACTGGTCACTACTTTTCCAGGTTTTTGAGGATGCGTGGGAACCCTGCATTCGTCCAATAGTTTTGTTTCTCTTCCACACTGGTAAAGATGCAGTGAGGATATATTGTGTCAACTTCAGGCCTCACACCCACAACTCTTGCATTTACCGTGTAGCCTTAAGCTGGTCTTCACTTTAATTTGTCTGTCGTATACTGTTACATCATCACTACATAGCTTCGCCTCCAAGCTTTTAAAAATGTATTGCAGTTATGTTTTCGGTTTAAGTTTTTGCTGACCTACTTTTTCCAGAATCTGATAATAATAGTACCTCTAATCGAATAAAACATTCTCATAGTCCTTCCATCCCCGCACATATGTATGCATAACACAAGCTGTCAGCAGTAGTACATTCAGGAGTGAGGGGTATGCTTGCCAGATTTGTGCGGTGCATAGCAAACAGGGCCACTCGGCAGTGCCAAATGAAGAGACGACAAAGGAAGCTCAGGCTTAAACTGAACATGATCAACACGCTCTTTAATAATGAATGCTTGACTAGAGAAATCTCAAAGTCGCCGCTCCTGGGATAATGAGGCGAGCGCCAGCGAGTGGATTTAATGGGACTAAAAATTTTCACAGTGTGCAGTGTGTATCTGTGATGGCGATGTGTGCTTTGACACTTTACCAGCTCGTGCAAACTCAGCACAGTCACCACCAAGTTTTAGCTTAGTTAATGTCAGGGTGCACTGGCGGGTTTACAGCGTTTCCTTTTTTTTTCTTTTTCTCCCTTTGATTCGTGTCATTAGCATAAACTTTACCGACAGCCTGACTGCACAACGAGACGGCTTTGTCAAATACGTCTCAAATGGAGTGAGGAAGCCTTCGCAGGGCCATTTGTCAGGGAGCTGAGACGAAGTGAATTAATCTATAAGACATAATGAAACTGAGCCAAAGTGACTTGAAAAATATACCAGAGTGGAAGCTCTTTAAATTTTAAATGTCCTCACCTCGATTTTCTGTCACAGAGACTAAAGAGACTGAAAAATAATAAGATTTGAGAAGCTGACATGAGAGAATTTTGACACAATTTCTCAAATTCTTTAAAAAAATGTTTGAATCGATCAACTGTTGCAGCTCTGGATATGGCAGAAATCCAAACCACACGCATCTCGAAACTGATGCTACATCTGATTTGTGGCGAAAAGGCAAAAACAGAACAAATAAGATTAACATCTAAATGTAAATGTAGTTTGTTTCGGACAGTGAGGAGCAACGACACATACTGCGCCACTGGAAAAACAGTCGCCAACACGTCAGAGATGCGAACGCGTGCAGCCGAGGCAGACGCACTGTTAGCGCTGTCGTCCCGAGGCGGATGTATTGGTGAGATGAAATGAGATGAAAAAGCTGACTTCTGCCCGGCACCCGAGCGGAGTTGAACTATGAGATACTGTACGTTGCCGTGGCAACAGCAGCTGCAGCAGCTGCTGCTGTTGCCACTGCCGGAGTAACATTAGTGCCGCCATAGAAAACCGCTCACACAGATGTTGCACGAAATTCTCACGCACGACGCTCTTCTCATCGCACCGAGGAGTGACACCAAGTAGGACTCGGCCCGTGATGTGCGAACATCTCGTCTCCTTGAGTCTTATTATGGTGGGATCTGAAACATTGCAAATAAATAAATAAATAAATAAATAAGTAAATGTAGGTAGGTTTGTGTCGCTAATGAGCAACCCCGGGTTCAGCCAGCGAGCGCTGAGCGGCTTCCTCTGATTGGTCTAACAAGACAGCGTGCACTCGTAAGAGGTCCAATTAACATACACAGACCCAGATGTCAGGCTTTTTAGCGTAATGTCAGGGGAGCCACCAGCTACAATGTGATCTGCTCTAAGTGACATTTGCAGGGTAATGTAGCTGTTTCCTGACTGTGCAAACTATCCCTTCGCCGAAACCATTGTTTTAACTAGCTGCTCAAACATGTTATTGTTACGTTATTGCGTTATAATCTGCACATTTACTACTAAAAAACAGAACGAGCCTGTGTTGTTTATGTGTTGGAAACCGCTCTTCACAACCTCAAACGACACATTCACACACCGAGGAGACGGCGTCAGTGTCAGCCTGTGAAACTGGGATAGATGTTAATATCAGAGTAAACAAAGTGTAGACCACATATTACAGTATAGTTCACAGGTGCACTCCAGGCCTCGTCTCTGAAACAACTGACCCGAATATGCCTCTCGCTGCCCAAAGCGTGGCAGCGACGCTGCTTTTGGAATACAAACTGCGCAGACCATCAGTTATTGTTCCTCCTAAGATGTGTTCTGTCAGGTTAAACCATGCACAAACTTGCTGAGGTTTAAGTTGGAGATGTATGCGGCGATAAAAATAACTTGGAGGAGCTTGTGGGATCAGCGTTTCCTACGAGCAGCGATAGCTGTACGAAAAGGTCAGACTCAACTCATCACAATCACCGCAGACTCCATAACTTCCTTTGATCAGCAGATGATTCAGTCTCTTGCCCTTTTTTTCCCCCTACACTTTTGAGCCTTTTGGGAATTCGGAGCAAAACAGGCTTTTACTACTTTTTCAAAGCGGGATGTAAAAATAGGAGGTTGGATGAAAGTGATGAAAAAGGAGAATTCGTGTTAGTCGAGCAACGTTGAACCTTTCCAGCATCAACACGAATGAGATCCTGATGAAACGGTGATCGAAATGAAAGGGGTTTCGTGTAAACAGATGAAGCTATTTGGACAGGTTTCTAAATTATGCTGTCTGGGGGCTGCACAACCAGCAAAAAAACGAGACAAATTCACGATTTTTCTCAACCAGGAGAACATAACACTCTTTCGCACCCTAAATCCTCGATAAATGTTACATGATCGTGTTACAAAAGCAGAAGGCTGAGTCAGAAATCTTGGCCGTGCTGCATTCTGCTGATGTAAACTTTTTGTCTGATGTATTTTTGAGCGCCTGGACGTCAGAAGAGCCAACCTAAACAGCTTCACCTGCTGTAGCCAGAGAGCCGAGAGCCCGAACTCAGACCAAATAATAATGCTGTTGATTGCAACTAACATTCTTCAGTCAATACAGTTTCCTACTGGTTTTGTTTCTGATGGTATTACTGGAGTTTGGTGGTACAGTTAAGCTGGGATCACACCCAGGACATGTCGCCAGCTCATTGCAGGACACCCACACCTCTCACTCTCACACCTACTGCACGGGCAATGTAGAGGCTCCAATCGACCTAAACATGGATGTTTTGGACTGTAGGGGGAACCTGGAGAAAACTCCACACAGAAGATCTCTCAACCTGACCAGGACTCAAACCAAGGACCTTCCTGCTACAAGGCAAGAGCTGAAACCACTGGTCCACTGTGTCGACAGCGACTACTTTACTGATTAGAGACTTGGTCGAACACTGGTCGTGTCTGCAGGCATTACTGTAGATTGGCAGGACTGTTTGTACTGTGAACTAACTGTGAAGAGACGTGTCAAAAGAGAGAATTTGGGAAACTGAGTTACGTAGGTTTATTTGGAGCCCCAAGAGGAGTTTTTGACAGGAAACTACAGGGATGAGATGTAATTTATATACAGTTTATGATCTACTCGACTGTATATCAATAATCAATACTAAAGATCATTTTCTATGGGGTTCACCTATTAGAATAATTTGTTTCGTCGACTGTGCCCAGTGTACAGTATACGTTAGCTGTGTTTCCAGGCTTTGAGCACTGGAGTATATCTCTCAGTGCAGATTGTGCCGGGTTTGTTTCTACAACTCCGGAGCCTAAAGGACAAAGTTGTTAATGCTGACTGAGCTGCTCGGCCATTACAATAACACAGTGACTGTGAATAAATTCAGGCTCAGGGCTGACTGGGAGCTGATCCCTGCTCTAAATGAGTTACGGCAAAACTGTGAGCACTTCATCATCCTCCTCCATTGATCCCACTTCCATCCTCGGAGCCCGGGCAGCCCTCTGGCAGGCTCCTGGGGAAGGCTTTTGGCTTCCTCATAGATGTTCTCCTAATCAAGTTAAAACATGAGTCACTCTTGGTGAAATATACCCCATCAAATGTCAATTTCATGCCCCCATCTCCTCCTTCTCCCCCTTCCTCTTCTTCTTCTCCTTCTCACACTGGCCCCATCACAGCCTGTGAAATCCTGCTGCATCACTGCCCCCCCCTCCCACATCACCCCCCCCCCCCCCCAACCCCCAACACAAGCTCGGCAAATTCAGCTGTTTTTTTTTGCTCCCAATGTCTCCCCTCTCATCCCGATCGTGACAGCGAGGATTTCACATTATTCTTTCGTGCAATTCAGACAGAAAAATCCACTGATGCTGCAGCTGCAGCTCCTTAAGCCCCCGCTGCCTCCGTACTCTTAGTGGGGGCTGTGCAGCGAAGAAAACCGGATTGTTTATCAACATCAAAGCTCGGGCAGCCCACTACCATCACACACACACACACGCACACACGCACACACACACACACACATATATGTATATACCACACAGCAGCAAAGCACGACGCCAGAAAGCCAGGCCATGTCCCCGAGATGTTACGCAACATGCACAGGCGTCAAGACCAGGAGGCAAAACTTACATTTCACCATCCTGTCGGTGGCGTTTAAGACGATGTCAGCGTTAGACATCTTCATGGGCAGTCGCTGTCTTCGTGGCTGAGCTTCTCTCTCTCTCTCTCCCTCTCTCTCTGTCTCTCTCTCCTCTCTCTCTCTCGCTCTCTCTCCTCCACCACTACTACTCTCCGTTTAGGATGGATCTCTACTCTCGGCGTTTGCAGGCGAAAGGCGGAGGATGCTGTGGCATCACTCGGATGCTGCGCGTCCTCCGTGCAGGACTGATGGACGTGCGGGGATGCGGGATGTGGAGGGAGGGATGGATGGATGGATGCTGCAGGAGCCGCTGCTGCCGCTACTGCTGCTGTGCTAAGCTGTTAATGTGGGGGAGGATGCACGGAGGGAGAGAGAGAGGGAGAGAGAGAGCGAGAGAGAGAGAGAGAGGAGGGAGGAGGAAGAGGAGGAGGAGGAGGGAGGGAGAGATGTGCACTATCCCGACATGGCGGTGAAGGGAACTCCCACGCAAATGTTTGGCCTGATGCTGCCATCAGATGGAGGGATGAGACGGGGTTGCCCCCCACGCACGGACCGCGCGTCGCTATTCTCGAAACGTCTTTACGCCCGAAGATGAAATTTCACTTGGCGGCGACAAAGTGGCGGGATGTGCAGCATGGATTGAGTTTACATTTTTAAGAGAGAGAGAGGGAGATGTACATGAAGTGGCCTACTTATTTTTCAGGAAAGACACTGTAATACTTGCATGTTTTGTAACTGCTGTAAAAAGTGTTGCGTATGGCTGCAGCGGATGCAGAGTAATTCAAGGAGACCAAGAATGAAGAAGAAAGCACATGTATCTCAGATATAGAGCACGTCCAAGATAAAAAAAACCCCAATACATTCATATATCATACATTCATGAGTTAAAACAGGCCAATCTGAAGAATGTGATAGAATATGTGATGTTTTCCATTCAGTGCTCCACAGCTGTATCCCTCAAGTGACTTTTTAGTTCTGGACTAGTTCTATGCTTTGCTATTACAAGGAAGGCTAAGTCCACGTGGTCACTCATTTTAGTGACAGGTCAGACAACCAGACAATATACAGCATCCTTGTGGCTGCCAGATATGTATTTAGATGAGGGATGATGATAAGTGACACTTATCGTGGAGATTTAGATTTTAGATTTAGATGTTTGTTTTTTTCTTTATATATGTAATAAGTTGTTTCACTTTTCTATCTCAATTTCTATCTCAAATGACAGAAGCATGAGCTAAATGTGAGGAAAATTAGCTAGTTTTCTATAATCTAACTTTTACATTCAGTGTCCAATATGAACTCCGAAGGAGTTCCTCTCCGAGGAACTTTTACACAGACTTAATTGACTTGTAATGAGGCGCTGGCTGATGGGGCGTTACGTCAGTGAGAGAGATCAAGCTAAAACTTGTGTGAACATTTTATACAAAGGCAGCATAAATTGCATAAACTGCATACATGATGAAAGATTTGAAAACATAATATGTAATAGATGGTTAAAAAAACGACAAAATTGAACAAACTTCTGTCTCATCCCTTTCAGTTTCGTTTTTACAGACTTCGCCAACATCCTATTTCCAAATAATGTCTGAATATGCGGCTACGTGTCTCTCCACCTGCCTGAACCTGTCGAGTGGCACTCTCCTTCACTTTTTGAGAACTAATCATTAGCAGATTAATCACCGCTATCAGCGACAGGGGGATGCCATCTGAAACATGAGACTGAGTCGCTGCTGTGCTTTTCATTGTCATCATTGCTCCTGGCAACAAAGAGCTGTGCTCACACTGCTGCTGCTCTTGTTTGGAGTTCAGAAAAGTTAGAATAGACTCTGTGTGTGTGTGTGTGTGTGTGTGTGTGTGTGTGTGTGTGTGTGTGTGTGTGTGTGTGTGTGTGTGTGTGTGTGTCTGACAGCATTGTGTTCTCATTTCTCATCTGTTTGTCTGTTTGTCACAGTACCCTTTGTGTTAAAATGAAGACGTTTGATCTACTTGAGTTGGTGCAAACAAACACGCAGGAAATTAAACAGATGACAACAATGATGCAGGCCCGCATCACTGATGTGTGCAAACGTCATCTTAATACTCATCAGGAAAGTGTTGTGTCCTGTTAGGAGGAAACATCCTGTTAAACCACAACAAAGATGCAAAGATAGTGCATTAGTGAAATATATAAATATACAATATTATCCACCAATTCATCAATTTTCTTAAGCTGATTTAAACCCAATCAGGTCGTTTGGATGATCACATAGGATGAAGGGAGGGCATAAACATACATGCTTTTTTGGGATGTGGAGGGATACCAGAGTTCCCAGAGAAAACCCAAACAAATCCAGGGATGATATGCAAACTGCACGAACCACTTAGCTCAACCACCCTTCAGTCACCTTTAGAACAATTTTTTGAAGATTAAATATATGATAGTATAGCTAATAGTATATACTTATTCTGATTAAGGTATGTATCTCTAATTTACCTTAACTTACTTGTTTTTGTGTTCCTATAATGGGTTGACATAATCACAAATCCTCTCACATGAGTTTCCTAAGAACATGTAAAATCTCCTTTTGAAAGACGGATGACGGATGTGAGAGTACTGAGAGGGATTTTCCTATCCTCTCTCTTTGGTTTATGTCTGTAGGAACAGCATGGGGTAAATACTGCTTAAGCATTTGTTAGGGTTTTTTGCCCCAACACTCTCTGAGACGCTTCATGTGGAGACCTGCCACTAGATGGCGCTCTAACCCTGGTTTTAATGTCAACAGCAGCAACAGCTGGCAGGCAGGTACTGCTACAGGGGGGGCAGTGTTGGCTTCTCAACATTTGGAGACACAATAATCTGAGAAAGCTGAGGCAGGGGTACAAGAAAAACAGTTGTTGCAATGCATTTTGTCCTCATACTGTCAGTCAGGACGATGGAGACTCTCGGGTCCTGAAGGATGAGGCCGAGCATGTAATCAAGGGCAGGAGGAGTGAATCCGCGGTAATGGAGCCACTGTTGCTCATCAGGCAGTGGAGCTCACACGACGCATGACTGATTTAGGCTTGTTCACTGAGACGGGAAAACACACGATCAAAATCTCTAACACTTCAGAGACTCAATTGACAGCAGAATGTCCAATACCTGTCTGAGGTGCGTGTGCCGTGTCCTTGAAGGTGCCAATAGTCCTGGGAGTGATAAAGCAAACCACAGCAGATTAACTGCTGCAGATCTGGTTCCAGGTTCAATCTTGAGATCCAAACAAGTGACAGTCGTGACCTTTATTTAATTGTGAACAATTTTATAACCGTTTGAGATCATTTGATACAAGACATGAGCAGAAAAATGACCCCATGTCAATATTTCAGGTTATTGGCAGCTATGAGCTCATCACTGCTTTTGTAAATGGTCTACAAAGCAGGCGAGGTGTCCACAAGAACTGCACTCAACCAGACACACACACACAAGAATGAATGTCAGTCACAGAAATGTGTTTTTATAGTGATTAAAGCACAATTATCAATCAGACATCCCGCTCTAGAGAGTATGGTAGGAAATCCTGCCTATCGACCTCCCTTAACATGACAATACATGAAACCAGCAATTAACCAAGGGCAACATGTTGCATGAGTGGTTAGCATTGTTGTTTCTAGGTTCAGGTCCCGGTCAGACAGAGGGTCCGTTCTGTGAGGGGTTTATATGTGTTTCTGTATTCCAGTTCAAAAGCATGCATGTTTATGTCAACTGGAGACTCTAAATTGCCCCTAGGTGTGAGTGTGAGCATGAATGGTGTGTGTCCTGTGACGGCCTTGTGACCTGTCCGTCCTGGGTGAATTCCCTGCCTCCACCTTAAGCGTAGCTGGGGAAAGGCTCTGGCAGACCCCGGCGAATGGTTCAAAGTGGGAAAGATAATGGATTGACTCGGCTGCCACTTTAAAATAACATGTCCTGACCAGCTGTCACCAGCACAGAGTTAAAGTGTGCAAAACAGATCTAAAGTGAGATTTATATGAGTAACAAAAAATGGAAAAAAAATGTAAAAAATCTGGTTCTCAAGTGTAGTCACTCTCTGTAATGGCAATGATCTGCTGGCAGCGGCGTTTGTTGACCCCTCCTTTAAGCACTGTTGTTGCTGGCATGCTGCGCTGGCACTGCAACAGGAGAAAATGGCACTAAAAAAATTGGTCTATTCCAGCGTTATATAGCGCCGGCTCATCCAGCTGTAAGCTCCCACATAATAAACTCACAGTTACTACTTACTCACAATCACATCAGCAGCACAAGCCATTAATTTAATCACTGCTACGCATGTTGTCTGTGATTCAATTACAGCATAAGCAAAACGTCTTGACTCATAACGATTACAATTCACAAGTGTATTGAGCATGAATATATTAATCTGGAGCGCACATGTGCTATCTAATGGTAGAAAGTCACCGAGTTCCACATCATGAATAACATCACTGCGGTAAGTGTTTCTAAAGCTGTTGTGCAACCATTAAAGCACAATTAAATTAGTGAGATCATGAAGAGATAGTTAGAGCTGAATGGGATTATTGATATTGTTCATATTTGTTCATACACCGGGGAGCCAGAGCTTCGGCAGAGCTTAGCACGAGGAGCGACAAGAAATGACACATGTAACCTGGCTCATTACGAGGCTCGAAAACGCGGCTCCCTGCACTTCGAGAACTCTCTAATTAACACCTGGTATCTAGGCTGGAGGAGCGGAAACGTAAAAGCAACACATTGCAGTTTTACGTGCTTGAACTGTTTCTCTCCTGCCGGTGATTTCCTGAAGGTTGTGAAAATCAACAGCGACTGGAACGCACGGCTCCAACAGCTGGTAAGTCCTGGTGACTGATCATCTGTGGTATTCCATGGGAAGTGACATCAGTCGGCAGCATAGAGCCGAGCCAATGGAGAGAGAGAGCGGGAGCCAGGTCTGTTGCCAGTAGATGTCATGTTTCACACGTGTGTTGTAAAAACAATAATTTTATTATTAATGATGTGATTAAATAGCAGTTGGCCTGGGCTCAACAAACGGGCCCGATGTGATAATTTTATAAATAGACACAGTGGGAAATGAGAGGATGGCCGTACTGATGTGGATGTGGGTGAGAGGTTGAGGTTACGGTCTCTGTGTTTGTGCTGCGGAAGCGTGAGATAAAACAGAAAATCGCTAAGCTGGGAGAGACACTGCAGGAACCTCTAGCAGAAGGAGGAGAAGAAGAAGCCAGCCTCTCAGAAATAAAAGGGGGTGTTGAAAGTGTGTTACAGTGATCGTTTGGAGAGTTTACAACATTGCAACATCCCTCGGTGCTGGCGAAAGCCGATGTTCACGTCTCGCCCTGCTCCCATCATCCCTCACGTACCTCTTTTTGGGTCGTCTTCGGGGGTTTTCCTACCGTGCCGGTCATGTGTGCAGCTGGGGATGGAGGCCATGCAACGCTAATCCTCCTCCCCGGCTCAGGAAAGTACCCTGCCTCCCTGTGCAGAACGAAAACAACAAAGAGCTGAGTGTGGCTGCAGCCTCCGGGGTTCAGTGCACCCACCAGAACATGTCCAAGAGTCACAGCTTGCTGCTTCCTCCTACCCATCTATCCATGCATGACTCTCCTTCTCTCGCACGCCTTTTTCTCTTTGGCCCCCTTTTCAACGTATGAAAGACACGTATGATTGCAGACTACAGTGTAATATTCCTAAGCTTTGCACCAGAGATAGAGGACTTTAGAGAGTCAAATGGGAGGAATGGCACAAAAGGGAAAGAGGACGTGGTCAGGGTGGGTTCTATAGAGGAAGAGGAACTATTCCCGCTCGTATGACATCATGGGATGTGAATATACTGTATAATTAAAGGGATTCGTCCGCAACCCTGAAAGGAAAATGTAGCACCCTGTGTTGCCCAGTGTTCCTCTAAATGAAGAATTAAGTAGTCTGATGAACAAAAGAGAGGCACGCACAGGCTGTCCCCTACAAGTAAACAAAGGTGATGGAGATAACAGAGCCTTGTGTTTACCGTGGCAGAAAGGAGCATTTGTCCATATGTTTGGCCTGTCGCCAAGACGAACATCAAAGTCCCCAACAACTGTACTGCAAGGTAAACAGCTAAATATATATGGGCCAATGTAGCAAAAATTATGAAATGTCATATTGGTGCTATAATACACCTGCCAATTATTGTATACTGTGAAACTGGTTCATAGTGACACTGCTCCAGTATTGTTTGCAATACAATTTGCTATCCAAATGGACCAGAAACTGTAGCAACTTTTATGTTTTGGTGCAAGATTCATTCATTCATTTCCTTTTGCCCGCTGTTTGTAAATGTTCATAGGAGTCTTCAAAGGCAGGCACCGTCTCGTGGATTCAGGTGTCATTTCAGTAATACTGGATGTTACGGCGCAGTTTAAATTACGACGGGGGAGAAGTGCCCAATGGGTCCCAAAAGGTAAATCATCGGAAGTTACTTACCCAAGCAGGATTGGTGCTTTATGGAAAAGGTCATACTTGTTTAAAATCAGTGCGCTAGCACTGTGAGAGCCCAGCGCGCAGGTGTCAGTGAAGCAGTGTAAGAAGCCAATAATCCAGTCAGTCATCGTCTGCATTTTCATAACAATTTTAAACTAGAGTTGCATTTCCAGATATGGTTGTCACGCGTGAATCATCTTCATAAAGAGCGTCACTGACACTGACACACTGTTTAATAGTATAGATATAAACCCCAAACTCCTTGTTTAATGTGGTCTCGATGCCTCATCCATACGAGCAAGTTCAGTGTTGTGTCAGTTTTTAAAGGTTTTTCATTCAGGTTCAATGTGAGATTTGAGAAAGCTGTCTGACCTGGCACAGAGCGGATCGATTTACAAAAAGAGAATTAAAGATATGTATGTCTAACACATTTCCCTAATGTGTGTGTAGTCATGTTTATGTCTACATAAATACACATGTATGTATGTATGTTTATGAGCCTATATATTGTTTTAGTGTGTGGGTACGTCTATAGATCTTTGAGCGTGCATATATGCATTATTAAAGTATTTATTTATTTGTTTTAATTCATTTTATCTGATTTATTTATGTTATTATACATTTTGCCCTTGATCAGAGTGGGTGGGTGGACTGATGTTGTTTACAGTTCATTGTTTTACCATTTGAGAAAACAAAAACATGCAAATAAAGTGCTTAAAAAAAAGGAAAGACGAGACAGGTGTGACACAGGGAAATTGACATCTTCCGGGGAGGTGGCCTGACTGAGTCCTCTATTGTTGATGCATGCGCCTTCTAATGTCATAATTGTCTTTCAGGCACTGGTTCAGGTTACCCAAGCTCACCTTGCACTGTTTAGAAATCCCTCATATCCTGGAGATCAATATGCTCAGACGAACACATTGTGTGCACACATCTGTATTGTGAACACAACTAATCGGAGGACAGAGGATCCTTGTGTTTGTGAAGATCCTTCACCACTTGAGAGGCTGCAGAAGGGAAATTCTGAGAAAAGTCATTGGACTGATGTTTCTCAATAGTTAGGTTTGGTCCAAGCCAGAAAGAAAAAAAAGGCTGCAGGCTGGTGCCAGTGACTTCCTGGTTTTGATAATGTCAGTGAGGCGGCGACTCCAGCGAGCGCTATAAATGTTTAACAGCCTGAACTGCAACAGGTGTGAGAAAACACACAAGTCTAATACGGTCAAATGAAAGCTGTGACGAGAACGTCACCCTCACATTTTCCTGGAAAATGCAGCAGTGCTGCTGTGGTTGTGCCGTTGTAACCAAAAGCTGCGTAGTTTTACCAGAAATATCATGGGGGGGGGGGGGGGGGGTGTTATTTATGGGGGCGTGGGGGGTGGGGGGTGGCTGGCTTTCCAACAATAAGTGTGATACCAGAATGAGACACCCATCATTTTAATAAATGTCACCCACTGACACGTACTGACTCAAAGATGGGGGGATATTATGACTTGATTTTAAAAACAAATGTCATGCGAAGACATTTCCTTATATGTCATGACAGAGGTGGTTATGCTTCATTAATAATTCACCATGAATTCAAAGCGCTTGCCCCGAATGGATATACATCCTGTAAATCACAGTGCACTTCAGAACCAGATGATCTGCGGCTATTATTATTATTATTATTATCTTTGTTGTTATAAACTGCAGATTCTGTGTTTTCCCCACATCATTAAAGCAGAGTCCCTGTGATGCTGTGATGCATTGTTTGAAATATTATGACCTGCCTTTTCCCTCCATCCATCCATCCATCCATCCATCCATCCATCCATCCATCCATCCATCCATCTATCCATCCATCCATTATCTTACCTGCTTGGTAGGCAGTGGTCTGCTGGAGCCAATCTCCATTACACACAGGGAATCGACCCTGGACAGGTCGCAATTCACGCTCTACATTCACACTTAGGGGCAATTCAGAGTCTCCAATCAACCAAATCATGCAGGTTTTTGAACTGAGGGAGGAAAGTGGAGAAACCCCAGGCAGACCCCGGGAGAACATGCAAATACCATATGCGCCAGGATACAACCGCTATATACACCCTTTCTTTCTCTCCTCTTCCATCTTGGACTAATAATAATCTAAAAACGTGAGATAAACTATGTTCTCCTACACCGCAATGAACTTGAAAATGTCATTAGAAATTATTTTACTATTATAGGTCAGTATTAAAAAAAAAGATTTTCCACTCAATAAAATATGGAACAATTTGTGTGGGTGGGACATTATATGTTTGGGGGGGATCCCTAATATATCCTATATATTTTTAAAACTTCAGCATCTACTAAGTGAGTGTCATGTTTATGAGTGCAGAGCATATTTGTTTGCAGGGAGGTTGGCTGGCTACTGACAGAGTTGGTTGAGCACCCCCCCCCCTCTCTCTCTCTCCCTGCTCTCTCTCTCTCCCTCTCTCTCGCTCCCTCTCTCTCTGCTGTCCCTCTCTCCCCCCTCTCCCTCTCCCTCTCTCTCTCCCTCTCTCCCTCTCTCTCTCTCCCTCTCTCCCTCTCTCTCTCTCTCCCTCTCTCTCCCTTCAGCTGCCGCGATATTTTCCAGCTCTGGAGCCTCAACCGCACAGCTCGATCGATTCGCATTGATTGTCCCTGACGAGCTGCTCCACTTTCTAGCCAATGTCAGCCAGTCTGCGATCGGGAAGGAGAGAAATGAAGGAAAATCTCTGCCGCCCTGGCGGTGTCATTTCCACACACTTGGGCTGGCCGCCTGCCAGCAGACAGGCCGGCCCAAAGAGCTGGACTGGACTCTGGAGCCGGGCAGGGAGGAGGACTGTGCTCCCCAGTGGAGGGAGGGAGAGAGGGATCCGGGCTGAGACCATAATGTCACCATGTATATGGATTACATATATAGAAACAGTCGAGCAGTGACTAATTACTGCATGTATGCTAGTAATAACTCATGATAACATACCTGAATGATAATCACTATCATCTGAATAATGTATAATGGTATTATTATAACATGGTAATATTTATATATTGTTGGTTTATAAGGATGAATATAGGTAATACTTGATCATGCTGATCATTGGTGATGGATGTTTTTATTATGTTTTTGATGTTTGTATTTCATTCCCCATCTTGTTTTTGCACGTGATGAACAATAAACATGTTGAATCTTGAGTTCACCTGTAGGGACACTGTGCTCACAAATGTGGTGTTGGGAGGGTAACAGAAATTGTATCCTTTCACATATTAAGCAGATAGAGAGACAGACAGTAGATAGATAGATAGATAGATAGATAGATAGATAGATAGATAGATAGATAGATAGATAGATAGATAGATAGATAGATAGATAGATAGATAGATAGATAGATAGATAGATAGATAGATAGATAGATAGATAGATAGATAGACAGATAGATAAATAGATAAATGGGGAGGTTCTCATGGGTGAAATTCAGGCTCCAGATTATAGCATAGGGTGGAAAAACATAGTTTTTCCAAAAGCAATATGAAAGAATATCCTTGAGAGACAGCAGATAATCAATGCAGAAGTAGATATATCTTTAGTGGGACAAAGATTAATGAATGAGAAGTAGAAACAGCTGTGAGAGTCACAAAAACTACAGAGTGCAACAGTGAGGGATGGTGTATGTACACAGATAGCAGTTATATCAATAAAATAAGAGAAGAACAAGCCCTAAAGTGTAAATTGGAACATATTGTGTTAGATTACACAACACACTCCAAATGCTTTGGATTACTCCAAAACTGTCTTGACAAGACTGCCATCGGCATCTGCAGTGGTTCTCACTTATTCTAAATAGCTCCCCTCACTTTCACTGGAAACAGTCAGTCAAACAGTCAGTGTAAAATACAGAGAAATAAAAGATGCAAAACGGCAACCTGGCTCTTCATGACTTCTGAGAAAGGAATATGAAATGTTAACATAACATATGGACAAGTCAAGCCATTTGTACCCTGCCTACTGCTAATACTTGAGTGGGTCTGTAAAGACGATAATCCAGAATGCTAGTAGTAGACAGTTAATAGACATTAGATAATAGTAATGATATTTAATCTATTAATTTCAAAAGTCTAACTGTATTTCAATTACTGCCTTTAAATTGTAGCTCTGCTACATGTAGTCCAACACTGCTCTCATGCAAAAATAGATAGTAAAATCACATATTAATACAATAATTGTGTGCTAAAGACTTCTGATTTCTGCTTTTGCACACACTATTATATGGTATTTCCATATCACACAGTATATGTTCTATCTCAATTTTCCTTGCTTTCTTTCATATGTATCTATTTATATGTAGTCATTATTTTTAAGCTAGGACTCCTCCAGTGCATCCGTTATGTTTCCTGCTTTATAAACAATGGTGTCAATATGTCAACAGTATGTGTGCTGTTCTCGATAAATGAATTAGCAAAATAAATACATGAAATTGGCTCAATGTGCCTGGTGTTCTCTTGAAGCTTGGGTAATGATGAAATCAGAATTTCAGGTCAATGTCTTTATATAATATGGTATAACAAGAAGAACCCTTGGTTGGCTTAAGCACAATAGCAGAACAATGGAAGAACGACTCAACAAACAATATGTAGAAGCACTAAGACAAGTGTAAAATGAAAAGACTGCACTTCTAACTATAAGATACATTGGTAGATAAAATATACTACACAAGTAAACTGAATTGATATGTAATACTGTTTATTTCAACTGGTGACCTGACCAGGGTGTACTCCCTGAGACAGGCACCAATAGACCCCCTGCAAGATATTGTATAATGGATCAGAATTAGATTTATTGCTTGGTGGATATACAACTTAGTTATACAGTTATGTTGAATGTGCTTTAGTGATTGGTACAGACAACATAATAATATATACTAATTACAACGTATTTAAAGAAATCCCACTCTGAAAGATAGTCTATTATCGGGTTTATTTTCAGTCAGCACATGTACACCATCTCTGCGAGGACACTGAATGTCTCATTTCGAGCGTTTTAGCGTGTGAAACGCATGGAAAGCCGCTCCGACCACTGATATAACCCCCTGCTCATTGTGCGCACCCACCGGCAGCTGAAACTCCACTTCGGTTTTTCCGCGGAGCTCCAAAAATCTATGAAATGTGTTTGCATGTTCCTCTCTGCAAGCGGGGATGTAGAGGTGGGATCGCAAGGACCGAGAAAGCTGGGGGAACCCACGCGTTCAGCCTCAGAGAAAGTGCGCTGCTCTCTCCTTTCACAGGAACATTTTTTCTTTTCCACATTTCTTATTAACAGCCAGACACTGTGGGATTGTCTTCCCGGAGATTAAGCTTTTTTCCTCCCCTCTCTGCCTCTTTTTTCTTTTTTTTGTGTGTGTGCGTGCGTTGTGTGTGTGTGTGTGTGTTTCTCTGTGTGAACCATTCAGGCTGAGAGAGACCGGACCGGACTGTGGGAGCCCTCCTCCTCCTCCCCTTCTCTGCTCGGATCTGCTGCGGTAGGTGCGAATAATGATAATAAAAGAATTTATGTATAAAAACCTGCAAAAATAGGCAGATACGCGGAGAGAGGCAGGACGGGGGTATGGGATGAGGGCTTCATGTGCGTGTGTAGATCATACTTTGTGGAAGTCTGCTGAAAGTTGTCATCTCCTTGTGTAGGATCAAGTTGCGTCAGGGTAGATCCGTGTCTGCGAGCCCGGCTGCAGACACCTATTTCCCTCCACGTCTTTAGAATAACACCTACTAATGGATATGCAGCGATGCGGGGGATTTGATGCGAGCCAGTCCCTCCTCGTGTGTCTGGGCTCAAGCTTTTATTGTGAATCAGCTGTTTAATGATGCGCACCAAACTTGACGCTCAAATCCAGTTATAATGAAAGCAAAGGAGCGGCGCGCGTTGGAGCCGGGTCATGGCTCAGCCTTTAATAACGACAGAGTCTGTTTTCGCACTTTTGATTTCACCGACAGACACTTTTACGAAGGGATTGATACGAAGGGATTAGATATTTATCAATTAGAAAGTTCGAGCGCCCGTGCCAATAATTCACAGTGGTTTGTTTCTACCCCCCTGGCTCCAACTTTTCTCTTTTTTTCCCCTCCCCTTTCTTTCTCTGTCTCGGTCGTTTTTTTCCCTGTAAATTTTGGCGTCCACGCAGGCTAATTAAGGAGAATGAGACACAGCAGGTTGCGGACAATGGATGGAGCCTGGAGTCTAATTATTGTCACCAGGCTTTTTAACTTCCTCTGCGTTTGCGCGTCTGCGTGTGTGCGCACCTCGGGAGGGGGGGGGGAGGAAGAGGAGAGAGGGAGGAAGAGGAGGGAGGGAGGGGACGGGGACGGGAGGGGAGGGGAGGAAGAGTGGCCCCCGGTAGACGAGCACGCAGAGTCCGCAGACAGTGCGTCTGCACCGGGGGAGTCAGGGAGGGAGGGAGGGAGGAGGACAGGAGAGGGGAGGAGAGGGGAGGGATTATTTGCATCGTGCAGGATTTACGCGTCCTCGCGTCTCCAGACGTGCAGTCAGCAGCTCCGGACTTGATGTTTGCAAACGGTGCAGGAAATAGGACAGGATTTCCTGTCTCACCTCCACTCCCCTCAAACACTAGCTTTAGGGGGCGAGAAAAAAAGAGACATACCTGGTGGCACCTGCGCGCCAGTGACGTCAGAGAGGGCAACTTATTCACTTATTCCAGAGCAGTTTCTGTTCAGCCCGTGTATGTATGATGTGAGTCAACAATGCAAGGGTCCATGCTCGGGTCTCGCGCGCAGACACACACACGCACACACACGCACACACACACGCACACACACACACACACACACACACACACACACACACACACACACACACACACACACACACACACACACACACACACACACACACACACACACACACACATAGACAGACACAGACAGACACAGACACAGTCTCTGACCAAATGAATTTATGTGTTTTGCTGACCTCTTAAAGGGGACCTAGAACAGCTGGATGGAGTATTTCACCTTCGTCTCTGGTTTTAAACTATGGAATACTGATTTAATATGAAATGCCTCAGGTGCTGCTTTGTATTTTCTTTTTCTTTTTCTGGACTATCATTGTTTCTCTTGTTTCTGCAAAAAAACAAAAAAATAAAAACAAATGCAGATCATGCTTATATGGCAACCACACCATTGATTAGCCATCTTAACTGACACTCACATGAGGGATCATGTGACTCAACGTTCCTTGGCAAAACAACAGCACTTAGCAACTTTTGTGCAAATTAGATGGTAATTGGGGTGATGCAGCTATGGAGGCATAAACACATCCAGTCTTAAATGAGGGGGAATCAGATGCTGAGAAAGAACCGGGAGCATGTACAGTCACATTTCACCAGTAACGTAACCAGTCTGCTGTCTCAGAGTCATGTGCATCTATTTACTTGTATACATTAACGGAGGCAGGTACATGAAAACTGTTTTCAGTATGGTTTAACATCACCCTCATATTTTACACATCACATTCTGTCCTTGTTCAGATTTGCCTGTCTTACATTTCAGTATTTGAAATGTAAATATGATTGAGAATGTGGTGATGTTTTTGGATCAGCTGTGCATCCTTGGCTGTGTAGACACGATTCAACAAAGCCAAGCTAAAAGTGGCGTTTCATCCTAGCTTCCCTTTTAAGTGCACCTAACTTGCACTGTGGGGACCAGTCAGCGTGTGATGAATATCTAAACCCTCAGATTTCTGGCAGGTTTTTATTATTTTCCTGTTTACATTGTTGTTGTGTCTGAGCTGGCACACCAGCAGAGCCAAAACAATAGGGACTATAAACACACACAGGCCCTAAATGCTTCGTCCATTTCTCTATCACCTATTGATCAAGCTATGAACCATCCAACCGTCCATCCACCCATTCATCCATCATGACGTCACAGGCGTGTGCTGTTGTTTTTTTTTTTTCAACTTCCTTTTCATGTGTAAAATCTGCCTTGTGATTGTAAATCAAAGAGCTATTAAAAAAATCAGTTTGAGGTCATGGTTAAAGTTTGGTGCCATCACTGTACAAGCTGAGAGCAGCGTGTGAATGTTAAACGAGCTGTTCATGCTCACACAAGTATCATTGTGCTTACGACATTCGCCCAGCAGCACTGCGGCTGTTAGGAAGTACTCATCAGTTTTATTGCTGCCAATGTACATTATAATCTGTTGGAGCACTATTTAATTCACTGGTAGCTTTTCTACAAAATAATAGACCCTTGATTGATATGTGAACACCAGCATTTGCCAGTGCTTCGCTGACTGAATTGTATTTGGGTTTATGAATGAAGTTGCAACATTTTGGGCCCTGAAGGCTGATGAAGATGTTATGACCAGCTGTGTTTCAAGCGCACACTATACATGTAATAAATATGGTCATATTGGTAGCATGTGGATCAAAGAGGATGTTTTTGGAGAGAATACGCGGTATATTACAGCCACTCACAAGTCAGTACACAAGGTGTAGCGCTAACAGCAGTCTAAAGAGATAACCTGCTGCTACTTCCTGGTGAGGACACCTGACTACTGCTGCTCACTCAGAAATGGTTTGGCATGCAACCCCCTGTGTAATAGCATTTAATGTGGCTCTTAGTCTTCCCTAACCCTCACCCTATTTTGTGCAGATTTAACAACACAAGATGTGTTAACTGTTGAGCTTCAGAGCTGCTAAGCTAGCTAACAATCTTCTAGCTTTGGTCGTTGGATTGGATATTGTTTTCCTGTTTCTTTCAAAGTCCTTGATGCTGAGATTAAATATTCATAGGTATAATTCAACATGAGTATATTTACGATGAGTATATTTACCATGTAGTTTGGTCTATAAAATATTGAGAATATGGATGAACCCTAAACTATGTTGTTTTGTCTACATTTGAAAGATATTCAGATTGGTGTCATAGAAGGCTGAAGAAACATAATTTGAAGTGAAATAATCGTGTTGTGTACATATTAGGCCAGTTTGAAACTGTTTTGAGGTGATAAGGTGAAGTAACAAATACACAAAACACAAGAACTGAGTTTGTGAAAGGGGATCAATAAGATATCCTGTAGAGCGGGAATATCTGTATAATACACACCTCATATCACACTCACTCTGACACTCTTGTCTTTTCTAAATTTTGCATTTCATGAGTCTGCACCGAAGTTTTTCCACATGCTCACATTGACCCAGGAGCTCCACTGCAAAAGCACCCAGATTGGGTTCCAAGCACTTAGGAGATTAATGAAAATTAACACTCATATGTCAATATATCAGCCTGTGAAAATTTGTTCATCTCGTTGAAAACCAGGGTTTTAATTTCCCAGCTTCTGCAGGAAGAGAGGCTGCTGTTTGCGGAGGCTTTGTTCCGACCGCTGGAGATCAGAATTGATTGTCAAATCGTATCTTTAAGACTGTCCTCGCTTCACTGTTGTTTGCGAGTGATCGGATCGGATTTGCGTGTCCAGACATCACCAACCTGTCTGCGGGGGTTGTGACAACCTTGGCGTCACTTGCCACGCACAGCGGCGACGCTGCTTCTTGACATCAGCGTTTTGTGCTGCGTGTGAAAAGACCGTGTGAAATCTGATTTGAGCGGCCAGACCATCTTGACTGAGACGCATCTGTAGAAATTCCATTGGAGTCACATTTCAAACCACGTCCAAATATGGATCTGATTTGCAAAAAGCAGATTTCATCTGTGAAATGCGATTTCACAAATGAAACTTTTCATTTGTGGGTTTTGGTGTCAGGGATAGTCTGTGCATGTATTTTTACTCTGCTAGACAAACAAGGTATTTACCTCGAAACGTTGTTCTGAGGCAAATTCAAGGTTGGTCGATCTGTTTTTTTGTTGGCCAGACTTTTGAAAAAATAGTGGAGTCTATACAGTTTCTAAAGCGGACATCAGTCAGCTGTTTCAACAAAACAAGCCGGAATTAATGTCAGTAAAGTGGCATTATTGAACGATCAGCAATATTTATAATAACATCAATGTAGGTTATACCTCCTCAGGTGGGTCAATATTCGGTTGGCAACACGAAATGATTTATCGACCATTAAAACCGGAGTATTTGTCCAGCCGCCGGATTGAGATGTTAACGTGAGAAAAACAAAGCAGATTTATTCCAGGCATCATGATCGGGCATCGCATAAACAGATCAGAGAGTCGCACTGATTCACTAAACTGTTCCTGCTGCAGTTTTGGATTTACCGAAAACAAGAGGTTACCAATTATTTGTGTGTGTGTGTGACTCATGATTCGATCCGAGAAAGGCTTCACATGCGCGTTTGTTGGATCGTATCGATCAGTTGGTCCATTTATATCCAGATCTTTATCTCCGCCTGCTAATCCTGTGCAGCATGTTGTGTGCAGATAGAAGAGCAAAGAAAACAAACACAAAAGAAATATCCGGGGTGGCTGATATCTACACCTATTTTTTTTGGTGCTGAGCATGCTCGAGGTGCTAGAAATGTGACCGTTATTGGCCTTAATGTGGGACCAGTAATTACGGTGCCGTTGTCTGGCCAGTTCACAGACACCTGAGGTGCAGGACTTTAATATGAACCACGGCGTTACGTCTGCAACATCGCAGGGAAGTGAGTAAACATGCTTAAAGGACAAAAGAAAACACCAAATAAGTGGTTCCAGCCGTATGGGTCTCAGTGGCAGAGGCAGAGACAGTTCACGTGAGGACATCAACCTCTGCTGTAAATGTCGTGGTGGAGACATCTGAAGAGCCACAAGAGCCGAGGTCCAAGAGAGTGATTAGCCAAAGACAATACATCATACTGAGGCCTCTCGACGATGGAAAGAGTCTGACTGTGAAGGCAGAGAGGGGACGAGCGTAAAGCCGACACAGTTTCCTCTGCCTTCAGTTGTAGCACAACACAGCAAACAACAGTGAATTTGGAGCACGAGCCTTGTTTGACTTAGAGCACAGCTGTGAACCTGTTAAATACAAATCAGCGTACAATGGTCCATCATTTATAGATGGTTGAAAAACTGGTTGATTCATCCGTGTTTTCCGAATCAAAGCGTGTTGTCGAGAGCGTCAACTCTTGTGTTTCCAAAACTTCACTTGTTTCTCCCTCGCGAAAAACACTCTAAAAGCGCCTTAATGACTGACGCTAACTCAGAGTCATGCTCGTCACACCGATGCCCGTCGCCCCTACAACGCTCTCCGTGTCAAATGTGTGCTTGCCTAAAAATCCCACTCATTTGTCGAATTATTTTTATTGACCAAACAGAAAGCGTGTGTGCGTGTGCGTGTGTGTGCATGTCAGAAACCTGGTCTCGTTCCCCGCCTGAGCTTCAAACACAGATGCTTTGTCACTGCGTTACCCCTGGGTATCAGCACGGGACGTAACGTGGACGAGCACCCTGTCTCTGCGTCTCTGCCCGTCTGAGGCCAGACACAGCGTCTTTGCACTCGGCGCTCTGGGCAGACGAGGCCGGGCCGGCGTCACGGCGTTATCATACACAGCAGGTGTTGCTGGGACTGACGCAAAGTTACTCAGCGGCATAAAGAGTATTGTCACATCCGTTTAGGGGGAACAGCGCGCAAATGTCATTCTCATTCGAGTGGCTTTTCCTTTTTGGAGAAAGCAGCGGTATCACCAGCAGGTCAGCTGAGATGATAGTTGAATTATTATGTCACAGCCGATCTGCGCTGTTGTCGGGACCGTTTTCAGCGCTGCTTCGGAGCCGTCTCGAGAACTAATTCATTTCAGCTATTGATAATACGCCAGTTCGTTAATTACGTGGCGCACTCCAGTCTTTTAGCGCTGCTACTGTGTTTAGAGCATTGATGAAGCATTTGGATCAGAGCTGGATATTCTCCCGGCCTATGATTAATCAAGATATAGTGCTGATGTACAAGCAGATAGCCACATTTATTTTCGGAGATGCGCAGCTGTTTTATTGCGTAATTTTGACGAGGAGACGTTAAAATCCGACATAAAAAAGCCTCCCTTTTTAAAAAAAGAAAACAAAATAAAATAAATACAACTGATCAGTAGGTGCAGATTTTTATTTCAGGTGCGTTACTGCGTAATCCCTAACACATCAGTGACCATTTGCTGCGGCGTAATGCGTTTAAGCACAGCTGAGCAGAGATGCAGCTAGTTTGAGATGCTTATGGGAAACCGGACCCTGGTCAGTGCTGTAGCAGGAGAAACTGAAACTGGAGGGCTGAGGGGCTGCGGAGCTGGCTCTGGTTCGCTGGCGCCACATCCCCCTGAGCTGGTGAGAATGTGGGGGCTGTGCTCTTGCCTTTGAAGCTTTACCTCCCACTAATTCTGGCCTTCCAATTTCCACACACTGCACAGACACCCCCCCCTCCCCTCCACCACCCCCCACCCCATCCTCTTCCCCTCCCTCTCCCTTTGTTTCCCTTATAAGGACTGGCCCGGCCATTTCCTCAGCTTTTCTGTGGGAGGTGGTTGGCTTGTTTGTGAACATGGACAGGTCAGGAGAATAGGAGCATAGTTTTTCCTCTCATAGATGAGCAGTCACAGGAATCTGGTGTTAAAAGCCGGCGGATACACGTATCCCCGTCCACTGGGGTCTACCATTATGGACCTTTACCAACTCTCCCCTTTATCTCTTGTTATTGCATATTAATCACGCAGGTTTGGTCTTCCAGACCAATTTAAGAACAGAAAAATAAGTTCCTGACAAAAACGGTGAATGAAAAATGGGCTCCCTTTGTTTTGTCTCATTCGTTTCAGCTTGTTGCGTGAGAAAGTTTAAAGAGGGGACTTACATTTATTATCTCACACTCTGTATCACAAGCTTCTCCAGTCAGATCGATGAGTGCTCAATTGTTAGTCAATAAATGCAACATTTCTTAAAGGACTGAACTGCAGTCGGGGCGATACAGTTCATTTAGGCTTTCACTTTATGTACGACTGGTTTCAAATAGAGCTTTTACTTGTTTTAAAGGGACATAAGACATGAAGGGGTTTCACAGGGTGTGAAAACTAAAGGCTATTATACCACATGTACTTACCAATCTGTGGTATTTATCACTATTATTTAAGAGCTATAGGAAATATTAATCTAATCCTAATAAGATTAAATCAGATTTCACTATCAGGACATTAAAATTTCTGAAATCCTGTTAAAGCATTTATTCTACCATAGTCACATATCGGCTCAGCCCAACTACAAATAGAATGAATACCCCTCTGTCAAAATACTGTTCAACTCCTGCACATTTATTCTTCACAAGTCATTTGTTTTGCTTTGACAATGTTAGGCCCTTGACCTGGTAATGTCTTCTCTTTGCCAAACAATCATAGAAGCTCCAGGGAAGTCCAGAGTTTTATTTGTTGGTAGATGTGAATTAAAGGTTTTTTTGTTTAGGAATTTTTAATTACAGCTTGAAGACCAAGTCAGACATGCATTTCCACCTCGGTGTGCACAGTTTTCAGTTTTTCTTCTCACCATCTGTGGTATATTAGAGCAGCACTTGTAGGTGATTCTACAATGAAAGCAAGTTTAAGGTAAACCTACTGAGAGTTATCACCTGAGTCATCCTGTGCTATTCAGAAAAGTCAACTTTTTTCAGCAAAATTACTCTAAATACCTCACCTTATATTACCTGCTCTCCACAAATACTGTCGGGAGGGGGGATCGTTTAGCAGTGTAAGAGACAGACCTTTACTTCAGCAGAGACCAAAATGGAGCCAAAAGAGAGTGAATACTGCACTAATGGGTTCACCAGGTGGCAGGAAACACGACTCCAAATGACAAAGCTGCTCCCTCGCTGCTGAATGTGTAAACACGTTTGCTGTATCAGCTTTAAAGGTGATGACCTGCCAGTGCAGAGCTCACAACCTGTTTATCTTGAACCCAGTCGAGTCTCCGAAGGTTCTGGTTGCATTTGGCCCGAGCCGGGCCACCAATGAAGAGGGAAAGCTGGACATTGTTTGCCTTGAAGTGCTCGAGTGTTTGGGTGAAGTGATGGGTAATTTCGCTCTGTCCTCTCCCTGTGCAAAGGTTCCAGATGGCCCATGGAAGAGCGTGGATGAGGCCTGAGCTGTAGTGCGGGCTGAAGCCTCCGGGGGCCTGCCTGTTGACGGCCGGCCTGATTGGTCCAACTGAGGTGAGGCGCCACTCTCGTCCGCGGCGCAGGACGGACCCAGGAACGGTCTTTGCTCCCCCTCCTCGCTCACCCCCGCCCCCTTTCCACCCTCACCCCCGACCCGGGCACGTAAGCTCCGGACCATGTCTAGCGGGCTGTCGGAGGGGAGCCGGACAGAGGACCAGGAGCGGAGCAGCTGCAAACAGGACTCTCCGGTCGTAGAGCGCAGGAACCGCAGTGGCATCATCAGCGAGCCCCTCAGTAAGAGCCTTAAGAACTCCCGCACCCTCTTGCAGTACACAGCGGTCTCCTCCGCCGCCACCAATGGACACACGAACAACAATGAGACTAAGAGCCACTCGGCCAAGCCTCAGCCGCCCCCGCAGCCCCAGCCCACTGTCTCAGCACTGACGGCAGCCAAGTTGGACCGGACCCTGGAACAGGTTCTGGAGGGACAGAACGGCCTGCTGCACTTTGCCCAGGCAGCAGCGCTGTTAAAGCGGGCCGGTATGGAGCACATGCTCCTGCCTGGGGGCATGGGAGTGGGAGTTGGCGGCGGAGACGCCGGCTCGGGGGCTAGCGATTTGGAGGGTACGTCTGTCACGGACGCCGTAGGTGGTCCCGTTGACTTCCCATATGGAGTAGGGGGTGGATTCCCCTTCAACCCGGGGCTTTTCATCATGACGCCGGCTGGAGTGTTTCTGGCGGACAGCGCGCTACACATGGCCGGCCTGGCCGAGTACCCGGCGCAGAGCGAGTTGGCCTCTGCCATCAACTCCGGTAAAAAGAAGCGAAAACGTTGCGGCATGTGCCCACCGTGCCGACGGCGGATTAACTGCGAGCAGTGCAGCAGTTGCCGGAATCGCAAAACGGGCCACCAGATCTGCAAGTTTCGCAAATGTGAGGAACTGAAGAAGAAGCCGTCTGCTGCTCTGGAGGTAAGAGGGTGGTGGTGGCGATGCATCGTTGTCCTTCTTTAAGGTTCACTTGAGGTTAAATAAAAAGCTTAAAGGGATCTGGTCTAAAGACAGGGTCTCTGTGGGGTCTTAAAAAGCATTCAAATCAATTTTGGGAAAATGAAGGCCCTTTAAAAGTCATAAAAAGTCTTAATCATGATTTTGTGAGGTATTAAATTGTGTTGGTATTCAAGCTCTTTCCACATAGACTGCACAAAGTCTGGTGTTTTTTATGGTCACTTGTGGTGACCAAAGGTATATTTTAGTGAATTGTTCCTTCTCAGCTGATCTTATTTCAGTTGTATGGTTGTACTCTACTACAGCCTTATAGGAACTTAAAGACGTGCTGTAGATTACAGCTTGCAAAGTCTTAAAAAGGTATTGAAATGCACTTAAGGATTCTGGGAGATACCCTGAAAGAGCTGCTACAATACATGAGCGTTATGTGTCTCCTCTACGTATGCAGGGAAACGAGGCAGACTGACAGAAGCTTGATCTCACATTTGGAGGGGATCTACAGTGGCGAGTTGGAATAGTTTAAAAAAAAATTAGGCGATCCGCAGACATCACAAACAGATTTCAGCTTCACACTTGAAAGCACAAAAAAAGATCTTTTGATTCGCACCTGAATGTCATTCTGCTTTGAGGGAAATTGTGCAGGTGGGCTCTTTGGTGGGGTGATGGCTCCACAAGCAGAGAAATGACAGGTGGTGAGGAGTGTGGTGGGTATGTGCAGGGTAAGCATGCACCACGGGGGTCTCTTTAATCTGTTCACCAGAGCCGCGCAATCTCCCATTCTTCCAATGGTAAGGTTAATTCACCAGCTAAAACATGATATTGTTTAAGTTTTTTTTTTCCTCTTGCCTCTGTCAGCACCGAGCTGCACAGACTTCCTGTTCTGGTCGGTCACATGTTGTCCTCTCACTTACCTCGGCATATGTTGATATAGCAAAGTAATGTAGAGCCGTGTGTGGAGGCAGAGATTGTGAGTATGTGTCTGTGGGTAAGTGTTCACGCGTGGGTATATTTGTGAATGTGTGCGCATGTAACAAGGTCCATCTGGCCTCGGAGTCGTCATCTGGAGCACCAGGTGCCAGTGTGGCACATGCCCCCTACCCTACCCCACCCCACCCTCCTCCTCCTCCTCCTCCTCCTGCCCTCTTCCTCCTCCCCCCTCCACTCTTCGCTGCTGCTGTCCGTCTCTCCAGTGACGCTCCGGCTCGGCTCCATACTTCCTGTCTGCTGCCACCATCACACTCGCCCGGGCCTAGCTAACCCCGGCTGCGAGGACAGAGCGAGCAATCATGAAATCAATTCCAGCAGATGTTCCATCTCAAAGGAAGTAAACTTTGGAGATCGATGGGTAATAGTGTCACTTTGGCATTACATAATAAATTGATAGATATGTAACAGAGTGCGAGCGTGAAACAGTGGAGAGGCATCTGGTCTAATTGACGCAAACTGGGGTTTCGCTTCAAACTGCTAATGGCTTTACTTCTTTCTCTTTCTGATGTTGATTGGGGGTGACAGCTTGGCCCCTGGTTTGTTGGCTGAAAAGCCCCATGTGCTGACTTTGGCCGTCCACAGTGAAATGCTCCTTAAAGGGATAGTTGGGCGTTTGGATGATGCTGAGTGATACAAACACAGGACAGAGTGATAGATGCTTTGATATTTTTAAAAGTCTGTATCGTGTTTCTTTGCACGTTTCAGCTTGTTAGCTGGAAATTGGATCATGAGTAAATAGGATTTTTTCTTTTTTTTTTACATCAACAAGCTAAGTAAGACTGTGTGACTCTCGTCTCTCAGGGCAAAGGAGGAAAAAAGTTATTCTACAGTTGCAAGGTTCGGGAAATGCAAAGAAAAGTCATGAAAATTTAACCAGCACGCCACAGTGTGCTTCGCTGGCTTTGACCATGATTTTTTTTTAACTAACCCACACCCTGCTGTTGTTGTGTCCAGCCGAACCCTCGGTCTAATCACTGCAGCGTCTTAACGGTGATTTGTAACAGTTTTGGAAGGCGCAGACAAATAATGTTGCCCCGCCGATGGAGGAAATACATCTCTGTGTCGTTGTAAAGGGCAAACAACCTATTTTGTTGTTAATTTGGGTTCTTTGGCGTGCGTTAGGTAATCCATCACCGTGCACATCACGCCCGGTTTAATTGTTGTCAGAATCACATTGTCGCTGCGTTGCAAGCACAGCCTGGTGTGAAAAGTCTACGTGCCATCACCGCAGTGCCGCTCTACGCCCCGCATCCCCAGCCATTCATTTAGCTTTGTTTGTGAACCCCAGTTCACATACGCCTAGTCCTGTACGCTTCTGATAGCAAGTCGGGTTCTGACAGTTTTCATCACAAGTAGATAAACAAGCGACAATAGCAACCAGAATGCAGAATTGGAATAAGGGTTGCAAGTGGTGATTAAAAGCGTCCACAGTTTGGTTCACTTGAGAAAAATGTTGTGTTTGATGTATGGAATGGAAGGATTAGCAGTCTCGTCGTCTTGGGCCGCTGCGACTGAGAAAATAACCTACTTTGTCACAAGTTGCGAATGGGGCTGTCGGAGCGTCAGCGTGTCGCCTTTCAGCGTCGTATTGTTCAGTCGCGAGTTAATGAGAGGCTTCATTTGTCCCTGTTTATGATTCACCAGAATGCTGAAGCGTGTCAGGCTGCTATGTAGGTGGTGGGGGCTCAGTGTCTCAAAGAGAAAAGGAGTTTAATTTTAATTTCTGATCTGCAGTTGATGTTGTCATGGCAGTTAGCCTAATACCGGTCGTTCACACCAATCATGCCAAACCCGAAGGGACTTAAATATTCATGACTGTTGATGTTGATATAGGTCATCATGCTGCTCATAACGTCACAGTCTGCTGATATTGGCCACCTCATACGAAAGAAACTCCAGGGTACCATAAACCTGCCAAGCCGCCAAGTACCAAGTATAATAGCAGCCTGATTATTGACATTAGTAATTGAATGTACTGTAATTAAACACATTCTTCCCTTAATTTATTTAATGTGCCCGTCGAGTAATTTGCCTTTTTACCTCGGTCTTTGCTTCAGCTTCATTTCCTCCCGCACATTTGGACAAATGAATAGTGTTGAAAGATAATGTGAGTGATTTTTAAGGTTTGCTGTGTGGCAGGATGTGTGCGTTACACCTCTGAGCAACAACCTGGGTGGAAAAAACAGCTGCGGGGCCTAAACGTAGCCTGAACCGGTCCATTCGAGTCGCCCTGATGTTTTAAGCACTGGATGTGAATACATTAATGATCAGGGTCAGGTGCACGGTAGGCGTGCAAAAGAGATTGAATTCGACACTGCGTGAACAAATATGCAGTGTCTATTTTGGAGAGCGGAAAGTTTCCGCAGTGTCACAGACGCACTCAAGGTCTTAGGTGTGAGATTGCCATGGGAAAGGCAAGAAACGCTCATGCCAAAGTGTGCAGTTTCTGCACGTCTACCCACACAGAATGCATGAATCGAATCGTGACCTCAGTCACCTGACAACCCACCGCATGAAGAAAGAAAAAAAAAAAAGAAAAAGAAAAGAAAAACTTTGTGACTGAGTAATCCCTGTAATATTCCCGTGATGTCGCCTAATAAACCTAACGGTCTTATCCTGATTCTCTGTGGTGCATTCTGGGCATCTTTGCTCAATGAAGCCGGCAATTTTGACGCCGTAAAGACCGTATTTTAAGAATGATTCAAAGCATCAATGCATCGCAACACAGCTGACAAAATGTTAAATACATCTTGACAGTAGTTGGGTTTCCCGATGCCAATATTCTCGTTCAGTCAGCAAAGCATCAAAGAGGCCTGCAATCTGTTACCTCTTTGCCCCCCGAATGTGATTTTCCTGCACACATGTTCAGATCTCTGACAGCGGTACAACATTTTCAATTTGGCCTGCTTTTTATTTGTCCTCGTGCACTCATTCGCTTGCCATCAGCAGTCTAGTAGTTGTCTCAAATGGCTCTGTTATTAAGTCAACAGCTCTTGTTCAGCAGGTGATTAGATCAGAGAATACAGCCTGGGCCGCACTGTCAGTGTGCGTGGTGTCATCGGTACATACTAAATGTCAGAGGATGCGATTCATGGAGGATGTGCAGCGTCACGAGAGAAGGCGGAAATATCAAATATCAATTATATGCCCTACTAATGCTAATCATTTCAGTTTGCTCGTACGCATATGTGCGTGTACAGGTGTTACAATGCATTTTCTAGTGGAATTATTCTTAATGGATTCATTCAGTTTGAGTGGGTCCAAAAAATAGTAACAGATGTTGATCTGTGCTTGGCAAAAGGCCGAGATGAATCTCTCAGTTACCTGGTTTTGTTCACACATCAAAGATATTCAGGATGAAAAGAAACAACAAAATATTCAAATTTAAGAAGCTGATAACAGGGTTTTGTCTTGAAATCTTGGCAACATGCTTAAGAAAAAGGTCAAAGTGACGATCAATTATCAAAATAGTCACAGAGTTGGTTGAATAATCGGTTCATTGTTGCAGGTTAAGTGTGTATCTACACGCATGTCTATGGCCTTATTTGGCCTATATTTAATTTAAGGAATCAAATCTCTCTTTTACAAGGTTACACAATGACAGCAGAAGAGTCATGGCTGGACTCTGGACTTTTCACCAGTGCTTTGAATGGAACAAACGTGGCGATTATTCAGCGTTGAAGGTTTCGACTGTAGATCGTTGCACACATAATTTTCCTAATACCTTGAACCTTTCCTAACTCGTCTCTTACCAAGCGAAATATCTCATAACTACGGCTTCGGCGGGAGAAATTCCTGCGTGCTTTTCATCCTCTGCGTGCACTTGGTATTCGGAGGGACTCGGGGAGCACCTGTGCCTGTGGAGGAGATGGTTCACAGAGATCTGCAGCGAGCCTCAGCTGCGACTCCAACAGCCCCTGAGTGTCACATTCGCCTCCAATCAAAGACAGCGCGCCACATCCCCGTCTGCTCCTCCACTCCCTGCGCCGTCTCTAAAGGGCCATGACGTCTTATTTAACATGTGTCTCGCGGTCAGTTTGTCAGATGGTTTTGACTGCTTTTCGGCACGGCTGTGTCTCCACACACACACACACACACAGACACACACATGGGTGTGAGTCAGAGAGGACCAGATGAACCGCCTCGGCGTCATTTCTCCACATTTGCATCGAGGGTTATGTTGGTGTGCGTGCGCAGGAGCCTGTGAGCGTACACGCGTCGGTACACAAGTGCAGTCCAGCAGCAGCGTGCTTATTTTAAGGGTGTTGACGGTTTCCATTGAAAGCTCACGGCAGCTCAAAGAGGAGCGTAAAATTGGCAAGTGAGGGGGAGTTTGCATGCTGAGGCCTTTGCCACCTCATAGCTCACTGGCTGAAGATGTCTGGATTTATTCTGGGAATGCTACATTTGAGAGAAATAAGTGGGAAGGCAGCTCCTCTCTGCTCTATGTCTGAATACCCTCCAGTGGTGTCAGTCTCCGCGCGGCTGTTCAACACCGAGAACGAGAAGGAGAGTCAGGTTCAGGAAGTTGTAGTGTACCTTGTTTTCACTTGTATGTCATTGTAAGCTCAGGATCCACCGCGCCGCTGGGCTGGGCCCAAAATAGCTGAGAAGAGCAGCCGAGTTTTTTTGTCTTCGTCTACTTATAGAATAATATATTTTTCCGGCGAATGTCATCGGCCGCGTCTAAAGGCTGCGCCTCTCCGTCATCATACGCGGCTAATACCTAAACATAACGTCCATCGGGGGCCACTTTACCAGGATCAGACGTTGATATGTAGGGGGAGGGGGAGAGGGCGGTGGAGGAGGAGGGGGGGGGGGTAGCGTATTCCCTCGTGGTGTCTCCTGCCTCGCAGACACCGTACACCAAGCAGCCAGGACAGAAGAGGCTCATGCAAACTGACAGGCACGCAGACTGACACCGAGACACATGGACGTGTGGGCAAGTTGCTGGGCAGACAGAGGGATAAGTTGGAGTGGACAGAGGAGGCCGAGGAAGACAGGGGGTGAGAGAGAGAGAGAGAGAGAGAGAGGGAAATCGAGGCGAGGCAGCTGGGGTGTCGCCCCGTACTCTGACATCTGGATTAAACAACTGCATCCCCCCCTTCACTCAACGTGGTGCAGATCAGGTTCTCGTCCGCCCAGCGAGGGCAGGTTTGGTAATGTGCGGGTCAAAAGACGCCAGATGTCTGTAAAACTTAAGACATCCGTGTTACGGCGTAACGGAGGTACATAAGCAGCTGTGAACATGGCGTGTTTACAAGTTGGTTCACTATTAAATATATTGAGAAACTGTTTTTTTTTATGATGATTTGATGCAGCCCAGATAGATAGATGGATGGATAGATGGATAGATAGATGGATACTGACTTTATTAAGCCCTCGGAGAAGATCTCCCAGGGAGGTTCAACTTCCAGCTGCACCATAAGGTTGAAAAAGCACACAGAGTGCGAGGTGGAAAAATATTGAAATGAGGTAGACCAGAATACAAAAAATATACATATAATATACATAAAATCAGCAACAGTTGTGTCCAGAGTTGAGAGATTTTATAAATGGACAATTAATTTGTCCATTTGTTTTGTACAACTAATCAATTAATCAACTATTAAACAATTAATACCTATTTTTCGTTAGTCGATCAGTCGATTCTCTGCTCTCAGCTTGTTAAATGTTAATCATTTCAGGGATCTTTAGCTCCCTGACAGAAAACTGACTGTTATCGAGGTGAGCACAAAATAAAGGCATTTATAGGCCTTTGTTAAGCAGTCATTCATCATTTTCAAAGCTTTTGCATCATTTTATAAACCAAACAACGAGTCAGTAGTTGACAGATTGATCTAATACAAAAACAATCCCTGGTCGCAGCCTCACTTTAGCGGCAGCGTTGGACGGTCAGGCCTTATTTATCCCCACGTTACAGACTCGCAGCGCGGTTAGCACTAGATTAGATTTTGTGTGTAAGTGCGGCCGCCTCGCTACAAGATGCATGCGTCGGCGCCCGAGAGAGAAATCATATCACCGTATTTCCACATGAATCAAGCTCCTCCACTCCTGGAGCAGACTTGAGAGAGAGACGCTTCCCCGTTCAGCCGCACAAACAGCGCCAGTGTTTATTTTATGTCAGCTGGAGGTCACTGGTGTTTTCATTCAGTCCTTTTGCAAAAAGTTTACTTTCTCCCCGCTCCTCCTCCTCCTCCTCCTCCTCCTCCTCCTCCTCTGCCAGCAGCAGGCAGAGCTTGGTCCCACATCGCGCCCCGCTCTACGTGGAGCTGCTCGCATCCATTGTGCGTTCTCTCTCTCTTCCCCTCCCGTGGGTGTCGGCGAGGGAGCCGTATTGTCACGTCGCGATGTAAACAATTGTTTATGATGACAGGGCCGCGAGAACAATGGGAGGAACGCCCGGCGTTGCACCTAGCGGCACGTAGCGCGCTTAGCTAGGAAGCTAAGGGTTAGCTCATTCTGCGTTGCGTGGCGCGTCGCGCACCGCTAAGACAAATGCCTTGTTTGGAGGGAAAAAAAAGAGAAAAAAAAGGAAAGAAAACACACACATCCATCGATTTTAGTGATTGGCCACTTCACACCCACAGATCCCATCTGTTTGAACCTGTGCAATCAGGAATGTGTTTTTTTTTTTCTATTCCTGAACCGCTGCCATTTCTCCACTGATTGCTCATGTTTGATAATGAGGGAAGAAAAAAAAACAGAAAAGAACAGCGTCTACGGTTCAATCGAGGGACGTGTCGTTGTTGTTTTTTTCTCTCTTCTCCCCACGCATGACGTCATGGTCAGCGCTGCGCCCCCGACCAGGGTTTTGTGACATCTGCGGCAGCGCCAGATGTTGCTGTCTTCTTAGCAGCTGAGTGCCGTCGCAGAAAGGTCACCGCAGAGATGGATTAAGGGGCCGGCGACGCCTCTGAGTCACAAACCACGATCAAAACGTTGGCAGGATGTTGTCCGTTAACCTTCAGGTTTAAGGGTTCATGTCGGTACACGTCGGAGCCGGAGAGAGGAGCGAGACCAGTTTGTGTATACGCAGACACGTTTTTTTAAATGAAAAATGCAAAAACGGTCTGTTTGGTCCGAGCCTGCATCTGCATCTGTCAAACGTTGGAGAAATGGATATGAACTTTGAGAGTCGGATGCGAAGTGGCACATGCGTCTGCGGACTCCAAACAGCTCTGCGGTGAGCTGCGTCTCTGCTGTCAGAATTTCCCTGATTGAGTCCATTAAACAAAAGAAAGCGCAGTGTGGGATATATCTGGCCGAGATTACCAGAGCAATTACCTTGTTTGAAGCCCTTTTACCTGAAAAGGTGCCACTTTTGTCAACAGGAGTTAACTTTCAGAATGAAAGCAAAATGAAAGCTGCGTCGCGGCGGACCCTGCTGTCGCTCACTCTCATGTCCACGTGTGAACAATAGCGCCGAAATGAACGCTGTGCTGCTGATTCAAGGGTAGAGGTTTAGTTTAAGTGGGTCTGAAAACTAATTAGGTCTTGTCTTGGATTTCAAACAAACTTGTCTGAAATCTGCCCATGAGCCATCGTTGCTGATATAGAGGTTGTTCGTTTCCATTAGACAGAGACACTGTTGCACATCTGTAGGGTGCACAGATGTGTGGAAGTGTGTATCCTTTGACCCAAAGACGGTCCGTTGGAGCGATCCTAAAAATATGTTCATCTTGTCCAAGTCCTTCATCCGAGTATCTGGGAGTCTGACCCAATCTCCGTCCCTTTGTTTTTGTTTTGCTCAGTTAAATTTAGAGAGGATTTTAAAGTTTTCGGCGCTCAAGTAAACATGAATCGACACTTCGGTGCGGAGCATCTTCGTTCTATTTATCCCCGAGATAGGTGCAACCGTATGTGCATATTTGTGTTTTGCGCTCCCAGCACGCTCGGTTCCTTATTAAACCATCCGCCGTCGATTTGCTGCTGGAAAAGTGAGCCCTGAATCCGTCGTGTATGAGAATTTTTATTTTAACAGTCTCGCTCTTTGGTGTGATTTCGGGGGTGTATTGTGAGTGTCGGTTAACGTGCCACTGTGTGTGGAGGTGTGCGACTGTACTTGAATACATATTGGTTCGGTGTGAGAGTGTGTGTGGGTGCATAAATGTTTGCCGAGCTCCTCCTGCCTCGCTCCAGGCAGAGCTGGCTCACGGAAGAATCTGTGCTGCAGCATCGAGTTGCGCCTTGCAGGACGCCAGCCGCGCCGCAGCTCCAGGGACCCGGGCGGCTCTCTATCTCCTGACTGGCAGGCCGCTGCCGAGCCCTGCAGCTGCATGCATGTGTGCCACTCCTGCTCAGTGCAATCAGACACACAGATAAGCGCGACGAGAGATGGGGCCGAGGCGAGGAGGAGGAGGAGGAGGAGGACGGGAAGGGGGGGGGGGGGGGGGGGGGGGGGGGGGGGGGGCGGCATAATCATTGGCGATGGTGTGGGAGAGCGATGCGTGTGGTGGCTAAATAATAAATGTGGCATATCGGGTTTTGTGTGAAGCCAGGACTGAAGCCGGCTCCTGTGGTGGTGCTGAGGGAAGTGGGGTGGGGGTGGGCGGAGGGGTGGGGGGCTGTATGTAGAGATTTCACACATGTTCCTCATCCAGGGATAAAGAGCAGAATAGAAGCTGAGCCGTTAAATCGATTAATTATTTGACGCAGATCATTTAAGTCGTGTATCGACTCTAAGTGACGATAAACGTTCCACCTCTTTTGACTTTGAAGTTTCATGCTCTGGGTTGTTGACTTACTGTCTGTCGCAAACTGGGTTTTCTCATGGTTTGTTGGGGAAATGCATTACGTAGACCTTATTCATTGACCTGTCTTTACCTTTACCTTTTTATGCATGAATAAAAGCAACAATGTCAAAAACAGCAGATGAATCATTAATTTATGTGATCGTTTAGTTGTAGCCTTAATGTGTAATAACAGGAGAGCGACCCATAATCCATTGCTTCTTTGAGAGTGGAATGTGGGATTAAATTAGCTAAAAAAAGAGTCCTGCTTTACACTAATAATCCCTCTCCCGCTCTCCTCTCCTCCCCTCCCCTCTCGTCCCCTCCTTGTCTTCTGTTTCTCCAAGAAGGTGATGCTTCCTACAGGAGCGGCGTTCCGGTGGTTCCAGTAGGACTCTTCTTCCTCCTCCTCCTCCCTACCCAAAGCTCTGCCATCAAGTGCAATGCCAACTCCTGGATTGTCTCCGGAACAGACACTGGCTAATAAACAAACGACAAGCAACAGATAAAATTATTGAAAAAAAAAAAAAAAACAACAAAAAAAACACCACCACCAACAACAACAAAAAAACAAAACCGAACAACAACGACAAAAAAAAGAGAAAAAAAAATCAATCGGGTAATGGATGCACCTACTTATTCCTTGAACCAAAAATGAAGCGTAAAGAAAAGCATCTATGGCAATTTTCATTCCCTTTTCTATGTTTCCATTTTGGTACCTTTTGTCCTTTTTCCAGCAGGTTTTTTTCTGTCGCTTAAACATGGAACTGTTCATTGCCAGAAACAGAAATGACGGACTGAGTGTGGACAATCAACTAATTTCTGTGTTTGGTGTTAATGTTGTTCATGTGTGGAAAGATACAGTACTTGTGTAGAGAATGTAAATTTACAGCTATATTTCAAAACTAGTGGCTAATGGCAAACATTATTGTAATTCTTCACCATCATGTTACTTAAACCCTTGTCTATTTTATGACTCATCTCGTCGGGAGAGGGACGTTTTTTTCCGGTGGTCGTCCTCCAGAGACGAAGCTGACGTTTCACGATTTGTGACGCCGTGGATTTCGGATCTAAACGAAACTGAGAAGAAAGGAAAAAAAAAAAAAAAGTCACGTCATCGGGCAGATATCCAGAGACTCGTCACTGGGTTGAAGATGCTGTTCGCCAGAGCCGTCACTACTGTAATCTGCTCAATCAGCCCTGCTCTGCATTTTCCAAACTTTTCCTTTAGTGAAACTGGCAGCCTTATGTTACTGTGGCCCTACTGAGCATGTGCCAATACTGCTCAGGGCAAATAGCATTAAGAGACAGCACTTGCTCTGAGTCTACCCTACTGAACGCACTGAGACAAGATTACATTTTTTTTTTATTTGTTTGTTTATTTGTTATATTTTCATGATTTTGTTATGTTGCTGGTTAGCTACAGCTTTTAAAAATAACCAATCTTTGTATTCGTTTAGAAAATTGGACTGGTTTTGTGAATAAAAAGGAATGCATGTATTCGTGTCAAAATTTACAATTCTGATGTTTGTCTACTTGTCTATCTGCATGTTTTTTTAATTAAAAAAGAACAACAAAAGTAGCTGGTTTAACAAAAACAACAACAACAACAAAAAAAACATTAAGGATCTGAAATAAAACATTGTTCCCGTTGCTTTTCTAATTGGATGATTTTGGAGAAATTCTCAAAGGTTCTGACGCAGAACTCACTAAATTAATCAGGTGTTGGTATGGATCACCATGATGTCCTTGGTTTGACTGAGATACCTGTCTCACTGCCTATGTAATATCCTCCTATAGCGGAATGACTGATGGAGCCTTGCTATGCTAAAAAATGTAACCAAAATGATTTAAAAGATGGTTGAATAAGAACTATTTTGGGTGCGGTGTTTCTTCAAAGTGCATGAAACCTGCTGAAAATCCCTCTCCGGAGTGGCATTTTTCGCAGCCATTTTCAATCCTCTCTCTCTCTCCAGATCTTTGTGACATTCAGCAAACTCCATGACATTTACAGTCAGAAAACACAAGCAGGAAATCATTGATAGTCATGGATTACTGATGGAAAGGTGTGTCGCGAAACCCCAAAAGCTCAACGCAGCGCACACCTGATGGAGGGAGAGCACAGAAACATCACCAACGTGATGATACGTAACAGAAAAATCAGGCAAGGCGGTGGATTAGTGGTTAGCATAACGGCTAGAAGGTCTCCGGTTGGGATTTTGTGTGGCGTTTATATCCACCTTAATCCTTCCAGGTTTCCTCTCACAGTCCCAAAAACATGCACGTTTGGTTCAGTTGGGGACTACCTTGTCCCCAAGTGTGAATGTTGTGACCTGTCCAGGGTCGTTTCCCCGCTTTTGTCTTGTCTACTTCGCTGGATGAAATACCGAACAAGACAAAACACAATTAAATGCAAGGTTGTGTTGTTGGGAGGCAACAAAAAAAAAGTGTCGCAGACGTCCTGGTTGGACTGGGACGCGCTGGTTGTCCCATTAAGAAAGCTACTGTAACATTAGAAACCATGGCAACGACAAGCATGTCAGCGTGCAACGCCTCTAAAGTGTCCCCTGGAAACCATAAACAAAAAGTTTCTGTCCTCCGAAGCATTTCTCTATCGGGTTATTGCCCTTATTCACAGCAGAATTTTCTCTTATTTTCCTCTGTCAAATTGATGAAGATGTTATCTTGATTTATTTATGTGTGTGCATGTGTGTGTGTGTGTGTGTATGTGTGTGTGTGTGTGTGTGTGTGAGTCTGCGAGCGTGTCTCCTCCGATTGTGGTGCGTCGAGCTCCCCAGGTCAACGTAATTAAGGCGATCTGGAAGGAGCCCGGAGCGAGTTGCTTGTGTTTACGGCTGGACGTGTTGTGCATTCGCGGGGCGGAAGGCAGAGCGGGAAGGAGTGTGGATAAAGACACGGATAAGTAAAAGAAGGACTGGTTTAAAAAACCAAAAAATGTGGTCAATCTCACACGGGTCTTAGTGTAATTACTGATTCTAATGCCTCGGGTCTCTGACACCGGAGTGGATTTCCATTTCCTGCTAAGTGATGATTCTCACAGATTTTCTTTTTTTTTTTTTCCACATCTCTGTAGTCACTCTTTCATAACCAGGTGGGGAAATAGATGCAGATTTCTGCCGCAGCCGTAGCGCTGAGTGTTTTTAATTAGTGAATATATCCGCGGTGGAAAGGCCCAGTGTGGCGGGCTTGTGTACGAGCTCTCGCTCAGCTTGGAGAGCGGAGCCATATTCCCAGCATCCCCCCCGGTGACAGTGCTGGGCTAGTGCCATCGCCATGGCGATGTGTGTGTGTGTGTGTGTGTGTGTGTGTGTGTGTGTGTGTGTGTGTCGAGGGGGGGTGGCTGAGGCCTTTCATTATTAATGTGCACCGCGGCGTCCTTACCTCCTCTGAGCCCGCACAGCTCACTGCCTGACCTGCCATCCAAGGGAGAGCGAGGGGAGGGAGAGGAGGGAGGGAGGGAGGAAGGGAGGGAGGGAGAGAGGGGGGGGGGGACTGAGGAGGCAGAGATAAAGAAAGAGAAGTGAGCCAGAGAGAAAGAAAGAGAAAGAGACAAGCACGACTAGTGTCTAGTGCGGACGCGTGCGACTGTCACGCAGGAATTCATTCGTGTACTTTCACATTCGCGCCTCAGAGAGAGAGAGAGAGCGAGACAGAGAGAGAGAGAGACAGAGAGAGAGAGAGAGCGAGACAGAGAGAGAGAGACAGAGAGAGAGAGAGAGAGAGAGAGACGGGAAAATTTGTCAGATTGAGATTTTCAGTCTGAGCGAGCAGGGTTTTTTTCTTTTTTTTCCTCTTTAATGGGTGTGGCTCCAGGTGACTCCTGCCTGCTGAGGTGTAGCAGCCCAGGGGTTGGTGTGTGTACGTGTGTGTGTGTGTGTCTGTGCCTGTGTGTGTGTGTGTGTGTCACGTTGTGGTGGTTGTCTTCATGCAGAGGGGTGTACGGCTTGGTGAGCAGGCCTGTCACACTGGGAAAATCCTGGAATCTTATCACCGCCTCACAGACACTGAGCAGCACTGATCTACTCACCCTCATTGCCAGCAGACATGCCCTTCCCCCCATCCAAATGCCCCTGCACAGGCTGGCCCCTTCTCGGCTCGCTCGCCACCTTCTCCGCACGGGGAGATAGCAGGAACTGATGCGGTCCAATTGTTGAGGAGACAGGAATGCTGCTTGTAAAAATGAGGCCGACGGGAAGAAACGCTCGAGCTCTACCAGTGACCCTTGGTTTTTACTGCCTGGCTGTTAAACGTGGAGTGAAGTCACGGGCAAGAACGTGACGTGGTGTTTGTGGATATCAGAGAGGATGATTTATGCCGAGCTCTCGGGTGTAAAACAACCCGCGCCGGCGAATGCGAGACCATCTGCTTTAATATGAATATTATCCAACGGGATTAAATCTAAATGTCATTATGTCAGCGTGTCACAGTTTTTTCCTGTTCGGTGTTAAAAAAAAAAGGTGGAAAAAGTTGGTCTCATTAGGATTAATCTCCCTCGGTCCCCTCTCGTGTTCTACAAAGTGCTAACAGAACATTAAAGGTCATACATGGTGTCACTGTGTCACAATCCGAATGGCCTTGAGCCAGAGAAAATTCGTGAAATTAACATACTGTGGCTCCTATCAAGGCCCCAGAGCGCATTATATCAATCGCCATGATCAAAAATACAGATGTTGTCAGATTAACGAATAGAAAACCATAAAATAGTAAACGCTACAGGGTCACGGTGCTATTCAGGGGTAAATAAGCACCATATAGATGTAATGTGTAACATAAAGGCATTGCTTTAATGATACATATCCACAGCGTGCATGTGTAAACACGCGTTGCATCATCCCAGTGCCCTCAGTGGATCTCTGGGCCCAACATGTGAAACACTCGGCCTCGCTGTGAGAAAGCCCCGGCTCAGGGTTTATCTAGGAGTCATACGTCTGCGCTTGCATCAGACGCGTGTTTTCGTGCCGTCCCGAAACGCCAGCGACCGATCCGCTAAGTGAGAGCCACGCTGCTTTTACCCACAATGCCTCGCTCGCGCGAATGATGTCACAAGCAGAAACGCTGAACCGCGGAAATCAATGACGCCGATACTCCCGTTGACTATTGATCCGGTGAAAATTGGTGCATTCTCCGCTCGCTCGCTAATTGAATGCACGTAATGGCGGAAATTAGAGCGATATTCGTATATTGGCCCAATCATATCGCTCTTCATTGAAAACAGCATAGCTGAACAAAGGATTAGGTCATCCTTGGAGGTAGCTCTAGTTCTAGTTAGAGAGATAAACTGTGTTGTGTTTCTCTCTCTCTCTCTCTCCCACAACTCTAACCACGCCTCTATTAGAGCTCAGGTTGGAAGGAATTAAGGGAAAGTTTGCAACTAAACTCAGTCAGGCAGAGTTTTAAACACATATTGGTCATGGAATAAACTTCTGTTGTTATGCATATGTGAGATGTAGTTAACTAAATTGAACCAAAACACAAAACAGAACCCTAACCCTAACCCTAACCCTAACCCTAACCCTTTATAAATAAATGTGGCAGTCATTTAGTATACTTAAAAAACAAAGCTCTTCTGAATGTGGTTGTGTCTGCCTAATGCAAGAAACGCATCACGTGACGTGTTCGTGTCACAGGAATAAACACGGAGCCGGATCAGGCTGTGCACTCTGCTAAATGTGCTAAACAGCAAACGTTTAATTTCCCGGCCATTATCGCCGGGGCTCCAACGTGCATCCGTGCGCGCACGTTACGAAATTACCTTTAGCTGTTAGTTTATTACCACATCCATCAATCCTCCTATTATCTGTCAGCACCCCCTCCCCCCTCCCCCTCTGAGGGGCTGCAGCGGAGGCCAGCTGGGGTGAGAGGTGGGGGGACGTCTCTCCCCCCCCAGTTCAAACAAACCAGTCTCGCTCACTCCCGTCCTCCTATGTTCCTACCGCCGTCGATTTCACGCACTCCCTCAAAGGCACCGCGTCTTGGGCTACTGTGGCAAGTTCGTCTGCTGCTGTTTAAAGAAAACCATCTGCGTCGTATTTAGCTTCAATCATCGCAGTTGTGACTCAGGCTCGTTATAGTAACGCCGTCTTTCTGAAAATTTCGCAGTCATATTCAAATGAGCGCAAACACTCAAAGTACTTCCTGCCCGCGGGGTGGAGGTTTAATATAAAAGTCAAACATCATGTCCAAATACGGCTTCAATGAATCCGTGATGTATCTAAACCCACGTTTGAGTTTGGAGTGTGAGAGTCACGCCGAGCTCTCGTGTGAAGATCTGTTGTACCTTTTAACCTGAAGCGCTAAACAGATGGAATCAGGAAGAGGCTTTTTTTTTTCCTGCTGAAATGCCATTAAAAAAGAAAAAAAACGAGCCTGTGACAATCTGTCTTTAGTGCAGAGCTGTTGAGTTCCGGTATTTTTAACTTCTGGTTCCAAGTGGCGAATATTAACTTAACGCACCTCCTGCTCCGTCGAAATTATTGCGGTGAAACCTGCTGCTGTGCGGAGGTTGATGGATGTTGTGGATCATATAATCAACCATCATATTGACAGTTAACCACATTTCCTGTCTATAATAACCCTTAAATAATAAGATTTAATGACAATTAACATATAAAAGTGTGAATAAAACACAATCCAGAGCCGTGGGCTGTAAAAAGGCCTCGAGACGGGGTGTTGTGTGCGAGTGTGTTCGCCTCACTGTGTTATGACAGATCGCTGCACAGCGACCTTAAAAACTACTGTTAATGTTGTTACATAACGGCGCCGTAATACGTCTCAAAGCGAAATTGTGCAAAAACTGCCCGTTAGTCGTACGTTGAAAAATTCACAAGGAGTGATAAAGTGTTACATCTGCCAGACCTCCTCCACCATCAATTACTAGTATTCCAGTACATTATTGAAAAGCAGCGGCACCTTTGTGGATGTCTGAGGGCAAGTTCATCAAAAAGAAGATTAAACGCAGCATCAGCAAAATGTGTGTGACCCCGCACAGAGGAGCTCTTTAGATGTGCTGTGCTCTTTTCTCTTTTTCTATGCACAAATCAGATCAAAAATCTGCCATTACAATAACACATGTGACGTATACCTACTAAACGACCGGCTTGTGTGATTAAGATGGATAATCAAGTGTAGTTTAACTCTCTCAAATGACTATTTGGTGTGGAAATCATGTAGCAACAAGCCCTCTGGGGTTTTTACGTCTTCCATTACAAATAATGGCCGAAGCGATTAGACATGATGGCTTTGTTATTCCTGTTAATGCATGATCCATTACAGTTTGTATCTCAGCTTCTGAAAGTTCAGTGGAGATGATAAATTATGAAAAACATGAGACCATCGGCATGCAGGTATACCCAGGTCCATAACATGGCTCTGTAGGGCCACCACCTCAGGGCACCCAGTAGGACCAGGCCAGCATTGAACTGGGCTGAAAGAGTTGATTTAATATGCATCTGTTTGCAGACTGAGTTGCTCTCCAGCAGCGCACACTACCACGATCCGCTCCAGCCTTGGACTACGAGAGCTGCTGAGCCCCAATCTGTGCCGACACTAAAAAATCTGGTAATCCGAAGCGTTGCCCTTCATCTTCTAGTTTAGGTTTTTCATCCCCCGCTTGCAAACAAACTTAAAGGCCAAAGATTAGTCGTAAGTATCAAAATTCCTTTCATATTCATCGATTTGTTGGACAGAAACTCCTGAGCCTTGACACGATTCAAACCAATGTAAAAATAAAAACTCCCATGGTCCAATTATGAGACAAAGATACACAGACGCACACCCAGAATGGAACGCAGAACAAGGTTTGAGATTCACTCATGTGCTAAATCTCCCACAAACCCAAATACACACGCAGACGCACTTCTAAACAGACCCGAACACATACATAATCTCCCTTTCTTTCTTTTTTTTTCGCTCTCTCTCTCTATCTAACCCCCCTCTCTCTCTCTCTCGCTCTCTCACACACAGACACACACATCTGCACACATTCGCACACACATACACACAAACACACCCACGAGGACACGTGGGAACAGATTAAGTCCAAATCAATGGCTGTGGCTGGACTGGGAGAGAGATTTCACCCAGGGTTCTCGTTAAGGTCTGACACATGCGGCAAAGGCTGGAGGGAGTGTTATTACCAGGGTGATGGTTGATAAGACACTCGTTTCTCCACGGTGCGTCCCGCGGGAAAATGCATCGTGCAGCCATGGAAACCATAAGGCTAGGTGTTATGCTATAATTGGGCCGGCGCTTTTTGAACGGTGCAGCTGCACTGCCAGGTATGCCACTGTCTTCAAATGAGAAATTACAAGCGGACCGCGGCCGCAGCCAGAGGAAGGCGCCGCCGACGATTTTTTTTGGTATTTTTTTTTCTTTCCCGAGAGCGGACGCGCTTTTCCTCCCCGCGCGGCTCCGTCTCGATTTGTTTTGATCAGGCGGAGGAGCGACGACGCACACAAGTTGTAATCAACAAAACGAAAACTGGCAGGGGTGGGATGGAGGACGCAACTTGCTGATGCGACTGCACACGCACACACACACACGCACACGCACACACACACACACACGCACACAGGCTGTGGCTGCGTGTGTCGGGGGTCAGATTTCTAATTGCTTACGCTCAGCTCTTTTCGCCTCGGCGTGGACGAGGGAACGCAGAGCGGAGCAAGATGGAGGAAGAGGGTGGAAAACGAAGAGCAGGGGGAGGGAGTGGGAGGAGAAGAGGGGAAAGATAGTCGTCGGCCAATCCCTGCTCAGTCTCTGTAACTTGGTTGATTACGATCAATTTCCCTGGTATCGATGGCCTCCCTGGCCCTGAGCTACACTCCCCCCTGCACTTTGCATGGTACGTGCTTTGTGTACCATGACATGACTCACAGCCCAGCGCACCAGCCCCGAGCCCTGGCACTCCCACCCGCAGCTCTGCGATCCCGGCCTTGAGAAATATCAACAGCTGTGTAACGGTGTGTCAGAGGAGAGCAAAGCCAAAAAAATAAAACAACAACAACACCCCCCCCCCCCCCCCCCCCCCCGAAAAAGAAAAAGAAAAAAGAAAGCACCGACGTTTCCTCTTCCACGCTGCTTAAAATCTGGGTTAATGCAGTATTTCTAACTGATTGGCTTGTGTGGAGTGTGGTGCGGTGGGTGAGAGAAAAAAAGTTTGGGTGGTGTTACTGCAGCAGAGCAGGAAGACGGAGGGTTTTTTTTTTTCTTTCTTCCGTCCTTTTTTTTTGGTCAGGGCTGAGTGAAGGATTGAGAGCCGGCTGAAAAACTCAGAGAGACAAGGTGGAAATGATGAGATGAAGTTTGGTCACGACGTGCTGGACCGAAAGCCCCAAATCTGTATTTGTTCTGGGGAATGCGAAATTGTCCTCCCTCCGGCATGTGCGAGGGCGCATCCCGCTCACTCTATCTCTGCACACTTGGCACGCTCTATCCGAATTAATTGCATCTCTGCGAGGGAGAGAGCGAGATGGATGGAGGGAGAGGGAGGAAGGTTTAGTCCTTCTGTTGGGCTGGTCTTGCTACAAGGGGAGTCATTTAAAATTCTGCCTCCCATGTGGCTCCTGGTTTTCACTTTAATGACCCCCCCCCCCCTCTCTCCCCACCACCACCCCCCCCCTTCCTCCTCTCCCTCTGCCTTTCAGCCCGTGACTTCCCCGCGTTCCTGCGAGCTCCGTTTCCTGTGCGGCCGCGCGGCCGATCCGCGTCCTACCCGTGCGTGTACACAAATGAACAACGCTCGTTTGTTGACCATCATTCACGCCATTAGCGACAAAACGCCGTGCTCGCCGTCTGCCACGCGCTCCGCGTCTCCTCCTCGCTTCCTCTTTGTCACCAGACAACAACCCCCCACCTGCATCTCCGCAGTCCGCCTCTCTGCCATCAACAACCCCGACGCGCTGCTACCTGTGTTTGCCTGCCAATTACCGAGCCAGCTCCACCTCTACGCTGGGAAAATGGCCGCCGCTGTCATCCCCTGGATTAGTCTCGGCACTGAAAACCTGCGCTACAAAGGGGAGCTAATGCTTTTGGAAAAGACAATGCCAAAGAATTTTGTTTTTTGTTCTTCTTCTTTGTTTGTTTACGACGGGAGAACGTGCTCCCGCTTGGTAATAATTCATAAAGACGAGTTTGTAACGAATATATTGACCTCTTCGGATGATCTTTGAAGCCTGGCTCTGCATATGGAAGCGTGTCGGACTTTGGGGTTTCTGTTGTTGCTGTGTGTGTGTGTGTGTGTGTGTGTGTGTGTGTGTGTAGCAAAGGGCCCTGCGGACGGTTAACTGCCGCAGTGTTTACCGGCACAGGCTTCGGAAGAGGCACGGTAGGAAATGGCCTCAATAAGATAAAGCTGAGCTTTCTGCATAGTTCTCTGCAGGGGTCTCTGCCTCTCTCTCTCTCTCCCTCTCTCTCTCTCTCTCTCTCACACACACACACACACACAGACGCGCACACACCCCTGCGTGTGAGGTGGGGGTAGTGTGGTGTGGGCTGTAGGACAGTGATGGCCCACAAGGTCAGAGTAGGCAGCGTATATGGTTGTTTTTCTCTGTTTTTTCTCTCTCTCAGCGGTGGAGCTGTGCGCTGCCTCCCCGGGTCTCTCCTCTATCTGGTCAATACCACCACGCAGCTTCTGACGATCAATGGAGGGTCAATACCTCTCAGACGCCTGCCTCTTTGTGCTCTCACTGATTTAGCTACCACCTACCCGGGCCTTCCTTTTTTTTTTTTTTTTTCTTTTACTTTTTCTTTCTCCCTCCCTGTTTTTTTTATGACCCTGGCTCTCGCTTAAATACGTGAACCTGCTGAAATTAGACACGCGGCAGTAAATCTGAGGGGCAGAGCGCACGTTTTCTGCCAGACGGCATAAACCTCGGCTCTTCATCGGGTGCTGCTTCGCCCTATTGTCTGCAGAAATGTCTTCTCGCCCTTTTCATTAGCTGAAAGAAAAACAAAAAAGTCCATTCATCTCCGAGAGAAACTATGAATCACGCCGGTATGATGCCCGTATCAACCGAGCTCTGCAGCTCTGCGGGTCGACTCACTGACATTACATTATTTTAATTAATGCGTCTCCATCTTGGGGCCCCGGCTGCATAATGAACCCAGTGTGATTCACCTGTAGATGGGGCTAGATTAAGTCTAAGAAGTCCAAACTCTGGCATAATGGAGCATGCAGCAGTTCATAAAGGACACTCAGTCATGCGTGCTATCAGCTGACCCATGAGCACGCAAGTTACAATCAGGCTGACAATAAGTCGGTCTGTTCACACTCATTCCTGCAGCGCATTCACACTGCTGCCGCCACCACGGCTGCTGCTGCTGCTGATGGTGGAGGTGGTGGTGGTGGTGGTGGTGGTGGTGATGAGGATGATGATGATTGGTGCTTTCCCGCTCCGCTCCTCCCTCCCTCTGTTTGCACTGTTTCTGGTTTCACACAGAATCAATCATGTCCTTCACATGTGCTGGTGGAAGAGCCCAGCGACCGATTGTGTCGATCATGTCTGTAGGTAAATCTCAAAAAGAAATAAGAAAGGTAAAGAAAACTATTCAGTTGAATCTGTGAAAGGCTTCCAGGCCTTTTTTTATTGCTGTGAGGAGTGTTGGAAAGAGTGTTCGGATTTGTTTGAGTAAAAAGAAAAAAAAAGGAAACTTATTCATTGGTAGCTTTAAATTTACAGCACAGATGCTGGTGACACAAATAGTTTTAATGGTCACGAGATTGAATATTTCCTTTGTCCTCTTTTTAATTGAGTGTATGTCAGCGGGGAATAGCAATTAGCATCACACTCTGATTGATACCGTTTACCAAACTTTTTTGGGGAGGGGGGGTCATAACATATTTACGGCCAAGCAGCGAAACGCAGCTGCTCTCTGCATCTGAATAAAGAGCTGGTGGTGGTGCTGGTGGTGCTGGTGGTTGTGGTGGTGTTGCTGGCTCCTGGGTTTCCTGCTCTCCCCAACAAATATAGACTAACCTCCCTCGAGCAAAAATTAAAAAGACATAACCAGCGGTACTCTCTGTGCCGTCCCTAAGATCGCTTCAACTTGCGTTTGGCTTCATTGAAACTGCCGAGGCTTCAACGCCTTCTTCACCTTCTTCAGAAAAAGCAGTTTGGCAAGACCTTCAACCTGTGAGACGCTTTTCGCAGACAATACGAATGTTTACTACGCGTGCTGGAAACTTAGATATCTCACAGATGACCAAGAAGCAGTGAAACCTTCAATGTCCAATGTCTGGCTGTGCAGCCTTGTACCAAAGTGTCTACGCCATGGCGAGACAAAGGCACTAACAAACGAGAATTGTTCTGGTGGTTTTGGCAGACATTCCCGGTCAATAAATTGTCAACTCAGTACATGAAATATTAAATGTATTAAAGTATGGCTGCTGGAGCTAAAACACTGAGCGATGTGTGAGGCATAGATGCATGAGCAGGGAGCAGACTGCCACACAAACATAAAAACCCTTGTCATGCTCTTAAAACTTTGGTCACGTTTATTCAAAGAAATTTGTCTTTAAAGCAATTTCTTTAAAGGAGTCATTAGTAGCCAAGCTGTTATTAGACCAAAATTGCTGTGAAATAGTGGCACTCTGACATCTGTTCAAATGTGAGGACAGCAGATTTTCCCTCTGATCAACAAAACAAATTTGGGATGAAAAATGAGCACCAAGACCGTAACGTAACTGTGCCACCAACGTAGAGACTGTCGACGCCTCAAGACCGTAGAGCAACTCTAACAGGGGTGTCGCATTTTGACCGCATCTTAATCAAAACAGACTTATGATTTAAGCAATGAGAGCGAGGAACATTAAAAAAAAAGGAAAAAAAAAAAAGCAAACATTGATTTTTCAACAGTAACTGAATAGCAAACGCAAGCCAAACACAGTAGGCCATTAAAAACACCCACGGAGCCGTTTGGCATTGTTCTCACTGCAAACCCAATATTCTTTACCAAGGAAATCAAGTGGGAATAAACAAACAAACAAACAAACAAACAAAACTGTATTTTGACCAAATATCGGCCCCTCGGCGATTAACCTAACAGAACGAAACTATCTTTAGCTCCCCGAATTCATTCACCGGCTTTAATTAGCGCAGAGCAGCTCAGACGAAAACAGGCGCATGGGACGGGAGCGCGCGCTGTACATGAACAACACGATCTTGAGCGATGTGTGAAGTTTAGCGGGGAATCGTATAAATGTGACACGGCGTGCGGATATCACACTGGATAACATCAGATCCGTTTCACAACTTCTTGGGGCCACTTACGTCCCAGTCAGAATCCATGCCGGGGCTCCGATACAAAGAGCAGGCGTCAGTGGAAATGTCAATGGTGACAATGACGAATGTGCAGCTCAAAGGAAGACTTCAACACACACACACTCACACACACACACACACACACACACACACACACACACACACACACACACACACACACAGGCGTTTATTGTACACACTGTAATGTGTTCTGCAACATGGATCCTTATGTGTGTTCCTCTTGATCTGTTGCATTTAAGTGAATGAGTGACGTGTTAATTCAGGATTTGGTGACAATGAAAAGCATGAAAGTCTCGAAGATAATGTTTATTTGATTGTAGTCACGGTGAGTTGGGACTGTTATGCAGCGTCACAGTCGGTATCGTTTCAGTCAAAAGAGGCTTTATCAAAACTGAACAATTCGTTTTTTGTTCCTACAAACACAATCAACCCGTTAACTCACGGCACACGCTGTTAATCCAACAGCTACTTCTAATAGAATTAACTTCCCTGACTTTCAGCTTTTGATTGGAGGGAGACTGACTTTGATAGTAGCGGTAAGGATAATTATCGTCATTATTATTTGTTTTGGTCGTGGCCCGACGTGCACCTGAACTGTTCCAAGTTGTGAATTCAGACACCTTCACGCATCGGATTCAGACGCACGAACCATCTGCTCCTTGCTCCTTGTGTAATACCAGCGAGACGGTGGAAATCATTTCTACATCCAATGCCAGCTTTTTTTGTTTCCTTGAGATTTTCTCTTCTCAGAATATATTTTCATAGAAACAAAAATGTACTTAAGCTTAAGCTTCGTCCAAAAAAACAGAGAGGAAAAACGTCTCAACACTGTCACCATACAAGGCAGAGACAGTGTGTGCAATGGCTCTCTCTCTCTCTCTCTCCCTCTCTCTCTCTCTCTCTCTCCGGCGGACACTGGCCCTTTAAAAGGAATCGTTCATTATCACATCAGACTGACCCCGTGTACCTCAACCTCCAGACCCCAGATGCAGCGGCCGCAGTGGTAAAGTGCAGCTGTCTGATCTTCTGCTGCCGTTGCTCAGTCCTGCACCTACACGGCATCTAATTGTAAACACACTCGCAGCTTGGCTGCCGAAATCGTCCCACCCTCCTCCCCGACTGACGCCTTGGTTCGAAACGAAGGCTGTTCTGGTCCTTCCAGTTTTGCCATTCATGTTATCTTTGTAACTATCTTGTATGTGAGCAGGGGATCACCCCCGGAGCTGTGAAATCTGGTCCAGTCTCATAGATCATATGACCTTGATGACGGCGCTGGTGGGATTTCTACACCGAAAATGGACAATACTGCTAAAATAGAGTATCTGTGTGTGAAAATTAGCAGCGATACACGTGCCTTGGAATTGTGTGGGCACGTGATGACATTCAGTCTGTGTAAACAAACAAAAAAAGGAAGATTGAAGGCCTAAATTCAAGCTTTGTCTCAAAACCCAGAATTGTAATGATCTAAAACTCTCCCCATGGCGAAGCCTTCAGCCCCACATCTTGGTGGATCATGTTGTTGGAGGACGGCAGAGAAACAACCAGCCAGACAAACACCGGATAAATAATGGAAACGCACTACAATTAATAATAGAAAATAAAGTTCACACGGTGTCAAACGGTGCTACAACCTTTCGAGTCTCTGGTTGACCAACATCCTCTCTGCCGGTGACGGATGGCTGCGAGGCCCCTGTGGAGCCCGGTGACATTATGGTAATTGTCATTACTGGGGTTGGAGTGCGTGCGTGACTGACGCCATTAGAGAAAGTGCAATTACAGTAGGCTTTGGTGACCTTGCTGACTAGTGGAGGTCAGGGCTTCTCATTAGAGTGTGGTGGAAGGCAGCCCGGTGTCTCCACTGTGCCAATCAATAAGAGCGTAGCTTGGTCGGCGCTAATCATAGCTTTGACGCAGCCTCACGCCCCGCCACCCCCCATCACCGCACATCCCCACCATCCTTCCCCCTGCTCCACCTTTTAGCTTCCTTATTAACAGAGCATGTTCAGTCTTTTTTTTTCTCCTCCACAGCAACACTGAAACTGGTTAAAACGCTTACTGGGATGATACACGGGATACGTGGCCGAGCATGGACACACAGGAGGGGGAAAGTCCACCCGGGCTCTGAATAATGAAAAGTGTGCTTATTAAAAATAGCCCTCATACATCTAATTAATTAGCCACATGTGTGAGACGTGGCTGCTCAGATCTTAGTCAATGTATATAATCGAGCTTTTCAAGGTGTCGATATCATTGACTATTTCTTTGGATTTCTCTGGATTTCTCTGGCCCAACCTTTATAACCTTTGGGTGGTTTTAAAAACTTTCTCTAGGATAGGTCTCAGCGTGCGCTCGAGGATGATGTGTGTACAAGTCTTCTGAAGGCAAAGACGGACGACAGAGAAGAGAGAAACTGGCAGGAAAACCGTGAGATACTGAAGAACATCTTTCTCCGGTTTAGATATTGAGGTGATGCAATCTATAGACATCCATTGTTATTACCCCCTAGATGCTGTCTAGACTTATTACCGCAGACACCTGGTACACAGCACTCTTGTTTTTTAGACAAAAGGGGCCCTTGTCTTAATGTGAGAAGACATCTGTATCGATTCGTGTTTATTTATAAATCTGTGCTCTGGCAGCATATCTGTCCCATGTGGACTGTGGGGCATGACACAAGCTGCTCCTTGTCCACCACGTACACGTTTTCATCTATGCATAAAACTTCATTAGTCCGACCAAGACTATACCAGAAGCTCGCACTATTTGTTGCTTCGATATAGTCATATTTGCAGGCCAATGACGATTGTACTGGATGTTCTTTTCGACGTCCTCTCATCACCTGAATCAGAAGACATAAAGCCAAGCAACCTAACACTGCAGCCACAATAACTATAGACCTGTAGAACAATGGGAGGATACAGCTAATCAATGCAATAACTAATCAATTCATCGACAAACAAAATAATCATCCACTGTTTTAATAATCGAACGGTCGATTGAAGCGTTCAGAGAGAATGATCACAGAATGATCTCTGATCTCAGCTTCTCCAATGTGACTATTTTCTGGTTTCTTTAATCTCTGGGACAGAAAATTGAATGTATTTGAGGCAAGGATAAAATATCTTAAAAAGACTTTACCCAGGCCTTAATGACACAGACTTTCACTGTTTGTGAACCAAACAACTAATTAATAGAGAAGGCGATGCACAGATTAATCGAAACACAAAAATAATCATTTGTTGCAACCCTAGAGTACGATACAGACCCTTAACCTGCGATTTCCTCTCCTCTCACTGTGAATCAGGTGGATTTCTCGACCAGAGTGTCCCTGCGAAGGTGTGAGCTCTCTTCTTGAAGTGAATGGCCGCGCGGCTCCACCATGCCCTGTCCATACGTGGCAGATAATATCTGCTATCGCGCTCTGTATCCGATGAGGTTTTAGTGGGAATTTATTATCATCGCTCTCTCATCTCTGCCGTGCTGAGCCCGGTGCTCGCTCGTGGGGAGCAACAAAGTCAGAGCTCAGACAAACACAACGTAACGAGTACCGCGCTACGGTAGAGGAGGCGGCGCAGAGTACGACGGCGGCTAACGTCGCTGCTAACGCTGCATCCCATAAGGAAAACCTGCGATCATCGGTTAGTCCCAGGTTAGTCACACCTGAGAGCCAAATATCAGCTGTGCACATCCTGAAATCCAGAATACAACATGCAGTCATTAACAGCACGATGGAGATTTACAGCTGGGAAGATTATTGATGAATTAATAAAAAAAACGTGCAACGGAAAATATCCGAGGGCATGTTTGTGGCTTAAAATACGACGGGAGAACTTTTAATTCCCCGGGTTTTGAGCAGGCGAGGCGAGGCGAGGCGAGGCGAGGCTCTTAACGTGCTGAGGAATTGATAACAGCGTGGCGTTCGTGACTGTGTGCAGCCGTGTGCTCTGTCCGCAGTGGTGTGAGGTATGCGCTGTGGCTCGGGGGCAAGCAGTCAGGCAAACAGGCTGCGAGCCAGCTGTCTACAGAGACAGAGGGGGGGAGGGGAGGCCGGCCAGAAGACTCCAGATCCATCACGGCTCTTTTCTCACTGTTTGCACTCCAGCGGTTTAGTCACCAGACCTGCCTATTAAATCAAAGGCCCCCTTCGACAAAGACCGCCAATTATGCCTGGACGAGATGCCCCCCTCCCCAAACCCCCCCCCCCCACTCCCCCCTACCCACACCTCCAACCCCCCCCCCCCCCCCTGCTTTGCCTGCTTTCGTGTCCCCCGTCTCTACTCTGTTTCATGTTACTTCCACCTTTTTTTTCCCCTTCTCTCTAGCTCCCCGTGACTTATTTTTCCAGGTTTGAGTCAAAGGGGAAAAACACTGCATTGTGACCTTCTCCCAGAGTCCACGCGACGCTCTCCCTCTCTCTCTCTCTCTCTCTCCCTCCCTCTCTCTCCCCCTCTCTCTCTCTCTCTCTCCCCCTCTCCCTTGAAGACTGGAGGAAATGACGGCCTCTGTAATCGTGGCTGAGGTGTAAAACTCTTGTCCCCTGGCTGTCGCGGCTGTTTGTGCCTTGTTTGCTAAGAAGCAGGTTGTGTAATTTTGATAACAAGGAAATTATCAGCGGGGGGAGGAGAGCAGGAGATCAGGATTGTCAGCCACGTGAGGAGAGCGGCTCCGGCTTAGCGGGGATGGTCGCGCGGCCGGTCCGCTCTCAACAATTATTGGATGGATTACAAGGAATTTTTCCTCCGCCGCTGCTCATATTCTTCCCCTGGAACACCACGTTACCACGTCAGACAATGGGAGCGAGTCGCGCACGCGCGCGCGGATGCTAAAAGCCAACCTGAGAGCGGTGACAAAATGTTGCCGAGAGCAATGAGAACTGGGGACGAGAACGTGTGCGGAGTTGTTTTTCAAACACCCTGTTTCTGTAAGGAAACACACTGAGATTAGCCCCCAACTTTTCTCACCCTAACACACACACACACACACACACACACACTGATACTTCTACACACTTCTAGGCGCTGATTAGTTTTTCTCCTTCGTCACATTAAACCTAAAATGTAAATTCTGCAAGTGAATCACAGACTGTGGGCCTCTGATGAATAATCACTGAAAGTGTTTTTTTTCCTTTCACTCACTGTTTTTGATGACGTAGGATGCCGTTCGGTCGCAGCGCTAAATGCATCGCTTCCTATTGGAACACAGCTCAAGTGTGCATTTGCAATTTTTACTCTAAAATGTTTCTGTTTTTCTTACTTCCTAAAACGGCCACCCGGTGCAGCTTCCAGCCAGGCCTCCGTGCAGCAGAGTCGACGTCGTGTTTGTTGGGCTCTATTTTCAGCCGCAGCCGACGCGTTCACATGAGTAGGGGGGTATTTCTGTGACTAGAAATGATCTACAGTGGCCAAATTCATGTTAATGAAGGAACATATCGCGGGCACGGGGGCTCCTCGCTGCTCGCTGATGTGTTTTTTGGAAAAAGCAGCGGCGCAGATGGATCAGCTGCATCAGGCTGCGGGGGCTCGGCCGACAGTAGTCGCTTTTGGAATTTGTTGACACTGTCGACGAGAAAAATACAACCACACTTATCAGCCTCTGTGGGGTTTTTCTTTTTACCCCCTCCCCAGTACATAATGCAAAGAAGCGAAAGCCTGTTGTATGATACAATATGAATACCTATAATTAACTGGTATTACTGCCTTTGTACACCATATCACGTTATTTTGTGTCAGAAAATAAATTGTGGAAATAAGCATCAGAAACAAGAACAGAGGCTCCAAGACATGAACAAACAGTTTAAAGGCCTTTCCATAGACATTTGTGTGACAGAATGATCAGAGTTTTGCATTTATGTACTTCAACTTGCTCCTTTGAATGACTCTAATCTCTACGATGTGGCGAAACAAAAGACATGGCCTCCTCAAAGAGGATTTCATTCACCGCTGGAGTTTAGGCCTCGACTCGGCGTCCGAGTGATAAATCTGATTTATTCACGTGGAGAATAAAAGTCTATGATAAATGTCACCCGTGCGAAATACTGCCGCACGTTCAGAGCCCATCACGTTTCTCACCTGCACCCGATAATCACATTACGGTCGACATCGAGGAATTCTCTTTTGAAGACATTCAGACGGAGGTTTTGCTGGTTTCGATGGCTCCATCCGCTGGCTCTGCTCGCTGGTAATGGATTGTAAACCGCGGTGCAGGCGTGCTGGCCTGCTGAGGGAGCCGCACCCCCCCCCCCCACCCCTCCCCACCCCCCACGTACCTCCAGGCGATGCTCCAGCCCCGCTCGCTGCTCGCACTCCACGCTCTGCTTCCCTCTCGCTCCATACCCAGCTCTTTTAGCCTGCGTCTCCTCAAAGCTGCTCCCATACCTACAGCAGGGGGCAAATCAAAGGTAAACCCTGGAGGACGCACATGCTGCCACATGTTCTTACCATTCAGCGTGATTCTGTGATGAACATGCTTCATGGCATTAGTGTTATTAAGATGCTGACCAGGCCCACTACACTGTTTATCTAAATGACTTTGATAGAGGATACTGATGAATGTTAAGGTGTTCTGTTTTGGTCAGACACAGAAAAATATATGTTTTAAAGGATTAAAATTTTGGTATTTATGTCGAAGACTGATGCAAATTTAACAAAAATCAGTTAAAGTGGAAAACTCTTCAAATATATCCATTTTATGGTATTTTGTGAATGTTATCATGGGATGTCCATTTTTGGCCCTGATCAAGCTGAGTAGAGTTCTTCCTTTTTTCTTTTTTTTTTTGCAACTTTGCTGGCCCTACACAAAAATATCAATTCATAATAATCAATCTAAATGTCAATCTGTTGCTTTTGATGATTCAAGAAAGTCCAGTCCGGGTCAGGTTTGAGTTTGTCTTCCAACAAGTGCAAGTTTGAACAAACTGGCATTTAAAGGGTTAAAGTTTCAAAAATTAATATATTTCTCATACCTATGGTAAGAAGTTAGTCCAAAGTTGATAATAAAAAGTTGAAGTAAAAATAGAAAAACTAAAAAAGTTGAAAGGGCCTGTGATTTTGAACAAAGCCAGAGGGTTTAGCAGGTCTGTCCTGGACATGCTCTCCCTTTCTTCATCGTTCTTGTCATTCATTATCACATATCACATATCACATCACATGTCTTCCACCTTATCCACCAGATGTTCCAGAGTGCCATAAGTGTGTGCTGGGAGGATTCTTCTACCAGTAACGAGGGTTGAAGCTCGGGTCGTTATTTCTAGTTTAACTCTGACACAAACACATCCTCCTGTGAGAGAGACTGGAGATGGATGGTACTACTACTCCAAGCTGCAACCAGCCAGCGACTACTGTCCTTCTGCTTCTCTCCAAGACTTTGGTGGCATACTCCTGGAGCTTGTCTGAAACCTCAGGAAGAGCTCAGCAAAGCCATCTTCATGTTTATTTTATGTTTGGTGTACAGAGAAGCCTATAGGGCTGAAAGCTTGGCCCCTGGAGATCCAGTCCACCAGTGTCCTTAGGGGAAAGATCACTGCAGTGACATTCTGTGAAAGATCACCTTCATGAAACAGTGATTTATGTTAGGATGACAAAGCCTTCATCAGATCAGATATGGCTAAAACCTAAATATCACACTAGTAATGGTAATCAAATAATTTCAAATGCTCTTCTGAGGTTGTTTTTCAGATGTATTGATATATAAATGCATCACAAAAAAGTAATTTTATATACATCATTGGGCATGACATATGGGGTCACATGATCGGTTTGCCTCAAATGGAGCTAGACTGAGCTTTTTATAGATCTCTTAAAAATATCTAATAGACATAATTTCTAATCTAATGCAAAGTGTTTTGAACTTCTGTCTCATGAGAATTACAGCTCATGTGGAAAACGGCCTCCAATGGAAACACATCTAGTTCTACATCATTGAAATATTAGAACTGTGACTTTTATTTTACAGCTACTAGGAAGTTTGATGAGTGTATGACACGAATCCCCTGCTACAGCTTTCACAGTCACCAGGTCTTCTCTCCCATTTTCACAGATGTTGGACTGAGGTGTTAAACAGTGGTCTCCTCCACTATTATGGAGGGATGACATATTAGACTTGTAGAATCGATGCTATTGCACACTGGAGTTGTTCTCCCTGCAGACATTTGCTTTACAATCGCATTATAAATGCAGTGACACAAAGAGCAATCCTAACTTTACTTTAAATGGAAGACAACCTCACATTAAGTTCAGACCGATCTCTCTCGTCCGTCTCGAGCTAAAAGTGACATTTTTTTTTAGTCTTTGGCTGTCAAAAAACAGCAATAATGACACGATATATCCCACAGATTACCTTCGCTACAGTTGCATCAAGGATTAGCGGGGAGCTCAGAAGCCTCATGAATATCACGGAGCAGGCGCTCAGGAGAGGATCGAGAGAGAGAACGCCACCAAGCCAAAAGCCAGCTCAACAAAGCAATCAGACTGGAGAGCGGGGTTGCCAGCAATGACTCACTCTACAGGAAAAGAGTCAACAGTTCTCCTTTTCCTTCACTCACCAAAACCTCAACCCCCTTTTATTGTCTCGCAGAGCCATAAATCTCCCCTGCTCAGCATCCCTCGTACAGGAAGCACAACGCCTCTGCCTCGCCAGACGAGACGCGGCTCGTGTCATCGGTGGCGACGCTTGTTTTTCACACGATGATGCTGCACGCCCGGATACAGCATCGCCTCCTTGCAGGATCACGTCAGAGTTTTTCGATCTATCCGCCAACCAACCAGATCCGCTTCCGTCGAGGAGGACGGCTGTGCTGCGGCACGGCGGCACCCAGGTGTGGCGTAAAATGAACTTTTCTGAGAGAAACAAAGAGCTGTGGTTTGCATGGCAGGGGCGTTCCTATGGCATCGACCTCACCTGCTGACTAGAAATGCATGGTAGTTAAAAATGTTCACATACGTCCATTCATTGAGTGGGCAGCTTTGTACCGGGCGTTCACTGGAGCTGCAGCTCACGTGGAGCAAAGGCAGCGAACACACTCTGGACAGGTCGCTAGGGCACACACACACACACACACACACATGCACACACACACCATTTGCTCTTTCACTCACAACTAGGGGCCACATACAGTCTCTAGTCGACCCTAAACACATGTTTTTACATGCAAGCTCCCACACAGAAAGGTTATGCGTATACTTATACTTATATACTTATGCATATAATTGCAGGATATGATCTTTCTCATGCATTTGAAGGGAAATGTAGATGCATAACAAAAACCTTTAATGGCACAACTCAAATTGTTTTTAGTGTTAACTTATATAACATATTTCCACAAGTAATCTTTATTCGACATATATTCATAAATACGATAAAAGGGATCTAGTCTGCTCAGACAACCAATTTTTATTATATCCACGAGAGCAACAACAACAAATAACTTATTCAATTAAAGCATTTCAGTCTGTTTTTTGGAAGGATGCTCAGAAATAAAGTCAGATTCCTACTCTCAGCTTCTTAGGTGTGAATATGTCCAGGTTTCTTCTGCTGTCTAGGACAGAAAGTTGACCTGTTTCCCTTTGTGAGAGAGGCATCAACAATTTTTACAGTTTTGTTTAATTTCAACTGATTAATGAAGACAGTAATCTATGAAAACAATTGTTTCTTTCAGCCTTAATATCCAGGTGCGTAATATTATGATTTCAGAATATAATCGGCTGTGATCTCAGCCACTCTGTCAAATGCTTATTTTCTTAAATAGAGTCGTCAAACTTGTGAAACTCTGTTCTGTGTCACAATGACACACATGTGGTGACCACCCAAGCCGTGGTGCTACACGCTGGAAATAAACTGGACATAATTATACACATGAGGGATTAGGAAACAAAATACGTGTGTTTGCTCAGCAAAACCTGTGCTTGTTTAAGCGTGCAACTTGTCATAGTGTTGAACGTCCGCGCTACAAACGTAACAATAGGGGGCTGGGTGCAGATGCTGTCACATTAGGCCTGTAATCTAATTGCGCTTCCTTTATCTTTACGGTCACCGGTTTGATCGTTTGCTGCATTTCCCGGCTTCCCCTAACGACGAGGGAGAAGGGAAGAGAAATGACCTGGTCTGAGTGGGTTCTCCTTTCAGCCGGGGAGACAGATGCTTGTTTACTGGCCTCATTATGTCAGCAGCTGTCCTGAGCAGGTCACACTGTGGTCTTCTGTCCACCTACCGAGACCATAAGTCCAGCACCTGGTAATGCACGGGCAAAGCGAGGAAGAGCCGGAGACGCACTTCATTTTAATCATCGTCACCTGCCGTCTGCGTGGATACGAGGTGCGGCACGGATGATATATTGGCCCGACACAGTAAGAAGAAAAAAAAAGGTGCGATGTGTATTTTTGACCACAATAAAATTCACATGTAATTGGATAGTTTGGACAACAGCTTTCCGTGTGTGTTTCTCAACTGGTTTAGAGCTTTAATTGAAAATGATTAACACCCTTACATGGCTGTTTATCTCAGTAGTTCCCATGCACACAAAAATACCTGCGCTAAAGCGACCTTTTTATTTCATATTTTAATCACACGCCACCTGCCTTTTAATTGATTCTTCCCATGCCAGACTCTTAGGTTGTCCACCGAAAAGGTGTCAAAAGTGAGAAAAATATTACTCTTTTTAGGTTTTTTTTACAAACAACAGGTGATAAGAAGACTTTAATCTTTAATGTTGTTATTTGTTTGCACTTTTAAAGCAGGTGAGAATGTCTGACTGCTGAGAAACACACTGCGTTATCCCTCCTATTTCCCAACATGGACAGCCTTACCCATCTCATGCTCATTTAAATAAAATCTATCTAATCTAACGCTGCAATACCGTGCCTGTTCGCCCATACTGTGTATTCACAGGCATGCTTTTGCCCCAAATGCGTACGTGAATGTGTTGTTTTTCCTCTCTGCAGTCCCCACATCTATAATCCCTTTTATTGAAATCCGTGTCACCTGCCGCCTGCGCAGTCCAGCACCCTGAAGCATTAGACGGCTGGCACAGCGAGGGGCACTGCAGAGAGGAGAGAGAAAGAGAGAGAGAGGGAGAGAGAGAGAGGGAGAGAGAGAGAGAGAGAGGGAGACATGACCATAATGTCTTTCGTTTAGTTGTGTTGGTAGGCTTTTAAAATTTAGACAAATTGGTGGTTTATTTCAAGTGTAAATTTAACAGGGAGGCGGCACGCGTCTCGTCAGCAGGGTCTACAAAACAGCCATTTGAGCCTCTGAAAGCACCTAAATTTTCTCTGACAGTGGTACCAGATTTCGCTGTGAGCTTGACATCCGCGTGTTGTTATGGCAGCACACTGTCACCGGGGCTGCCCACACTGCTGGTCAGGAAGATGGAGTCGTGGTGGGCTTCTTGGCTGGACTCTTCCTCCCTGTTTTTTTTTTTTTTTTTTCCCCCACAAGTCTATTAGCATTTCTCCTTCCCTCGGAGCACGCGGCAGCACCAGGCTGAGCTTTGTGTTTGGGGAAAGATTGAGATGGAGAGGGTGAGGTAGCCCACGCCACAAGGGAGGTGGAGAGAAGACAGAGTGAACGAGAGAAAGGAAAGCCAGAGGGGGAGAGGAAGAAGGGAGGATTGAGCAGAGGGAGCGCGAGGCAATTTTGCAAACCTGTGACACATTAATTATTAACAAACTCGGGCTAAATGCGTAAACTCTCGCTCCCTCTTCATTCTCTCGTCTCCTTCCTCCACCTCTTGTGCGAAACAACAGTCACATGCGCGTCGCGCGTGTGTGCGCAAGCGGCATAAACACAAACAGGGACGCAATAAAAACACGTCGAGGTGGCATGTGTGACGCCTGCGACGTGAAGTGGAGCATGTCAAAGGGCTGCGGAAGGTGTCAGGCACAAGGCCCGCAAAGAGTGGGAGACCGGAGGGAAGAAGCCAGCGAGGATGACGTGAGGCAGGGTACGGAGGAGGCGCACCACATAATATAAAAATAAGAAGCGGCAGCGAGAGAGTAGGACTACAAAGTGTGAGGAAAACAAAGATATAAACAGCAGGGCAATGAGTGAGGTTGTGAGGAAGAGTGGCGAGGAGGAGAGCGTCGGAGCGTACAGTAAGGGCGGAACGAGAGGTGTGATCTGAAACGGACAAATGATGGATGAGTGAGGGCGCTTAGCTAATGTTTCAAACAAAAAAAGAGGAAGAAAGAAGAAAGAGAAGCGCCACTTTGTGCAGCAGTCGAGCTACATTCGCCCTTTGTTTGGGGAGCAGAGTATCTTTCACGCAGCTTGGTTTGCTGCTAATCATTAATAGCTGGTCAGTCCATTTGGCATTCAGTATCTTCTAATCAATTGGCTCGAATGTTCCAACGGCATTATATGAACGCGCCTCAGTGTGAGTGTGTGCGTGTGTGTGCGTGTGCATGTGTGAGCGTGTGCGTGTGTGTGTGTGTGTGTGTGTGTGTGTGTGAGCTGAGGCAGGCGCTGCTTGAGCGGTCACTCTGCCCCTCAGGCGGTGGTGTGTGTTTGGAAGGGAATGGATCCTCCCCCAGGAGTGCAGGGAGGAGATGTATGTGAATGTCCCTACAATACTTTTGCTGCAGTCTGTCCTCTCTCTCTCTCTCTCTCTCTCTCTCTTTCTCTCTCTCTCTCCCACACAGACACATACACACACACACACACACACACACACATGCACGCAGCCTCCAAAAGTGACTGAGGAACCAGCAGACAGTGTTTAGCATCAGGGCGTCCTCGTCACCATGGCCTGAACTGCAGGAGGAACGTGATCATCTTTAAAGGCTTGCGGTGAGTTTGTCGGGGTGACATTGATTGATGGACGTGATCCATAAATCCGCGATTAAAGCCCGCATTAGCGCCGCACTCCTGTAACACTTTGATGGACAGTTCTGGAAAAGGACGATCAAAACGGCAGATTGAGTGATATTTTTACACTATAGCTACTACGCCGCATGGCGCCGACGTTACCCACCGTGCAGCTCAGCCGCTTGTTCAGAGGTTTGGGTTTGGCTCTCGGCTCTTTTCTTACACTGTACTTACCGGTTATTTTCCTCTCTCGGTCTTGCAGTCTTCTGCTCCGGCCGACCCCGGCTAGTGTGACATCACTTTAGTCAGTGTGTCAGATTTCACGTAGATCCGTCCCCAACCACAGAAGGCATCCTGCCGCACTGTAGCTCTCCCAGTCCGAAAGCGCTGCTATTAATACCTTTATGTAATAAAAACAAATTTCCCACCCCGTGATGAGGTGGTGACCTGTCTACGGCGTATTTCCTGCCTTCGCCCCATGTACGGTGGAAATAGGCTCCAGCAGACCCCTGCGACATCATTAAGGTACAAGGCAGGTTAGATGATGGATGGATGAATGATACTCATTTCCCATGACCTCAATCGCCCCAAAATATTCTGACCTGCACATTTTTTTTTCAAAATCGGTTATGTTGAAATGTTAAGTTTACTATGTACACTCAAACTTTCTACTTTTGCTTTTGGATTTTAAAAAGACAATAGTGTGATTCAAGTTCTGTTACAGGGACTAAAATGGTTTGCTATGGTGAGGTACAGTAAAGGAGATATTTTAGTTTTCAAGATTTCAGATTTTGTCAACATCGTTCACATGGTTCCAACATTATTATGAAAATAATGTGACCCGTGTAAATAATAGATCTTAGTTGACACCTTTATATCACAATGGGCGACTTTACATCACAATTGGCACCATTAAGTCACAATGGCTACCTTAATGCTTGCAGCGGGGTGTATGACATTTCTGTGATTTCAAGGGGGACAAACGTCTTCTTTGTTTCCTGTTCAGATTAACATAAAAACTCCTCTGTGATGCTGAATCACTGCGAGGCCTCATGGTGTTCGACGCTTTTAAATCTTAGCTGTGCACAGATGTTTTTTAACAGCTCGCTCCACGCATGTCTCATTCATGTCATGTCCCCACCCCCCCAAAAAAATTCAAGCATTCTTCCCCGGCTCACACAAAATATAATATCACCAGCTCCATCCATCCATCATCTTACCCGCTCTGTACGTTTACAGGGCTGCGTGGGTCTACTGGAGCATATCCTGCTGCACACAGGGCGGCAGCAGGGAACACACCCTGGATAGGTAGCGCACACACACCACGTTCACTCTCACACCTACAGTCTCCAATCGGCCTAAACATGCATGTTTTTGGACCAGTTCTCAAAATAAACCCACATGCACACAGATATCCCTTTGATCTGACCAGGATTTGAACCAAGTACCTTCTTACAGCGATGTGATAACACTAACCCCCTCATCCACCGAGCAGCTCTGGTTCTGCAAGATAATGTTTGTGTTTGATCTCTCTGGTGCATTTAAAGGCTGAAAACCAATAAAGGCCCGACTAGTAGTGTTATACACCAATGCACTGCTTGGCCCATCACCAGCTCTATTTGGAGTTTATCATGGGTATGAAAGGGTTTTTACTGAATCTGCAACGCATCTCTGACCTTCATAGCCGGCGCAAACATGGAGGCGAGAAGTCAGGACGGTGACATGAGGTGACATGACGTGGTCGCCACTTTGCCTCTGAAATATTCACAAATGTGCAAACTCAGCTGCGCCTTCACAGCTCAGTGAGCCAGTGTAGTCACTTTGACCACTTGATCTTATTCTATCATGGGATTCCCCCAAGACAGCATTTAATATCAGAAAATGTCACGGAGCACAAATTACTACGAAGAAATAAAAAGCCTCATCCTGAGCTTTACCCTCGGCCGCTCAGGCATTAGCCGCTCTGGTAACGGCTGCAGCCTGGTGTGTGATTTTGCCACGGCGAGCACTAATGCCACCATGATTTTTATGCATGAGGAAACTATCACATCACCTCTCAGCTTCACGTGCCTTCATGTGTTGCACATCCACACACGGAGAACCATCTTCCAGGGTCGCCACATGATGTCATGACGTCATCGTTAATACAGTTATTACCAAGAATTTCCTCCAGTTCCCGCTTCCCAGAAACGGCCATGGAGGGTTCATGTGGGTGGAAAACAGTGCGTCGGGCTGATATAAATAAACAAGGCTCCTGCTCTTTTATTTCCCTGTCTTTGACATGCTCCCCACTGTCGCTCAGGACAGCGTCGTGCAGCGCATGCAGGTGCAGCCGTCCTCTCTAAATCGCCGCCGCTCTCACTTATTTATACCGCATGTATCGTACGACGTCAGCACCTCGTCTGTCTGATGTCTGATGTCCTCTGTTGCAAAAAAAACAACAAAAAAAACAAACATTTTGTCCAATAAAGTTTAAAGTCGCAGCCCACAGTTTATGTATAGTCAGCTTATGTTCCAGTCCTAAGTGAATCATGGTTACCCTGGCAACAAATGTTTATCACTTCAATGTGAAAAATCGCAGCGAGTTCACACAATTATCCATAGTAATAATAACATATTGTCATGTAATATGTGTTAGTTTAACCTGAAACTGGGCCTGCTGTGCACAAACTTCAGTCAGCACATAAATACGTACAGTCTGTCTGTGTGTGTTTATATAACCCGGCGGAGCTAATTGTATTTGTATATCAGCTGTTATGCACGCAAGAACCATTTTTCCAATAGAGTTTTAGTGCGTTTATTTTATTCTTGCATGGAAGGTGATTAAGCAACTTCAATTTGCGGCGGACCTGCCAAACCACCTCGTAAAAATATCAAGATGCTCAGATTGATGACATTGCCACTTTGTACAGATTTCTACACAACGCTGGCCCGAAAACCTCTGCTGGGAACGAGAGAATAAAGAGGCAAGAGGGTGAGTCAGCATGAGTCACACTTTGAAATCTTGCCAGAGTGGCCAAATCTCACCTGAAATTGCGATAATCTGAGCGTGACGCACAGGCTATCAGAGCTCTACGCCGACACACAGGGTCTGGTTTAACAAACCCTCATGCTGTTGAACCGAGGTGGGCGCCTGCGAGGAATGCGGGTTGAATATCAGAGAGCGGCCGGATGAAGGTGCAGTCATTATACTGTCACTCACCGACTCTGCTCCAACACTTTCTCTCGCCGTCAGACTGTACAACATCTCCAACATCAACCAGCGTTGAAAAAAATCACCTGAAAGAGGAAACAATACATGATTCAAAACAAAAGTCAATTTGCTTTGAATTAGGATTTTTTTTCTCAGAATGGAGAAACAATTATTTCAATGGACGTTTGTTCAATATAAATTTTCAAAGTGACGAAGAGATAAAAACAAAAGTTGTTATCCATTACCTTTTTTATGCATGTATTAGCTGCATCCGAAAGCACCCACTCAATCACTACGGAGGACCGTATAGTGAATCATTGGTGAAATGAAAAAACACTTTCGGGCACCACTCCGCCACGCCGTTAATTTACTTTACTTACTTTACTTATTACTGTCGCATAAATAATCTGTGCCAAATCAATGCCGGCTGGTGGGTGTTCAAAATATGTGCATTTTTGTAATAAATCCATATAGCGCTAAGCATAATTTCCCACATTATCAATGTAAAGTTCTTTGTGTTTCTTTAGTTCGTTTCATTATTTTTTCTGCCTTACCACACTGTGCCATGGCACATACACTACTTTTTTTTTTACAATGCACTGTGGGATGCTATGAATCCACTGTATAATAGTTCTCACTATACAGTACATTCAGACTCCAGTATAAAATGGCGTACTCAGTATATAGTCCTCTTCATATAGAGAGAGTAAATTTGGAGACAGCCGTTGATTGTGTATAATGAAAGTTTTGTCTTTCATTAGTAAATTTATTGTATTCATTATAACATTAATTCCTGATGTTATATTAAAATAGTGTAGTACAGTCTGAAGTTTCTGGGTTCTAACTTCATTTGTGTTTGTATGCATGCTCCGCCTCCTGCCCCATCTCTCGCATCAGTCTTTTTTTTTTCTTTTCTTTTAGGTGGCACTCTGCCTACACCTGTAGTCCCGCTGCTTCTCCAAAACCACAGGTGTGCTGTTGCTATCTACGTCAGGTATTACACCAACAATGGCTAAGTACCTCGTACAAACCCTCTTCAAATAACTGCGAATTGTCCGTTTGAGTAGAAAAGATCTGAGCGCTTCCTCCCTCCCTGCCGGCTGCTGAGAGCCATGCTGGGACATAATGTATTTCATCTTCTGCATCTACGACCACAACGTTTCATGTAAACAGCGTGCGGAGAGGCATTCTGCACCTTGTAACTGTAGTTAAGGGCGCATGTAAGCCCAGAGGATTCTCCAAACGTCCCCCCTCAGTTTCCTGTGAGCTGCTACATCCATCATCTAGGATTTTATTTTATGGCCACAGTGGGCCAGATGGGAAGCTTGCAGCTGAGAAAGGTAATGAAGCAGTAATTCTGGTATTAAGTAAGAGAGCTACTTACTAGTAATTGCATTGTGTCTTGTTATCAGAAAACAATGTTGTTAAATAACACCACTCGTACTGATTGTTTTTAAGTGGAATACAGTTAATACAGACGAGGTTACATGTTGAAAAGCTGTCGACATCATCATCACAACCTGCACTACAACATTTCCAGTGATGCAAGTTAATTTTATTTTAATTAACTCAAAGTGCCCATTCATAATGACACTTTTAAAGCTGGTCTGCTTCAAAATCTTCTGCTCCAGGCACATCAAATCAAATCCAGTCACATTCAGAATCCAACTCAACACTTGGATAGGAACTACAACTTTGACAACAACTTTTAAAGTGCCAGTTCGTAGCTGTGCTATCTCAAGACACATGAACAAACAACACAGACAAAGCTGAACCCAACAAAAGAAAACACGTTAGGCCAAAGATTCACCAATCAAAAATTGTATACTTTAACACTTTGTGATGTCTAGTTATCTAATATAGCTTATTCAGGCGAGGGTGAGTTTTCTAAAAGATTAAATTCTTTGACCAGAACCAGGTAGACATGTGTGAAGAAGTTCAGATGTTAATATTTTTTAGCTCGAAACAAAGCAACTGAAACCTACCAAGCAGCTGGTTTCAGCCGCAGTCAGTAATAGACATGAGTGGCATCACTCTTCTCAAAGCCTAATTTCCCCAAATATGGCATACTGGCCCTGTTTGTGTTTGGACGTATCTGTCCAACCCGCCGCCTTCTTCTATCCCCTCTGAGAAACAAAAACCCTCGTCAGGCCCTCCTTCCTTAGCTCGTCACACACGGATGGCTCTAACAGACACATTGTACTTGGACAGTGTCACTGTGGCTGTCTGTGGGCTCTGCCTCTGTGGCACAGGTCCCAGTGGACATGATCTCTGAGGACTTCTTACTCTGTCAGCTGCTGTGTCTGAGGAGAAAGGGGGAGAGGAGTGAAGCTCAGTTCGAGGACGCCGTCGGGTTCGCGCGTGGCCGCAGCGGCACTTACCCTGCTACAGGCCCGTATTTGTTTCGTTGCGTAGCTACGTTTGTGCACATGTGCGCAAAGATGCGTGAACGCGGCCCACACTTGGGGCGCACATGCAGTCAAAAAAACAAAAAAAAAAACAGCTGCAGCGACCACGTGGACTGTGAGGCGGGCGGTCTCCTCGGCCCAGACAGCCTGGCTCACCATGGCAACACTTCCTACTGTGCAGGGCCTGCAGCTGCATTCGTCTTCTGCATACTGCATGCAAACCAGGCCTCCAGCATCCCTGACAAATGCACACCCTCAGAAGAGCACACACAGACCCACAAACGCAGCCCAGCACGGGCAAGAACACACATGCATGAGCACGCGCGCACACACAGACACACACACAGACGCACACACATGCACGCGAAGTCACACCAAAACAGCTGTTTCCTATAACTTTCAGTTCTCACAAAGTAGAAAACTCCCTGCTTGTCGGTAGTTACTGCGAGCAGGAGGTGGTTATTTCTGTCGGACATTTCCATACAGAGCTCAAACAGCACGACCCAGGACCGATCGATGGGCTACAAACAACAGCAAATCTTTTTCAAAGTGTGCCATCTTGTAGGTGTGTCGATCTCCCTTTTCAATCTCATTTTGATCAGAGATGAAGGATAAAAAGTTGAATCAATTCTTTGTACTTTGTTCAAAGTGCTCGGGGTGTTTGGTCAGCGACACCGACCCAGCAGCTGCCTATAAGCCACGCCGCTGCCTCTGCGGCGGCCACCTGCTGCTGTCGGCCTTCTCTTTTAACAACTTATTTAGCAACTTCATGGACCTCCGGTACTTAACCGTGGTCACACTTCTCACTGTCAATGCGTTACAGATCACATTTTACAGAATTTTGAACTAAAGCTGTAATTAATCATTCTATAGCCACAGATCTGTACGCACAATAGCTTTGCAGTCTCAATCTACCAGGCTTTTTTCTCATGTTGATGTGTAATTACTGTTCTGAGTCGTTGCTGGATTGTGTCTGGATTACATGTAATCCATCCGAACATTTCAACATCTGTAGTAAACTGCTAGAGGACTTATTATGATCTCTGAGCCACCTGACACCTCAGAACATACTTGTAAACACAGTAATGAGAAATGACACATTCAGCAAAAAGAAAAAAAAGAAAAAGATCAGAGAATATTTATGCTGCTAAACTGCCACTTAGGATCTTTGTAGCTCAGTCAGGTCATGCAACTCAGATCAAACACACCAAAGCTGTTTATAAACATGCAGCAGAACTATTTATGATGTCAAATGCTAAATGCTACAAAATGGCCGGTAGCAGTTTACGTTCTCAATTAACCTGTTTTTGTTCCCTGCTGTTAATCTCAGAACAAATCAGCTGTCATGTCACACTTATTATTACATCTTTCAGAGTTTCCAATGTAGCCAGTCGCCCTCTGGAAAATGCATAATGGATATAAAGCTGAAAACCTGCCCCCACGTGCACATGTCATTTCATTTGATCAGCACCTTGGTTTAGCTCCTGCTGGTATTTCGGGTAATCTATTAATTATGATTTTCACTCTACATTTGATATGTGATAGATCTTACTCAGTATATAATGTTGAGTGGCTACAGACTGGCTGCATTAACATGATACATTATAAATACCCTGGAGCTTGAGGTTGTCCATTTCCTGAGGTCAGAGGTCACAGATTCAATGGATCCTCTCCAGTTTCTATTGGAAGGAGCCCGATCCTCTTCTTTGACTTTTAAAGTGCTTTCAATACCATCAGGGCCCTCACACTAGGAGACACACTGGAGAGGGTGGGAGTAAATCTCTTACTAACCTCTTGGATCACTGACCAAGCGGCCTCAGTGGGTCAGGCTTGGGAAGTGTATGGTCAGAAACAGCACTGGTGTCCCACATGGGACTGTATTAGCTCCATTCCTGTTCACACTATACACAGCAGACTTTCAGTACAACACTGAGTCCTGCCACTAACAAAAATTCTCAGATGATACAGCTCTTGTGGCTTGTATAAGGACGCTCAGGAGCAGGAGTTCAGAGACCTTGTGGACGCCCTCAGGGACTGGTTTTGCAAGAGGTGTCTCCAGCTGAATACAGCTGAGAACCAAAGAAATCATGTTGGATCCTGGGAGGAAGAGGTCACACCATGAACCAGCCTCTGTTGAGGGGGAGGACACTGAAGGTGATGCACACCTTCACTTCTCTACGCTGCAGTTTGCTGGGGTGGCAACGTGACAGACAAGAACATCCAGTGTCTGGGATAGCTGGTTAAAAAGGTGGCTCAGAGCTGGGGAGGAGGCTGGATCCACGAAGAGCTGTGGTGGAGAGGGGCATCTTGTACAAACTGAAACCTATAATGATCAATAGCAGACAGGCTCCACAGCCCCCTGGAGCACCAGAGGAGCAGCCGCAGTAGTACGCTGCTCACACTGCGCCACGATTCAGGAGATCCTCCCCACCCGCACCCAGAACATTGTCTATCTATCTATCTATCTATCTATCTATCTATCTATCTATCTATCTATCTATCTATCTATCTATCTATCTATCTATCTATCTATCTATCTATCTATCTATCTATCTATCTATCTATCTATCTATCTATCTATCTATCTATCTATCTATCTATCTATCTATCTATCTATCTATCTATCTATCTATCTATCTATCTATCTATCTATGTACATACTATTTCCTACTGACATAACCCCATTAGAACACATTGTATTATTATATACACACACATATATATATATTAGACTGGTCATAATTATTGTGTTCAGCTTCAAATTTTGAAATAGCAAAGTACAACTGAGAAAATAAGAAAATAAGATGAAACTAAAATAATGATAAAATATGTATATTAAAAAAAAACCCAGATGAATTAATTAAAACAGGACAAACTAGCCTTTTTTGTCCTAGAAGCAGGACACAACATTCTAACGTATTCATTTCTGTATGTGTGTGGTCTCCACAGTTGAGCATGTCTCTCGCCTACCTATCAGTAGGTTGGGCTAATGGGGCCACAGCATGGTGTGTGTGGGTAGGGCCCTCTTTATTCTTTGCATACTGGTGTGTTGTGGGTGTGTGTGTGTGTATCAAATGTAAATTCACACATACGTGACCAACTGCTAAGGTCGTCTTAGAGTAGATCTTTCTGTCTTTTTCGTTCTCTCTTACATACACACTCACGCACACACACCCACGCGCGCACACACACACACACACTCACACACACACACACTGAGCCCCTGGTTTGTCCCCCTGCCCACTTCCTCTGCAGCCTATGGTGTTTCCGCTGGGGTGAGACAGTGCCAGCTCCCTCCCTCTGCTTCCCAGTGGGGTCCTGCCTCCCGGCATCTGTCAGGGCAGCTGTCTCTCCTCTCCACTCTGCACTGCACCACACTATGCCAGGCCTCCACACAGGATCCTGAGCTACACACACTCACACACACGCACACGCACACACTTTTGCATTAATGCGTACTGGGACGCGATAGGACACGTCCTCGTGGTTTAATTGTGAGGAGCCTAAAGATTTTTGCCAATTCGAAAACCAGATTTAATGAATTGATTTAGAGCACTGAATCAACGAAACTTCAGACGCTATCTCACAGTAAATGCTGTCAAAATGAAACACACCCCACTAGATCAAGAGCTCATTAAATCTTGGCGTTTCTTACAAATATAAACAGCTCTGAAATGTGCGTGTTCGCAGCTCCATCCTCTCACACTGACACCTTTTTTTCAAGCCCAGTCACGCAACGCGCAGGGCATGGGGCATGTCAGGACAAAGGTTGTTGACAGGCTGTGCAAATAAATAAATAAAACGCAATGTCAAAAATTGTGCATTTAATCAGACTGGAGTGAGGATCAGTGAAACCAGCAGAAGCTGCTGTTTCCTCTGAGGAAATTTACACACTCGCTGCCCTCGCATTATTCAATTTCATTTGTTATTCGTATGAATAGACCTGGAAAGAGACTGGAGACATAACAGCCAAACAGGCGAGAAGGGGTGGGGGGTAAAGGGGCGGGGGGATGGGGGGGGTGGAGAGCAGACATGAAAGAAGGAGGGGTAGCTCAGGTCCAGGTGTGCCAGAAGCTTCAGGAAGTAAACATACAGGCACGGAGCTACGCAGGTGCTGAAAAATGATCCTTCTCTTTGCGAGGCCCAGCAAAGTATGTGTGTGTGTGTGTGTGTGTGTGTGTGTGTGTGTGTGTGTGTGTGTGTGTGTGTGCGCGCGCATGTGTGTGTGTGTGTGCGCATGTGCTAGGGGGATTGGGGGTTAGCTGACACAGTAACCAGGAGAATAATATGGACCAGCAGGAGGACGGAGGAGCGGAGAAGGTTGTCCATGACTTTAGTTTTGACTGCGGGGCTGGAATAAGCCCAGCATCAACAACCTCCTCCATCTTTGCCGGCAAATACTCACAAAAAACACACACAAGCCCTCCTCTACTCCCGAACGTGCACCCAGCGCACTCTCACAGGTAGGACGCGTGTGCACACACACACACTCACACACACACACACTTACACACATTCATGCTGACACGCACGGAAACACAAAACACAAAACGTGTGCGCATGTACAGACAAAAACCCAAACGCCTGCGCTCCACCCCCTCCCCTTGGGGTAGAGGTCCATCCAACACAGATGTAGCCCTGATTAATTGGGCGCAACACGGGGAAGTGGGTCTGGAAACTACCTGGCAATTTCCTGCAGCCTATCCTCCCCCACAACCTCCTCCACCATCTAAACCGCCCACCCCTGCATCCCCCCCACCCCCCCACCCCACCCCACCCCCCGCACCCCCGCCAACCGCCTCCACCCGCCTCTCTCCCCCCTCTCGACTCCCCCCCCACACACCCACCCTCCTCCCTCCTCCTCCTCCTCACATTTGGATCACGTAAGTCAGCAGGTGGGCTGCTGGGAGGAGTGTCTGCCGTGTGGCGTTGATATTCTGCCTGCGTCCAGCTCGCCGGGCGCCCTACATTGCAGGCACTCCCTCTGGCAATGCTTGCCTTGGCTCTGGGCTGAGAGCTGGAAACGCTGCGAGTCTGACAGACTCCATGGGCGCACGTACAGGTACACACACACACACACACACACACACACACTCACACACACACTCACACTCACACACGCACACACACACACATACACACACACAAAGAATGGACCGCTCTCCACTGCCCAGCAGAGCACATCATAGAGAGGGAAAGACGAGGAGCAACGCAGGGAAAGAGGTGGCAACACAGAGCTGGTCTAGGCAGGGGAACAGGCTAGACGTAGTATATTTACCTCACACTTTTTCAGTAAAGCGTGTGGATTACCCCGCGGAGCACACTGAGGCTTTTTAATGAAAGCACAGGAAGGGGGCAGCAGCTGGTGGCATGTGTTTGAGCCGGGAGGATAAGACCCCTTGCGTTTGGTTCGCCAGCCACCCCCCCTCACCCCCCTCCCCTTCCCCTCATCCTCCCTCTCTCGCTTTCCTGATCTCCTAACGCCCCTCACCCCTCCACCGCCTCCACCCAACCGTCCTCTCCCTCCTCCCCTCCCCTCCCCTCCCCTCTCCTCCCTTCCCCTCCCCTCCCCTCCGCCGCCACCACAGAGAATGAAGCCCTTTGTCCGTTCCACTACTGCCCGGCCTGGAGCTGGGCCTGAGCCGCGGGGGCCTGTTGGTCAGCCAGCACCAGAACCAGAGCAGAACCAAGCTGAGCCCCTCGCAGCCCTGGCTGCGGCCCGCCTCCGCAGCCCCAACACAACTCCCCAGTCGCCCCGTGCTGGGAGAGGAAGAAGAAAAATGAGCAAAACAGAGAGAGACATCAACAGAATGGCTGGACAATACCAATGAGAGAGAGATAGACAGAAGGACAAACACAGAGGAGGGAGGCCAAATCAGAAAAAGAGGACATTTCACTCGAATGCCATGCAAGACAAGATGTCTTATTTTGAATGCAAAAAAAAAGAAAAAACAGACAGCAGAGCAAAGGAGGAAATGATTGCACTAAAGACATAGCAACACATTTTCCCATTAAATCAATACATTCATTTGCCAAGGAGCTGAATTGAGTCAAGTCCAAACATATTTGTTCAGTTTCGTCTGTTATAAACAACTGGATAACGCCACAAAAGTGGATTGGAAAGTCTGAGTGATTGTTGATATGAAAAGAATACTGATTCTAAACATATAAACATCCATCTTTTCATACATTATGTCACCTGCTTTGTATTCAGTACTGTCTCGGGGGTCCGGTGGTGAATGTCACCAGTGAGTACACATGGGGCAAAGATGAGGAATACAACCTGGACAGGTCACAGGGTCCATCGCATGACACAGACACTCACACACACACACACACACACATACACACACACACACACACAGAACATTAACTCTCCCCTCTCATCTAGGGGCAAATTAAAGTCTCCAATCAACCTTAACACGTGTTTTTGGACTGTGGACTGATAAAACTGAAATACCCATGTAGATATGGGCACCAATACTCTGTTGCCCATCAGTTAACATATTGAAGCAATTTGATATAGTATATTATGATCAACAACAAAGTAACATATTCATAAACCATTCATAACCTTTATTCTCTTCTGACTATTAATCCTCCTAAGTCTATGCATGCAGTTAATTAGGCGGAAAGCACTAAGTAAGAACACTCCAAGAGATCGAGATTTTCTCAAAGTTGATGCGAGTCCAAGAAAAAAAGTGAGTGATAGCCAGTGAAGAAAACTCTTGGGTTGGGTGCTGAACCAAATGAAATGAGGTGAATGATGCAGAATCCATCCATCCCGGCAGCATCTGTGTAGATCAGGTTGCCTCCATTGAGTTATGCGTGTTTCCTAAGAGCTGATATGAGAGGCTCCACTTATCAGAGGAGGCTCTGTGCACAAAAGGCCTTGTGTGTATCCCAGTAATTGGATCTGCATCACCTTGTTGGCCCTCAGACCCTAAACCTCTGCTTTATCACCCCCCCACCCACCCTCCCCATGCTCCTGAGCATTCACACGTAAAGTATTGTCCCTCAGTCCCGCCACTTGAACAATATTTCTGAGCCTTTTGAGACTCCGCAGAGTGGACAGTCCACGGTAGCTCCTTGCTCCACATACCCACAAAGCTGGTTGCGGACCAGCTTTTGAAAGACTATATCTGAGAGTAAATTTTGAGTTTTCCTTTTAAGTCTTCAGCCAAGGTGGCAGCACTAACTACTGTGGTCCTCTTGCACTGATTTCAGGCAAACTTCTGCCGTTGCTGCTGGTAACGTATCGGTTCCTGTGCACCACAGAGGTTTTCACTCCCGGGCATAAACAACAACTGTACCGCCAGCTGTTCACAGCCGCAAAAGAAAAAAAAACAGCTATCGTTAGATATACAGCGATTTCTTTTTCCACGCCGCTCTCTTAACTAAATAAATGAATGTAGTGGATTTTAAAGCACGAAAAAAAAAATGTCTCCTTCGCGCAGAGGTCAGACTGCAGGGTCGGCTGCAGAACAGCTGCCTGGAGCAGGTGGGCTGTGAGTCGATGGAGCGGCTTGAACCTGGCTGCTCGGGTTGAAGGACTCGTCTTGCTGCTAACGCAGAGGCTCCCCTGAAAACCTATTTGAAGTAATGTGCAATATAATTCAGTTCCTGAGAACCACTCCGTGTGTAAAAATCATTACGAGCCATAGGAAAAGAGTGATCTTGTGGATCCCCGACGCACTACATTGCGTCTGCATTGCTGTGCGGTGCCGAGGCAGATTAGCGCCGTGTTGGGCCGTCTCCTGCAGTTGAAATAAGAGGAGCATAACGTCACACTTTATATAAACCGGACTGTGTCAGTGTGCAGGGCAGCGTGGTAATTACGGCGCCCCCTCTGTATCATTTCATGTGGAGCCTGACATCAGCGGCGAAGGCCAAACAAATGGGGGTGGAGATGAGTCTTTTTTTTTTTTTTTTCCTATTTTAGCCCCAAAACTATTGAAATATTTATCATCCGTTCCTGTGTTTGCTCCCCAAAGTTTGATATACTTTTTCACCTAGTTACTTCTGAAGACAATATTTGAGTTATCGTGCTTTAAAATGCATGCTTGCTTTGGTTTTTGCTTTTGTGACAAAGTGGGACCATCCCTTCCTCATCATCGTCATCATCAGTGCACACACTCTCTCTCACACTCACACCTCAGGGCAACTTAGAGTCCCCAAACGACGTATGTTTTGGACTGTGGGAGGAAACTGGAGGACCCAGAGAAAACCCACACAGACACGGTGAGATCATGCAAACTCACACACACACTACTCAGTGCAACCCAGATTTGAACCGGGGACCTTTCGTGCTGCAAGGTGCCAGCACTTGTCAGAGAGACTCCATGTCTCTGTGTCAAAGTGAATTCAGATATAACATTTTTAGACTTGATCCTGATCCAGGTTTCGGGGAGACTAGTTTCATACATTTATGACTGAATAGTCTTGAGGGAGGAAGTTTTCCTTGATCTGTGGGTGTGACAACTTTAAGCTCAGAATTCATAAATTGACAAAGGACACAAATTTAATGCATAAAATGACAAAGTGCTGTCAGTGCAAAGCAAAGCTGCACACTTTTAACCAGCTGAGAGGCACATGTCAAGGCCCTGTCTCACCTGAATAGTTATTTTATTGAATCAACACCACCCTTATCTTTCACTCTGTGTTATCTCCGCCTCTGTGTGGACATTTATGCCAAGGTATGTGTGGGAACATTTTTTTGTAATCTGGTGCCATCATTGTTCCCTGATCTCTGAACTCGAGCGTTGATACCAGCCGCTTTGTGCCTCTGTTTGACTCGCAGGCACAGCACGCTCGCTGTTGAACTTCAAAACTTCTCCGGCTTGCTGTTTTTTTTGTTTTTTTTTTACTGCGGTGGTGTGTTTCGCCTCCAATCCAAACCAGCTGCTGATCACTGCTGCTGCTGCGGCGGCACACAACTGGCCGGCTCCACCAAGCCCGCAGCCATTAGCCAACTTCCAGGCGGCTTTGAATGGCTTGCTTCATTTGCACCTCGCCCCCCCACCCTCCCCTTCTACCCCCCTCCCGCCCCCCTCGTAAGCCACACTCGGCTCAAAGGAGGACGAACTGATCACCTCCGAGGCAGCTACAACGATCATGCGCCTGCGACATCTATTCCTGGCAACCACAAATGCTGGATTGGTCACAGTTCCAGAGAGGAAAAGCTGGCTCTGTCCATCCTGTGACTCAGGTGCTGAGGGTGCCCCCTAGAGACAGGGGGAGTCATTACTAGTCCCTGATGGTGATGATGATGGCGATGATGATGATGATGGTCATGACGATGATGATGATGATAAACCATGGTCTTTTTTTTTTTTTTGTTAAACTCCCATGGGCTCTTTGGGGTCCTCTCCCACATGCTCCCAGATAGAGTACCGAATCCTTGTCCTTGTGCACATCAGAGCGTGGCAGGCAACAGTGTGCACACATGGCAACACCAGCCCAACAACCATCGCCTAGCAACGCACGTCCTCTGCCCCAGGAGGAATCTGGAGGTCTCTGCTGTAGTCACACCATGCGTTTCCTGGAGGGCAATCAGCTTTTTCCTCATCTCGTCTATAACTCACTCGCTCTCGCCCTACCTCTCTCGACTCTCTCTCGCTCTCTCTCTCCCGCTCGTGCTTCTCTCATCCCAGTTCTCCATTCCAACTGGCTTAGCTGTTTTGGAAGGAGTTTTTCGTGGGATGAAAATAACAAGACCACAAAATTTAAAGAAAAAGAGAAAAAAAAGGTGGAGGGGAGTAAATTAGCCTCCATTCTTGGCAAAGTGAGACCAGGGCAAAGAATAAAACTTCAGCAAAGATCCTGATCCAGATTTTTTTTTTTTTTTTTTTTTTTTACTTTTGTCACCATTTTCTCAATTTTATGGACTTGTACTTGCGCCATTTCTCCAAAAACATCTAATCTGTGAAGTTCAATGGGTTGTGCCAGGAAAAAAAAAAGTTTCCCATGACTTTGCGTAACCTCTCTGAAAACTTCTACGGTGAGAAAGGCGTTAAAAAAAAAAAAAAAAACCTAAACTAAAAAAAACCCACCCCGACAGACTCCCTACGAGCCTTCGTGTGACAGAAGGTACCCTAATCAAAACAACCTCTGCGTGCAACTGCTAACATGCGTTTCCCTTCCGTGCAAGTCCCCTTCCTCCCAGCCCCATCGCCACAAACCGCGGTTCCCACAGTATTCCCATGACTCCGCTGCTCCCCCTCTCCCTCCGAGGGCCCAGACTTCACCAAAAGGCAGGAGCGAGGGCTGCGTTGGCGAGCTGCGAGCCGCTCTAGCCCACCTTCCTCACATCTGAGAACCTCTGTGAAATCCTAATCCCCAGAGCAGGGTGAAGCGCAGGCCCAGCTTGCCTGACCTCTCCGGTTGCCATGGATACAGCGCACTATAAATAAAACAGAGGGGGCTTTTTTTTTTTTTTTTTTCGAGCAGTTTGGCAGGGCTGTGTGGCCTGCTCACTGGTGGGGCTTATTTTCTCTCTCCCTCCCTCGTTCCGTCTCTCCTCAGTCTCATTCTACTCCCCTTTTCACTTATTCCCTCAATCATTGAGTGTCCGTCCTCTTCCTCCTCCTCTGTCGCGCACTTCCTCCCTCTCCTAATCTCCGTCGGCCATTCATTTCTGCCATTAATCCGCCTTAAAAACCCAGAGCACCTGTATTTGCTCTAACACCTGGATTTGCCGTAGACGTGCGTCGGCCCCGGGCGCGACGCGCACATTAAAACGAGCTGTTGTTCACATTGAGAAAGTAAACACGCAGAACTTGCTTGGCCGTCTGCATCCGTCGAGAGAAACGCACAAAGAGCCATCTCAGAGCAGGCCAAGTAGTTGAAAAAGAAGCCCTATTTTGTGGCAGAGAGGCATCGAGAGAGGCGAGGGGAGGCTGAGTGTGCCTGTGCACTGAATCAGGACTGCGCCGCAGATTTTTGTCTGGCGAGGCAAATCTCGGGAGGCTGGAAAATAATTTGGTCATGGCTGTGGGAGGTTGTTGGGAGTGGGAGGCGTGCGGGTGATGTGGAGGGAGTTGGGGGGGCGGGGGGGGGGGGGGGTGTTTGAGGGGTGACTGGTTTGGGGGGAAGGAAGGCGTGGGGAAGGGGGGGGGGGGGTGACCGTCTCGCTGTGGTGAAAACACGCTTGACACTTCATTCCTTTCCAGTTAATGTGGAGCGGACTGCAGGATGTTAACCCTCTGCCTGCCTTTTGATGCTCCCGCTCCACTGTTACACAACAGCCGCTCCTCGCAGCGCTTCCTGTTCTGCAGAAACGCTCCGGGACACTCAAAGTGGAAGAAGGGTTTTTTTTTTTTGTGTGTGTGGGGAGGGCTGTTTACAGTGTGCGTTATTTTCCGGGTAACAAGTCTAAATCAGCAACTGAGTGCAAATTCTGCGAGACATCACGATGGGGCCTGCTGTGCCGCCCCTCAGAAGCTGTCACGGTGATTTGAAAATTTGACCGTCACATGCCAAACACTCTTTGTCTCTATTTTTTTTTTTTTTTCCTGGGCCATCTGCTTCGTATGATGAATTACACACACACACACACACACACTCACACACGCAAAAAAAAAAAAACCCCAAAAAACCGACGAGACGGACACACCGGCAAACATCCACAATGTTGCCTGGGAGACAGAGGTCACATGAGAGGATGAGTCACAGAAACCCAGAACTACCTAGAAACCAACGCTATTGAACGGCCTCGCACCATGGCGCGCTTTACAGTCGGGCGACACGCAGAAGGATTAGTGTCGTGTCAGTGCCTAAACGGCGGTGAGACGGCGCCCTTGGCAGAAGACAAATCCACAGTTAAACTTAATGGGGCCAGAATCTGATACCTCAATAGGAATCCACTTTGGTCCTCGCATGCGCAGCTCTATGTGTGCAGGAACCTGTGTCTGACCATCGGTCCTCTGCTGGTGTGTGTTAGTGTGCGTGCGAATGTGTGTGTGTGTGCGTGTGTGTGTGTGTGCGTGCGTGTTCACACGGACCTGGAGAGTAGGGAGTTAATGCAGGCAGGGCTGTGGCAGTCCTCCTGCCCCTCAGCCAGATTAATCATGCAGGAGAGACACAGCAGGCCCCCGTTCATTCTGCCTGGGGGTGAAGCTGTGCCCGCATGCTCTGCGTATCACATGGCCCCGGCCCCCCTCTCTTCTCTCCTCTCTCGCTCTTTCTCTCTCTACTGGGGGTGCTGTGGATGGTGCTGGTGGTGGAGGAGGAGTGTGAGTGTGTGTGTGTGTGTGTAGGGGGGGGTTATTGGCGGTGTGTTGGAACGCCACAGCACGCAGTATAGCTTTCTTTCTTTCCTCCGCTCTGTTGTTTTTTTCCCTCCCTCCTCTCTCTCTCTCTCTCTCTCTCCCCCTCTCTCCCTCTCTTTCTCTCTCATCCCCCCCTTCACTTCCCCTTCTGTGGGTGTGAAGCGACTGAGGCAGAGAAAGAAGAAAAAAAATAGAAAGAAGAGAGAAACAGGCGTCCATCTCTCCTGCAAGGAGACAACAACAGCCTCTTTTTTTATCTCCCGTCGGAGGGCCCTGACGACAGCAGCGGCCGGGCTCGGTGGATGAAGAGGAGAAGTGTGTGCGTGTGTGTGTGTGTGTGTGTGTGGAGGGAGAGGAGGAGGGGGTGGGGGTGTATGGGGAGGGTGTGTGTGTGGGGGGGGGGGCATACCAAGGGACTCGCCACAGATATCTCCTGGAAACTGCTCGACGATGTCTCTGCACATCAGAGAACAGCCACAGCCATTGTTGGGCTCTCTGGGAGACGGAGGCGGCGTCGCACCAGTTGTGCGCCTCAGCCTCAGTAACAAGCACCTATAGTGTCCGTCCGTCCGCCCGGCAGAGGCCCAAACCTTTTCATGGCGTGATTTGTTGCACGACTTCCAAATGAACGGCCTGATGTAAATCTGGCTGTAAACAGTGCATGTGGATGTGCGCTGTGGGCCTCGCTTCCCCGCGGACTGTTTGTCAAAGCACGTTTTCACAAGTGAGCATTGTGGTGACGCTGGTGCCTACCTCAGTGTGTGGGCCCGGCACAGATACAACACAATCCACGTGCATTCAGACAGCAGCGCCTTGTTTGCGTTGCATGCTTTGGTGCCGGGATCTTATCGCTGTGGCCATGAAATGCAGAGACGAGGTCAGGTGTGGCTTGGCTCAGGCTTTTTCTTTTTTGACTCTGTCACAGAGCCTTTGATATTTTTATTTTGAAGGCACAATGATAGCAAATGGCAACATTTGCCTTTTACCAACAAAGCTGTGACTTTATATTGTTGTGGCTTTTAAAACACGATGTGTGGAGAGTTTAAGTTTGAGGAACATTGCGTTTCAGCAGTGTGACAGTGTCATCAGCCTAACTTTGAAGTATTTTTACCCAGCTGGGAGCTACTGGATAAAATTGAGCAATTGACGTATTTTTAGGTCTTCCAGTAGATGGGCGGTTAGCACTACCACCTCACAGCAAGTACAGCGTGGGTTCAACCTCTGGTCAGGCTGAAGGTTTGCATGCTCTCCCTGGGTCTGGATTTTCACCAGGTACTCCAGTCTCCTCCCAGAGTCCAAAAAAGAACATGAATGTTTAGGTCAATTGGGGACTCTATACTATCTATCTATAGTGACTTGTTTTCGATGTATGTGCGCTAGAATTGTCTATGGCAAACCCCATACTGGTCCGGTATGAAGAGGAATAAAGTTTTAACTTTACAATTTTTCTTAAAATAGTTGCTTCATAGCCCACGATGACCATATTTTACCACATTTAATGGGACTAGTTATAAGACTTTCTATTCTGTGCCACTTTTCTACAATGGGCAGAAGAAAAGCCACAGTTCACATGCTATCTCCAACAATAGTCACATTTATCAAGGCAGCGGCTGCCTCTGCGAGGCGTCATCTTGAAAAGAGCAAAAGAGCCGAAGAGGAATCCTGCTCAGGGCCTGATCTGAGGGTTTAGAGTGGGCACATCTGTTTCCAGGGGGGCAGACCACTTACCCGTTCAACTCCATGAAAACAATATCTGGTGATGAAACGCGTAAAAGTTTGCTCATAAGAAAAATACAGCGGTGATGACGGTACAGCATGTTTTTTGTGTGTGAATGCGGCCTGTTGGGAAAATAAAGAGACTTAATGAATGGATGAATGGCTACGCACTTGACTACTGAAGCAGAACGCATGTTCTGAGACACACACGCAATTAAACAGCATACCGTGTCGTGAATGTGGTAACTGTGTGTCGCTTTACATACCGACTGCTGCCATTGTTGTGCAGTGAAACACCATACATTGTTTTGTCACTAGGCCTCAGCGTGAGTGTGTGAACAAAGATCTTTTCTTCCCAAGCAGCCACAGGTAGGAAATGAATCATTTTTCAACAACATAAATGCTCTCATGTTAAATTACCACGCAATCTTATTTTCTCTTGAAATATAGTACCTATGACACTGTTGCTTCAGCAGGCAGGAGCAGATTTATGAGCGGGACTTTATTCTGCCAGATACATGACAGGCACAGACTATTTGTTGTCTAAATTTTGTTAATGAAGATACTGTACAGCGGCAGAGGACATTTTTCACATCACCATTAATCACCAAGTGGTACGTCAACTTATATAAGGCTGGAGTGCTCCCTTTATTCCCCCCACTGAGCTGATTTGTTACAGTGGAGATTTTCTTTTAACAGATTAGCCAGCTGCCAAACATTAGCTGAGGTAACCACGATCTGCAATGGAAATTACAGACACAAATGTGTGAAAATGCCTCACAATTTTAGCATCGGCAAACATTTCAATTTCATTTCCAAGCTTGCAGAGCATTACTGGAAATTAAGCAAGAAATGTGTGAGCACAGTAATAATAAACGTGGGGGTGGATGTGTAGCCCTGCTGCAATTCAAATTCACATTTTATTCTGGTCCTAGCCAACCATGCAGGTCTGTTTGCTGAAGCTGGACATTTAAAAATCACATGCACTTCCAAGGTATTAGCTGCAAACCTTGTAGCAAGGTAAGTATTCTGCAAATCAAAGGCTTTCATTTCATACACTGACATGCTAGTGTATGCCCTTGTGATCACAGCAGTTGAAAGAATTGAAAGATATACAGGCTGTAAAATGTCTGCGTTCCATCAAGGAAAGTTAAAAAAAAAGTAATTATAAGGATGAAGGTTTGAGAAAGACACGCACACAACGAAATAAGACATAAAAGACACAAATTGAACAAGTAAAAGAATTTAATTGTCTTTGATTGCACCGTAGAAGCTTGACATTAAAGATTTTTTAAAAAATGTACAAGTGAGCATTGCGTTAATGTTAAATATCCCATTACAAAACATCTTTCTCCCTATAGAAAAATGTAAAAAAAAAAAAAAGTGAACCACGCAACTATAAAGTAGCACTGAGACAAAAGTAGAAGAGAAACATAGAGCTGGATCATTTGGCAGCGACTGTCTAACTTGATCCACTGGGAGCGACAGACGAGGCATTTGGCACTGTCATTGGTCCACAACAGGTCGCAGCGAGGCTGCTGCCAGGTGGCACTAGGAGACATGCATTGCATTGTGACAAATAAACAACACTATACTATTCCCCGGGAAGGGGATGGAAAGATGAAGGAAGACCCTAACTGTGCCTCATTGCACCCCATTATGCCCTCCCATGCCCACTCTGTTGTCCTGAGCCGCAAATACTGAACAGCACGTGTGTCTGCGTATGAGCAAACTGGGTGACGAAGAATGAAGAGAATGTCACCGGTAAGTAAACAATGTTGTGCATGGTTGGCCACCTCTTCTTATAACTGCGCATCAGGATGAAGTGTTTATTCACGCAAAGTGGAAAGCATCAACAACAAGTGAATACATGTGATAGTCATCAGTTCCCTGGCAAACACAGAGACATCGCAATCAACCGCTTTGGAACTTCTTTCCCATAGAGTGTTTTTACAGTACTGCAGCATCCAAAAAAAGTACAAATAACCCAATACATTCAAGCATTTCCGTTGCTGTGCTTTGGTAAAAGCAACATTGTGAACTTTGTCATTTCTGAGAGCCACCTATGGAGCTCTCCGTCCGATTCCCCCATTGGCCGAGTCTCCACATTAGATGTCCGACGTTGTCGAGCGTGGTTTCGTTTGAAGCACATGGGGGAGGCTGCGTGAAGCTGGGGCGAGCGCGGTGTGCAGCGGTGCGTGAGGATTACCTCACCGTAGGTGTGGTCGTTAGACGCAAGTGGCTTGGCTTGGTGGGGAGTGGAGGTTTGATGCTGCGGGCGGGGGACTGCGTCTGGGCTGCGGGGCTTTCGACGGAGAAGTTCTTCATCAGCTGAGCCACGCGGCCACGCCCTGCGCAGGTCGGTGTACTCCCCGATGACCCAGCCCCCTCCAGGGCAGCCCGCCGAGGCGCCTCCGACACGCCGACATCTGCAACAAAGACAGGATCAGTGCCAACACACGTCAACCTCCATCTGATGTATATATACGTGAAAAAAAGTAAAAGTAAACAGACAATTTCCCCTTTATATATATCCCTGTGATAACACAAAGCTACTAGGTACTTGCTGTTCCCTTGTTATAAGTGTTACATCCTGTATTATTCCTTTATTGGTTCCACAACAAGGAAATTCAGGTATCGCATCAGCCTTGGAATAATTGGTGTGAGGTGCCTTGGTCAGGGACACTTCAGCCATGGGGATAATTCAAACCTGAGACCTTAACATCTACACCAAGGTTGACCCAATACAGTGGTTAGAGTTTCCTAATCCAAGAACCAATGTGACACTGTCAATTGGTGGGTAGCACTGTTGCTACCCACAGCATGAGGGTTTATGGTTCAAATCCAGGTCAGACTTTGGACCTTTCTGTGTGGAAGATTTGCTTTGATTTGGAAGGTTTGCTTGATTGGAATTCTGAACTGCCCCTAGGCGTTACTGTGAGAGTGAATGGTCTGTGTGATGGACAGGTGACTTATCCAGGGTGTATTCCCTGCTTTCACACTATGTGTACAGGCTCCAGTAGACCCACACATCACTATTGGGTACTAAGAGGTAGGATGGGTGCCGTATCTGTATAAATTGTCATAGAGATCATGAAACAAAACTTTAATTTATCTCCTAATTTGCATCAGTTTCATGATTTTCTGGGTTGTCTTTGTCACAAGGGGACTGTCTGAATAACAGTAATGGTGTCTGTCTATATTAAATAAAATCCATGTAAAATCATTTTGAGCTGATGTAGCTGTGATTGTTTTAAGGTGCAAAATGATTTTTTAAAAAGCCAGTTACACATTTCGCAAATCTATGCAACACGATTACCGTAAATATTATTTGATCATTTCGCCTCTCCAAAGACTGGGGATGCATTTTTCGTCACTCTTTTCTACACCCCCCCCCCCTTTTCATTCGTATCCCTTTATCCGAGCTCTGGCTGAGCAGAGGTCATCCTCAGTGGAAGTGTAGTAGGGACACAGCTGGGTGTAGTTGGTGTGTGTCCGCCTGCGTGTGTGTGTGTGCGCTTGCTGAGATACTGTGTTTGGAAGAGGGTGTAATTGAGGGAGGAATGGGGGGAACAGGAGTAACGGAGGGGAGGGAGGGCCACAGGGACAGCAATGGAGAGCAGACAGACGCTGCTCAGACACCAGAAGGCTTGAGGAGCCACATATTTTTAGCGTCATCCCCGGGGGACAGAGATATGTGAGAGCGCCCGCGTGCACGGCTACAGGCGCACGCGAGCTCACACACAAATACACACACACGCACACACACACCACAGACACACACACACACGCACACACCCACACACACACACACACACACACACACACACACAAACATGTTTCCACCACTTCTGGGGACATTATTCAGTCTTGCGTTCGTTTCCAGGAGACTTAGCTGAACTCTAACCATAGGCACTGCTTGCCAAATTGTAACCCTAACCCAAAAGCCTAAGCCTAAAATTTAATGACTTAGATCGCATTTATGTCCATTATATCCTAACAATGTCACCATGTAAACAGATTTATGTCCCCACATTGCAGGTAAAACACCAACCAGACACACACAGGCAGACAAACACACACACACACACACGCACAGACGCGCACAAAATAGGGTGGAAAAAATGCACAAGCGTCCACACAGTTTCGAACAGTTGGATTTCAAAAGACACGCGCGCATTCTCGTGTTACACTCAGGTCCGTGCATGCTCACACACTCACACACTCACACACACACAGACTCCAGCACACACCTTTGCGCAGCCCTCCTGCTCATGGATTCAGTCACGCATGCAGCCATCTCTGACTAACACCACAGCCTAGCACAGAGTCACACAGACACACACACACACACACACACAGAGGGGTAGGGTGCAGCCAAAACCACACAGGCACTCCTAGGGCCAGGAAACCTTTAAAGCTCTTGATGTCTTGCAGGCTTGAAAAGGAGAGACCTAAAGTAGCCTTAAAGGTTGTGTTATTGTTTATTGTTGTTTACGCTCCTTTCTCCCCTCGCCTTCACTCTCCCTTGCCCCCTCTCTCCCTGTGGCTCTGACGCCTCCCTCCGCCCTCCTCTTCATCTCTTCCTCTCCCCGTCTTGCCCTGCCTTCCTCTGCCCCCTGACCCGCGGTTCCTGTGTTAATGTCCTCTCGCCGCGCTGCGTGGGCTTGCCTCTGATTGTCTCGTTGTGTTGTGTGGTCACCACGGAAACCTTGGATAGGCTCCAGCAATTGAGGCTGACACACATTCAGGCACGCACCGAGCACACACACACACACACACACACACACACACACACACACACACGCACACATGCACACAGCCAGACACACACACACACACACACACACACACACACACACACACACACACACACACACACAGTTGCACACAAACACACACACAGACACACACACACACACACACACACACACACACACACACACACACACTCACACTCATGGTCAGAGAGTTTTTTGAGCTTGGAGCCTCGGTGTAGGTCTGAGTGGAATGCTTAATAGAGAGACGGAGAGATAGAAAGAGAAGGAGAAGGAGAGTTGGTGGTAGGGGCATAGACTGTTGGAAAGGAGTAATACAAGTATATATCCATACTGCATACATTGAGAATATCCCCTAATACCTTCCCGCCGGTAACTTGACTAACCTGTCTTAACACACCCTAAAAAAATGCTCAAACCCCACGCCTCAGCCTGAAACTCCCCTAAGCAGCTGTGCTCTTAGCTCCGTCAGCAGAAACAGTCATTAAAGCTACCTGCGAAAACACCTATTAAAATGAAAGAGAATATCTGCATTGAATCACTCGTCAAGACTGATTAATCTCCCATTTGAGCTTTAGCCCACCACTCCTCACATCTCTGTCCAGCTCGTAAATGCAGCGGGAGGACAAAGAGGAGGGGGCGGGAAGCAGTGTCACTGACCAGGCTAGCACAAAAATTAAAGACCAATCTATCTCTTTAAAGACCTCCACGTCTCAGGCTCGAAAGGAGAAGGGGGGGTATGATGGGGGAGGTGGGGGGCAGAAGTGGGGCAGAGGGCAGAATTCCCGAGCAGCATGTCTGTGGACTGAAGGGCAGGGAGGAGAAGAGGTGTGTGTGTGTGTGTGTGTGTGCGCACGCGTGCGTGTGTGTGTGTGTGCATCTGTGTGTGCACGTAAGCAAGGCGGGGGGGGTGGGGGGGTAGCTCCTGTGTGGGGGCTGGGGCCCCTGTCACTTATCAGCTCGGGCTGAGCGTCGCCCAGGGCTAGAGTCGGGAAGCAACGCTGGAATGTGTGTCCTTCCCTCTGAAGGTGAAGAGAGAGGAGAGGAAAGCCGGCCGACGCACAGAGGAAGGTTGATAAACACGAACACACGCATACACGTATGAACACATACCGCCAGCTGCTGGAGATTGATACACTCCCATGCTCACGTGTGCTCGAATCATGTGACGTGTGCGCCTGAACACACTTTACTGCATTACCAGGTTCAGCTACACACATGCTCTTCTAGTTACTCTCCTTGCTCCCCCTCTTATCTGAAATATTCCTTCCCCCAGATTCGCTTTTACGCAGATGACACACAACTTTCGCATACTAAGGAAAGTTATCCTTTGTTTTAACTGATTTTACATTCTTCTTTTTTCTCAAAGCAGGATCGCTTACCCCCTCCCTCCCAAACAGAACTGATTCCTGCTGGAAGACGCCACTGGCCATTGCAGATGGCGGTAAATTAAGTGCTCTCGTGACATTGACAGCACAGATAACGCTTCAGGTTTCAACAGATAGAAGGAAAAAATATGGTGAGCAAGTCATCTTCACCAAGCAAACCAGCACTCGACATTATTCAAATAAGTTTCACACATTTTCCATTAATTCGATTACATCTAATTAAAGTACCTTGTGCTCCATGCATTTAATTTGGTGACAGCTCCTGTCCTGTCACTGCTTGCTTCAATAGTTTGTGTCATGCCGTCCCAACTGATACGCAGCTCCTTGAATCTCGAGTGTTAAATTCTGGACGGTGGAATGAGTTTAGTCCAGCTACAGTGGATACCGGTAAATAAAATGATCGGCAAATGTTGAGTGGGCCACAGTCTCTGCTCACAGGATGCAGAAATCCTTGTCATTACCCACATTCAAAAGAAAACAGCTGAGGCATGAGCCTTATCCTCGTCAGCCTCCTCCTCCCTTTGGAGCAAGCTTCCTGCTATTGTCGAGGAAAGACACTCACAGTCAGTATTTTTGTGTCCAGAGTCAAGACACATTTATTCAGCACTGTGTTCGGCCCACCTCAACTCCCACAACACCAGCTGTTCCTTTCCTTTTCCTTTCCCTTTTTTTTTTTCTCTCCCCACGTTCACTTGTTATTCGCGGCCCTGGCGTTGCCCACTGGTCTCATATCCAGCCACTAATGTGGGTACAGGCACACACACCGAAAACACGTTCACGCTCACCGCAATTTATTGGAAATGTATCTTTTTGTTTCGTCCTCCTTTCCAGATTTTACTGATTTGTGCTCTGAAAAAACTGTTGATCCGGATCCAGCTGATAAATCACCTTAAAAGCTCTGAGCTCATGGCACATGCCTACACAAACACATTTCTTGTTTGACTGTATCGGAGCAGAAATTCCACTGAAGCGCTCTTTGATGATGCTATTCTATGCTCGATCCAGTTTAGCTCAGTCAGTCAGTATCTGCAAATGTGATTTCTCAAATGTATTTCCAGTATTTCCCTGTTCAATGACATTATTGAGAGCTAGTTTGCTTTCTTGTGTGTTCAGAGATGTGTCTGGCCTCGGAGTCTACAACAAACTGCCAGGAATGTTCAGAATGACCCAGACACCAAAAGAAAAGTGAGAGAAAAAAAATCAGAAATGCTGTAGTTTTTCGGATTGATTTTTTTTTTCTTCCCATTCAGCTTGCTGTAACAAGTGCAAGAAATCATGGTGGCGAGAGGAGAGATTCTTCAACCTTGAGCAGCTGTCATGGTGTCATTATAATGGGAGACTGAGGTGTTTTACAATAACAAGGTGATCTACATTGTCAAAATCTGACTCATGAATTCAAGACAACTTTTCTTTTGCTAAGCTTTCTCCTAAAGCATAAAACTAAATCCACCTTTTGTATTAACAGTTTTGTGATTATTTCAAAGTTTCTATCTGGCAAAACTGAGTCATGTCTTCCCAAATCAAGGTAACTTTCATGAGCTGTGGGAGTGGGTTTGCAATGAGAATGTGCTGTAGGATGAACATTTTTCCAGCAGAGGGACCCTATGGAAATGTGGTTTTCCATCCAACTGGCCTTTTTTCCTACAGTATCGCTGTTTTCCACTGGATGGTGCTAACTTCACCCCAACGCCACGAGTTTCTTTCTGCAGAACTGGGTCACTGTATGCTGAATGAGTGTTTGGCCAATTCATGAAACTGGGTGCTGTGCTCAGACAGGAAGTCTAAGAATGATGAGAAACACAGAGAAATCCATGCGGCGCGCTGGAAGACAGTACTGGTAATAATATACATGTCAAGACCCAGGATAGCTGCTATAAAGACAAGGCCTGAAAATAATCCTGACTGCCTGCACAATGAACCTCTGAATTTACAAAAGCAGAGATTTGCCACCAGTACGGGCAGAACGAGAAGGAGAGGGAGAGAGAGCAGCGTCCCACTGATTTCTAAAAAGTGTGAAAACAAGTTTAAATGTAATGCTTGCTGGGGGCACCGCTAATTGGCTAGTTTTCCCATCACTTTGCCATCGCGACTTTATGCATGACCGAGTAACTTGCTCTAACTGGCTTAGCGGCAGGAAACAAGAAAGTGTTACATAAGCCCAAAATAGATAACAAATACAGATCAAATCTCTCGTATGAGTCTGAGCTAATAACGCATAGCAATAAATAATCCAATAAATAATGCAGTCTCATAAGATTAAATGAGAAGGGTTAGTGGGGGAGTTTATTTCTGGAATAATCAGAGAATCTATTTCCGTTTAATGTTATTAATAGATTAATCTATTTGATATCAAAATAAATGCAACACTCCACTATACTACTATCCTTACTTGCATATTAGCATAGCTGAACGGCAATGGAAGAGCATACCCAGTTGGACATGATAAGGTTTTAGCCTAGTAACGTATTATCATTCACTAAAAACTGGAACTACCTGTCATTGAAATGTTACTAATTTCTGCCCATGTTGAAGACAGAAATCTTCTCTCCTCTATCTCTGTGTCCTCTGGTTTCACACTGGATCTGGTTACGCAACCAGCCTCAGTCGACCTCAGTGTTTATTGGCAATTTCACTCTTAACATGCATCCATGTCGGAGTCAACCCAACAAGCAGGTGTGTGGGGGCATTGTGGTACGGCGACACAAATCCCAGTCACATAAGCTTTTTTCCCCTCTAGTCTGGCCTCATTTCACTCTGCCAGTCCATAAAGATTCCAGTGGGCTGAGGCACTGTTTGGCCAGCACATAAGGTTTGGGGAAATAAATCCTTCTTCCTTGCTGCAGTGCTGAGAAACCTATCTGGTGTGAACTTTGCTCAAACTGGAGCTCAGCTCTTCACAGCCATTACAACTCAGAGAAGAAGCAGTGGGATGGGGTCTCTTGTTGGCTCAGCCATGATCTTCATTTAAGCTTCTTGCATTTCTGCGGACTCAATTTTCAGCCCACACCTGTGTCCGGTCTTTGTCCAATTTGTAAAATCTAACTACAGAAACACAACAGAAGCTTTCGAGCAAGATTCACAGATGATGTCAGTGTTTGTCTACGATGACACAAGCCAGTGTTAACATTGCTGTTTCTCTATTTTTTCCTTATTGGACAGCAAGTGAGAGACTGCAGGCAATGAGAAAACAAATATTAACCCATTAAATAGACAAGAGGAAATCCATCATCCTGTTATCTTACCAGATTTGTACCTGAGCAGTGTGAGGGGATTTGCTGGAGACTTTTCCAGCACATATAGGGAGAAGGCAGGGAATACAGCCTGGACAGGTCACCAGGCCATCACACACACACACACACACACCATTCACTCACACTATAACTGCAATATTATTTGCAGAATAAACACTTACTCTGTCACTTAGGTGTTTCTAGACATTTCTACTGAAGGGTGTTATGCACATGAACCCTTAAATCTTCTTCTTTTCTTGTCAAGTCTTCACATGACATCACAAAATTTCAGTAAAGTCTTCTCCTAAAAGACTCAACTTTGATGAAGATGAGCATCCAAGCAATTTTCTATTTACGTGGTTTTATTAGATGCTTTGACTAAATTGAGCTAATTTAGCTACTTTTATTTAATTTAGCTCGTAGGAACACAAAAATGTTTTTGTGATGTTTGAGAGGCTTTTCGATATTTAGGCTTTAACATTACCAGGTTTTTATTGCGCCTTTCTATCAACCATGGAAACACATCTACTTACACCTAGAAGTGAAGGAGCTAGAGAAAACCCATACCATGTGAGGGAGGACATGCAAGCTCCTCACAAGAAGCTCCTCGGTCTGACTGTGTGGGGCGACACTGCTAGACCCGCATTCACCGTATCGCCAGACAAGACGAGACAAGGAGAAATCGTTTATTTATTTACCCACGTTGCCACGCTCACTCACCTTTCCCACCGTGTGGGTTCTTCTGAGGTTCCTGTGCATGCAGACCAACTTTGCCAGAAAATGCCATGGTCCCACAGTTTGTTTTGACAGTGCTGCTGCTGCTGCTGCTGGGGGGGGAGGCCGATGGTGCAGTGGCGGAGGAGGTGGAGGAGGAGGTGGAGGAGGAGGAAGAAGAGGAGGAGGAGGAGGAGGTGGCGGCCAGCATCAGATTTGAGAAGCCAGGCCTCGTGTTGACAGAGCCTGGTGCTGCATTCGCAGACGCCGGTCTCACACTGACAGGGCAGGCTCTCATGGGAGGCCTGGAGCAGATGGAGGGCTGGGGAGCCGACTTCTCCTCGGTCGCGCTGGCTGACTTCAACTCGGGCTGCGGAGGGAAGAGTGACAAAAGAGGACAGAGGAGCGCGATCAGTGTTGACAGCTAATTCACATACAGTGGAATTACTGTCATGTTTGATTAAATCACTGGATAAATGATTCACCAAATTGCAGCTCTCCGATGACTACACTGTGCCATAATGAAACACGCAGAACTATGACCACTGATTAAGAGTTTAAGGATGTGTGGGGGAGAAAATTATAAGGTGAGTTGGAAATCAGGCTGCCTTGCTAATCTTCCTTCCTGATCTTACGCCTTCTTAATCAACAATCTCACTCTCTCTCGCCCTCTCTCTCGTTCCCTCTCTAAATCAACTAGAGAAAACCTGCAGCGGCAGCCCTGGCGACAGCCACGGCTACATCTGCAGCACCCGACCAGCCCCCACTTCCTGTTTCCGGACACAAATCACTCCATCGACCAACGAGACACTTGACGACGTAATGAATTTCGCGGAGGGAAAATAGTGGTAGGCGGTGATTTCTTGGCTGTCAGACCGGCAAAACCTCCTAAGGTGTGAATGTTCGTTGCCACATCAGCATGGGTTGGCCGGAGATGTGTTAGGGCCTGTCGTATGGAGTCTGCTACGGATATAAGGAGTGAGGGAGAGACATTTCCGTCTGTGGCAAGGAGGAGGGGAAAAACAGAGAACAGAGGAGAGCTCACGCGCCCAAACCTCCAGAGACTACCCCACAATCCCATCCATCTGCGACTGACGCATTCTCTATCTCTGGCGTTTTAATTCCCTGATCAAGTTCATCAACCATCTGTTCTAGGGCAGTCCAGAAATCCTGCCTTGCCTCTGTGATTCAGCTGTTCTCGTGGCGCGTGTTGCCTGCACACACACACTCACACTCACACACACACGCACAGGCACACAAGCACACAAGCACAGAAAAGGAAAGAAGGCAAGGGGAGATAGAGAGCACACTCCCCAGACAACCCAAGGCTGGAGCGATGATGGAGCCAGTGGGAGGACAGTTCGGTTCAGCTGTTCCCCGGAGATCTACGAGGGGTGCGGCAGCTCAGACAAGCGGGAGCACAGAGCGAGGGGGGAATGCTGGGAGAAAGATGATCTGCAGGAGAGGCTGGGAGTGAGGGGACAGCTGGCCTAACCACCATTTCCTGTTACTCACAGAGGGTGGGACGTCCATGAAAAGACACTCCAAAGCCACATTTTAAAGAGCCGTGGAGCGAGAAACCCTATATAAACGTTCACAGGGACATGTGAGACTGCTCTTAAAGATGTGCCTCTCGGCACAGACGACGCCAGAATATCGGAGTTTACAGTTTTGTAAACCATCTGAAAATGATACCCTAACAGCAGCTAAACATCCTGAAAGTGAAAGCTGGAGTGAAGCAAGGATAGTAAAAAAAATCTCTCTCTCTCTCTCTCTCTCTGTATATATATATATATATTTATATACCTTTTCTGCTGGAGGAGGTGATGAATGCTCGTTCACTGACACCTGTGGGTTTAACAAAGACATTACAAGAGCGTTACAGGCCATGATGCAACCCCAGTGCACAGAGCCCTGTCTAGAGCGTGCAGTTGCGCGGACTCACCGGCAGAGGGAGTATCGCGCTCGTCTCCTCACGTTTCCCCTGTTGGGAGAGACAGTGCCATGTTAGATGATACCGAGGGGGGGACACGTCATCCTCCTGAGCTAGTGAGTCAGAGCGGCACTTGGGAGGGAGCGGGGGACGAGCGGGGCAGGAGTTTAAGAGCGGATTGAGAGTTGAGAGGAGTTTACCGTGTAAATCAAGGGGCCGCTGCAGGAGATAAATATTTAAACACCGCGAGCCGTGCAAACTGTGCAGTGATGTGGCTGCACCATCACCACCACCACCACCACCACCAGCAGCAGCAGCAGCGTCGGAGAGACAAAACCGGGATGCTGGAAGTGAGCAGCACGCAGAGCTAAAACCCAGCGTGGTCAGGCCAGATGAGACCGTACGACACCCCGGCTCCGCTCCTGGCGCGCTGTGTGCGCGGTTGCCATGACAACCGGGCAAATCTCTCTTTTTGGAGATAACTCACGCTCTCTACCCCCACTCTCCACCTCAACTCCAAAATCCACAGTGCACACACATACACACACAAAAAGTATCACCACACCGAGAATTATTCACAGTGAATTTTTTTTTTTGCCACAAAATTTTGGCTCAAATTAAGCGGTCCTTCTTAATTCACAGGGGCTGATATTCACCAGCTACTCTCAACAGCCTGAGAGTGTTTTCGCAAACTGTGCTGCACTTTGGAGAAGTGAAAATGAAGCGATGGAAGCAATTAGACAAAGATGTGCTCATAAAGGAGAAATTAAAGGAAAAGAGGAAGGTGTATCGTAGGAGTTTGATATATACGACCAACAGGTCTTCACAGTAACTAATCCTCTTCGGGGGTTATTTGTTTGATCAAACATCTGAAGAGGTGAACAGGTGACATGATGAGATTTAGAAATGCTTACACACCTTCAAATTCAGTGAGACCCCGGGTTGTGTCTTAGGAGGAGTGTTGTCTTTCTCTGTTCTCACAGGCTCTGTGGTTTTCCTGTTCTTCAAGATAGTTTGATGGCTGCAAATAAACATTCAAATGAACATTTCTCTTCATGTTTGTGTCACATCTGTTGACTACACACACTGCTGATGAATTTCAAATTACGACCTTTCAACAACACAACTGCACAGGAAATCCATGACATTACACACACTTACATTTTCATGTTATACATTAATCACATTCGTGTAGAGTATTTAATGCTGTATTACTATAAGTTGTTCTGAAGGCTCGGAGACTTCTTCTCTGCGAGTCCTGAGCAGATGAATTTGGAGGCCAGTTCGTCCACCTCTCCAATCACGATGACGGCCACGTCTCCATCCCGGCCCAGCAGCCAGCTCACATTCTTACTGTTGGCTGGAGGAAACACACACAGACACACAAAGACAATATGAGTTATACTGATACACCAATTTAAAACTGTAAATTACCCAGAGATGCGTTACTTCAGGAAGTGTTGACAAAAAATCTAAAAAGAAACCAGGATATGAGTTTTATACAATAGACATTGTCATCACGTTATAATGTAGAGACTTTGGTTGACGTGTAATTCAGCGAAAACATTTAATCTGACCTTTTCAGGGTTTTGCGGCCACAGTCATGATTTGTAAACAGTGATTTTCCAAATCTCAGTTAATCAGCTGTAGCTCTGTTAGTTGCAAAACAAAAGTTATCGCCCGTGTATCTGATGGACTGAGGCTGCAGCTCTGGTTTATGTTTATGTTAATTCTGACAGCTCTATCGCTGTATCTTGAAGGGAACACCAAGTTCTCATGTGTGTGCAAGCAGAACGGGGTGCACAAACACATACTTTGACTGCAAAACGCCACGACTGAAATTTGTTTTTTTTTGTTTTTTGGAGCACACACAACTGCTTTGTGCTGCTTAACCAGCTCATGCGGGCTCAGAGGGTGAGACTGGGTTTGAAAACAGGATAACATACAGTGCTCTAACAATGAACTGGTTCTGCCAGCTTGCCCTGTGCATCTCATTCTTGCAGGCCATACCAGGATGACTGTGAAACCACAGCCTTTAGAGCCTTGGTAAACAAACTATCAGTCCAAAGTGACAGCCACCAACCGCAACAACATTGTTGGGTGCGTGTGAGATGGATGACGGGCGACACGAGAAGGGGGCCATTGAAAAGACACCTCATTCAATGAGGCTGGCGTACATAATAGGCAGTGTCGAAGCACAATTGGAAAATCTAAGCCTACAATCATGCAGCGGAGTGACGTGTTGAAACAAAAAAAGTTAATGCATCTGGATTGAGAAAAAACAGTCTGAACAACAAATCTGAAACAATCTCAACCACGTATAGGTGTGACCTCTCAGCCGAAGCCAACACAAGCACAAACACACTAGTATGTAGAGTGGTCATAGAGCACATCAGCACTAATTGCCATGAAGTCAGCCTTTGAGCACAGTAAATATCCCATGATCTGAGTAGGCTGACGGCTACAGAGCAGCTGAGAGAGACCAGAGCCTCAATCTGCCCCTGAAAACACACTTTGCATGTGGCTCTCCCACAAGGCTACGCAGATAAAATCAAACTCCCCTTTTTTTGTTTCCAAAACACATACATTTCCTGCATGCTTCCTGTTTCACCTCCTGCTAATTGTTTGAAGGACTGAGTCCTGGATTCACTTCCTGTCTTTACACAGCGGCACACACGATCCACCATTTCCTCCGCTCCACAGACGGGGTGGGGGTCAGCCAGTGTGGAGAAGTGCTGCATCCATGTGACCTCAGCCTGCAGTCTGCATGCAGCCTCCTAAGGACAGCTGCATCAGTCATTAAGAGATAGAAAGAGCACTGTTCTCTCACTCTATGCCACAGTTCATAGTAACTGCTTTGTTATTAGCCAAGACGAGACAGATCCATTACCATGTCAATCGGAGTTAATGCAGCAGTCATATTGCAATGGGTTAGCAGTGGTGGTGAAGTTTTAAGTATTAAGATCATTGACTTAAGCATTAAGATTATTACACACTTCTATTGAATTGTGATAAGGTCAAAGACATTTCTTGTGTGAGGTCTTTGTTGTATGTCCCCATTTGTGTAGCTTTTATCTGGGTGTTACAGTTTCCTCCCAGTATCCAAAAACATGCATGTTTGGGTCGATTTTAGACTAAATACAATAATAAGCGATCAGCTACTCTCATAATCACTCAATTTGTGCATTTAACCATAAAGCTCACTGTATTTGTGTTATTATTGTATAAACCAACAACCAATCCACTTATAGAGAAAGTAAACAACAGATTATTTGACTACAAAAATAACTGTTTGTAGCAACCCTAGTGGAGACCACTAATTGCACTAATTGCCCCCAGGTGTAAATGTGACAGTGAATCCCTGTCTTCAGTAAACTCCCATGACACTCTTGAGAAACAAAGAGGATGAGATAATGGATGGATGGAAATACTCTACAACCAGAAAAAGTCCAGGACTCAAAACATGTTTAGTGTGTAGGTATAATCAGCAACAAGAAGGACTTGAAAACTTTGATTCATATTTAAGTTGTTCTCGTACTGCATGTTGTATGTAAGTGTGTACAGCAACACTTCTAGCTGTGGATGTATAGACTTGAGCTCACTTTGCTCCTTTTTATATCATTTGGAAGGTTCACGAACAAGCAAGGATCACATTGTGCAGGATCATCGAGTTTGCGGCATTGCTGTCCTGTGAGTCAACTTTGTTTTCAGCTCAGAAAAAAACAGCCCGGCTTTCAGCTGTGTGACCAGAGCTGCATGTTGCAGCTAATCTATTTAAATCTATTCTTATTTAGCTCAAGTGTTTGGCAAGTGTTCTCTATCCCGAAGGTGATACTTAAATGATGCCGATTTTGGGCGCACTCTGCATGACTTTTACTAGCTGAGAGGAGTGTAACTTTGTACCACTTAGGCTGGAGACTGCTATACTATGTGTCTGCCTCTGAGACAAACGAAGGAGTAGAAGTACAACAGTCAAGTAGCTGGGAGTCCGTTGGGCTGTAAAAATAGAACAATTTGTTTGTTATCTCAGAGTCATTAAACCACGCATTTCTCATACCATCCCTCACTACCGCTAAAGAGAAAATGCAGCCGAGCGAGATTCTGCGCTGGGCGTCAAACCGGTTTCGGGCCAGACTTGCGGCCTCCTGAGTTTCTGGTTGTTTTGTTTGGTCTGATTGCCGCGTGTACGCGGTGGACCATCCAACTGTCGCTTTTGAGCAGGAGCCAACGTCTGATGAACCCATTTACTGTCTGCGCTGTCTCGCAATCTCCCCGGCGGGCGTTTCTTCCCTCGTCATCTCACGACTTCATCTTCCGTCCAGTTTTTTCCGAACACCGAACGCACACGTCCCGGAAGTTCGCGCCGTCTCTGAACTGGGAAATATCCCTTGACGTCACTGTTGGGCTCAAATCACGCGCTGTCGCTGGAAACAGAGTGAGGCGAGTGCGTCTGAACACAATGTTCACGTGAAGGCATACGCACACACGCAAATACTTCATGTTCTCACGCGTCATCACCGCACTTCTCCAGTATGCTCTGTTCGGGATGAATATCATTCCACGGTCTACTTTGCTCTTCTTGTGTAATTGTCTGTGAGATTGACTGTTGACATTAAATCACTGGTATCATCAATCTGCTGTGGTTGTGTTAAGATTTGGGATATAAATAGAACTGCCAGTTCCTGAGGGATAAATGGTCCTCGCTTTCTGTCTCTGCCTCATCTTCTTCCAAGTCTCCGTTTCTTGCGACATGACAGGCACGTTAATGTGCCGCAGCTGGTGCTTGTTAGCTCAAGTTTGGATTTTGGGGAAACTTTAAACTCGCCAAGTGGACCTCAGGTAAACTCTGTGCCTGTGTGCAGGCAAACAGCTGTTGGGATGACAGGGGAACATGAGCTGCAGCAGGAGCAGCTCAACTCAGTGACATGTGAAGTGCTCTCTATGGGAGCAAACGTCCTGCAAACATGGGGTCAGATTTTCTTTTTACTATTATTATTATTCTGTCAGGAGCTTCGTTCCAAACTGCCAGGGTCAGTGGGTTTGAAAAACCTGAAGCTGTGCCCTGTCACGCTGGACGAACAGGAAGAGGAAAAGTGAACAAAAGACAAGGGGGAGATGGAGGTGATGGCGTTGGCATGGTTACCTTTTTTCGGCTTGGCGCGTTTGCACTCGGCGTCGCCCCCCTCTCGCTCCAGCTTCTCCTCCCGCTCCTTCCAGCGCCGCACCTGCTCCTGCCGCATCTTCAGGAACAGAGTCTTCTTCTGGTCCTCGTTGAGAGCATCCAGCACGTCGGGGTCGATGTACATGTCCTTTAAGATCTGCTGCAGCATGTTGACGGCTGAGCGGCGGCGGTCTTCGCCTGACACCTGAGAGGATCTGAGTGGTCTGGAGGGTCAGGAGGGGGCGAGGCGCTGTGCTTTGGCCCACAGCTTCTTCAGGTGGACAGTGTTGACTTAAAGCCTCATGGTGGCAGGAGAGGATGTCCCACAGCTTCTCTCAGCTTAACTAATTTCACACAAACTCTTCTTCAAGAACCAAGTTGCGCGCTCATCCCCACACACGCACTTTTGTACATGCTGTACAATCACACACAGTCGCACCAAATCCTGTTTCCTCTCTGTGTTGTGCTGACAGCTTTCCTCACCCTGTTAAGATCTCAGTTTGCTTTGTCTTTGGAGGTCATCTTTGGGACAATCTAGAGGGAAGAAAGACAAAGAAACAAACATTTGAAACTTTGGGAAACTTTCTTCCTCCCTCCCCTCATTCCTTTTTTTGAAATCCTGTCTCGGTCGACTATCTTGTCCCTCCCTTCATGAACACGGAAGAGCCCAAACCCTGTTTCCAAACTGACAGAAAGCCTGTAAGCGCAGAATGGGAGGAGATTGCAAAGGAATGGGACTGTTTCTGTAATCAGAAGTGCACCTCCCTCCTCCTTCTCCTCCTTCTCCACCAACACATCCCTTCCCAAACCCATGTTCCTCGCTCCCCTAAAACTCCCACGAGATAGCGGCTCCATTTCAACATGGTCACTCTCTGGTTGTAAGAGGAGAAAAGCAAAACAAAAGCAGGGTCGCAGCCCGGGACAGCATGAGCCGGTTTCCTCTAACAAGGGGCATTGAAATGGACTCCTCCAATCAGAGTGGGTCTGTGAACAATGGCTAACACATTAGCAGCACTTGGAGGGAAAGAAGGCTTGTCTCAGACTGGGAACTATCAGAGGCTGAATACAGATTTGGTGCCTGCTAAAACCACGTTGCAGGGTGCAGAGAAGGAAGCCCGGAACAAAGGGGGAGTGGAGGGGGGGTGAGGTCGGATGGACAGAGAAAGTAGGTGATAGGAAGCTGAAGTGAGTTGTAGGAGAAGGGTAGAATTAGCCAGGGTACTCACGGAGGGATGTAGACAGCCGCTCCACAGCAGTGTGTGTTAACTAAGCTGAGAGAAGTCAGAGCGCCTGTGGGTCCTCCTCGTCTTTGTGTGTATGACTGGGCTGATGACATCACAGCATTCCATAATCTCACTCCCTCCCTCCTCTCTCTCTCGCTCTCTCTCTGTCTCTCTGTCTGTCTGTCTCCCTCCCTCTCTCTCTTACACACTCTCACTCACACACACACACACACACACACACACACACACACACACACACACACACATGCATGGATTGACACACTTCATTTACAAAAAGAAGGAGGGGGTGGGGGGTTGGGGAGTGCAATTCAGGAAGTTGACCTCACACATTTAAGAAGTTAGAGCAAAACAGCGCCTCAGCTTTTGAGCTCTATTTCCACTGCTCTCCAAGTTCCTTGAAAGTGACACTTGATTCATTTTTTGTTGTTTTAAAACTAATTTGATAGTTGTAAAAATAACAAATTGTGACAATCCAGATGAAGTAGTCATGCTTGCCAGATTGTTACACATCCTGCGTTTTCATCTTTTTTTTTTTTTTTACAGAGGGCAGCACAGTTACTTAGTGGTTAGCACGGTCACCTCAGATCAAGAGGGGCCATGGTTTGAATCCCAGTTGGACCAAAGGGTTTTTCTGTATATTCTTTACATGTTCTCCCTGTGTGGGTTTTCTTGTACTCCAATTTTCTGAAAGTCCAAACACGTGCATGTTTGGGTCCGTTGGAGACTAAATTGCCCCTAGGTGTGAGAGCGAATGGTGTGTGTGTGTGTCCTGTGGTGTACTGCTGACCTGTCCAGGGTGTCCTCTATGCCCTTATTTGTTGGAAATTGGCACCAGCCAACCCATCACACCAACAGGTACTAAGTAGGTTAAATAATGGATGGGGGGGGTGTATCTTTTAAACGGGTTTCCTAATATTTTTAACCTAAAACTGGGAATGTTGTGTGAACCTGTAACATTTAAACATGTGCTCCTGTGCTGTAAACAACTTTGAAAAAAGGAAAATATAACTACAGGCCTAGACTGCTTCAAGTGATTATTAATTGAGCAGATGAGGGTGTAGAAACTCAGGAAAGTCCTTCTGCAGTGCCCCTCTGCCTTGTGCCATGTTCTTTTAAATAGATGTTTTCTTCTCCTTGGCCTCATCCAGTCTTTTCACAGTGAAACCGACAGCATCTCCCTCCTCTTGGGCTCCTCTGCGCCCTGTTCCAAATCATTCATAGGTAAAGAGCGCCCCCTAGTGGCCAAGCCCGGGAAGCCTCTAGTGAATTACGTCACCACCAATACCACTGCTGAACTACTTCACAATATAGCACAAAGACACAAAATGCCACGGAAATAAGGGCAGTACCGGAACAAGGGTAGCATTTCCAAACAAGTGCAAAGGTTGATGCCACAACCTGGACAAATATATGCAGACGCAGGTGAATGGTGACGGGACGTTGGAACAGCTTTCCATCCTCCCTCCTCACTGTCATTAGCAAGTGCTCAGGTGAAGATGAGCATGTTGAAGCAGCATTAGAACATGAATCTGACCAAGTGGTTCTCTCTAAGCTATTGCTGTAGCAACTAGAGCTGCTAAATCTGTATTAATCTTTCCACGAAGCATTCCTGTGAGCCGTTACTGCCCTCGCGCCTTTTAAGCAGCCCGGCTGACCAAACCATGATTGAATATTAAAAGGTTTCTATTGCCGTCCATCGACAGTGTACGCCGCTTTCAAAAATGGCGATGGTGGTCTGAGTAAATACAAATGGTCGCCGGCTCTGATAGGCCGCGCTTGTGCCTCCAGCGCCAGCCGTGATCACTTAAACCAATCTGCTCGGGGATGAAGAGCAAAGTCAGAGTCTGAGTTGGCATCTGGGCTGGAGTCCATCTCAAATTCAGCACATCCCCCTTCGGCGCTTTCACCCTCCCTCCTGGCCAGCAGGGGGGCCAAGAGAACAGCAACCTCAAAAAAAAAAGGCCACAGACACGGACATGACCTGCTGAAATGCCTTTGAGCATGGCCAGACCATGCACCCTGACCTCCCAGGAGAGGTCTTACCCTAACCTTAACCCTGGAGAGTGAATGTGCGGGGAGGTAGTGGGGACGGGACAGCCAAACATTTCTGTCATGGTTTCCTGTAGCAGGCATCTCAGAATCAGGCAAAGGATGGCTGAAAGTAGCAAACACATGTCCCACACACAGGCTCACACACACAGACCACAGTTACTCAAGACTGCAGATGACCTGGTGAACGCCTGGCCCGTCTAATTTACTTAAGTGACCTAAAAATGTTGCAACCTACTTGTGTTTGGCTTGTTTGTGAGAGATGTGCTAGCATTATGGCAAAGTCCAAAAGTCAAATTGGCAAAAAAAATACTGTCATTTATACAGCTTATCGATATGCATATTTAAAGGTTCAGTAGACCAGTAATCAATACTGTTACATTCCTTTAGGGCTACCTGAGCAGTTGAGCTCACAGTCATTACATTACAGATAATCACACTGCATAGTCAGGATGATTAGAGAACAGAGTAATGCTTTATTTTACAGCCTGGTATTACAGATACAGTACTAATGTAGAATCTCTAGGCAGAAATAAGTCATTAGGTACTTGTCATTGCTAAGTCTTTTGAGGCTGTAAAATTAAGCTTTAGCAATTAGTATCGTTTCAAATGTGGAGTCAGACATCATGGACAACACTACGTCAAAGAAAAAAAATACTGTGATTTGAAGACATTCGGGGGATGGAACATAAAAAAACACATACATTTCGCGTATAGATTTTCCCTCATTGGGTAAATTAAAATTTATTTTTAAAATTTGTCAAATGTACATAAATTATATTTTAATGCATCAAAACCAAATGAGCAAATCATATAACTCCTTTAAAAAAAAAAGGAACCAACATAAGAGAGAACGACATTCTTTGTTGAGATCATTTTAAACAAGTATTGGTCAGGCATTTCATTAAACCTGGGAAAGCAAAGTGCTACACACAACAACCACTGAAGACAGTTCACCATACACCTTAATGAGGATTTGACTGAAGCACCTTTTCTTAGCTTAAAGCTAAAATGGAGATTTCAATGTTTTTTTTTTTCCTTTTCACAAAAACTCCATTGTGTGTTTATAGTCTATCTTCAACAACCCATTAAGCCAAGTTTACCATTTTTTTTCCTAAAGAGACACACACTTGCAGTGACGTTGTTCTATTTCAAGTTAAAGTACTTATGTGAACTGCTTGACCCAACAGGCTGCTAAAGACCTTAGTTTACTATATTTTCCTCTAGGATTGAGCTTTGAGTGCAAATAAAGGCATACAACTCCTTCATGAGAAATAAACATGGAATTCAGCCACATGCTTTCAAATAGTAATCATATATTTAATTGATATACATATATTGCCACCATTGGCACATACGATATTGCACACAGTGATGAAATGTTGCACAGAAAAAATAGATATATTTTTCGTGGGCGAAAACATTCCAAAATTACAAATAATGTGGAATAACGCTGAAAAGGTAAAACTATGTAAAACAAAAAAAAAAAATTAAAAAAAACAAACAAAAAAACAAGACATGCTTGCTGCTCCCCGTTAATTGAGCGACTTACAACTTACACAGAACTACCCAAGCCGTACAACGAGCATTTCAAAGGGGGCTTTGCCGACAAAAAGTTTCTACTGTTTTCAGGCCGCTACTGGTGTTCCCGATCAGCCCCTGCTCCCCCGGCTAATGCGCTCGGCTAGCGAAGAGCCAACTCTTCTGCATCGTCGTGCATCTCGGTGACCACCCCCTTCCATGTTTACATGTAGGCCGATACCTGGATGGCTGGGGAATGGGGATGGCAAATAGAGTGAGGGAAGAAGGAGGGTAGCAGAAGAAAGTTAAGAACTCTGCTTTACATTTTTTTTCTCAAGAGTTTGTTAACAAACCCTTTGTAGCACCACGAGTCGTGCGGAAGCACACAAGGGGGCTGAGACACACAGGATGGAAGAAAGAAAAGAGGAAAAAACCGGAACAAAAAGAGAAGCCAAACTGCGATCCAAAGCACCAGGCCAGCGTGTAAGCATGCGGAGTGTGTAAGGCACCAGGTTGTTTATATGCTGAAGAGGATGCTCCCGATCAGGTATCGTTTAGGCTATACCAGAGGCTCCAAAAATAGGTGGTCAAGGACAGTCTAGTTTGCTGGTTTCCAGTCAATCTAAACATGGGAGCAATCATTTAATTCAATGCTGAGGTAAAATCTGACATTATCTGATTGTTGCCAGTTTCTCTGGAGTTTACTGACAGAGTTTATAAAACTGCTATCACACATCTATGAGATGCGACTGAACTGGATTAGAGCCAGTTGTTTTCCGTGTGGCAGCCCAAATATTTACAATTAGACCAAAACTGAATCTCATCACCCCCAGGTAGATATTTGGGCTTACAAATCTAGAAGCAGAGCTATTGAGTACGTATCCAAAGCAGCCCCACTGTACGTTTAGCGTCGTGCGGATCACAGATCTCGCAGGGATGGGCACGTCCAACGGCACGCGACTGGAGCCGAACCCCGTCGGCGTGTTCCTCAGCGACCCTCCTCGTGGCGTGACGGTGACGTTTTCGATTAACAGTTCGCAAAGTCACTCCTCCGTACAATCGAGCTTTTGAGACAAGTTCCACTACGACTACACCAAGGCTTTGGATGGAAATCACTCAGCACTCGAACTTGAGATTCGTACACTATAGGCAGATAAAGATACATACGGAAGGGTCCTTGAGCCAATATTTTGGGAGACCAACGAAATCTATCTTAGTGCAGATTTAACATGCAGCAACAGCACTCCTTGGCACCATTTGGGACTTTTTTTTTTCTTAAAAGACTGAACAAGATCACAAAAAAGTTTCCGTTTGAGATGCACTACAACCAATAATGCTCGAGTAGGGTGTTTGTCGTCTTGTTATCTGCAATTCAGGCCGTTTGCTACATGTTGTCACTGCATTTCCCCTATCAAATACACATTTAGTACCTTTAAAATGAACACATTGCATTAACAACGAGACAGAAAGGTAGTCTATAATATATCCATCTGCATGGCAACGATTTCAAACTGAAACAAAATTACAATATTAATATTTCTTTGAATGCCTCTGGCAAATGTCATCACGTCGGGATCCATTGACCAGTTCAATATATTTGATTTTTATATGCAATGCATATTGCACGACAGATAGAGCACTTGTTTCATTTCATGAAAATGCCTATATGTTCCTTTTATACTGCATGACATCTAACCAGTTTTTTTCCGAAGCAGGCCTAGCCCTCATGTGATTCATGTGTAAACACATCTCTACTCACAGGTAAAGGTAAATAGGATGGCAAGTACATGTGACAACCTCTTACAAAGTCTTTTGAATTTTGGTTTTTTGAAAAATTAAAATATCTGATTTGTGCTGAAGTCATTAGCTCACATGAAAACGAAAAAGAAAGGAAAGAAAAAACCTTGGAACTCGGCAATAATCCCATTTGAACATTGCAAACACTTTTTTCTCTTTACAATAGCTTTAACTTGGTACAAAAGTTTTTTTCTGTTAATAAGGGAAATAAACACTCAGTTCAATATTGTTTGTCAAGTAGGAAACAATGTTCAAATATAATGTTATTACTTTGTTTAGCAGCCTGTTAACTGTATTAATGGTGGATAAGTGGGGTAACATCCAGCGATGAGTGACAACATGTCATAACTGTCAGGTTGTGGAGGTTTCTTATACTGTGGGTGATGCTCCCTTGGAGTTAAACCATTACAGTTAAAATCTTTAGATTTCTTTCTTTATACAGTAGAGTTTATAATTATATTTCTCTTGTTATTTTTCATTACTCTTGCATCTTTTTTTGCACTCTCTCTCTCTCTCACTCTATATATATCAATCCTCGTCTCCATCGTCCGCCTGCATCTCCTCTTGTTGCTGCAGCTCACATGCCCTCTTCTCTCGCTGCTTCTCCTGGATCTTCTTCATCTCCTCGGCGTATTTACTGAAAGTATTCCCAAATTTGGACCACACTTTGTAGGGCACCGTAATTGAGTTGCGGTACGTGGGCTTCACCTCGCTTACCCTCATGAACACACCGTACTTATTGGATCCGACGTCGAAGAAAAACCGCTTGTTGTCCACAGTCAATGACGACCCCTCGGGCAACTCCGCAGGCTCGTCCTCCACGCCGTAATCGTCAATAAGTTTAGCCAAAGCGTCACGAAACTCAATAAGTCCCTGTGCAGGCAGAGCAATCGTCTGGCCTTGCGTGGATCCCAAACCGGGCCCCCGGTTTACGGTCTGTCGGATCCTCAGAAACCGTCCCCTCTGGTTCTCTTTCAGATCCATATAGTATTTCCGATTCTCTCGGACCAAGAACTCGCTCTTCAGCGCCCGCCGGGGCTCGTCTTGTACCAGTCCCGGGTTGCTCGGCCCCAGCTGGGCATAATGTTCGATGAAGTCCCCCAAGTAGTCACGGAACTCGACCGCCACGGACATGGAGAGAGTGAGGCGGCTCTTGTTTCCACCGGCCCCGACTTCTGCTATCTTTAAGAAGCGGCCTTTCGCGTTCTGCTTTACGTCCAAATAGAAGCGTTTGTTCTGGATGTCAACCCGCTTCGACGCCAGCTCCTGCGTCTCGTGCTGGAGCCCGGAAGCCGAGCCGGCCCCTCCTGCCGCTAGGTGCATGGAGCCGAAGCCTGGGCCCATGGCTGCTCCTCCCTGCTCACTTCCACTGTCTCTGTCCGCCATGATGCTGCCTGCCTGCCTTCTCCCTCCGTCTGCTGCAAAGCCACGGCCAGCCACAGCACACGCCGGAAATCTCGCGAGATCTGAGCAGACACAGAGGTAGAGGTTAATGCGGAGCTGTGTGTGTGTGTATGTGCGTGTGTATGTATGTGAATGAGTGTGTATTCTTCTCCTTTGTTGCGACGCCGGATTATCAGAAACTGTATCGTTTATTTAGAAAACGAAACTCTCAGTCAAAGGACAAAAGGCGTGTCCGTCTACTTTGAGCTACGAGGAGTGAATTTCCCATCCAGAGTGAGGTGTCTGTCAGCACATTTTATGTGTTGGAGCTAAGCAGTTATTGTCACCTAACATAAAAAAAACAGTTTACTTCAAGGGTACAAAGAGTTGTTTATATAGGCCCAAACCCGTTATTTCGTACACTATATTAACTGTAAACATTTTTTACGAAGCAGTATGATCCAATGTAATAAAAATACACATGCAATATAGTCTGTTATTCTCACGCTGTTTTTTGTACATGTTCTAGGCCACAATGTGTGTACTAATCACATGCGTACTCCTTTGTGAGGCTGACATGTCATCTTCCTTTCTGTGCCAATCAACAAACGAAATTCCTCGTCGACATGTTACTAAGTTGTACAAATACGGCAATGAATCCGACTCTTCCTGTGCTTCCTGAGAAACTTTGTGCCTATTTCAAGACATTAATAAGGCTCATCAAATATTTAGAAAATATCTCCTTTTTTAAATAATTAACTTTATTGTGATGGTGGCGCAATATTAAATAAATGCCAGTAAAAATAATAAGACCAACAGACCTAAACCATAAAGTTATGATTTATTTTTCCACATGCACAGAATCAGTCCCCCGACAGTCACCAGCATCGACCAACGATTTCATCAGTAAATTACCAATAAAAGTAATTTATTTCAAAATATTCTAATCTACTTGTTTTTTAAGCATTAAGCCGACGTGATACTTTTCGCCGCACTGCTCAATCAACTTTGTGTTTGTTTGTTTGTTTTTTACCTTGCAGCATTGAGTTGATGTCCCTATACTTATACAGATTAAAAGACATACGCATGTCCAACGTAGTCAAACAAGCTTCTTCCTGCAGGTAAATTGCGGCTTGAAACTTCCATACATGCAGAAACAAAAAGATTTTTAATCATAAACTTCGCAATTGAGTCCATGTGCGTGTCCTCTGGGCCTCCACCGAGCACCAGGGAATAAAGGCACTATTTTTACTGTGTGGCGGAGGGGGCGCCCATCAGGCTCGGTTATTTTTGACTTGTTAAACTCTGATTTATGGCTCCAGTCCTCACCTCGCAGCCAGGACGGACACCAGGCTGTGTCATGGTGTCCCACTGTCACAGTGCTCTCACAAGGCCCGCAGCCTGGAGCCCGCAGCCTGCCGCCGTCACATTTTCACTTTTAGCGAGTTCAAGTCACGAGTGATCGATTTTACCCGTGTAACATCTACTCGTTTACGATCCAGGTTATTGCCTGCGATCCCTCTCAGCAGTTTTAGACACCTGCGTTGACGAAAAAACGAAGGCATGTCACCTGCAAACGCAGGCCTACACAGTCCCAGCCCGTTACCTAAATGAGGGATAATCTGGTCTCAGTTGTATCAAAAAAGATGAAAAATGTTATCTACCTGTAGTACAATCATATTTATTAAAAAAATATATATCTTAAAAAAATAGTAAGCAACCTTTACCAGCTGACGGTACTTTATCAGTACTAAGACAGTTACTCAGCAGTTAAGGTTTAAATTCTAATCTGGTCTTTAATGTTGATTTTTCACATTAAGCATGTGTAAGATATATGAAATGTATACATTTCAAATAATTATTAAATATAAATAAAATGCCTGCACTAATTAATCTTTTTCTGATTAATAAAATTACATCAATAATGACTGCAGTGAATTAAAAAATAAGTAAAATATTTAGGAGAGAATTTAAATAAACTTATTTCAAATTAAGCTTATTGGTGGTATGCATACCTCGATTTGCCATATGTGTTTTGTCTATTTCATCACATAGTTCAACATATATAGTATTTTTTCTCGTTTTAAAATAAAAAAAACGTGTGATTGTCATAATTTTCAAGAATAAAAATACATTTAAGTCACGTTTCCTCTCGGACATTTCCTCACGTCGTGCGTCCTGGGACTATCTGAAGGCCTGGGTGCACCTCACTCACACAGACAGAGAAACCTGAACGCTTCAAACCTATTTAACGCAATTTCATTTGACTTATTTTACCTCCGTGAATCAATAAAGTATTCTGATTAAATTACAACCATTATAGTAACTGTTAAATAGTACACTTATAGTACTATATATATAGTACTCTTATTTAACAAAAAGCATGATATAGTTATATATTAACAAAAACATGTTAACTATGTTAACTTATGTAAACTGTGGATGTACTCTTAAAATTCAATAGACGGAGTAACCTGTATACCAATAATATTTTCAGTAAGTGCAGCAGTGAAATAAACTTAAAGTTGACGAGCATGGGCCTATAATATAAAATTAAACAGACAAGTACAGATAATGGATCCTCGTCATTTTGGCCATTGCTATTGTGTTATAGCAACAAAAACTAAATAAAGTAATTACAATTAAGATTAATCATGCGCAAATAAGTGTAAAAAAGCAACTCAGCTCCTAAAATTGAATTAAAATGACTATGAAATAAGATTGACTGGGCGTCTAATATCCTATAGTCTAAAGTAAAGTGTGCGTTGATGGGAGTGTGTCCTGCAGGACTTAGGGGCCTGCCCGCTGATTGTCTCTGTCTTAACCTTATTTCAGCTCGATCTATGTTTAGGTTGCTCATATAAAGTCACATCTCTGCCTCCCGCAAAGCTCGCAGGGCCTCGGGATCACTGTCGTCTCCTTTGGGAAAAGATGAGCAAGTGAATAAAAGAAAGTCAGAAAGTAGATGAAATATAAATAAAAACGTACGGGCGATATCTGTCTATTTGATTGAGCCTCTACTGTACCCTAATTCTTCAAAAATGTAGCTGGAGCTTTCCAAGGTTAAATCCGTCTACAGTAAACCTAAACCGTTGTTTAGTTTTATTTTATTTTGTAGTTTTCCTTCAGTTGCCTGGGTGCATAAGGTAAACGCGTGCATCTACAAATTGGTAAATGATATATTCAGGTATCATAGTACAGCTTTTTGGGGGGTGTTTTAGATGTCAGACTTACATGTTTTCCGTGTTAGATGTCATACCTTCTCTCTCAAGCCTTCAAAATGTTGTTTTTCCAGTCCAGATTGTCATCACGGGTCGCGTTATATTTCTGTCCTTTCTTCTGGATGAACAGAAACAGTGTGTGTGTGTGTGTGTGTGTGTGTGTGTGTGTGTGTGTGTGTGTGTGTGTGTGTGTGTGTGTGTGTGTGTGTGTGTGTGTGTGTGTGTGTGTGCGTGTGTGTGTGCGTGTGTGCGTGGTCTCTGCTGGATCATCAGCTGCTTCCAGAGCCAAACACAGCTTGTCAATTTCATCCATCTACCATCGGCCTCTCGTCTGACTCGGTCTGTTTTTATTATCAGAGCAGTTTCGTTCGGATCCAACGCAGAGTTCAACCTAGAAATAGTCATAATAATAAAGAAAAAAAAGGTTGGGGTGGCAGCTTGCGATAGGCAGCCTGATTACCTCCCGAAGTTTTTTTTTTGCGCTATCCCGGCTCAGGAATGCTGCTGTGGCTCGCCTCCAAAACAGCAGCTCCAAACGGCGTTATTTGGAGATCGCACGGCGCTGCAGGTTTTGTACGCTCCCTGCAAACTCCGCAAAAAGCGCTCGGCGCCTCGCGGCTGCACACGTCCCGCACCGCTGCAAGACAGTGACATGTCAACAAAGCGTCATTTCCAAGCGAGCCCACGAACGTACCTCACAGCAGTGCGCAGGCTGCAGGCTGCAGGAGGAGGAGGAGGAGGTGGAGAAGGTGGGTGAAGTGCTGAGATGAAGGTGTCTCCTCTCAAGCCTCTGCTGGGCTCCAGATGCGGCTGTGAGGCTCCGGTGACGGCACGGAGGACGGCTGTTCCCCGCTCCACAAGATGGACATGAGACGGCGAGTCGTGGCACCGGAGAGACACGCACAAGTTCAACGCCGCACGCTGCACCTCTGATGTCAACACGCAGCCTGAGCGCGCCGGGCGGGTGCCCCCTCTCGGTGGTCAGGTGGAAATGCAGGTATGCCCTCTGTGTGAGCATGTGAGCCCTTTCTTTTCTTTTATAGTTTTATACATAGATAGGTAGATGCCCATGGGGATACAACTTCTAAAATGCACACGTCTGAATCGACTGGAGACTAGGTCCCTATAGGTTTAAGTGTAACACTGAATGGCATGTGTTTGTGTGAGTGTTGAGATGGACTGGGACCTCTCCAGAGTGAATTTCCAGTCCTCTCTGTCAAACCGGGGGCATTAAACCCCTGGGTAAGTGTGTAAGAAAATGGATGGATGGCATTTACATCCCATGCTTCCTCTGCTACTCCATTAATCTATTCAACTAATGTTGAAAATGGCATGTGAACTGTGAACTACATTACTCCGTTGTATAGAAAACGTGACATAGGACATAGTCCTGAAAATTTTTTTAAATGATTAGTTAACCATGAATTTAGGAAAATGGAAATGTATATGGCAGTCAGCACTCTCTACATATCACAGAGCTACACTGAAGAAAAAATGCATTTGTGATTTGTCTGTTCTTAAAGGGGACCTTTGTCTTTATCCTCATTCTCCGGTGCTAAGCTAAATCAATTTCACCAGAAATGCTATATTTTACGGGCCCTTTGGTATGGGAACATTGCAGTCTAATTCTTCACAGATAGGTTTCATGGTTACCTGGCAACCACATGTTGGTCTTCAGCTGATGTGGCTGTCTTGTCTATCACTCACATGAACTATCTCATGACTTTATGTCCCTTGCTTAACAATGGAGCTTAGCATGTTCTTCACCATCTACAAGTAGTAATGGGAGTGATACAGCTAAGGCACACGATGGGTACTTTTGGGTGGTGGTGGTGGTACTGGTGATGGTGGAGGGGATATGATTTACATCACTCTCATGTTTCTCATCACGTCACCATTTTTTAACGTTCATATCAATGTCCAAAATGTATAGACATGGAAGTGGATGTAGATTTAGCTTCTTTGGATTGGAATGCATTATGTTATGTTAGTAGTTATGGTTTTTTAAAATGATTTTGTTATTTTTATGTGCCCTTTGAAAGTCTCTCAACAGGGGTTTGGATTATTTCTGGTGGTCGCCCCCATGCACAAACACCTTGGTGTCTCTGTTTTGTGTCACTGTTGAGAGGGAGTGAAATTGCAAAAACACACAGAGGAGCGGTTGTTCTTCCGCGAAAACCAGGACATCAACACCGTGTTGTCTGGACTTGATTTACAGGCCCGTAAAGTTTCAGTACCACGGAGAGCAGCCAGGTCTGCGTCCTGCATCCATGGGAAACACTTGCGTAAATACAGAGGTGCCTTTGTATTTTGCACATCTGTCTCCATCCCACAGTGGCTGGCTTGTTCTCAGAATCCCAGGCCCATGTTTTAGCATAATGGACCATAATCCTGCTTTACCCCGAAGCTGTTAAAACCTCTGATAACACCACGTGTGTGTGTGTGTGTGTGTCCACATTTCAACTCTGTCCTTTGATTTACAGCAGCCTTTATAGCAACGTATGTGTCAGATTGTTCATAAATACACAATGGGCAGCAGGTGTCGCTCTTTGTGAATGCTGTCACTACATCACCCTGCATCCGCATTCTATTTAGGTTAAACCAACCCGGTTAGACCCCAAAACTCAACCTGCACGCATTGACTTTGGCGATTGTCAGTGGGCAATTCTCTGCTAAATCGCTCCCGTCAGCTCGGTCTACACTCTCCTACAGTCAAAGTGCTCCACCATGTGATCACATCTAGTCATAATCGTTAACAACACCAGAGAAGAAAAAAAAGAAACACTTTCTCATGGATATGTCTACCTCTGAAGTGATCCAAACAGTTCGGAGCCCGGTGTTGCAGCTGTATGGATCTAATGCGGCGCCTCAACATCAGTTTTTCCAACAGGCGGAGCAGCGAATGTGACCTGAATGCAGGGCACGACTTAATGTGGATGAGACGCCAAAAAAAAAAAAAAACTCATTGGAAACCAAGTCTGTTTGGTGTGGAAACAAGAAGAGGGTGAAACGTTTCCCGAGCCTTAGTCATCGCCGTTGTGTTGCGATGTTTGCAGGGACAGACGGACTATATCATCTGCGGCTGCACACACACACACACACATACGGCACACACACACACACCTCTCTCTCTCGCTCTCCCTCTCTCTCTCTCTCCCATTTGTGGAACATCGGCGATGCCTTGGCTACAGTAGGATGCGGCGCTGAAGGAGGAGGAGGCACAGGCATGGATTTAGGATGTCGTTTGTTTTATTGCGGGGGATAAAACACCATGGAGTGATTGGCACACAGTGACTCGGAGGAGGAAGGAGATCGACTGTGTCTCAGAGAGCTCCCATCCTGCGTTTTTTTATTTTATTTTATTTTTTTATTTTTTTGTGTGGCATCATCATCATCATCATCATCATCATCTCCTCTTCTCCTGTCTGTCTGTGGTGGCTGCTGCTGGGGGAGGCGGAGAGAGAGGAGAGGAGAGAGGAGAGGAGAGAAGAGAGGAGAGGAGCTGTTCTAGAGCTGCAAAAACCATCGGGCTCGTTTTATTTGGGGAGGGGGGGTGGGAATGAAACGTGGCTTTATGTTTTGCGACCGGACTACCAAAAGCAGCGGCTCCACTGCAGCATTTTCTCGCCTCCGCTGCAGATGAGACGGACCACCACCACCTCCACCACCACCACTGCAATTTTTTTGTGCAAAGATAAGAGTGGCGTCGTCTTGCAGCCGAGGCTACTATGGCAGCATAAGGTGGGGGACGAAAGGGGGGGAGAGAATGCCTTATTATTATGATCATCATTATTATTAAGCTGGACGCAGTGGACTGGATGTGAAACCAGCACCATCACCAACCACTTCCTTGTTCCAAAGCTGCTGCATTGCAAATCACCTCGGGATAATACTAATAATAATAAAAAAGCAGTGGATCCCGATGGCATGGACACTTATGCAAGGTCTGCTGCGCTGCCGTGCTACTGCTGGAGCCTCCCCGCTGTCTCTCCATTCAGCCCAGAGAGCCCTGCCGCAACTAGACCTGCACCCACCGAGCCAAAGCAGGCGGCATGAGGCTTGATTCAGTGCATTTATCCATGCTGGTCATCGGGGTCTCATTCGCCTGCTACTCCCCGAGTTTGAATTCCCTGCAGGACCAGGTCTACAAATCCGCCGTGGTGATCGAGGGCAAGGTGCAGTCCACGCCTGGGAACGCGTCCGCGGAGCGGTACCGTGTGAATGTCCGAGTGCTGGACGTGTGGCCGCTGAGCAGCGGGGGTCTGAGCAGGCAGCAGCTCGTCACCGTGGGGGAGTTCGGATCCCAGGCGCCGTGCACCAAAGTCAAGAAGAACCACAAGTACATCTTTTTCATGGACCCCACGGACGAGCCCTTGGTTTTCAAGGCATCGTTCGCGCCCCTGGACACGAGTGCAAAGAACCTCAAAAAGGATGTTGGCAGGATCTTGTGTGAGGACTGCGGTAAGTTCATGCAATTTGGTGGATGCACCCGGAACCCGGAAGAATGAAGGGTCTGATAGCGAAGCAAAGCAAAGCGAAGCGAAGCACCCCCCCATCCCCTCTCTCTACCTCCCCCTCCCTCCCCTACTCCCCCCTGGTTTTGTGGTAATAGTGGGTATTTCGGAACAACCTTCAGGGGCGTCTATGCAGCAATTTTCGACAAGTCTCGCAGGCTCCCATAGCCCACATGATCAATCGAACTCTCTTTCTCTCTCTCTCTTCCTCCTAGAACTGCATAAGACATGCGCCTCGCACTGTTGCTGATGAGGAATTGCATTTCTTGTGCTTATGTGTGTGTATGTGTATGTGTGTATCGAACTATCTGCATCCTGCAAACCCGCATTATTCCTCGGGCGTTGGAGGCACGGCGTGTATGCAGGGTCTTACTGCTTCATAGCTGTATGTTTGTATATTGCACCGTCCCCAGCTTCACGTCAAGCTGGAGGCCGTGCACATGCATGCATGCATGCATGTGAGGGAGCCGGTGCAGCTTCAGGACCGGGGACAGCGGCCTGTGCACCGGCCCTCACGTGTAGACAACCAGGCTGCCCTCGGCAAATTGGTTCTCGGGGCTATATTTAGGCTCACGCCCCGCTTTAATGCCTTAATACCCAACACTTTGGCCTCGCCTGTCGTGGTTCAAGTCCTGGCTGCGCACACATGCGCGTTTGGTGCTGCAGGAGGGCTCGTAGTGCGGGATCGTGGATGTGGGATCAATGCGGTTGCGGTTGAATTAATGAAATTATCAACTTTAACACGCAGCAGTTCAACAGCCTTCCCTTTTTGTTTAGACTCAGACAGAGGTAGTTCAGGAATGGTCAGTAGATGTCGCCCTTAGGGAGTATTTTTAAAGTCACACCAGGCACATTTTATTTGTAATAAGACAGAATATGTTCATTTTTGTAGTCTTCATACTATCACTGTCGACATTTCAGTGGATTTAAGTTGTTTAGCGCACCAAGGAACCTCCACACCTCCCCCTCTTACATGTTGATGTTTTCTCAATGAAAGTCAGAGCTGACCACTCTCCTTAGTCTTAGTCTTAGGAAGTTACTGATGAAGATCTGTGCTTCAAACTGTGGGATGCAGAGGACTGCACACAGACACATGCACAAAGTGCACTTGTGTTTAAAACTGCTTGTTAATGAGGCTTGTTAACGAGTTGCTCGTCAGCTGCTCCAGTGCCACAGATTGTGTCTTTTCTTGATCCAGTGTGGAGCCAAATGACACTCAACTAGTTTAATAATGAAGCAGTGTCTGTAAGTGTATCTCTAACTCCTGGTCATGGAGCTGCTTCTTTACTTTTGTCCTCACAAACATCAATGCCATGCTGGTCCGCCTGCAGCACAACTTCTAAATCTGAAAGATTTATCATCATCGCATGGGACGTATAGCAGAATTTGCTCTTTGATGTACTAAATTTGAGCAATAAAACTGGACAAAGACACCATGGAGCCGCTGTATCTGTGCGCCGCCATCTTGACGCCGTCTAAATGGATAGTTTGAATGTTTTTGAGCTAAGTGGAGCATAGGTCACACAGATCAAAATAGTAGAAAAAACAAAACTATTTGTCTGCCATCTTATGATAGACTCGTTACTGCCGCTCCAGTGCCGTGGCCTAGAACATGATGTGTGCCTCGTCCTGCTGCCTTCTTAAATCCTCTTAGTCTGCACTCAGGAGACCTGGATGCTCTCGTCTCGCCTTGATTTTGCCACAGTCGCTCAGGCTTTTAAACTCATCATCCCATTAGAGAGGTAACACAAAATGGACCTTATTACCTCCTGAGGTCGTCCCCCTCCATCACCTCTCCTGCCACTTAGCGAAGCTCGTCAGCGCTGTGATCAAACTGATGCCGTGACGCCTCCACTGTGTTACCTGACGGAGTCGCCACGCCCGCTTGCCGGGCCCCTGCGGATTTCTTTTTTAACGCAGGTCAAAGTACGCAGATCTGTAGCAGATGCTGCTGTGGCGAGCCGTCACCGAGGGGAGCTTTTTATTTGCCGTGATTGACCTCCTCTCTGTCTCGTTTACGACTCTGCCTCCTTCACTGTCGCGTTTCCATTTTCAGCACAGTCTTTGGTACAAACAGATAAACAGCGAGTCCCCCCGGCATCGTTCCCTTGAGCTCAATTCAGCAGGGGCCTAAGCTAACAATGTTCCCTCACAGCGAATCACTGCATCTTTATTAGGGGCCATTGTGTTGGCCTTGAACCTTGAACTGCTGTGTAAGCAGCTTTGTCTGAGGGCCAAACAAGGATTCCACACACATCCCGATCTCACCTCGATTCCCTCGAGTACACAAGTGTGGGAAGCAGGAGATTGATCATACTGTTCGGCGTTGCTTTTAATGAGATGCAGTTCTTGGGTCTCGGTTCCTAAAGGCAGCCAGAAAAAGTGGTTCTACCCAACATCGCTGGCCACCTGCACGCAACATCTGCAGGACTCAGCTGGAAACAGAGCGAAAAGGAAACACACATAAAGCAGGTCTGCTAATAAAGATTACTGCAGGTGTGTGCAGACTCTGTCTCATAAACTATCAACTCTTTCCCTCATACTGGCAGGAAGACCTTGTTGTATTTGACTGCAGGTGCAACATTTTCTCTGCTATTACTGCAATGTAAAAATATCAAAGTTAAGTACTGAATTGGAGTGAAAATGCATGACAAAGAGTTTTTCCAGCATTGAAACCAGGCAGGTGCGTATTTGACATATAGTTTCCCAGAAGAGGCCGGAAATGTATATCCATCCATTATTTTACTCGGATTGTACCCACCCATGTTCCCGAGGTATGATGGAGCCTATGTCCAGCACGCACAGGGCAAAAGCATCGAATACAGCCTGGGCAGGCCTCAAGTCCATCACAACAACACAACACTCCCTCTCACAGTCACACCTAGAGCCAAGTTAGAGTCACTAAGTGGTGTAAAAATGTGTGTTTTTGGACACAGGCTGAGCATGCAAACTCCACATACAAACCAGGGAGGCAACAGCACTATTTACTAATCCACTGTGTCGCCCCACCGTGGGTCATATGCAGTGTATTTATGGTGTATATACAGCCTCTTATAATAACATTATATGGTGTCATAACCCCTGCACACCCTATATTTACTCCTTTTTTAGTTGTTGGCAGGCTTGTATGGACGTGTTGAGCCAGATTTTCTGCACATACATGTTTCCATCCATAAGTGAATCTAATCCATTCCGACACGGAGTCTTTTTCTTTGACAAGAAGCTGTCAGAGTTGACATGTCGTGATTATCTTCTGTTACCAAACATCCGGCTTTTTTATCAGCCACAGGTATGACAGGACAGAAAAAAAAATTGACATCTCCCTTAATGAGAGCGAGTGCTTTTTTGTTTTTTCTTCTTCTTTTTTTTCCTTTTGGGTTGGATTGCAGCCTGACATTGCTCTACTTAGAATAATAATACCAAGTGTGTCACATCTGCCTTTTAGCGCTCACTGTTCAGCATATCAACAGCGCTTTTTGTCCATCAGGACTCGGTCTGAATGCCAAGTCTGTACAGTGAAACAAATGCTGCAAGTGAGGCCTCTGCCTCTTAATGTATCCGTAGACCCCATGGAGGAGACCTACAAAACTGCATTTAGTGTGTGCGTGTGTGCAGAGCATTGTATCAGTGAAAGGTACGAGTACAAATCGCTTACAACACTCACACGCCGAAAGAAGGTCATCTGAGGCGAGGAGTAACATGTTGCCCTAAAACCTGCCTCGATACTTAACAAATGTGCAAATCACTCTCGCTGTTGTGAGTATTTATTCATTGCCCATTAAGCCTGTTTATTTCTCCGAAGTGAATTAATGTAGCAGTGTTGCTGTGAATGCGCACTCCATCACCAGTCTGTCACTGCCGAAGTCCCACTGTATGCAGGTCGCAGCTGCTGCATTGAGGTGGTAGACGGGCACGATTTTGCCCCGAGCCATGCATCTTTCTGTGAATTGAGAGAGCTCCTCAGAAGAGCTAGACATAGAACGTGAATGACAGCTGCTGATGGCTCTGCTCTTAGCCCCTCCAGTTTGTCTGGTGGCGGTATGAATCGCACAGGTAGGTCACCATAGCCTAACAGCACGTTCAAGGGCAATTTAGCCAGCTTTTGACTGTGCCACAGGTGCTTATTTACTGTATTTCAGTGCCGAGAATGTTGTCTTGTACACGATGTGTGTGTGTTAAGATAAGAATGATTGAAGTGTTTTCAGCTGTCAGTGCAGTAGTGTCTCTAGCCAAGGGCAGAGGCACAGGCTAATGAGATTGACCAGCTGGAGGCGTGGATTTGTCTCGACTGAGGTTACAGCGTGGTGTAATGCTTGTGGGGACTGTTCTCCGTGTTCACTTCATGTAGACTTCACGCTGCCTGTCTTTATGTCTGCTCAGCTACTCCATTCAGACATGACAGCTTGAAGTATATTTATAAAAAAAGAAACGAAAAGGGGCACGGTCTTTTTTTTTGGTAATTGGCCCCTCATTTTCCTCTCCCATTAGACATTTTCTCACGGTCATTGAGATTTGTACTCCACCTTTCTAAACACATCATTGCACAAGCTGTCATTATGACAGAGTGAGCACGGCGGGCTGACAAAAGCCTCGGTTCTGCAGCGGCAGACCGGTTTTCGTGATAGACTGGCGCTCTCAGGTCACGGTCGGTACCTGTCTGCAGGGCGCAGCTGTTGCAAAGCAGATGTGACGATCGGAGTAAGTGGTGGGCTTGGCCTCTTTTCAGACACCGGGCCCCATAAAAAAAAAAACAATGAATCCAGGTGGATTAAATCAGAGGTGTTTGTGATTGTGTCCCTGCCCTGTGTTATGTCCGACAACATGTGAACACATGTAACTGAGAATATGGAGCCTCTCTCTTATCACAGTCTCAAGTTCAGTGTGTTGAACTGGCAATTTAGCCTCCAAATGACCTTAAGATGCAGGTCTGAATGAGAAGCGCATGCAAAGTTCACAGTCGTCTGTCTGACTGGGATTCGAACCAGGGACCTTCTTGTTGTGAGGAAAAATGGCCCATCTCCCTACAGAGACATGATTGCCACAGATTTGTTTGGTAGCACTGTTGTGTAAGCCAATATTTGGTCTGGTTCACTACAGTGTCAGTTGATTCATTTAATCTGTAAAGCACTGTGAAGCTCCTAAGACTGATGCATGTTTGCTGAGGTTAGATGACTAATAAGGGGTGAGGAATTTAAAATTCCAGGCTTAATGGTTATTGAAATTTCTGTTCTTTTTCCCACGCATGATTCTGGATTTGTACATGCGCATTACTAAGCCTCACAGCAAACTAAAAGCTTGTAACACGATGCAGATGGATGGTCCTTCATTAGCTTATGACATCTTTAGCATGCTTAACTCTTTGCAGCTGAGGGAAAATTAATGCTTATTGTTTTAAAATGTCAAGGCAAAGTCACAGAAGCATGCCTTCTTTGCTAAACTAAGCCGGCTAAGCAATGAATAGGACCAATAATATGAAGTTTATGTGTTGATCAATGACTGTTTTAGCGACAAGTTAAACTAGGGTAGACAATTCATCTGTATGATGAACGCACAAGAACCTTTCAAGTCCCCAGCGATGGCACATCAGCTTTTGTTAAACTCTTTGATGTCGTTTCATTGGACAGGTCATTTATGGACAGGGCACAAACACACACATGCCATTTACCCTCGCTCACATCTAGAGCCTTCAGCCAACCTACACATGCATGATTTTGCATGTTTTTAACTCTCCCTGTGTGTGCAAACTGCAATCTCCACAACCACCACATGGCCTTGATGCAATTCTGAGTGACGTTAAAACTCGTCTGTGTGTGCTCTACTAGACAAGACAACACCTGCAATGCATTTCCAAAAGTGACATCAACTTTACATGGCTCACCGGTATCCGGTGTCTCCGGCTCAAGCTCGGCCAGCGGGACAGCAGCTCTTTCTCAACATGCAGTTTGATCTGACATATCAAGACAAACACGGGCGCAACACGTAGCAACCGTTCTGCTTTGATGCTCAAGTCAGTTGTAGGTCGTCATGCGCAACATCAGGGTGCTCACCTAAATGGAATGCAGCCGTTATTAAGGTTATTAGTTACACAAAATGTCTGCCGAGCCAGAGGTTAAGCAGTTTGTCTGGCGACGCCAGACCTCTGACAAGTCTGACAAACGTCACAGATGGAGGTTGACATTACCCCGTGGTAAGCCATGGTAATACTAGTGTTCAATATGGAAAGAAAAAAAAAATCAAGCAATATTTATTTCAGTCCTCTCAGCCTTGTTTTAATGTTATCCGCTTCCACATTTCATATTAAGCTAAAGGATTTCCAGCAACAGGAAGTGTATTGCAAGGAGATTTGGGGGAACGCTACAAAAATACTCTCAGCCACGAGAACACGAAAACAAAAGAGGAAAAACCTTGGATTATCCCGTACATGCTCTTATCATAGCAAAAACAAACGACTGATGAAAAAAAACGAATCCTTTAGAGACAAGCGGCATTGTTTGTGAAAAAAAAGTTTTTATCGCTTCCTGATTCTGCTGTACGCGGTGCGCCGTGGGTCCACAGCAGTTTCAGACTGTCTGAGTGGTTTAACATGAGTTTAGTTCTGCGTCAGTGCCTCAACCATTCTACTGTGACAGATAGTTTTCCACAGTTTTGAATGTCTGTTTAACATGCCCTTTGATTTCACACGCACACACACATGCACGAACACACACACACACACTGCAAAGCAGCAAAGCAATGCTTTGGATGATTATAAATTTCCATGCTGTAATGCAGAATTATGTCTGGGCTCATGGAGAATAATGGGCTTAAACTCTAAGTTCAGTTGGATAAGAACAATGAAAGCACGTCTGCAATGCCATGCGCTTAAAGGCTTGTGATTTTATATCAAATTAATCAGCTCCACATAGCTGCAAACTGCATCAAGTGAGATTTACAGCAACAAACAAAACAAAAGAGAACATTTGTTAGATCTCGAGCCCTGGTCCGGTCAGGGAAGAAATAAGCAGCAAAATGGCAGCACAGGAGCTAAAAAGGCTTGTTTGTTTGATGCCTGATCTGCATATCTGAAATCACTGTGCATGCGATAGTATCTCGTCATATGAAGCACCTGTTGTATTATTAATGAGCAATGCAGATTTTTTTTAGACTGTGTGCAGTATTTCAGTTTATCTTAAATTAATTTTGAAGGTAGAGCAATTGAAGCTAAGACTGAATGATGCAATAGTGGTCACACATTTAGAGATATGCATTAGGGGCTACACGGTGACTTGGTGGTTAGCGCCATTGTTTTGTAGCAAGAAGAAGAAGAAGAGGGCCGGGTACTGAGTTGCATCTGTGTGGGTTTTCTCTACTCTAGCTTCCTCTCAAAGTCAAAAAAACATACGTTTAGGTGTATTGGACTTGACTTGTAATGGACTGTGAGGTGTCCTGGGTGTAATCCCTGACCTTGCCCTGGATGTGGCCACTCTACTGTACCAAACAAGGCTACATACGTCAAGAGAAACCTGACTCTAAAGGTGCTGTTTTCTTTGTATAGACACAGAAACCTTGGCGTTTTGTGCATAACTCTCACCTTGATTCTAAAATCACTGGCGCATGTGTCACCTACACTACGTCTCTGCTGCAACGCTGCAGCTCACTAACAGCTGGCTGAATTCAGCCCTCAGACTGAGGAGCGGGGTTGGTTTAGCTCCTGGTGGTGTGAATGCAGATTAGTTTTACAGTTAGTACAAAATGTCACAACCAATAATCTCCATTAATCTCTGGCTGGGATTCATAAAATGGCATGAAAGCTGCTTTTTGAGCAGGAAAACTATTTAGAGCAGAGAGGACACACACATTTATGTCTTCTGGGTTTGCCTCTGCACTCGCATTTGCATTTGTCTTATGCAATCGGTATTAAATGTTGATATCAGCATTTGGGATTTGTGTGATTCCTCAACTACAATCATGAGGTCTGAATGAGGAATATGCCTTATATCAAAGTAATGAGTAGTATTCAGCAGAGAGCAGTCAGTGTCTCCTTTAATGTGGACTGTGAGAGATGACCTTGATATGAGACGAAGAGCACTTTGATGAAGACAGTAGTCATGTAAATATCTTGAAGTAATGGCTTTATTGCCATTCTACTGAGATTATCGTCTTTGCTTTTATGTTCTAACCGTTTTTCTTGCGGTCTTTCGCTGCGACATGGGACAGTTGTTACTGGCTGCCGGAACCTTGACTGATATGGTTTTCTGTGCTTGTGTGTGTGTGTGTGTGTGTCCCAGCCACCCTAAAACATGAGTTCAAACTTGAGGAAAATCCTGCCAATTCGGAGCTCGTGGTGCAATAAAGCACGTGACAAGGTAAAAGTGAGTTCGTCCAAACGCGTGACCTGCGCCACAGTTAATGCCGTGCCGTCCCCGCATCGAACAAGGTTGAGATTATTGCAAAACACATACACCTGTCTGTACTTACACAGGTTAAAAGACATTTGTCTCAAGCCCTATGTTGTGTTGCGCCGTTCACAATGTTATATAGCTCATAGCTGCTACGATCATATTGCAAAATAGTCTGCAGCTGTGACATATCATTGATAGGTTTAAGTGCTTTTTTTGTACTTTACAGGCCACAGAAATTGCTGTATTTGTGTGTGAACTGTGTTATCAATTCATCACAGGGCACACATACACAGACACACACACATATACACACACCATTCACTCTCAGAGTTACACCTATAGTTTCTAATTTACCTAAACATGCATGTCTTCGGACGTATGCAAAGACGTGGGGAACATTAAAACTCCTTGCTCTGAGGTGAAGAGACTATCCTACAACCACTGTATGCTTCCACACAAAGGTTGCAACTTTGATTAAGATGCACAGCTTTAAAGTAAATATTTTGCATATATCAGAACTGAAATAACTCTAAAACAGTGTTGCATAAACTCTTCATCCTTTGTATTGTGTCCCTCCGTGTCATTGCGGGTAAGTGATAATGCAAGGAGCTAAATTCATGTAATCCAACTAAAAAAAGTACAAGAGATGTTCCATTAAACAGTACAGCCGTCTAAAAAAGGAGTAAAAATAAAAGAAACCACTGATCTATTTTGGTTTTAGCCTTTGTGATCGCTCTTTTCACTCTGCCTCTCTGCCTTTCCAACAATTTTTCAACCCACTGAAGAATGTTGCCTTCACCACAATGAGGCAGTATATGATCAGGATCAGGAAGCAGGAGAAACACCGAAAAGTTGAAAGGGATGAGTCCGTTGGGAATGTCACAGCAGTTGTTGGGCTCGCTGCCCCTGCGGCTGGAGCTGTGTCAAAAACACTCAAAAGCCCACAGTCACTGCACAGTCTGGCAGATATGTACAGGATAACAACTGTGAAAGTCACTGCCATTTGAGTTTTTACTGTGTTCACAAAAGGAGGCCATCTCCTGTGTGCTGGAGCCGTGTTGATCCTGCAGTCACTCAGGCTGATGGGCTCCTTCGACCAAACTAGCAGGAGTGGAGTCCCTCAGGGAGACGCTATCATGTGCAGTGTTTGACCCAAGTTAAAAAGATTCCCATTAATAACTCGGAAAAGTTCCCTCACGAACAGGGCGTCCTGTGAACAGATTTGCTTTTTCTTTTTTCTTTTTCTTTTTCTTTTTTTTTTTAAACATTGGGCAATATCAGCTGCTTGGCCAACTTAAAACAGTGCAACAGAAGAATCGTAAAAAAACACAAAAACTAAACCCGTTCAAGAAAGCAGGACACAAAGCTATGTTATATAATGGCCTATTGATATTTCCTGGTACCACTCTTTCAGACTAGGCCTCACTTCTGGACTTGTATCCTGGCTTGTGAAGGCAGTTTAGGTTTACCCTGCCTTTTGAATCATTCAGTAATTTGCAGCTATCTTGGGCTGCAATACTCTTCCTTCACAGGCTACAGCCAGTGCATGTAATTAAATATTTAAAAAGTTTCCTTTTTTTCCCCCCTTCTTCTGTGCGCAGCATAAAAGGTTGTTGACAAAATTAACCCCTTAAAGTCAGAAGAGCACAGCCAACACAATAGAAAGAAAATGCTGAACAAAACATGTTGGTGCAGAGAAATAAAGGCTTCTTATGTATTGCATTTTAAGATGAAACCAGACCATCCATTATCTCATTATTATAACTCCTGCTCTGCTGGACAAAGGTAGGATGGAGATAGGAAATGCATCCTGACAGATCGCCAGTCCATCTCTGGCTACACATGCACACATTTCCCCCTCACAGCTGTCACGACTATAGAACATTACCGTATGCATTTGACCTAAACATGCGTGTTTTGGACTATGGGAGTAAACCAGAGCACCGATGAAAAGGACCGCACCAAGGAATTTGCAGCACTCAAAAGACAGCAACAGAACAGAAAACAAATCAGTCATTCAACATTGTTAATAAAACATTATGATCCCTCAGTTTTGGCAAGGAGTCAGAAATGTCTTATACCCTGAAAACAATGACGTTTTCTGTACGTATGTGGCCAAAATCATGACTAATACTTTAGGAAAAAGCTGCCAATAATTGGTTTCAGGGCTATTAACTCTCTTTCATATGCATTTGGCTTTGTTTACATCTATTGACAGCTCCATTATTAACCCTGTTTAGCCCGGTAATCCAGCTCTGGATCAATGCATGTAAATGGCATAACTCTGGAAAACCCATTTAAGCTCATTTTTCAATGATCTGAAATCTGATTAAGCCGCTTGGCTCCCTCCAATATTAAACTGGTTACTGTGGCATGTAATATCTTTCTCCAGCCATTGCTGCAGCCTGTTGTCTCTGCAAACTGACACAGGCTTGGATTCAGTTGATGGATACTTTATATGATCCGTATAATTGCCTGTAACACCAGGCTTGTTGTCAGCGTGTCAAGATCACACAAATTACAGTTGAGATCAACATACTTTTGGCATGTAGTCGAAGGAACCTGCTATTGCTTAGTCCGACGGGGGGGTTGGGGGATGAGGGGGGGTGGATGGTTGAGGGATGGGTGGGGGTGGAGGGTGCTGGAGCTGGAGCTGGCGGGCACACATTTTCCTGTTCTCTCTTGCTGTGGGCGTAGCACCGGAGAAGACGCATTCCATAATATTCCATAAACTGATTTATAGGCAACATCCTCAATCGCAGGGTATCAAAGGTTTGTGTAAACAGCTCGAGGTCTTCATTGTCAACACTAGCTTGTATTTATTTATAGTGAATCTCTCTCTCTCTCTCTTTCTCTCTCTCACACACACAAACACATGTAATGTACACACAGGTGTGTTGTCTAGTTGTTGGTGTCAATGGAGGACCAGAGTTAAAGCCTCGATTTTTTTCTTTTGCCAGTTCAGGTGAAACACGTACCGCATCGTATCTCTTTTCTTGTGAAATTATTTCCAAATGATGGCGTTCCAGGAAACGACGGCAACGTGTTTTAGCTGGTCGGTGGGAGTTTAGCCAGTTATTACTCACTTACCGTTGGGTTTCCACGTAGGAAGATACGAGCAGAGCGGCCGTGATGCTGTGTACGCGTGGTACGTCCACTTCAGAGCCCGCGCTGTTTGTGTTTATGCAGCGCTGACAGCTGATTTATGGCCGTAGTTTGCGCGTTGAACGTTGCTCATCGGTTATGCATTCGTAACCGCAGGTGATCCCCCCCCCCCCCCCGTGACAGCGCCTCCTAACCTCTCCACAGTGTCAGGTAGACTCCCAGGAAGCAGCGTGACACTGAAGGACAGTGCAGGAGATAACCTTTCGTTGGCTGGCATTCATTTACTGTAGGCCCCGGGTCAGCGCTCCAGCCTCATCATTCACCAGCTTCTAATCCTTCCCCGCTTTAATCTGTACGTTTGAGCATGTTGTGCTACATCCTTATTTGATGTTTTTTTTTTCTTTTTCTTTTTTTTTTTTTTTTAGATCTTTCCACCCACCCATCCATCATCCTTCCATCCAACCACCCATTCATTATCTTCCCTGGCTTTGTATCCAATAGAATAGTCTGCTGGTGTTATCTCCAGTTCACACAGGGTGAAGACTGGGAATACACCCTGGAAAGGCCGCCAGTCAACTGCAGGACATACCATTCACGCTCACGTACACGTATAGGGGCAATTTAGAGTTTCCGATGCATGCTTTCGGACTGTGGGAGGAAACCGGAGTAACTGGAGAAAACCCACGCATACTGTACACAGGGAGAACATGCAGACTCCACACAGAAAGGCCCCTTGTCCGACCAGCAATCGAACACTCTGCATCGCTCCCTTTTTTCATAAGGTCACGTATGGAAATTTCATTTTGTTCTTCCTGCCTGCGCAGGAAGCGGAGTGTTGACTCGACCCGGCATGTTATTTCATATTCAGTTACAACATGAAGTTTACCCGCATGTTGTTCAGTATCACCCTCTGAGGCTTTGTTCAGAATCAGGTCTTTGTATCATTTGCATCAGGTCGAGTTTTGTCCTCAGACAGTTTCATCAAGAATCAATATAAGGATTTCTCACAGGTCCTTCTACTGCAGATGCTTGCAAGTGCTTGGGTGTGTTATTATTTGGGTAATTGGATGCATTTCCATAAAAAGAAAAAAGAAATCTTTGTAATTCTTTGTCGGCAAGCATATGCATGTTTTCCTGCGTGCGTTGTGGGATGGCTACTTTCAAAAGCTCGGCTGCATTCAAGCCGGGTTCGTGCCACGAAGTCCTGGAAAAAAACAATCATACGTCGAGGCGAGAGTAATATAACTGTCGGTTATAAATGTCCAGAGAGGGCTGACAGTGTCCATGACAGGAACTTCAACAAAACGATAGGGAACAAAAGGACCATGGGAAGGGCAACCGTGTTTGTGTGCAGCGTGCCGAAGTGTTGAAAAGAGGGGCTGCCGGCACTCCCGCTGGGCGCCTCCCGGTGTGTTTAAGGGACGTGTCCGGCCATGTTCACCCCACACACACAGTACATATCCTGAGAGAAGGTTTGTTTCCTCAGGTATGTTGTAGGTGTGGATTGATGTGTGTCTTAACATGAAAAGACTTTAAACAGAATGGAATGGCTTGTTAGCCGTGTTTGGAGGTGGACCGAGAGCAAATCATAATTCCCTCAACAGCGAAGGGGTCTCTGCGACTTCGAGGCTTTCTTCGGCGGAGTTAGAGAAAACACGCATTCACAGTGAGAGAGGAGAGGCGTTGCCCAACCCTGCGGTCCGTGATCGAGCGGTAGCATCAAGAACTGAAGACAGAGGAGGAGCCGATCAAAGATTATGACGCTGCTGACTCACAGAGGAACAGCTAGTAAACAACTCGACACGCTCATTCCTGAATATTTACACAGTTCATGCGGGTACTTAGATGTTTTAATTCATCATCATCCCTTCAGTAAGATGACCGGATATCTGACGCACACACCCACAGTGACTCTTGTGTGCTGTCTCTTTCTGAAACAGTGATGCCAGTGAGTTGGAAATCCTTGTGGTTTTCCAGAGCGAATGACTCGGGCGGTGATCACAAGAGCTTGTGAATCCCCGACGGGGGTTGGATCCATATTCATAGGAGACGTGAGAGTTTAATTTCGCAAATAGCACACCTGAGTGGGTAGGATCTCATGCAAAACAAAGTTCCAGAGTTGTTGTTGCTCATTTAGCCGCTTGTTGAATACGAAACTGATGGTGGGAGATAAAAGCGTGCGTGTCTGCCTGTGACTCCTGCAGCATGTATGTGTGCAGGGGCGTGTGTTTTGTTAGCAGGCTGTTACTCTATCCTTTACCCTTGCTTTCTTCTGACCTTCCACCAGCGCTCCTGCTCATTATTGTGTTGCTCTAATCTGGAGGGGACAGGACTGGGTGCAGAAGTGTATTTATCTTCCTGCACAAATAGGACCTCTTTCCGTCTGGTCCCTGCTCAGCTTGTTGTTGAAAGATAGTGAGCAGCGTCGAGCGAACTTCAGTGTGTGTGCACGTACCACGTGTGTGTGTGTGTGTGTGTGCGCGTGTGTGTGCGCTGGTGCACGGGCGTGTGCACGTGTCTGCGTGTGTGTGTGAGTGTGTGTGTGTGTGTGTGTGTGCATGGTGAACTGAGATGTGTCCCAGCTGGCCCGCAGACCAGCACACTCACCATCACCTCACTGCAGCAAATGCAGACAAAAGAGGAATATATCTCTCTTGTGATATTGATACCCCTTAACTCCGGGGGTGTTTTACCCTAAATGAGAGAGCGACATTCCTCACAGAGGTCTGTTGTACTTGTAAAAGCCAGTAAGATCAGTGTTACAGAAAGTCCCTGTAGTGTGAGCTCCGTAGCCCCGTTTCCGCTTTTTTCCTCCATCACATCTGTTGGGATGTGTACTTTTGCTACGCATTGTCTAGGCATGTTTCTTTTCATTCCCTTGTTGTCTGCATGACATTAGACTCGCAAGCAGCCAGCTATCATAGTACAAATGGCTACGGGCCTGGAAACCACTGTAGGTTCGCTAGCATAACAGACCAACACAAATCATAGGATGAAAATGGATAGAACAAAAGGTTTGGTCGACTTTTTGACCCTGAACTCCCACTGTGGTCAGAAATTGAAAGCTAACTCACTCTCCGCTGTTTTTCATATTCATCCCTACAAACATTGTTTATCATTATATTATTACTATGTGGCTTTTTTTAAGCTAGCGTTTCAAAGCAACAGAAAACATTAGATGAAATTTAATAGAGCAAAAGGTTTGGTCGATTGTGGTCAGGAAGCTGAAGCTAACTCTCTCACCCCTGTTTTACTATTTCATCTTCACCCACACAAATGTGGTTTAGTATTACGTTACTAAGTGGCTTTTTTAGCTAGCATTATAAAACATGGGGTGAAATTTTAAAGAACAAAAGGTTTGGTCGATTATGGTCAGAAAGCTAAAGCTTACTCTCTCTCCAGGGTTTTACTAATTCATCTTCACGCACACAAACGTGGTTTAGTATTAGTATATTATTACTACATGGCTTTTTCAGCAACATGAGTTAATACCGTGTTGGCTAAAATTCAACTATTAGATTTTAGGCTAAAGCTTTGGTACTGCTCCTCCGTCACTAATCTGCTCATACCGGCCGTTGCTTGCCTATTTAGAGCTATTAGAGCTTCAGCTAGCTCTGACCTCCTTCTTAGTCGTGAGGTTGTCAGTCACTGGTGCACCCGGTGATGGATTTAACCGCCTCCAGACGGGTGGAGAGGGGTTTTTTTTGTTTTTTTGTGGGGCCTGTGCAGTCATCTTGTCGCTCTGAGATGACCCGGCCCCGGTCCTGGCTTCCTGGCAGCCGTGCCTGGCTCGCCCGAGCCCGGTGTGAGGCCACCCTGGCACCGTCAGGCGGGACCACTCTCTTGCCCACTTATCAAGCATCACTCAATTTGAGGCCGCCTTGATCTGGGCTTATGCCGCCAAAGCATGATCTAAGCTTACACATGCGTAGTGGCCTGTTTTCCAGGAAAAGCCGACATTGGTGAAAAACAAACAAAGAGATAAGACAGACTCTTGATAAGCCTGAGCTCAGCCATGAGAGGCAAAAGCAGAAATGCAAATGATTTGACCGAGAGGCTGCTTTCACTCTGTGTGAAACTCTTCACAGTGTCCTCATTGTGACATGTTTGTGCTGCTCTAAAAGCACATTCTGGAGATAAAGGACAAGTGCAGAGCGCAAAAGGAATTTGATTTGATGCGAAGAATGCAAAGCAGAGAACGGATGCACGCATGTTTTTGTTGCTGATAAGAGCACAACCGTCCAGTGTTTTTCCTCACATGGATTTACATTTCTACACTTTAAAGTCTGAACCCTGTGTGACATGCCGATTGACAGATTCATTCACACATGATGAACTGACACCTTGATTTATTTAAATATACACTTCACATTTTTTTATTTACTATTCTATTTATGGTCCGTTATCTCGGCGCATCAGTTTACCCAATGCTAGATATGTTACTCAACATATTTTCCTCACATATAAGGTGATATGCAGCGATGACTTTCGATGTGTTTAAAAAGTTTAGTCAGCTGGTTTTTACGGTGAAAAACATGTGCGCAATGGAAAAGTACACGTAACAAGCCTGCTGTTATTCTGTGATTCAGATGCGGTGTCTTAAAAAGTCCATTTCGTAAATGAAGTATGCTTTTATACTGGGGGATGGTTTGTATTAGGGACACGATGAGTGGAAAACAGGTCCATTTTGAACGCATCAATGACCCATGCGCTTCTTCTATTTACGCGTGGATGCACCTGTGTGTTTGTATGCGTATGCGTATGTGCGTGTTTGAGGGGGTATGTTTGCGTTTGAGTGTCACAGTGTATACTTTGTCGGCCCGGGGACACTTAGATTGAGTGTGTGTTGTTCTCTCTGGTGAGAGCACACATATGTGTTTGCATGAAGACCTGGTTCTATGTGGGTGTGTGTTTGATAAACTGTGAGAGCATGTGGGAGACTGTTTGTCTATTCATCTGGGTGAGAGCGGGAGAGAAAGAGCAGAATGAGGAGGTGGAAGAGATCTGCTTCCAGCCCCCTATCTTCAAGTCAATCTGCTCACAGTCACACAAACCTCTTTATCGCTCCCCGAGACAGGAGGGAGGGAGACAGGCAGGGAGAGACAGACAGAGAGGCAGAGACGGCGGAAAAATAAATACGGTTAAAAAGAGGAAAAGTAGGGAAGGAAAGAGAGAGACGGGGAGGGAGATTCAATCAGGCAGCCTTAAGAAGATAGAGCGGATTTTGTCTAAGAGGATCATCAAAGTCATGCTCAGACAGCATCTGTCATTAAAGATATTTGTGCTATTTCCGTGTCACCACACTAATCTATTATTGTCCAAATGATGGGCTCTTTGTTACCAGAGAATAAATAGATATACATAGAGAGTGAGGAGGCAGCACGTCAGCTCTGATTGAAATCTTTATCGGCGGCATCATCATCGAGCTGAAAATTATTTTACTCTCTTCGGGACTTAAGCCACAGCGGAAGTTGAGAGGCAATTGACATCCTCTCCAGCTTCTTTTTTTCCCTTTTCAACTACCACACACACACACACAATACATGCTGTGCTCTCTCTCACACACGCACACACATAACTACTCTCTCTCAGTGTGGGTGTGTCTGTCTGTCTGCCTGTCTGCCTGTCTGCCTGCCTGCCTGCCTGCAGAACAAGCATAAAGAGCAGCAAACAAATAAATAAGTGAGAGAAAATGAATAAATAAACATCAACCTCTGCTTAATTGTGGGTCTGACACAAACGCATGGCTGTCACTCAGTGAGCGGCAGTGGCAGCCGTCCAGAGGAGAGTGACGATCAGTAAGAGTTTGGAGGCACAGAGATCACATCTGTCAACAGTCTGTGTGTGTGTGTGTGAGAGAGAGAGAGAGAGGGAAAGAGGGAGAGAGAGAGAGAGAGAGAGAGAGAGGCTGCCATGGCGCTGGCCTGTTATTGCAGTATCATGCCCCATTGGCTGATGAGTTGCTATGCTCATCTCTTGTTCCTCTCAGCCCCAATCAGACCTGTCACAATATGAGTCAGCGTGGACATAAGTGGCAAAGATGCCTCTCACCATCAGATCAATCAGCGATCAGACACATCGGTCAGATCGTATCCAGCGTGGAGCCACATCTGAAGCACAGAGAGAGAGAGAGAGAGAGAGGGACACTGGTGGTGTGACATGCTCGTGAAAGCGGGATGGTGACAGATGGAGGCTGCGAGAGAGCAGGAGAACTGAACAAACTGAGTGGCCAAAGAGCCGAAATCTCATTTTCTCTGTGGCCTTGAGAGTGGAGCATGCTCAGTGCTGATGTTTGTCATCTCTCCCTCTCCGAGATGCTGCTGCAGTGCTTCCCAGCAGGCTTGGCACAGGCTTACTCATGGACATCTCTCTTATGGAGCGATACAGTGGCCAGGCTGCAGCTGCTCGCCGGATCGCTCCCTCTCCCTCTCCCTCTCTCTCTCTCTCTGCCTCTCTTTGTCTCTGCCTCGCTCTCTTTTTTTTGCTTCTTGCCCTCCCATCCTGCCCTCACCTTATTTTAAAATGCCTATTATTATTATTATTATTATTATTATTGCCGCCTCCCTCGCCCCGTCCTCACGTTGTATTCCTTCGACATTATCTCCTACTTTCACGCTCGCATCCTCTCTTGTTTCTCCCCGTCTCTCATCCTCACTCCGCCCTTTCCACATCTCTCTCTCACATACTCTAGTTGCTACCCTTAAGACTGCGGTTACCATGGTGACAGCTATGTGCTGCGGAAACGTCAAAGAGCCAAATCCACCCAGGATCACTTCCTTGTTTAACACTTAAAGTCTTAGCGTGCTGCTCCCTCTTTGATTTCTGGCACCCCTCTCTCTCTCTCTTTCTCTCTTTCTCTCTTTCTCTCTCTCTCTCTCTGTTAATGCTTGATTTCGGTTCATTTGCTCTGCTGTAAATGAGGCACAGGATGTGACTCCCGCTCTCTTCCTGTGATCCCCGTCGCAGCTGTTGCTGCTGTTGACTTGAGTCATTAGAGCCTCTTAGATTTGGGATTTCACTTGACCTTGGCACGGCTGACCTTGAGGAAACAGCCCCTTCGGCCTGGGCCTCCAGGTGTCACTGACATGGAGCGCGTGGTGTCTCCCCGGGAGGGGAGGCTTTGACAGCCCACCGAAGGCCACTTCTGCACACACACGCTCACACTGTAGCAGCACACACACACACACACACACACACACAGAGCCGAGGCGGACTGAACCAACCACATTATACTGATGTGCTCAGAAAAGTCTGTGTTTTACGCAGTCTCCTTGGTCTGTACTCACAGCAGCCGACTGCTGCTAGATGAGTTTTTTTTCTTTTTTTTATTTATTCCAGTAATCAGGCAGGCTCGCCTGCCTTGTTCCAGCTACGCACCTCAGTGTACAGTCAGCGGAGGAAGCACACACTTTGTTAAAAGGTGAATATCAGCAAGCGGGGTTGTTACTTGTACTTGTATTTTTAACTCTTGTTCTTTTCTCTCCTTGTTTTTTTATTTCTCCATCCATCAATCATCTTTTAAGGCTTTGCATCTTAATGGTGTCACAAAGTTCTGCTGGAGCCTATCCCAGTACAGAAAGGGCAAAGACAGGATATGACCTAGGGGTACTCAAGAGTCTCCTTTTGACCTCAATTTTTTTTTTTTATTACAAAAATCTCAGATATGGGAAGAAATTGCAAAATCCCCTCAGAAAGTCTGGCCTCTCAGTGCTAGCCATGCGGTCCACTGTGCCCGCTCTTCCTCCGGCTTATTTCCATCTCATCTGCTTTTGTTTCTGCTTCTCTCAGAGGTCGACCCCCCCCAAACCCCCCCATTACCTCCCACCCTCTGTTCCTCACATCTGAGAGTCAGGAGTACACAGGCGCGTGTTAAAAGCAGGCACTATGCCCCCGCTTCAAGCCCCCTCGTCGTACCCCACCACCCCTCCCCACACCCACTTTGTTGGCAAAAAAGCAGACAGATGTAAACAACACAACCTAATGGCTGTTTAAAGCCATTATGTCTTAAAAGATAAACTCTGGTGCCTGCGAAAGGGCAGGAGTGCTGGTGAGCAGTATCAGTGTGATGATGTGCAGGTATGCTGTTGTTAGGAGGGAGCTGTGCAGCTCCATCATCCAAAGAAGTCGTCTCTCCCCCCTTTTTTTTTCCATGGGGCAGCCGGGAGGGATTAGGAGGCAGGCAGAGATGGGGCCTGTGAAGCATTTATGAGCAGGGCAATACAAAGGATCCATGTCAAAACTTTTAGGGGTTGGCTCCGTCCTTTTTTTTTTTGATCTGATCTTCAAGTCATGCTCCTCCCACGCTGGCCCACTGTGCCCCTCCACCTCCAGGCCCTGTCCAAGGACAGCCCACGGCTGTTGAAAAACAGCAGATGCTTTCGAGTAGCTTAGAAAAAAAAAAAAGAGAGAGAGAGAAAGCGGTTTAGATGCACACGTCCGTGACCATATTTGTGTCTCGGTGTGAAAAATGGAGTTCATTTCAGACTCTTGCTGCATTCCACACTTTCTTACACAAAATCTTGTTCAGAGCTCGGTGCACAATCTTGTGGACAGAAATTTTCCTCCAGTGAAATGTTCTAATTTTGTCACACAAGCATGCCTCTCTTTTCCTCTGCCTTTTCCATGTGCGTGTGTGTGTGTGTGTGTGTGTGTGTGTGTGTGTGCTTTATCATAGCTGTGTTTTATGTAACTCTGCAACTGGGACACAGTCATGGCAGGTAGTGATCGTAAAGCTCATCCGCACCACTCCTCGCTGCAAATTTTACAGTTTGTTCATAGTTGAGCAGCACTTGAGCAAGTTTGCCAAAACCCTGAAACAAGAGTTCCACGGCGATGTCCACGCGATCCCCAAGGTTAATGTGCTCCCAGAGCTCCCACTACTCCAACCCAAGCGGCTCACGTCAGCTGATCTTACATTTGTCGATTCCGCGTGAGTGAAAGTCAAATTGAAACACAGAAATCCTGTAAACTCCTGTAAACCTACACCCCGCCAACCCGAAACTTGCATTTCTTTTGTCCCGACGTCACAAATACTCATTTCTGACACACACACGTAGACTCAAGCCGCGTGCCCACCCACAGACACACACAGGCTTGGGAACGAACGAGTCTCGTCTTGTTGAATTGTAGAGGAGGAAGTGAGTGCTGAGGTAAGGGAGGAGGGTGGTGAAGAGGAGAGGTGTGGGGTGGGGGGGGGGACACAGGGAGGCAAGGGCAGGCTCCCTCACTCACTGTAGCCCCTGCCAGTCCTCAGTTACCTCTGCTGACAGATTAGATCATCGAGCAGGGCCGCTGGGAGGAGAGGAGAGGAGAGGTGAGGGGAGAGGAAAGAGCGGCTCGCTCCTCGGGTGGGGAAAGCGCTACGCTACCCCGGACCTGATTGACGTGTCAAACCTTGGCCCGGATTTGACCTCTCGTTGCCCACAGATGAGATTTGTGCTGCTGAGTGTGCTGACCTGTAATGACCCTTCTGTTAACCCCCCCCCAAGCCCCCTCCCGGCCCTGAACACACCCCACCCCACCCCCTCACCTCCAATCCCTTCTGCCGCCACCTCCTCCCATGATACGTCAAGGGCTGGATGGAGACAAACCCCGGGAGGGCCCCGCAGATGACTCATCTGCACTTTTTTTTTTCCTCCTTCCCCGAGTTTCATTGAGAGTCACTCTTTTGTAGTTGGAACACACTTAACAGGACAGTGGCATTCACCCAGCATGAAATTAGAAAACCTTCCTGTGATATAGCAGCTTAAGATAATGCCGGGATCATCTCCTAGTTACATGTCTGGCTACGTTGAATGCAGATAAAGAGATTAGCCCGCTGCGTGCTGCTGTTGAGGGTTTCTGTGGTAGATACGCTTGTACCACAGACCTGAGTAAAACATCCTGGGTCGATGAGTCGATTACCACTTCAAGGAGGTTTGGGATTTAAAATGTTGCTTTTCCTTTCCACCTCTGGATGTTTGCGTGTCCCGGCCTTCAGCTCAACCCTGTCCTTCCTCGTGCTTCCTCTGAGCTTCCAAACTGATGTTTAGAAAATAATGGAAATAAGCACAAGGTGGCATCCCCGTCTCCTGTGTAGAAATTTCAATAAAAGTGGATGTGAGGAATTTACCAAAGGTTGAGATTTATCATATGCATGAAGCAGGCTTTAATGGGTCCAAATCTGTAGTGCTGCGTGGACACTGATGACACCTGGGACAGTGAAAGAGAGAGCTACAACCACAGACATGCTGGGACTCGCCTGTAGCACGAGAGGAGGAGGAGGAGGGGACTGACAGACAAGAGAGGTGAGGAAGGGGAACAGCCTGGGAAGCCGAGGAGGATTTTGTGTAATTTTTCAAGAAGCAGTCTGTCACAGATTGCGATCTGACATTCAGCACCTCACACATCGCTCTGTCTCTCTCTTTCCCTCTCTCGCTCACTCTCTCTCCTTGCACACATCCCATGCAATCTGCGCTCAGCAAATCTAAACCAGATGTGAGGTGTTCTGGGACACCCTCAGCTCCCCCAAAAAACATCAACCTGGCAGGGGCAGGTCCCCGGATTATCTGGGTGGGGTCAGCAGCGCGAGAGGGGACAACTTTAAGTGGTCTCGCTGCACTTTTGCATGGGTCATTAGAAAGGAGAAGATGCTCCTGTGGCGGATGGAAACAGGCAAGGCTACTAATCGGGGGCCATGGAGCTGAAACAGGCCAGACTTTTATGTGTGGACTCATTAGGACGAGGTCTCTTTCCTTCCTCAGTCGTAGCTGCAGGGCCTGGAAGAGCCACTGCTTATCTGATAGGTCCGGTAAGGGAGCAGTTGATTGCCTTAAAGCAATGGGAAATGCCTTCCCCACTCCCTCCCTCTTTCCTCCCGCCCTGTATTCTCTCACTTTTCCCCTCTTGAGCAGTGCCTCTCTACCTTTCTCTCCCTATTTTTCTCCCTGCTCCAACCCTCCTTCCCTCTCTCTCTCTCTCTCTCTCTCTCTCTCTCTCTCTCTCCCTCTCCCTCTCCCTCTCTCTCTCTCTCTCTCTCTCTCTCGCTCCTGGAGTGAGTCTATATAGGAGGAGAGACGCTCTAACAGGCTCAGAGTCCGGTGGTGCCCACTTGCCACGCGTTTCCAACAGGACTACCTGTTTTGTTTTTTTTTCCCTGAGTCTTCTCTGAGAGGATTTACTCACTTCTAACAGCATGACGGAGAGCAAGAGGAAAGAGAAGAAAGGGAGAAAGAAGGGGGGAAAGAAAGGACAGAAGGAGAAAGAGGGTGATCCCAATACAGGTAAATGGAAATCTAAAGGTGGTTTTCGTGACACTTTTGATACCTTTACAGATGTATGTCTCGGTGTTTGGGTGTGATTGAGGCAGGGAGAGAGAGACTTGTGAGTGGGAAAGAGAGAGTGAGATTAACTTTTTGTTACTGAATCACGGAAGTGTAAGTATCCCCTTGGCTTGTCAAAGCTTGCTGCCTGGCTGTCACATGGATTGGTCTCCCGATGTGGACAGCGTGTAGAGGCACATCTGCTTTTGGCAGCACTTTGGAATTGTTAGGAAGTCAAATGATATGACTTGCGTGCAAAATCAACTACAACTACAACCACCAGCCAAACAAGCTGTGGACGTCACAGTGCAGCTGCACCAGGAACACTGTGAAATCACTCGCTCACGACAGTAATAACCGCACTCCTGAGATGTTCGCTAATTAATCACATACTCATGTTTTTACAGGTCAGGCTTACTCAACATTTTTATCGTGAAAAATGACATTTGCATGGCAGGAAACAGTGTCTCATCACACCCTTTTTGCTGACAGGGGGTTATAACTCAACAGTTGCTGAGCTGTCCTTATCTTGATTCTTGGTCTGTGGCGACTCACGCTGCATTAAACTTCTGTGGAAAGCTAGGTGAAATATTTGAATATCATGGGAGCTACTTGTCTTTCCCAGTCACAAACCTAGTAATGTGTTTGCTCAGTGGAGGATCCTACAAGCTGCAGCATGTCACTGTAGTCTGACCTCGGGTCATGGGGAAGCCCAACCCCCGTTTCAGTGACACTCTAAGGCCAATTCTGTGAATTTCACTCCAGCTACTGTGTGTCATTCATGCTTTGACTGGACGCTGTGCACGCGAGCAGCATCTTTCGGTGATGGTAGCCATTTTGTACCTGTGTCGAGGCGTTATTCTCATGGTGCATCACTTGCACTCGTTCCAGCCTTAATGTGCTACCGCAGAGGATTTTGACATCTGTGGCTAATTTTCTTGTTTTATTAGGCGAATATATAAATAATTACCATTTGCTTGTTCCAGGTTTGATTGTGATCTATAAACATGTAAGATAAACAGCTCCCCAAACTGCGCCGGATGCGGAGCGCTGGCAGAGAACTTTTTTTGGCATCTTTGTTAATGAAGCCGCGCAGCTGCCGCACACAAAGAGCAGAGCCGTGTGCCATTAACATATTCTGCCCCGAGTTTCGCTCCTTTTTCTTTCTTTTTCTCGTCTTGTTTTAAAAACTAAATGAAAATAAACTGTTCTAGTCTGTTGAGTTTCATCAATACCGCGTGATGCTGTACTGTAGCTGCCAGAGTCTCTGCCACTGTTGCTCACTGAGGCGTGTGGCAGCCGACACGTGCTCATGCGCGGTAACCCGATCCCGAATCGTCCTTCGCCTAATGAAACTGAGATCTGCCATTGATTTATCACAGGACGGGGTAAACGGGGAACCTGTGGGGAAAGTGAGTGCTCACCCCACTGTAAAATTGAGCCTACAAAGTGGGTCAAAATGAAGTCACACACTCATGGGTGATGCTGCAGCTGGCGGTGGTGGATGCGGGTGTACTCGGGGTTCGTCAGGCGCCACATCAGGTGTGCTCTGGGCCTCCAAAATGGGTCATCCACGATTAAAGGAGAGAGGAGCCAGACGGGACTCCGAGAGATGAATTTAAACCCACCACAACAGCTTTGTGCATAAAGTCTGTCAACTTGTAATTATCCGTGACTTACATCACTTTAATGAGGATGCGGTTTATCAATAAATCACACTCCGAAAAAAAAAAAAAAAGAAAGATATCACCTCTGAATCTGAGAACAAGTCTGCGCAGCCAGGAGAGCGCCCATGTCTGATCCCCTCTTTCCTGTGGCGTTCGCTGCCTGTACGTTGTCCAAAAGATCGTCAAAGATCTTGGAAGATAAAATTTGCACAAACAAATGAGGATGAGCACGTCTTGCTACGTATGCATTAACCTCCGTTGTGTAACCTGGATGTTGTCTATATAAGGAAGCGCAGGAATGATTTGGACAGGGGTCCCCATTTGTCACACATAAACGGCACTTAGCATGTGAAGGTTTTAATAAAGCATCGACAAATTTAAACCCTAAACCTAAAAGGTTTCATTATCCACACCTGCAGTTCGCTGTGGCTCTTAAGTCCTCTATTATTTACCCGTTTTTCATTGCTGCAAGTTGTACAGGAGTGAATAATAGGTTGGAAAATGTACGTGTGTGCTTGCATGTGCACACGTGTTGGATGAGGTCTGTCAAAGCATAATTGTATGTAATCTCACCCATGAGCGCTCTGACGCGTCACTCAGCCATCATCCCCATCTCAGGAACAAGACTCTATTGTCTTGTCCGCTTCACCTTCCCCAACTTTTAGTCATTTTGGAGAGACAACATCACCAGCAGGTTGGTCTCAGCCTTCTTCGCCCCACTGGTTGCGAAGTCGCCACTGGAATGTGTTGAATTGGGAGTTTGTGGTGTCACATGATGCTCTCTCTCGGGTCTCCTTTATTTGGAAGTTACAATGTGTGTATTGTGGTCGGCATGCTTCAACGAACGACGCGCAGGTTTTCTGATGGAAAGGCTCCGGGTTAGAAAGGGAAAACTTGTGCCAAAAAGGTTTGTTCTCACTGTAAAGAAAAGACACCTAAGGGAGGGAAAACCTGAGCAACTTTTTTTTTCCCTTGTCTCTCTTATGAATAAGACAAAATGCCACAGGCATTACAAATCAGTCATCGGGACGAAGGAACATGACTATACGTCTGTCCTGTTTCATGTAATAGCTAGAAATACCTCAGTCTACAGTCAGCTCGGCCTGCATGAATATCCATCTCCAGCGATGAAGTGATAATTCGGATTCCTCTATCCACCATCTTATCTTATGTCGAGGCAAAACACAACAGGTTTCTGTGGGACTGGGTTTGCGTGCATAGTGAGTGTGGTAATAACTGGTTACAGAAGCGAAAAAAAAAAAAAAAACGTTGAATTTTGTGCCAGTTTTTTTTTTTTTTTTAGATACAAACACCTACCACACCTTATTTAATTGAAACATCAGCTTGAATTATTCAAAAGCAAAATAGAGCAGGTGGTGCAGAAATCCGCAGAGCCCACTTCAGGTGCGATCTTGCTTCACGTAATTGCTCTTACAAAACGGCTTTTGTGGCAGCGCCGCCGACGCCAACTGGATGCATGCAAATGAATCGGAAAGCCGGGAAATTCACTTTTGCACCGCTTTGAACTTATTGTCAAATGTAGCCCTCCAGTGCTGTCAAAACACGTCGAAATATGTCTTTTATAGCTAAGACTGATTTTTAATTGGAAGAGATCTACTGATTAAACTTTCGAAATGGGCAATTTTCCAAAGTTCTTCTCTGCAACATTGCGGTGTTATGTTACCTTTGGCATGGGGTAACAGAGTTAAGCATTTCCGGCAACAGCCTGACTTGCCTCACTATTGATTCACTTAACAATTAGACCAAAAATGAATGGGCATCAGATGTAATAACGTTCTTGTGCCTCCTTGGGCATGATTTTCCATCTCTGTCTGTCTCTGGAGTTGCTGTTTCTGTATATCTGTCAGTAGGGTGCATTTACAAGCAGCATTTGGTAGATTCCTATTCTTTGTATACGTTATTGAGAAACACCAACAGCCCAGGCAGAGAAGAGGGTAAATAGTTTCAAACATCTTCTCTGAACCTTGTTACTCAAAACCTTGATTTTTCTTTTCATTAGCCTTAAGTAACTTGATGCCTAAATTGAGACTAGGATGCCAGTATGTCAACCATTCACCGAGACCTGTTAGTGCAACATGGTACATTAATACATAGTATTTCATGTTAGTGTGGTGTTAAAAGTTAAACCCTTAAGGAACATCTCCCTCTGTCCATTGTTAAACCTCTACTGAGGCGATGAGAGGGACCAGTCATGGTGAAAAGATGCACCCTACAAGATTAGGAGAACAGCTACTGTCAGTATCATTTATGGCTAACGTTAGAATAGTTATAGAGGAGAAACACTATAATTGTGGAATGACTTTGACATTTCATTTATGGAAAGTGCCCCTTGACCGTGACACTCTTTTCGTTTGGTCATAACGTGTCCATCCTGTAGAGGTAAATCCCATGAAAATGAAAATTGTCAAGCATGGTCATATGGCCTGTAGATTTGTAGCATAGCTAAGCAATGATTCATAACATTGATGAAACAAAAAAGGGATTTTTTTTGGCCGAGATACAAAGCATTTTGGGACTTCATTAACCAGTGGTGATCAAAGTGCTGCTGATCTCCAAGTTACTCTGCCCCTACTATATGTGAGATGAGATGGAACAACAATGCAGTGACAAGTACAGACTTTGTGAGGACGATAGAAGACCTGACTCAGATCTCATGGCCGTCCATCTAGGTGGTTTTAGCTTTACAAACGTGGTGGTGAGCGGAGATGTTCACGCTCTGGTAATTACAGGCACTTGCTGTCATCAAGTTCTTGCACCCACTGTTTACGTCATTCAGACAGTGAGGTTTTGAGTTCTACCTGAGAACCATCTGCTCAATGAAATGAAACCTTTGCCATTGATCAAAATCTTCTGCAGACATTTCTCTTAATTGGCAGTATGTGCAGTTGCACATGTGCAAAGGCTAGATCTGGTGTGCATGTGTTACAGTGCTAGTCCAGGTGTGATATGGATGAATTGTGGAGGTTTGTGTGAAAGAAAGGAGATAAGAAAATGAATATCTCCAGTCTTGGACACCCCAGCCAAATAAAAATGCTTTTCAGGATAAAATGTGATCCTGGATTGTTGTTGTATTGGTCAACCAGGGGAGCAAACCTAGATGCAGTTTTGCAATCGCTCAGTTTGGAAGAGCCCGACTCTCTGGCAGCAGTAGAGAGACACGGCCACTGTGGCTGATTAGTGCATTGTTTTAAATGGAAGCCAGATCGGCTTGTAAGCAAATGTGAATGGTTTGGCTTCTTTTGGTCCTAATTCACCCAAAATAGTAGCATGCGTGAAAGCTTGTTGGCTCCTTCTCCCCCCAGTTCTCTGGTTCTTTGGGAGTCTGAAAGAGACAATGGAGACACAGACTGTTTAACATCACCTCAGTGCCCCAGGCGCTTTGATTGCAAACTTCAGCCTCCTTGCAGACCTACACAGTTCACACTACTGAAACAGTGGCAAAAAAGAAAAAAGAAAAAAAAAAGAGATCTTGTGGTTACTTTGTGCCTCTCGCCTAACAAACCCAGCCAAGCTAACAAAGCCCCAGTAAACAATGTTTCACTTCACATCTGGAGTCCACACATTGTGTTTACATTGGCCTCAACTGATTATACATTGTGCAGAACTGTTGTGTCAGTTGTTTGAAAAACGTCACAAATCGGTCATTTTTTTGTGAGATTCAAACTTGAAATCACCATAAAATGTGAGTGGGAAAAGAAAACTGTATCATTTGTATTATACTTTGCGCAGTAATTAAAACACGTGCAATTAATCTGAAAAGTAGCAATGTTGGTTGCATGTTGGCCAAGTTCAGCGAGGAGGAAGGGTGTTTTGAGTCATACATGCCGGATGATTATTTGGTGAAAGTGAACTGGTTGCGGTGGGAGGCTGTTGAAGTGATCCCTTTGAACAGATGTTGCATTACAGTGACTAGTGTGCTGTGTCTGAAGACCATTCCCACATGCAAAGCCCATTCCTCTCGCTGTCTCACCATGTAATTTGTCTTTTGACAACGTGCAGCGATGTGACATAACACCGGAGTAATCAGGGATACTTTGTCTCGAAAAGGGGGGGGGGGGGGACACAAAGGCATTTCTCGGATTCCTTGTCTAAGCTCCTGGAAGTGAAACAGAAATCTTAACTCAATAACACGAGCAATGCATTGTTAATTCATCAAGTCGCTTTGTTTTTGAACCTCTTCCTGGGCCGAGGTCTCCAACTGTTACCCAAGGCATGAGCTGTTGACACGCCGGTTAGGCTTCTATTCTCAAATTTGGTTTTTATAGTCCATGTCTGCAGCTGCCCCTCCGCTTCAAAAAGAGAGAATCAGGCTGTTGTTGAGGCGCGGGGTTTATCATCGCTGCCGGATGCTTTTTCCACTGGTGTAATGGAAAATGAGATAGCCATTTGTCGCCAAGAAATTATTTCAATTCCACTGATACCGACTCCTGTTGGAAAACATTAATTGCAGCTGGTAAAACCAACATGTCGAGTACAGCCGACCTCGCTGTATTTCACTTAGGCTGTCTGTCACGTCTGCTGACTGATGCTCTTTCTCACATCTGTCATTCCAAACATGAGCAACTACTCTATATCACCGGCCGAGCTGTCAGGCGAGACGTTTATGGATTATAGGCGCATTTGTTGTGCTGATTTATATTTGCATTTGGGAGATAAAAGGGCCGGACAAAACAGACATTACTTAACGTGGACATGCGGGTTAATCTCCGCGCAGTATGTAATATCAAACATGTGTATCCAAAGATAGAGCGCGTGATGGACTGTGTCTTCATTAGGGCCGTAGATGGAGCGGACCCTCTTGGACATCTGGCTCACGGGGTTGATGAGAAGTGCAGTCCTGAGTTTCTGTAACTTTTCCAGGCAAGGACAAAGCTTGTTTAATTTGCTTGGCAAGGACGCGCCTGTGTCCAGGCGAGGCACTAAACATTTTTCTTTATGGTGCAACCTCATTCCTGCTGCGCTCTTGACTATGACTGACAAGGCTTTCCTCGGGCTGTGTGCTGGGTCGGGGTCTGGCAGCGTCCACCGTGTGAGGAAATCGTGTGCAAATTCGGACTTGGGACTTTTGCTAAGTTCGGTTCTCCTCCGGCCGTTTTGCAAGGCATCACATAAAGCAGGATACAAAGAAACTCAATGTGCCATGTCGTTACAAATATCCGTGTCACCGCGCAACCCATGCAGGTTTGGTAATTTTCCATTAACAAGCGTAACGTGAAAATTAAGGGGATCAGCAGACCATGGGGCTTTGTGCGGTCTGATCTTTATTTAACATCAGCTCCCATACAGTACATTAGATTTGTTAAATAACAGAAATGTTTAATGAAGAACATCTGGAGCATCAGGAGTCTCGTGTTCAGCGCACGGCCTTGCCGGAGGCCGCCGATAAACCCGCCCCATTTGCAGATTTTAAAAGGCGATATATGGTACATGCACAGCCTATATAATGTTATGACTTTCAGAAAAAAAAACAAAAAAAAAACAAAAACGCATTTATGCCTTGCTGCATAAATGAGGATTTTATTGTCCCGAACCCCTTTTGGGACGGTAAAATTTTGAACTAACTGCCCGAGCAATTGCAGCACGCAGTCACATCCAGCCCGAAAATAAGCTCATTAGGTTTACTAAGTTCCCGCTACAAAGGCACATCTGCCTTGTGTTTTGTCTTTATTTTCCAAATGCCATGAATATCATCACTCACAGTTTCCAAGAGGAAGCTGTTCTCAGATAAAAGTCCACTGTCTTACCAGCTTTGGAGTAATTTTAGCACCCAATAGCTGCTACCAAGCTAAGAATAGCTGCTTTTTCCATTGATCTGTGCTGTTTGTGAGCTATTTTCAGTCTGACATTTCACTATCTGTGATTCCAGTGGAAATCAGCTTGAAGTGCAGATCAGACAGATTTCTAAATGTGGTCCTCAGGATCGCGGGATCATCATGCCCGCCCATCATGTGAATCGCCCTTTGTATCAAACTGGGCAAATTTATGCCACTCGAATCCTAAACTTAACCGAATACAAGCAGGAAAAAAATGAGGTTTTCAGTGCTGTAAACACATTAGGATCATTACATATGTCTACTGTCTATCAGTGTTTCCATCCCACCAAAAAGGGATGCGAGGATGGATGACGCTGCGTGACTGTCGTCTGGTCGAGCTCAGTTTAGAGTCTGGTACCGAGGAGGTGAGTGGCTGGAACCGAGAGCTGTGTCCTCTGGCTTCTACGAGGAGCGTTAGTGCCAAGAGACCAAGAGGTGGCACAGCTCACAGGACACACTCTGTCCTGTCCTACACTCCCACAGACGGAGCTCTTTATCACCCACCTCTGGCAGGATTACAAAGCTTGTGCGTGTGTGTGTGTGTGTGTGTGTGTGTGTGTGTGTGTGTGTGAGTGCTCAGGTCAGTTACAGACAACGGTGACCTCTGCTGATTCGCTCAGACGTCTCCCACCACAAGTATGTACATAGTTAATATTTCACCCTGGCAAACTTTGAAGGACGCGTCAGTGTAAAAATGCTATGTTACGTAAAACGTATCCATCACGACTGTCCGTTGAAATCCACAAAGAGGATGAAAACTGCAGCATCACTGGGGTTTTTCTTGCTGTGCAGACGCGTCGCCTCTACCGGGTCAGTGAAGTAGGACGGTCGCTCGAAAAAGAGGACGACGGGGTATAATTTTGGTGCACCTCTATTCCGACGTTTAATTGGAGTCGTCGGCCGTGTTCGCTCCGTCTCGCGTGTCATGCTTTGTTTGTCTTCGTCCCCCCCGCCCCCCCAGCAGTGATGCACGGCAAACAGCTGTAATTTGTAGGACTTCTCGCTTTAGCATATGCATGAAATCGTAAACGTTACACATCTCTTTCTGTCCGCACATGGAGAAACAGAGAGAGGGAAAGTGTGTGTGTGTGTCTGTTTTGCGTGTGTGTGTGTGTGTGTGTGTGTGTGTGTGTGTGTGTGTGTGTGTGTGTGTGTGTGTGGGAGAGAGGGGGGCATCTTGGCCAGCCCCTGGTTGACCCTTGTTCACCCCTTCTTCTCTTCTCGCTCCACCCTGCATGAGTCTTCTCCTAAACATGTGTGCAGCTGTCAGCTGGCAAGTGTTTGTGTGCGTGCGTGTGCGTGTGATGTGTGTGCATGCCTACATGCGTTTGGACGAAGATCATTTTTCATATTTCGATCGGCTTTTTAAAAAAAAACCAAAAAGCCTCGCAGAGAGTTACGAATGCGACGAGACAGCGATTTTCTTCTCTCCGCGTCTCACACTTCACTCTTAATAAGCACTACGGCAGAACAGCCTTTCGCATGTATGACAGCTGTAAAAAGAATAAAGAAGATTTTGTTGCAGCAAAGTGCTACAGCAAAAGTTGTTATCAACACATTCTTGGCTCTCCCCCGCCAACCGCCTGTAATTGCGCAAGAGTTTGCGGTTGCAGATTTTCTTCATCAATGGGTGGATGTTTGCTACATATATTGCCTCAGGTGCTTTTATGGCAGCGAAGTCGAAGTGGAATTAAGCCTGTTTATTAGTCCGCGGCAAAGTTGATAATGTCTCCAGTGACAACATCTGGTATTCACATGAGGATGTTGTTGGCTGAGTCCGTAGAGATGATGATGATGATGATGATGATGATGATAATGATGGTTGGCTCTATCACTGCTCCTCTGCCCGTCTGTGTCTTGTTTTATCCCACAACACCAACACACAATCAAAGCCCGACTTCACGAGCCAAAGTACAATCAAGTTTATGTCTTCTGTGGTTAATAACACTGAGTTGTTCTCTCCCTCTGTTTGTTTTTTTTGTTTTGTTTTGTGTCTCTCTTTTTTTTTTAGCTGCGGCTCCAAAGTTAAAACCGATGAAGAATCCAATAATAGTGGACGAGGGAAGCAAGCTCATAGTAAAGTGCGAGGCCACAGGGAACCCTCTCACCTACAGATGGTTCAAAGATGGCAACGAGCTGAAGAAAAGCAAAAAAGTCCGAATAAGGAACAGCCAGTGAGTACAAGTCACCCGTGTCCTGTAAACATGTGAGATGAAAAGAGACGGCGAGTCACAGCAAGGTGGCCTCTCTCAGCATATGCACTGGTGCAGCTTTTAAAGGAACTGCACTCTTAACATTCACTCTATTAACTCTGAAAAATGTCTCATTTAACAGTGAAGATATTGTAATTATGTGTCCACTGACATGCAGTGCATTCACATAGGTTATTTGCACCTTATACAAATAAAAGATTACGTTTTCCCCAGCCCCGTTTCAACACATTCACAAGTCACTACTTGCTTGATGGAGTAGAGCTTGTGGTTAACGTTATATAGACTCCCGTGTATATAACTGACCTCCCAGGGACGTTTAGCTGACTGCTGACAACTCCGGCTACTGTTATATTACGCTTAAGCGTGTCACATTTAACACTTCAGTGACTTAATGGTCAGAGTAAAACCAGCCAAAAACTGCACAGCGCCTCACACCAGTGTCCTTTCCTGTTTGGCTCCATGGGTGCATTATAAGAGCTGGATACAAGAGGCTCAGTGACTCTCAGCCAGTAGGCTTTGCTTCATTATGACCACACACATATAGAATCTGTCAGGATAGTCTTTGATTAACATAGAATTGACTAAGTAACTCACATTTTATTATTCTAAAGGCATCTAGTCAAATGTTTTACACACATCTCACTGTGAAAAAAAAACAAAAAGAAAAGACTTATTGTTGTTGCAATTCCTCAGTAGACCATTGGGGCAAACAGTCTTAAATGCAGAATACTGTTGTAAAAACCTGCTGCAAATCTGAGGATATTGACAGAAGCTGGGGCTGTAATCTTAAAATATGGCAGCTTGTAACATTTAGTCTTGTGCTTTCATATTGTAAGCAGTGCCGCCCCTCAAATCAGCCCCAGGGAAAGTGCGTGTGTCTTTGTGTGTATCCCTACCCAGGCAGAGAGCGGCTGTTGCCATGCCGCTGCTTGCCCTGTTGTCTGCCTCTCTGTCCCCCATGTTTCCACTTGTTGCGTTTCCATGCTATTTCCTCCCTGCCCCGATTCCCCTGACTCAGCTGTGCGAGTGTTGTCTCCCACAGGAAAAACTCCAAAGTCCAGATCAGCAGAGCGAAACTGGAGGATTCTGGGAATTACACGTGTGTGGTGGAGAACCAGCTGGGAAGGGACAATTCCACTGGCACTGTTAACGTCCAAAGCAGTGAGTAGCGCCTCCCGAGCAGCAAGTGAAGCGGCACAGATGTACACTGTTGTTGTTATTGTTGTGACTGTTCTCCTGCCAAATGAGAGATCAAAAGCGGCCGTCCCAAACAGGCATGTAATGACGGTAACACGCGTGGAGAACAACTGTCCACACATGTGTCCGTGGGCCTATTAATCACCGAAACAGGACATCGCACTTGGAGGTGAAAGGGAATTCAGATGCGCTGCGTCGGTGGGGCCTCTCAGGTTTTCATTTACAAAACTTCTCCTCCCGGTGCCTTTCAAACATCACCATCGCAGGCGACTGGTACACGGAGTGTGACATCTAAAACATAGCTCGACAGGATATGCAAAAAAAAAGAAAAGAAGGAAAGAAAGAAAAGCTGTAAAGAAGTGTCTCAGTCTTCAAAGTGTGTGATAGAATCTAACAGGCTCGTTCAGTTGTGGCGTGTGTGCATTTTGCAAAGTACTGTGGCAGATGAAAGCGTTTCGATAACAGCTGCTTCCATTTGGTCGGGTGGTGAGTTTGTGTTTGCCCCGAGCGGTGCGGGTAGCGAGTGTGAAGCCGCTGTGGGTAGCTTGTTGTCTGAGTGGATGGAGCCACCGCAGAAGGCGCACACAACGTAAGGAGATACCACCCCACTTCGCCTCGATCCGGCTGGATCGGGGAAGGGGACAATGTAATCTTGATGGAGGAGCCATGGACGGCCGCCCCTCTGGCTCAGACCGGCCCGGAGCTGCTTGACGAGCATGAACGTCCCGCCGGCACGCTGAGTCGGCCCGGCTGTTCTATCTGTCTATCTGCTGTGAGCGCACAAGGGGCCGTGATGGTGAACAACGTCACTGTCAGATAGAGAGATATACATGTATTTTCTCCCCCTGTGCTCTGTCTGCATGACATCACCTCTGTGCTATTACGGGTTCCTATAGACTGCAGATTCATACGTTCATTATGCTGTCACTGCTTTCAGGGGCGGGGGTGGAGGTGGTGGTGGTGGTGGTGGCGGAGGGAGGGGGGGGGGGGGGGGGGGGGGGGGTTAGAGAGTAAGAAAATAAGGCGGGCTCCGCGTGCCGCAGCACTCCGGTTCTCAGCGCTGACCTTGGCAGCGGGCTGGATGTCTGTAGACGTCGCACTCTGGCGTGAAAGCAGGTAAGGAAAAAAAAGGGAGGAACCGGAGTTCAGCCTTCACTCAGTGTCCTTGTATCCACTTCCAGGCAAGATAATCAGCCCCCCCCCCCCTCGCCGCCGCCTCTTCTCGCTTTATGTTCGTCAAGGCCACCTTTTAGTGCTATTGTTTACAGTGAGCAGACTTTAAGCCGAGCTGCATTATTAGAGTAGCAGCTCTCCCCAGACACAGAAAGGGCCCCATTGTGTGCGAAGAGAGACGCTCGGAGGTTCCGACGCTCCGCACGTTTCGTTTTCCCAGCAAACCATTGTGAAGAAACAAAGTCGTCAATCTTGAATCTGGGGCATTATCTGACGTCTGAAGGAGTTTCGATGAGTTTTATAGCCACGTCGTGTGACTTGTTATGACACCTGGCGCCGGTCCAACGCGATGATGTATTTCTTTTTTCGCTCCGTAGCGTGCCTCGCTGAAAAGGTCAGTGACACAAGATCCCGGGGACTCAGACATAAGGCACTAACATTCATGAAAAATTCATCTGATCAGCGATAATCACTGAGTGACAAACGCGCATAATGGCAATTAAATGCAGTGGGTTGGGTTGTGCTCTACATCCTGCAAAAGGTCAGGGGAATCCCTGGTGGTAGCACCTGTTTGCCTGAGTGTTTAATGAATGGCTTATGAACATGTGACTGGTGGCCCGTGAAACACTATACGATGATGATCTTAGCAGGCAGACGTGCCCGTAATGCAGCAATATCAAAGAAAATATAGCATTACAAAGCGCAGGACAAGCGGGCCGAGACGCAGCGTACAGTAGCCACAGTGGATAAAACATGATACGGCACACTAGACAGTGTTTTCACTTCCACCGCACGGTGTTTAAAACAAGTAAAACATGATATCCCTCCATCTGGTCAAAAATATGCTTATGGTTATATAGTTTAAACACATGTGTCGATTGGTCCGCGTCGCTTTGAACCTCAGGCACGATTGCACGTTCTTCACGACGATGTCTGCGACTGCGTCTGCCTGGCGACGTCTCAACTCAATGGTGGCGCTGTCCGTCCTATCGTGCGATGCGATCGTCAGACGCCTGTCTGCGTCGCGTGTTTTTGTTTGTGCGCGTGTTTGTTCACAGTTCAATACCAAAAAAAAAGAAAGAAAGAGAGAAAGAAAGAAGTCCCATTGTGTTACCACAGCATGCCTAGTTCCGTCACGCTTCAGGGGAGAAGGCAAGACGGGGCGAATCATACCAGGGTGGTATGTCCATAGGCAGGGGGAGGACTCCGCCGAAACTACATACGTCAATACAAAAGGACACGGCGAAGGGTGGGGGGGGGCGTTGTTGCTGTGATTAGGATGAAATGCTGAAATCAGCAGATGCGGAGAGGGGAGGAAAAGACAGGTTGTGTTTACAGAGAGTGTTTGTGGCAATAAAACGCTCTCACAGGTTGGATTTAAAGGCATCTGTTGGAAAAACAAATTGCGCTAGTCGTGCTTGTTTTTCTTTTAATGCCGAGGACATGCGGTTCGTTCGTGTCCGAGAGCTGCTTTTCTTCCTGAGGTCATCAGAGAATTGGCTATTGTGTTAAGGGGCTGCAGTGGAGTATGCCTGCCTGCCTGCCTGCTGCAGTATGTTGCCAGAGCAGCATGTAGCTGCAGTATTATCTGTGTATGTGTGCCTTCTAGGGAGAGAGAGAGAGAGAGGGAGAGAGAGAGAACGAGTGAGTGAGGGGAGGGGAGGGGTGCAGATATAGATGGACGGAGGGAGCAGAAGAAGAGAGCGTGAATAAAGGAGAGGGGGGGATTACAAAATGAGGGAATGCATGACAGGAAGCAGACAAAGACATTAGGGGGAGAGAGAGCGAGAAGGGGATACAGCTAGAGGAAAGAGGCGAGGGGAGAGAGGGCGAAAAAGTACAGAGAGGAGGAAGACCAGAGCCTGCTGTGTTGCAGAGGAGACTTTCACACCCATTTCTAGTGCGAATGTGGTCGGCACGTCCTGGCCCCGCTCACACAGGTGGAGGCCGCTCCATCGGGGTGGAGAGCGGTTAGAAACATCCACCTCACACACACACACGCAGAGATCGGAGCAGATAGAGTGGGCTCGGGAGCATCTCTGCCAGCCACATGGCTGTGCCTGCCTGATGCCTGACTCGGGGGAAACCATCGCTCAGCTCCACCACATGGCCAACACAGGCCACCACAAGCTCGCACAGAGACGCCCGCGCCGTGCCAGGCGCTAATCTGCCTGACTCACTGCCGTGTTTGCACGAGGTGGAGGGTGGAAGTGACTCTTTATGAGCGTTATCCTTTTAATTGTGCGTCTCTTCCTTGATTCGCGGGAGAACAAGGGAAATATGCGGACGGGTTTCGAAACAGTGGGAAAGAAATCGCCGTTTTGTCGAGCTCTGACGCCGAACTCACACAAGGAGTGGCAGTCCAAACCCGACCCGAGGAAGGCCCGAGGTGTGATTAAAGAGGAGTCGCCCAAAACATTCCATAATTAAAACCCGGGATATCACACGCGGTGACGCAGAAAAGGGGAAGAGGCGCTGCCAAATTGCCATGGAAAACAAAAACAGATAGACTGTTATTATTGACAGCACATCCATAAGAGCCGGCCATCGCTCAGCCCGCGTCAATATTTGTGCAGCAAGACAAATGCGACACCCTCGTAACTCTGCTGTGCAAATTGCCTCGAGCGGAGGGGTGAGTTGGTGTAGGGGAGGGCGGGGATGGAGGAGGAGGAGGGGTGGGGGGGTGCGTTCAAGGCTCCGGACCTAAACTCAAAGTGAATCCCTCATGCATTTTAAAGCATGCAGCACACTCTGGCCGGGTGCCAGCCATGCAGTTTGCCAATAGCGCTGAATGATCGGCCCTGTGTGGGGGTTTTTACTCATGCATTCCCTTCTTGTTTGACCAGTGGAAGAGAAACACACACTGTCAGCTGATTGAGTGCCAGTTACTGTATAATTATTCTGCACAGATGGTCGGATGTTCTGCTGAGTCGCATGTTTAAGTTGCTCGTTGTCAGTGTTTCAGGCCGAAGACGTACCCCCCCTCCTCCTCTCTAACGTCTCAGAGGTGAAGTTTTATCTGCTACAGGAAAAAGACGGGATCCCTTTTTTTTCTTTTTACGGCGCGACTTTTGATGTTCTCTCCTTTTTCCAGGTTTTTATTGTTTTGCATTTTGCCAACTTCTGCATTGTGGCAGAACGCCCAACAGCGCGTGTGCGAGTGTGTGTCTCCCGGTGGTCTGGAATATCATATGTCCTTTTACCAGTTTCTGTAACAATCGCTTGCCTTTCCAGAGCGCTGTTTTCAACCTTATGCCCAACCCCCCGTGCAGAAGACCAGGGACCATTTGTTGTCCATTTGGTCTGACCTCTACCCTGTAATCAGTCTGGCATGGTAAGACCTGCTGGCCTTCTGCAGAGCGGTGTAGTATATCATCGACTGTTTTCTATAAGGCCAGTGTGAAGGAGCAACACTAGTCAAAGTTTGCTTGGCTCCACGTGGCTTCAGATTAAGGCCTCCCATTATCCTACAGGCTGCTGTGTTGTGATAAGCGCTTGCAAGGCAGCCATGTGTCTGCAGGCTGCAGGTCACATCCTTGGGGGGTGCTGTGCACAGCTCCACTGAGAGAGTGTGTGAGCGTCCAGGAATGTGTTGATGGAAATCACAGCTGAACATATGATTGCTCCAACCTCAGCAGTCATGCTGGGGCCCACCAGCAACAATTTCGCGCATGCACGCACGTCGGCCCACACACACACACACATATATATAATACATGCACACACATGTGCACATACCTTTACTTCTCGTCCCGGAGCACAACGTGCTTTGCACTGTCACAAAACTTAAACTTTTTTGGAAATGACCTTGTTGCTTGTATAGAGAAGGGACAGAAGAGCACAATGGCATCTCGGGTGCATGATCTGAGACCTGGTTCTTTAATCTGCGTCTCAATTAGTCTCAATCCACACCTGTTACATCTGACAGGCCGCTGCGGGAAGCTGGTTTTGCGCTTACAGCTTTTCAATTAGTTTTATCTGGCGGAGGCACACGCGGTGTGTGAGCGGGCCGCACCGTCACCTCGCGGCGAGCGAGGAGGTTCTGCGTTTGCACTTTTCTGTGCGGAGTTTAATGTTCTCTGTGCGTGTGTGCGTGGGTTTCCTTCGGCTACTCTGGTTTCCTCCCACAGGCCAAAAACATGCATTAGGGTCAACTGGAAACTCTAAATTGCCCCTAGATGTGAGCGTGAGCGTGAGTGGTGTGTGTGTGTGTGTGTGTGTGTGTATGTGTGTGTGCTGACCTGTCCAGGGTGTATTCGCTGTCTTCACCTCATGTGTACTAGGAAAGGCTCCAGCAGACCCCCACCACTGCCGTTAAGGTACATAGCGGGTAAGATAATGGGCGCGGGGATGGATTATCATCCTTAAAGGAATAAGAGGATGTTTCTGATCTGTCAGTAGTGATTTTGCACCAAAGTGCAGCTCTCATAAACTGTGCCAGGAAATCAGCCCCACGGCAGAATAAAACATCTGAAAATGATAAAGAATCTGAACATATTGCGGCCATTATAAGCAGTAAACTCATCAATTGGCCATTTCCAGCTATTTTACGAAGTTTTGCAAATACTGCAAGTGCAGTATGAGCCCTCTGAGCATCGGAGCGCCTATAACCATGTATTTTACTATTTCAAATTAGGCACAGTTGTCTAGGCAGATGTGTTACACTCCAAGCATTTTGGACTTGCATCTTAAACTCTTAAAAAAAAATGTTTTTTTTACGATGATTCAAACCAGCCAATGTCTTCTGTCGCTGTTTTCGTGTAGTTTAAGCAAAAACTAGCCCACAGACAGGTGGAATTAAGTTTTAATGGCCTATGTTTCATTTCTCATGCGTGCTGACGATAGTTTGGGACACACAGGGGAAAAACGAAACTGTGATTTATGTTTTGTACATTATGATTCATTAACCTCTCAGCCGCAGTGGAATGGCAGGCCATTATTTTTAAGTTAATGTGAAATGCTAGAACTAACAGAAATAAATACTGAAACACAACTCCCACACCTTTTTTTTTTTTTTTCAGCTGTTTTTTTTCCAGTAAGTTTTCATATCTGCTCCACGTAAGTGGAACATTACACTAAGTGCTGCTCGGAGCTGGATAAACAACAACTTCCTCCGCTCCTTCTATGTCTCTATCTCGGCGCTCGGGAGTAAAAACGAAACACGCACGCTCGTACTACGCAGACGACAAGATAAACTCATCTCCGGTGACGCTGGAGTATGTTAGCTGCAGCTGAACGTGGAGTGTCCGTGCACCAGTCAGCGCTATTGATCGGTGTGGGTAAGCAGCAGCATCAGCAGCCATGTCTGAGCGGAGCAGGCCTTCGCCTCTGCCAAGCGCTCTGTATTTACAGCCCACTGGAGAGCAGCTTGTCCAGTTCTGTGGATCAAGCCGCTGCGCTATTATTCATGACCGCTTTTTCAAAATTATGCTCAGTCCCGGGGTCTGGACAGGCAAACCTCCGAGGCGGCCATCGGATTGCACCACCATCACAGGTCTTGTCAGCTCGCGGCTTCGAGCACAAAATCAAGATCCAGTTTTTTTTGTTTTTTTTTAGCTTCGTCTCTGAGGAGTAAATAGGATCTCGCAATGTATCAAGCGCACACAGCCCGAAAGAAACGGTTGTCAGCATGCACAATGCTGAACGTGTTCCAGAGATGCAAGGAATTGATCCCAATGTGTGCTCCTGGAAGTGGGACAAGTTGCAAATCACCTTCAACTCTACAAAGTTTTTTAGTTCTGCATGTATTCATACGAGCCTGAGGGCAGATTTACAAAAAAAAAGTGTCAGCTCAGAGATACTGTGTATTTTAGAAAAACAGACTCCATGTTGCACTTGGTTTATTGAATAAATCTGTGTGTGCGTGTGTGTACAAACAGGAAATTGGGGGGGGGGGGGGGGGGGGGTGATGAAGAAACTCCTTTAAAAGGATCAGAGTAAACACTGACCACAGCAAAAGCGAAGAGTTTCAAATTCAATCTGCTCAATTATTTTCACGGTCCGCGCCGTGCTTTCACCATCCGCAGAGCGGACTGTTTGTTATTTCACCCGACGTCGCCTCTTACCTCGGGACAGCTGCGGCGCGTCAGAGCGCGGGCCTTGTTTTGAAGTTCACCCACGGCAATGTTTAGCTGCACAGGCGGCCATAAAAGCCGTCACTGCACCCACACCGCACGTTGTTTTTGTTTATCGCCTCAACGCCCCCCCCCCCCCCCCCCCCCCTTTTCTCCATCAGTGGGCAGCATCCGGTGCGGCGGGAAGATCCAGCGTAGATTCGGGAGTTTATGTCCCGAGCGGATGCACGCCCACAGCATCACGAGCGCAAATCATGAGTCCGCGCGGGACGTCAGAGCGCAGCATGCAAGGTTGCAAATGGACCGGCAGCCCGGGGCTGAGGGGGGAGTCAGACCTGAGCGGTCATACAGAAACTGAAGGAGTGACAGGGAAAGAAAATAAAAACTTAATCATCGATGTTAAGTAACTTCAAACATCAGCAGAAATTTAAACATCTTTTCATAAACATGTCAGCATGAGTGTTTCAATGAAGCATATTCGGTTGCACCTGGGACGACATGTGTTTGATGAATAGCACCTCATAGCAAGACGGTCCCTGGTTAAGTCCCTCTCTAAGACTGAGGATCTTTTTTTTTTTTTGGTGGAGTTTTGTGTGGGTTGTCTCCAGTTACTCCAGATTCCTCCAACAGTCCAAACAAGTCATGTTCAGGATGAATGGACTTAGTTGCTCCTATTTGTGAGTGTGAGAGTGAATAGTGTTATTCCCTGCCTTCGACCTATAGTCCCCTGACACCATTGGTGCAAAGCAGGTAAGATCATGGATGGATGAATGGATGGATGGATGGTTACACTGATACCCTGTGTCTCAGCAAAACCTATGTGTCTCGTCTCTGGCTTAGAAAGTTTATTGAGCAGTCCTTCATCTTAAATAACCTCCAATTACTGTGATAAAAGAGCAGTAACGCTAGGTGAGTGACACAGAAAACATAAATCTGCTTGCTAATGCCAAAAACTCCTCGCTTTTCTGACATGGGCTATGCAAGGTATGACATTTTGGCTTTGACATGCATGTGCTGATGTGTCAGAGAAGAGGCAGCTGTTGAATTCTATCGTTACTGGAGTCGGGGCAAAAAAAAAAGAAAAAATCTAAAATAAAACCACTTAGGGAAGTTTCTCAAGGCATCATTATGTTCTGCTTGCTCTGTTGAATCGCTGTAATCCTGTCGATCCAATGCGCTAAGTGGGCGCCCTCAATCAAATCTTTGCAAAAACAACTAAGTTATTGAAAATCACAACACACACTTCTTCACTTCTTAGGATATGCAGTAATCTCGCGCTGTTCTGTGGGACAGTTAAGCCCTCAGTGTGGATGAGTGAGGATATCGCTATGTGTGTGGAAGGAAGCAGCTGTTACGCTGGAAGAGCTGAGTGATGTGAGCAGGAGGTGACATGAGGTTCTGCTGTGTGCAGGGCTTTGTTAACTCTTCCAGGGCCTGGTGCTCCAAACTCATCTGCGACTTAATTTAATAGCATAATAAAAGATTCCCTTTCAGGCCCCCCTCAGCTGTCCCGGTGGTCTTCCCCCTCGATGGTGACCCTCCTCGAAAACCGTGGGTGACTGTGCAGGATTTGACCGCGCCGGAGAATTAGCGAGGTTAATACTTTCAAAGAGGAGCTGAAGTTGGCCAGAAAACGATTCGCTGCGTCACAAAGGCCCGACTCGCGCCGAGTCAGTGATAATTTGCGGCCGCTGAAAAACAGCTTTGTGAGTAAACCATTGTTGGGGCCACATCAAACAAAATCCCCGCTCCTCCCATCTCTTTGCCTCTTTCAGAATTGGTGTCTTCTGGGTGTCTTCGCACTCTTTCAAAGTTTTCTTTGAGGAACATGTACTTACCATTCCTTTGCTCCGAGCTCAGGAGCGCAGTACTATAGTTTGCTTGCTGCAGCTGTCTCCCCTATCCTAAACCTCCCATTACTCCATCACGCTTGCTTCCTTTTGTCGGGGATTTTGCAGCTGCATTCGTCACCCTCGTGCGTGTACGTGGGGCAGCGCTGACTTCCCGGGGATCCTGCATGAGTAGCAGGTTACCGTGGAAGCCATTTCACACTCACTTTAATCACTGATACACTCATGGTGAGCTCATCCTTTAGTATACAAGAGGGCCGGCAGCCTAACAAAACAGCAGCGCTCCATTGCCCGTTTGTCAGGACGCACAGCGAATGTGGGTGGTGTGTGTGCGTGCACTTATGTGTGTGTGTGTAAGTAAGTAAGTGAGGCAGAGCTGCAGCACACACACACACACACACATACGCATATACACGCATATACACACACAGACACAAGCACAGAGGGAGCACTTTCTGGCTTTCGGAGAAATAGCAGAGGGGAAATCGTCAGTCCGAGCAGCTGGCCACTACTGTAGCTTGTGAGCACAAGACCCAAATATGGAGCTGTGCTATACGTCTCCTGTATCTGCTGCAGGGTGCAAGGTCTGCCCTTCCTCACAAATGAGAGCCAGCTGTTGAAGATGAAGAGCAGCGAGAGAGAGAGAGAGAGAGAAGTGGACACCTCCGATTTTTGTTCTTTTAAAGAGATCATTATCACGGGATACTGATATATTTACTTTCAGGGCCATAAATGATTTAGTCTGTATGTAAAATCCCCGGGGACAAGTAAAACCAAAAAAATTAGTCTTTGGTTTCCAAAGCAGCTACTTTTGCTGCCTCTAATGTCCTAATTGTTATGTCCCGAGGACAAATCTGAGTTGCTGGCAGAAGTAGACAAGCTGCCTGCTTTACAGTCATGGCGCCATACATGCAGACAATGTATAGTATGTACCTGTACAGGGTTTAATTTCATAAGCAGAGACCTCGGAGAACCAGTTCCAATATACTGAGAAAAAAGAAAAAAAGGAGGTCAAAATAATTTATAATCTACAAAACTCTTACTTATTGGAGTTTAGCGCAGCTGGCTGTCTTCCCCGAGCCGTTGTGATATGATTAATGCCTCGAACGTGCGACGTCTGACAGAAATAACGTCATCTGTCAGAGGGGGCGACTGCACACTGTTCTCAGCCCAAACATCTTGTTTGAGAGTGTGACACATAAATCACCGGACTCGTCCGCAACACTCGACGCGTTTGATTTCATAACGAACTGGGCTCCTCGTCACGATAAATAAATCACGCTAAATCTGCGCGCAGGGGCACAAGAACAACACCACCAACCCCCACCCCCCAAAAAAACAATGAAAGATGAATGAGCAGAAAAAAAACGCTCCAATCTGTCCCCGTCTAAAGAACTCGTAGCTCACGATTGTGCGGCGTCAGCCGAGCAAAGGTCTCGCTAAATGGCACTTCAGATGCTGTCGGGGCAGCAGCAGCAGCAGCAGCTTTGTGTTTCCACAGACTTTTTCCTCCTCGCGGCCCTCGGGTTCAGACGTGTCACCTTCGAGCCACAAATCTGCCCGTCTGATCTTTACCACCAGTGTTGCCGTCTGTCAGGAGACGAGAAGATGAAACCGGGGGCTGCGCCGCTCCAAAGTGGATGGCCATATGGCCCCGCTGGAAACGTAGCGCAGGAATCTTTCCACCTTTACAATAAGTGATTCAGGGATGGGGAATCTCTGGCAGCTAGGCGTGCATCACCACAGGAGGAAACAGACTTCATCTTGTGGATGCTACAAACAATAGGGTCAAGGTGGGTCAACGGGAGGCGAGAGCCGTCCTCAAAGTTCACGAAATCGCCTCTGAAAAGAAAAAGAGGAGGAAGAGGAGGAGGAGGAGGAGCCCTGTCTGCAACATGGAAAACACCAAACATGTGTCACCCTTCTGCCAACTGTACGTGCTGCGGTGCCCGCCAGAGGCCATACCAGGGCTCGCTCCTGCACCCGCACCATACCCTGCCCTTCCCGAGTGCTCCCTGCTTGTGCATGAGCAGCTGTTGTGCAATCACACACACACACACACACACACACACACGCTGGGCCGCTCTTTGATTTCGCTTCGGCGCTGAGACGATCGAGGCAGGCAAGACCAGGCATATCAGCTATGTGACTGAAAAATGGTAATAGGAGACAAGAATATAAAAGAAGACACACTGGTTGTGGCAGTGGCAGTGTTGCTGGAGAGTGGGTGGTAGATTAATGTTCCTGGCAGGCTCCATTTTGTTCATTTCTAAACATTCCTGTTTCATTCTGAAGGTGTTTGAATTGTGGATAATTTTCTATTGAAAAAAAGCCTTAAGTGCACTCTCATTCATAATGGGGTGCTTTGGTGCATCCTACGTACAGTAAATAGCAATTTAATTCCTCTTTGGCCATTTGACATGAAATCTCCTTGGCTCACTTTGAACTCAAAACGCTGGAAGACACAGATGTTGGATATTGCCATCGATTGGGTGTGCCTATGCTGTATGTGTGGAAGAAGGTGCGTGCTTGTTTTTTGTTGGCTTTGGCAGGCTGAAATATTTTCCAGCTTAAGATCCTGTCGACAAACCTTTTCTGAACCCTCCTCTTCCCTGCATTACCCCTGTATCCTTCTCTCTCTTTCGGCCTTTCATCACATTTGTTTGTTTTTTTTTCCCCCCTTTTCTTTCTTTCTTTCTTTCTTTCTTTCGGCGCCGCGCAAAATTTGTCAAGACTTGAGCCCCTGTCAAAATATTTTGTGGCTCCAAATCTGAAAATGAAAACAAGGATTGTAAGTAATTAGCAACATTCAAATAAGACGCTATCAATCTGTCCCAAACATAAAAGCAAATGTTTGCATGTAGCAGATCTTTCCTACGCCGATGCGATGTGTGTGCAGGAAGTGTCCAGACATTCATCTTTTAGCTGTTTTACTGGCCTAATGTGTCTCCAGCTCTGCTCTGTATAGACTGCAATACCATTATTCAATAACCCTAAACCCACAATATAAATAACTTATATAAAAACATAAATAATGTCTCTTAATCTTTTCTCTCATGCGTGCATCCTCTTTCACCACATCAGACTCGGCTGTCAACAGCCTCATACTGAACCGAAACCGCGCTCACCGACGTGCTCTTTTGTACAGTTTCCCGGACTGTTTATCTTGTTTATTTGTTCCATCTAGAATAGCCCGTCCTTTCAGGATCACAGGGAGGAACACAATGCAATCTGCACGAGAGTGGCCAGAATCCGTGCTATATGAATCGGGGCTGTGGAGATAAAAGGTCTTTGTCACATCTGTAACAGGAGACATGTCAGACATTCCCTGCCAGGAGGCGGGAGGTGAGGCGGGGGTGGGTGCAGAGAGGGGGTGAGCGGCTTTGGGCTTTTTTTTTTTCCCTTTTTTTTTTTCTGGTACATAAAACTGACTTGTGGAAAAGCATGCCTGGGTGGCAGAGCTATTACAGATACCGTCCTCTTTATGTGTCTGCTGAAGGGTCTGCACTTAAGACATTTATCACTCTCCCATCCAATTGATTTTTATGGCCTGAGTTTAATTTTTCTGCTTGTTTGAGTTGTGATGATTTACGTTGATAAAAGATGCCTCATCGAAAGGCTGCGTGCGTGTGTGTGTATGTGTGTGTGTGTGTGTGTGTGTGTGTGTGTGTGTGTGTGTGTGTGTGACTGCAGCGTGGTGCCACCTGTTGAAGCATCACTGCCAAACCGGCATCTGTGTACTTTCATTTTGACTAATTATTGTTTTATTCAAATTTCTGGTCAGACGTATCAGTGACTCACACGCAAGAAGTGCAATAATAGGACATTTATGTGACTAATAGATCCTCGATTGCATCCTAATCTCGAGTGCAAATTTCAGTGTCTGGAGCTTCATGTTCTGCTTTATCTGCTCCGCTTCCTGGTCTGCACCCGGTCTGCACACTCCCAAAAAGGGCCAGATAATTTATACTTTTTATCCTGATAACGCTGCTTTTAAGAGTGAAAACACAAAGCCATAACAAAGTCCAGATGGAACCGGTTCACCATTGGTTGAATAACTGCCTTGGCTTTCTCCCTGCTCAGAATCGGACTCCGCTGTGTTTCTAAGATGGCTTTCTGTTCAATTGCTCTGCAGAAGTGAAAAAGATTAAGCCAAGCTGCAGTAAATTATCAACATTTGTCATAAATTAGGGGGACATGTATATAACTCTGCGCCATAGACAGGCCAATTGAAAATGTATTTCATTACACAATTCAGTGTTTGGGGCTGCGTTGTGAGGTGCAGCGCAGGGCTGGGATTCAGTGCGAGCGCTTTTCTGTTTGCTGCATATGCACGGGGTGCCTCAAGAGGAAAAAAACGGTGCAGTGGGGACCTCTCTTTTCATTTTTACGATTTTCCTAGAATCCTTTGGAGAGCGTGGAAAGACAGGCATGTTTATGAAGGTTTCCAGATGGTCCTGCTTGCACCCCCAGCTTTTCTTTTCAGTTCTTGGGCCATGAAGGATTAATCAAAGTCAGTGGCATGGGCTGACGGCTAAACACTGCGGCTCTCGCTAACCTAGAGGAAGCCTCTCGTCATCTCCAACTAAGGTTAAGCCCCTGGGCTAGAGAATTGAAGAAAGTTGAAACCCGGGGCGAACAAAGAAATCCAAGCAAAGTTAACCAAGCCCCGGCTGCATCTGTGCCAAAAACCCAACTCTGTTCAACAGAGTGTCCGAGCTCCTCGCTGGGTTGAAGGAATGTTTCTCCCAGCATCCTCCCTCCATCCCTCCATCCCTCCATCCCTCCATCCATACACATTCATACACCTGAACTCTAGTCCCCTTTGTGAGATGGGGAATTGTAGTGCGTGATATTTATGCAATCTCTCTTACATGCAAAGTTTTTACATGTAACCCAGTCCGTTCTCCGTCTCGCGACCTTTCTCGGTGGTTAAATGCATTCTTACTGTAATGCAAGACAAGCAGGAAACGTCCACACCTCTGTGATCAGGCTAAGCTCTCTCTTTTATAAAGCCATTTTTAGCCTTGCTATCGCCGTCTCGCCTCGTGGGGATAGGTGCGGATAAAAGTGCTTAGTCTGGAGAAGGCAAGATGACATCTAGCAGACATAAAAAACACCAGAGGACGATTTAAAACAAAACCGCTAATTTCCAGATGAGACAAAGTTATTTTTTGTTAAAAGGGCTGCCCTTTGTTGCCCTTAATTATCACTTCAGATGATATCTATAGAAAACAACCCTGCTGTTGACAGGAGCAACTGGAGCAAGGGGAACAGAGGGGCTCTCAAGTGACAGAAAAAAAGACGTCTCGATAAGTTTGTAAAATGCATTCTTTACATTACTTTATATCAGCCATAAACAACTTTGCAATGTACTTTCCCTGCTCGTTTCCTCTCTTTATGGGACACATGCAGAACCCGGGCTGAACAGCTGCCCTGCACGGCAATGATGAACACGTGCAGCATTTGCTCCACATGCTATTATACCAACTGTCAACAGAAATTTCTGCGGTCTGTTCACAGCAGCCTCGCCGGACCATTGTGAATGGCCCTCACATCAGCCATTCACATCCCTAGCGCGTGTAACGTAGCACAAAAGCGGAGTGAAGCGGCTTGAATCGCGTTCATTATTCCCGTGTAGAGCGCAGATCCTCCCGCAGTCGAGCTGCAGCCAGACCGAAGCCGTCATTAGTCGCAGAGCAGCACAAAGTGTTGTAATTGACACAAACCAAACACAGATGAGAGAAGACGTATGGTGTATCACAGATCCACCTTGAAGCTCAAAGGCTGTCCAACAGCGAGAGAACGAGAGGTGCCGACGACAGCTGTTTAAACTTGTTTTTGTCTCGATTTCACGTGTTTTCCTCCAAGATGTGATCAAAAGTTAGCCCTGAGCTGTTTCACCACCAAACCAGGATAATAATTAAAGTCCTCTTTTTATCCACATCGCACGGCCCTAAATGAGGTGCTCCTCTCGTGTTTGTATGTGTATCTCTAACCATGTCAATAAATTTGTAGGCCTTGTCATTAGTTTTAATCTCGAATAAACATGTGGCGCAGCCTGAGTAAACACTGCATTGGCTGAACCAGATCACCTCGCAACGAAAACACTGGTCTTGTTTCGTCAGCGCTCTGCGTGCACGTCTCCTTGTATGGGTTGTCCAAAAAGCGAAAAAACAAATTGCTGCCGATGAAACCTGCCGTGTTGCTGGTAATCTTTGAGTGTTTTTGCTTTTTTTTTTTAGCCACATGTTAGCGTCAGGATGACAAAGCTCTGTGAGTCGGTGGGAACGCTATTGTTTATTGAACTCGATTGCAAGTGTTCGCCTCTGCTTAAAATGCAGTTTGTCAGCCCGTGCATGGCTCATAGCTTTTATATCCTGAATGCTTGGATGGTGCATAATCCACTCAGCAAACGGACAACTCGCAAATCTTTTGTATAACTCTTAAGTGATTTTTTTTTTGACCCTTCAGCTGCACCAAGTGGATTTAAAATCCCCATAAATGCCACAGTCCAGTTCTCAACTCATTTCCCTTTTATTCTCCTTTTTTCTCACTGTTGCATAATGCTGTATATGAAAATCACTTCTAGGAGACAAGCCAACACAATAATAAGAGAGAAAAAAAGTTTTTCTCTGATAGGAACTCCAGCTCATCTTCATCTATGGGTTGTAAGAGTCTATTCAGCATGACATTACATCCAGGTGAAGCTCCATGGCATCTCGGGGCCCTGCCCGGATATTTTACTGCAGCTCAGCAGGGTTTCTCATGCTTTTGTCAAGTTTTACAAGATTATTATAAAACCTGATGTGGGTGCACATGTGTGATTTATAGAAGCTCTGTGCATCAGTTTCTTTGTGTTCCTTCACTTCGGGCCAAACTTTAAACCTGACATAACGATCAGACGTGATGAGCCTCGACTAGTTTGGTCGTGTATTGGATTTCACTTTAAGATGCGTTTGATCAGTTTTATGCAGTTTTATACAGACATTGTTTAATGCTACAGATTAGTTTAACTGTCCACAGATGCTGTATGCTGTCATACTTAACAGTCTGCGTGGAATTATCTTGATGTTAATGGACTTGAAATGAAGTTTAATGAAGTCTCTCAGACGGAGGGACAGGGGCTGAGATGAAGTCCATGCGAGTAGACACTCTGACCATAACCAGAACGCTTCCTCACTCTGGGGGAGTAACTGGAGGACACAAAGGAAAGAGGAGAGGACAGCAGAGAGCAGGAGAGGAGAGGAAAATTGGGACACTTTCTGTGCAGTATCATAGATTGGATGTCAGATGACGACTGTGGGCCAATAGCTGCTCTCAGATGGATTGTTTTTGTTAGTGCTGGGATAGATGCCATCTTTGAAGCCACTGGAAGATAGCTTCAGAAGTCAGTCGAATGCTGTTTCGGCGTTGAGCTTGTGGCTTTAAAGTTTTTTTGTGATACGTCTGTGTCCCTGTGACACCGCAGATCTAAGGCGGTAATTTACTTCAGGGTATACAGAATGTTACCTTTATTTGACAGGACTTGTAAAAAGCCCTTTCATAAAGCTGATTCACATACACTGACATTTAAGCCTGTGTGAAATGCCTCCATTGTTTGGGTATTGTGGCCGATGCTACTGGATCTGCTCAGAAACGTCAGTCATCGTGATTTACAAGCAAAAGGGTGGTGACTCCAACTGATCCTGCCTGTAAAGGAGAGGTTTTGTCAGTGTGTGCGACTTACCTCAAAAACCACTGAACATTGTCCACACAGGACTTTACCTTTGTTCGCGGTGCTTTGAGGGCAAAATAACGTCCACGGGAATGGGTTTCTACTCCTCTGAAGAGCCCCTGAATGCAGGCAGGTGATGTTTATTGTTTAGACAAATGAAACTCGTCTGCTGGAGGGGGAAGTGTGGGCCCTCCACCTGTGAACGTTCAGCCGGATGGCAAAGCAAAACAGGACTGGAGCTGCAGCTGTGTGGGCTCTGAAACCAAGTCGGTAATGTCTTCTCAGACCTTAGATATTTACTCTGCTAAGAGGCACACCAACATCCCATCATCCAAATAAGGATTTAAGTCTTTCTTTACAGCGACAGAGAAGGATTTGATTAATCCACTTGTGTGTGTCAGTTGCTACGCAGATGATACTCAGCTGTACTTGCAAACCATCTGAATTAGCCGAGTTACTTTCTCTGCGTACAGTAAATACCAACTGCAGTGAAGAATTGGATGGCAGATAATTTTAGGTTTGACTCCTGCAAAATTAGCGATCCTGAGCTGTCAGTGCTCGAGCTCTTCATAATGGAGCCTTTGTTGAAAACCTCGGCTTTATTGCAGATCACATCCGCGTTCTTGGAGCTGCGTGTGAAACACTCATTTGTGCCTTTTGCAATTGAGAAGAATTAAATCTTGAAGGACTTTTGTTTTTTTTTTGTCATGTTTTATCTGCTTTGTCATAAAAATCATGTTTATGCGCTTTAGCCAAAATATAATTACATAGCTTAAGCATGTCCAATAGTAGCTGGCAGACTTAAACAAATCACAAAAGTGTGATTATATCTCCCCTGTTTTTGCCCAGAATGCCTGTCTGTCTTTTTCGAGGATTATTGAAGAATGTAATTCATGACTTTAAGGTTTCCAAATCATTACTCATTAGCCCGTAGCTGGCACTAAAAAAAGCCCTGTTTGCTATTCTTTGGTCAATAGCTGACAACCAAAGTCATTCCTCAAACTTTTGGCTTTTTTGTTGTATTCTTTTTGTCGATTATTGTATTTAATGTTACATGAAATGTTTTTCACTGACCAGTGCAAAAAATGGTGGCACTGAAGCATGGATGAATGACGAACCTAGAACTGTGATAATTTAGGGCCACCTTGGCACAGATATTTGTGCAGCTGCAGTTTAACATTTGCTCTTTGCTCTTTTATATCTTGTTTTTGTTCTTAATTTTCAAGTTTCACATAAATAAAAGAGGCGACTCTCTTCCAAACTTTCAGAAGTCCGGTCTGAGGTCAGTGACGGAAATGAAAATGAAAAGCAGTTTGCACCTTGAGCAACCGCGTTCTCAGAGAGAAGCACTTTGAAAAACAGCGAGAACGAGTAATAAAAACTAAGTGCAGCGAAACAGATTTGGTATGACCAGTAGCCAAATAAACTCTGACAGCAGAACACGTCCAGGGTTCACATATCAGCCTTGATCCTTGCTGTGTGAAGTTTACATGTTCTCCGCCTGCTTGTGTGGGTTCCTCTACGGGTCGTCTGTTTTCCACCCGCAGTCCGCCCACATGTAAGCCAGGTGGACGGGAGATTATGTGTGAGTGCGGCTGCCTGTGTGTTAGGCCGCCCTGCAGAGAGCTGATGATGAGCTGTCCAGGACGTTCCCCTTCCCTCCCACCTCCGTGTTCTGGGATAGGCTGCTGCCCCAGATACGGATTCATGCAGCCTGTTTTTTTTTCCCTTTGCCGCCTTTTGTTTTGCGTGTTTCACGGTGGACGACTGCACAAGGCTTCTATTTTGAGCGTAGGAGTTTTTCTTTTTTTTTTTTTTTTTTACAATGTTTTCAGCTTCTTTCTTCCTGACAGCTTTGTCTGATCTTTTTTTATGAGGTGTTTTACACACCAGCACTCCGAGTGAGAGGTCAGGTGTGACCATGGGGTAGTCCCGATTAACTGGTGAACCTGGAAGTGTTTCTGGAATTTTTTTTCCTCCTTTCTTTCTTTCTTTCTTTCTTTCTTTCAGGTGATGGCTTATGATGCGTGCCGTGGTATGTTGGAAACATTAAATCAAAACTGGAGCAGAACAATAACATGACAGCTCGCGCCTCCAGCACGAGTATATTACCTTTTTAACTCCAAAAACATGAAGGGTCGGTTATAAATCACATCTCATGTAGTATCGGTGCGTCTCTTCAGATTAAACCAGCTGTGGATTTATGATTTGTTTGGAAGGATGTTTGTAACAGTAAACCTTTGTGTCGACTAGAGCACGAGAAGCACCTGAGGAGCACTAGAGGAGCGATTTTGACTTCCAGTAACACATCTGGACTTTATGTTTTAAGTCATATGTAATCATCGTTAATATCTGCTTGGTGCGGTGGAAAAAAGATCAGAATTTGGTAGTAAATTGTATTTATGTGAAAACAACACGCCGCTTCTGGCTGTAGCGCGGACTCATTTCGTCCGTATGCGAGTCAACCTCCTTTCGATAAACCAGCCATGTGCTTCTCAACAAAGCTGAGTACACTTGCGCCTCTATCTCAGACCGATTTCTGCAACTGTGGAGCAAATGGCAGTTGTGAAATCCGGTACTCGTGGCAAACAGCCGACTACATGTCAGAGGCCGTGGCCCGGCTGCGTCGAATCCCAGTGCGAGTCCTTGTCACAACAGTTCTGCAGGACGTGGGCTCGACGCATTGTGGCTGCGCAGGTATTCCAGTCGGAAACTTCTGCTCTTCCGCTGATACCGCTGCCTCATCCCACGGAGGTGCTCACATAGCGTCTGACAGCAGATCACATGTCAGCGTCTGTCACGAAAAGCACGCACCTCCTCTCCTCTCAAGCCCGATCCTGCTGCTGCTGCTGCGCGGCTCTCTCAGCACCCCACTTCCTTCAGACGTCCCCGCCGCGGTCCTGATAAGCAGGTTTCATCCAAAACATATTACATCTATCCAGTGGGGAGGGAGGGTTAGGTGCAGATACATGACATTTTAGGCCATTCCAAGGACCTGAGTCAATGCGTAAACAACGCCCACGCTATGTCAAGGAAATATTTATCTTTGCTCATAGAACTTCTTGAGATAGTGTCAACACTGCTTAGAGACACAATTACATTTGTGGATGGAAAACTGAAGAGTTCCTTGAGAAATACAAGTGTATGATGTGAGCAAAGCTGGAAATAGTTGTCAAGATTCGAGGCGATCGCGCTGATAAAGAAAAAGAAACAACCAGGTTGATCATTAATTAAAAATAATCATCCATGTGACTTGTCTTAATGAATCAGTGGAGCCGTTTGTAGAGTAAAAAAGATGTATTAACGTTTCTTTGTTTTTTCTTCTTTCTTGTTTCTGTTCAGTAACCACAACGCCCTCTCCAGGCTCAGGCCACGCAAGAAAATGCAACGACACAGAGAAGGCGTACTGTGTGAATGGCGGCCACTGTTACTTCATACATGGTATAAATCAGCTCTCCTGCAAGTGAGTGAACGCTTTTCTTTGAATTCACCTCAGAATATGACTTTATTTTTTTGATCAATGTGAAACATTATGAGTCTTTGTCTCTGCCGTCCTAAAGGGGCAAAAAGTGAAATCGTTTCCAGACTATAAACCAAAAACAAAATGTGTCATAAGCCACACCTTCCTCCACCTCCCACTCACCTACTCTGCAAACAAATAATTAGTCCATGGCAATTATGGGACTGTTTTGTGGGATCCTGGTCCTATTCAGGTGAAATCTTTGCTTGAAAGTCACTCCTTTTACTGGAAGGGAGGAGGCGGAGGTTCACATGAATGTATGTGAACATACAGGCTTATAAACAAGAGGCTGGAGAGGGTGCGTGATGTCACGCCATACTATTCTTACAACTTTAATTCCTTCGATCTAGAAATGATGCGTATGCGCTTATTGCCCCTTTAATAATGCACATTTATTTTGTGATGATTTTGCTCTTGTAATAATCCACGTTACGCTAACAACATTTCCTGATCCCACCGTTCATTTCCCTGATAGCGCTCCACGTCGGCTCCTCCTGCTCTCTTCCCACAGCGGCAGCAGCAGCAGCAGCAACACATCACAGCAAAATGCTGCCAGTCTGCCTAACTACCCACCTGTTGTGTATTTTAACACTAATAATGGAGTGAGGCGGTGGTGCGCTCATCCTTTTAAGTCATGTTTAGTGTACAGAAGGGGTGCACATTAAAAGCCTTTTCAAAATGTCATGAGTCACTGCTTTAGTAGTGAGCAAATATTTATGCCTGTTAGAGGCCCCCAGTGAGGTAAATAGAATTATTGCTTACATTTGAGGTCCTCGGCGGAGAGGATCAAGACCCGTGTGTAGAGTGTGCTGACGGAACCATGTATCTCCGCTTTCCAGGATGAAAACAGGTTGACATTATCACAGTAACAACGCTTGTTTCCCCCCTTTGACATTTACGTCTTAGTTTGTGTTAGACTCAAGGTCGAGAAACATTTGGAACGACGTCCAGGAGGAGTTATCAGTTAAAATAAACCACGTCCTTTCTTCTTTTTTCCCCAGACCTAAACACCTGCTTAAACACAGTCAGTCAACTGAGGTCATTTCTCAGCACGGAAATTACACATCCCCCCCCCCCCCCCGAATCTTCTTTTCTTTATCTCCTAAAGCCGCGTATTTTTGGGTTCTTGACAACAGATCTTGCAAAACACGAAACATTTCACAAGGGGTTTCTTCTGATATTATCAGATTATCATTCGGAACGGCACCTGTGCAACAAGCGCCAACACTTGATATTATACCTGTTGCACAACGTGCGCATGTTGTCTCTTGTCACAGCTGTGACAAATATTAAGTTGCTCGTTCCGTGCGAACATCTGCCATCGCAGCACTGGGCCTTTGTCTGTGGTGTGTTATGGAGCCGCGGCACTGGTGAGGCCGCTGTGCCCAGTTGGCCCGAGGAAGAATGCTCGACAAGCAACGAGGACATGGCTGCAACAGCCGCTCAATACGCTGTGTACAAATTGGAGGCAGCAATAACTCAATTGCTGCAGCTAATTCACTCACGGCCGGGGCATGGGTCCAGAAAAGTTGGATAATGCAGTGAAGGCCTGCAGGGATTTGTTGCCCCAGAGCCATCTCATTCAATATAGGCCAGGCTTCAGTGGGTATTACTCACTGGCTAAACAAGTCCTGCATCAACTAGCCCTACTTTTAGGCCCAGCTCGCTCACTTTGAAGTCCAAACTTTGTTTTGGGGAGAGGTGAGGTTATTAAATGACCCATAGCAGGGAACTTGCGGAAGTTGACACAGTTTTACTTGATTGATTTGTTTTTCATTTTTTAATGAATGAACTCTTAAAACGAAGACGATTGTGATTTTAATCAAGCCTTAAAATATCATTTGAAAATCATGAGAAGTTTGACTTTTTTCTTTTAATCTAGACAAATCTAAAATATTGTAACTTAGTTTTAGTAAAAACGTCAACAATAATGCAAAAGCTCCTTTTTATAACCCACGTGTTGCCTCATTATGGATTTTAAAGTTCAATTAATGTTTATGGATTTAATTGAGTTTTATTCTGGGTCAGATGACTCAGTTACTCATGTCAGAATATTGAAATCACGAGAATTATCAGAAGGGACCCACAAAACAAAAAAATATACGACAGTTATATATCTTATTCTGTTGAACAACTAATTCGGCCATGCAAGAATACATATCATTCAAGCAGAAAACCAAGAACAAAAGTAGAACGATGTCCAAGCTGCTTTAGGAATTCCCCTCTCTGGACCTGCGAGAGGAGAACGTGACCTTACTGTATATACAGTATGTAGAATGCGCACCAAGTAACACATGGAAAAACTGTTCGTGTTTTAACTCCTGACGTTTATTTTTGCACAGATTGTAATGAATGGCACCGATGATTTACCCGTCCTCTTTCAAACCCGAGATAAAACGAGTGATAATAGAGTTTGCAGCTGTGCCACAGTGAATTTCTGCACGCTCATCTGATTTTCAAATTACGTAGCGACAGCTTCTTTCTTTCATCTCTCGGCCAAGTTTCCTGGGTCTAGGTGCTGCTATCCCCCAGTTAAACACCATCACTCAGGATGAGTAATTTAACGCTGAATGTTATGGTGCTCCTGGGAGGCGTTGTGTGAAACCCGTAAATCACGAGCAATGACCTTTGTTGGATTGGTGGTCTGCTTGTGACTGCGAGTGGAATGTCGGTGCCCCTGGAAGACCGTCCGCTCATCCTAACGGGATTGTAATGAGGAAATATGTTTCGACTCAACACACTCGAGGGCGATGATACAGTGGTTACGAAGCTACGCGTCAGCCCGCCGCATGTTTTACCCTGCGCGTGAAGACAGTCCAGGCATGCGTGTCTATTAAGGAGCGGCTCTACACCGGGACTGTCCTCTCACAAGCAGAATTACAAATTCAAGCTTTTTCTCTCCGTCTCCTTTTGGATACTTTTATGACCCGCTGTCCGATGGTGTAAAACTGTCACATCTGAAGGTTATGAACACGGCTACCAGGTTCCCAGCAGGCACCCCGACCACATTACCTCGATTGCTGCTTTTCTGCGGAGGCTTTCAAAGACTGATTTATTGATCTCCATTGGATTGTTTTTTTTCCTGTGTTACTTGCCACCCTTTGTTTGAGTTTAATTATCGATTCTTTTATGGACGTGTGACCGATTTCTAACATTACTGTTTGATGTGTCAGTGTCCAGGGTCACCTTTGGAAGTTTCCTGTTCCACACTTCTTCTTCTTTCTTTTTTTTTGTTTTTTTTCATCCATATGGTGTCACTCTGACCTTTCACAATATGCCTTTAAAGGTCATAGCGTAATATTTATAGTGTTCCTCACTTCCTGTGTTTTTCCCTTTTCATAACACTTGTCTGCTCCTTCCCAGATGTCCGGACGGATACTCCGGCCCTCGATGCTTACAGACTGAGCCACTCCGGTCGTACATGCCCAATACTTTCAAAAGTATGTTCACTTGATATGAGCAGCTGAGAACAGAGACACAGTTGGCACTGGATTACCTCTGTGGACTCCTGCCGCACCCCCCTCCTTCTCCCCCTCCCCCCCTCACCTCCAGTTCTCTTCCTCTTTCTCCTCTTCTTTCTCATTTCTCAGGTCAACACGCAATGGGCTGTGCACTACACCATGTTCACGGTGGTGTCATCCATGGGAACTCTCTGCTTCTGCTGTCTGTAGTTGTGCTGTTGTTCTAATTCGGTGTCTCTCTCCCTCCCTCTCTCTCCCTCCCTCCCTTTCTCCCTCCCTGTCTCCCTCTTCACCTCTTCTTACACATGCTCTCCTTTCCACTCCACCCTTCCCCTCCTCGCTCTCCCTCTCCCTCTCTTGTTCTGTTTTCCTTCTCCTCCTCCTCCTCCTCACCCTTCCACCACCCTCCTCCCTCCTCCTCCTCCTCCTACTCCCTCTCTTTTTGTGGCTTTGTTTCTTTCCATCAGGTGTCCAAATGACTTTACTGGTGATCGCTGTCAAACCTACGTTATGGCCAGTTTCTACCGTATGTCAATTTCCTCTTCTGTCTCACTGTCAGACTGTCCTTGTGTCATGTGTGCATGCGGAGTGTAGAGAGAGATTGCATTAATTTCCTGTTATTACCTAATAGTTGTGTCTGTCTCCCAGTTGATGACTCACCCGCAAGCTGGCATAGCCTGTCGCTGTGTTTGGTCTGCATGCAAAACCGTGTTGCCCTTTAACTCGCTGTGTGTCGCATGTGCACTCTCAGGATACCATCAGATAGTAGATAGTAGACCTGATAACAGCAAGTAGGTGGCCGATCGAGATGCTTTTAGGGAGGTAATTGTTCCGAGCCAACTGCACGTAACAAAAAAGGCAAAACAATTACTAAACCCTTACCTTTAGCTCCGCTACTAATGATGCAAGCAGCTGCAAACTTGAGCATGTATGATCCTCTCAGAGCTGAGGAATAGTGAGCTAAGCTTGAACAATTAGCATTAACTAATAGTCGTGACGAGCTACCCAACGTGCGCACTGACCCGACAAACACCAGATCAGCTGCAGCGCACACTTCACTCTGAGTCTTATTTAAACAAAGTCTCTCCCCTGACAAACCAGATACAACATGTAGCGTGTTTTCAACAAGATGTGGGTGTGGGGATGTGATTCATAAATAGCTGTGCATTTATCAGGATACCTTACATACGTACATGAGCCAACATGACAGCATTCCAGTTTTGCCGGAGTTTGACTAAATTGATTTGAGCGTGAAGACGATATGGGATTTCCCGACGGGCCAATCATTTACAGAATATTTTCGGTGTAATTGTTCCCACTTCCCATCGACCACAGTTTCTTTAAGTGGGATATACATGCAAGTACAGGCTGAGCATCACATTCCTATGTCACAGGCAGTTTAAAACCCTTCAAATCAGTCGCGACCGCAACGCGAGGCACAACTCCGGGGAGATTGGGATCGTTTCAAGCACACTTTGCTCTAGAAGAAGCAACAAATTCTCAAGTCGCTCAGCGTTTGCGTCCCGTCAGACAGCTCGGCCCGCGGTCAACGCGGCAGCATCAGCAAACACATCCATCAACTGCAGAATTACACCTGGATTAAATGAGCGTTTGCGGAGAGCTGCGGATTGATAGATCTTTGCCTTTAAGGTTTTCCTATATGGAAAGCATCCCCTGGGACTGGAATCACACTGAGATCATTACCTGCCACCGTCATTGTTTTACACCTCAATATCACTGATGATTGATTAGGTGCAAAGTGTCTCGAGTGACACCGACAATCGATGCAACATAACAAACAAACCAAGATGTGACGCACAGTCAGACCCCGCAATATGCAAACACACATAAAGACAGTGTGCGATAATGACACAGAAATGAAAGGGAAGCCTACTGTATAATCCATGTAAACTAAGGGCGTAGAATCCGCCGCTATCATACTGCATACTTGTCAGCGTCTTGTCTTTGCAAGCCCTTGTGGTCGTAGTTTAATGTAAAAAAACTAAGTGCGTCTGGCCTCGGAGCCGCTGCTCCGGAGTCTCATCCTTGCGGTCGGACGAGCAGAGCTCACACATCGCTGTGTGTTGGCTCAGAGCACAGTGCGAAAAACCCCCCTTCTTAACTACAAGTAATTTCATCTCACATTAAGTCGTAATGCACTGTGCTGAAATTGCTCGCTTTTTTGGCAGAGCAGACAGTGGTGTGTGGGAGCGTTTTTTTTTTCTTCTCCCTACTCTCCCCCTTTAGCTTCTCCTGCATTCTGCTTAACTTCAGCGCAGCTGTGCAACTGCTTCAAGGGCAGCGTTTATTTCCCCGCTCTCATCCGGCCACATGAACACAGGCCAGGCTCAGACAACTCGCTTTACATGTTTGAAAAAGCTAATCAGATCTCTAAAAGAGAGCCAGGGCGAAGATTTTATGACAGGGGTTTCGAGACGAGGTGCATTCATATATACATGTCTCACATGCGGGAGGCCCCTACTATCATTATAGGCATCAAGTCTAATTGAGAAGAGTCATAATGCAGTATATATTTTTCTACCTCCCATAAAACGATACAAGGTCCACGAACGCCACATTCAGACTGAACTGACAAAGTGGAGGTCCAAAGCCGTGATGACTGCTCCCACGTTTCATGTCTTCCGTCAAACAGGCACATGTGCACACATGCACACGCTCTCAGATATTTCACATTTTCTGCTCACAATTATGAAAAGCAAATCAAAATTTCCGTCAAATGAACAGGCACATGTGCACGCATGCACATCCAGCCCGTGCTGCAGAGGCGCCTCCCATCCCCAGGAGATACCGAGGAGAAGGAGGATGGCTTCTGCTCCTCGGCCATGAGGGCTTGGCTTAACAAGAGCATGTTGTCATAAGAACAGCTGGGACTTGCTTCGACCCAAGTAAAGCAAGTGAACTGCCAGAGATATGGACTCAGCTGGTTGGTGCAGCCTCCCCCATGGCCTCCCTCCGCCATGCAGCACAATGTCGAGTCCTCTAGCTGTAACTCCTCTTACTCAGATGCAGATCCACTCCTCTCAACTTGCCTGTTCATGTGATGGGTGTGTTCGGGAAATGACAGGGTAGCGTTTTTAGACAGGAGAAAACCAAAAGCGTGGATAATCTGGGCAGATGACGCACGTTTCCCCACGCAGCAGTAATGAGGATGGCTGCGCGCCTAACATGTCACACGACACTGCACCTTCTCCCTCGAAAATCTCGTAAAAATGTGAAAGCGATGCTCGATCCGAAAACAACTGCGTCGGGACGCGCATTAGTCCTGAAACAACAGAGACACACGTGAGTGGAGGGAGCCGCTATAGCTTCACAGTCCCGTTGCTTTGTGTGTGGAGTGTGTGCTGCATGCTGTGAGCGTGTCGTGCTGTCTCGTCCTGGCGTCACTCACCATCTCACTCTGACAGTTACTGCTGGTTGTCTGAGTTGCTGTTATGTGAATGTCCGTTCATTAAGAAGGTGCCACTTTCTTAATCTGCCTCTGTTGTTTCTTTTTGCTCTCCTTCCAACTGTCCGTCCCTCTGCCACGGCAGAGCATCTTGGGATTGAATTTATGGGTATGGAACAAACCGTTTTGATTCTCAAGTCCTAGAGTAGCTCCTTGATAGATCTCCGTCGTCGTTTTTGACTTGCTCCCATCCCGCCTGTGGTGTGAACTCTAAATCATATTGTCCCCCCCCACCCTCCCATCCTCCCCTCCCAACCCCGATTAACCAATCAGTGTCCCGATCAATCCAACCATAACTCATAATAATGACAAACCCCCGGTCAATGCAAGTGATCCTCCTCCAAACATCATTAACATGGATGTCATCACTTCTCATACTTGTGCAATGGAGAAATTTCCATCTCATTCATGCCAGCCCTTTTATTTTTTCCTTTTTCGACTGATTTAATTTATTGTTTTTTTGTTCTTGATTCCATCTGTAACAAGCATGATGTATCATGTTTGTAGCTTCAAGATGTTTCATTCTTTGGCTCTGTCTGTCCAATCCTTTCAGTCTTGTGCATTCAGCGCCTGTCTTTCCTTTGTTATGCCATCTCTTTTCCTTTCATTTATGTGTGATCTTGTCCATGTCTCTTGCATCACCGTCTTTAGCGTAGCTGAAATGTAACTTTGAAGTTTGAAATGTAACGTATGTGTTAGTGGTTTCAATTATCCTTCAAGGAGTAGAAACTGTGATGTGAGCATGCAACGCTATTTTTAGAACCTACAGTCGTGTTTTTCTTCAATCTATTACCATCCTCCTCCGTTGTTAGCACTCATTTTTCAACTTTTCCAGAGAAGCGCTTCAAAAGTTGAGAGTACCAGCATCAACACGAGAAGCATCTTTTCAGAGATAGTGTAATTATGATGCAGAGCAATCACAAGCACATTCATGTGCCTTACCATTCTGCTGTTATGTTGTTGTACAGGCAGCATGAATACACTTTATTTATAGCATCAGAATTGTGATTTTTGAGTGAGTGAGGTGCAATCCTCAGATGGAAGGAGTTGTACAAATTCATTTTTATTACATTATTTATTCATCTCACTACCTCTTTTCCTCCATCGTTTACCCCGGGGACCAGAGCCTACCTCAGCCTCGCGCAAGCTCTTCTCTGGAAAAGCAAAAATAAGAAAAAGAAAAAAAAAAACGCATCAGTCGTTATTCATTATTAATGACTCTCCGTCTCGAAATTCACTTGTTTCGGTTACAATAACATAAGATGTCATCACTGTGCTCACTGAACGCCTGAGTAGATGAAGACTTCTGTGAGTGAATGAGTAGAAGAGCTTTCAGCTGAAAACATCATATCAATTCCCAATCTGCAATAAGCATTAGCAAGGTGCTATATAGCATCATCAATTAAAAAAACAAAACAGCCTAGCACACTGTTATTTAATATATCAGTCTAACAATTGCTGGGCCCCTGCCCCCACCCACGCTGCCTTACTGCAGCACAGGCAGCACCAGCATCTGTTGTATTTGTGATTATGTGAGAGGAGAGGTTTGCCTGTGAAGCCAGTTGTCAGGGGAGGGAAGATGAAGCTTCATCCTGCTCAGGATTTAGTGCAAAAGAATAAAAAAAGAAAGAAGAAAAAAGGAATTGTAGATCTACAGTGAAAAAGCGAGAACCTTCATATTCCTGACACTAATTTTTCCCTTTATTTCCCTCACTGTGTGCCTGTGGTGGTGGTGTGTGTGTGTGTGTGTGTGTGTGTGTGTGTGTGTGTGTGTTTGTGTGTGTGTGTGTGTGTGTGTGTGTGTTTGTGTTTGTGGGTGTGCTGTTGACAGAGGCAGAGGAACTCTACCAGAAAAGAGTCTTGACAATCACGGGTATTTGTGTGGCTCTGTTGGTGGTGGGCATCGTGTGTGTCGTTGCCTACTGTAAAACCAAGTAAGTCCTGCTGATAAATGGAGTTTTTGAACTTCCTCTCAGATTCCTGTTACCACCTGTATTTTATTTATAAAATGTCAGTGAATGTCTCTGGCTGCTAAAATGGCTTTTAAGCAATCCTGCAATGTGTACTGCTTTTGCTGTCTTAAAAAATGTAGGCTTCATAAATTATTCTAGTTTTTTTATCGAGCAAAAAATGTTTCTGAAAGGCTGACCAAGCTCTGCTCAACAGGAAACAAAGAAAGAAGATGCACAATCATCTGCGACAAAACATGTGTCCAGAACATCCCAATCGAAACGTACCTAACGGACCCAATCACCCAGGACCAGGCGCAGAGGAAATCCCCATGCCAGATGTGAGTTTCTGAAAGAAGTCCAAACGTTATTAAAGCATATGCAGACAGATGTACAGCAAATGGTTTTGCGCTCAGTTATATAATCAAAGTTTGTCTTTTTTTCACTTTATCCCATCTGCCAAATCCATTTTTCCCACTCGTCACAGTACATACCAAAAAATATGCCCGCAACTGAACGAGTCATACAGCCTGCAACAGAGGGATCGTTCCCCCCCAGCCATGCCTCTTCCAGATCTCACAACTCTTCCACGCGAGCCCATTCATCCACTCACAGGTAATGGATATGAGGGTTGGCCCTCACATCTACTTCCAGCCCTGTATTTATACAAAACGGGAACCCCCATAGAGGGATTAACGGGTTAATGTCTGGCCACAGGTGCATCGATCGTCATGCGTCTTTTCCATGAGAGGAATAATCGCGCTGGAAACAGTTTTGGGTGTGTACATGTTAACACCTTTTTTTTTTATTTCTCAGACACGAGGAACGGACATGGAGCCTGGAACGCTCTGACAGCATCCTCTCCGACTCTCCGGGAATGATGTCATCGTCCGTGGGGACCAGTAAATGCAGCAGTCCTGCGTGCATAGAGGCACGGGCCCGGCGCGCCGCACACTGTGGTTACTCTGACCCCCACCGGCCGGGCCTTCAGTACGGAGACTCCTTCGACTCGCTGGGAGACTCTCCGCACAGCGACAGGTGGGAAGCAGGGCCCGTGCGGCTGCCTGATGTGGCTCTGGGTTTGTCGTGAACATTTTGAGAAGTTTCCTCTCTCTGCTGGTTCTCTCTCAGCCTCGAGAGGCCAGTCAGGGCACTCTGAGAGACTCAGTGGAAAACTGACACTCAGCAGGCATGATGATGAGATACGCTAAGGTAGGCAAGAGTGAAAAACAGTGCTTATTTCAATGGGAACTCTGGGCTGACAGCTGCTGTAACGTTATTCCCTGGTCAGTGTGTAATCCCAATCGGCAAAAAACGCCTCATCTCTTATTTTATTTACGGAACAATGGGACATTTTGGGAAACAATCATCTTTGCCATCTTGCCCAGAGACTTAAGAAGATATCGGTTCCATCTTTGTGTCACGGTGATTGGTACGTGATGGGTTTAGCTTAGCATTAAGAGGAGAAGCAGGAGGAGGTGCCTGTCAGAAGAGAGGAGATTTGCCTTTGAGCAACTCCAAACCTGTCTATAATTATCTTGCACTTATTTCTGTCCAACAGGCTCAAAGATATCAGTCATGTCGCTCTGCAAGATGGCAAACGAGCATATTCCACAATAAATGTTGGACTGCGTATTTATGAGCTACTACACTGTGGTTTGAATCAATTCACTCTTAACAATGTGCACATGGTCTTTCTCTCAGTGCTATGCAATGTAACCCCTGACCTGAATCTGAACTTGGATTTGTAAGTGCCTGAGATACACTCCCCAATTTTGTTATATGGCCCAGCAGTGACACTCCAAATCCCAAAATGCCCTCCCAGCTCACTGGTGATGTTTTGAATTCCAACACATCAACACGCCTACATTAGCTGGGAGCTGGGAGGAAATTTTGGGATATAGGAGCACAATTGGGTCCTTTATAGAGCATATGTTTAAGCAACAACACAACAGCCATTAAAACAGTCAGGTGGGTTGTTTTGCTAGTAGAACACATATTTTTCTAAGGAAGGGAATAATGGCCCGGTTTGGTAGAGCAGGTCTGTCTCTGTTGACCCTGTAATCGAATACCCTGTGTTTAAGGTTTAAAAACATGCTAAAGGTTGCTAAAAATGAGGACATCCTGCTGTTTCCTATCACATACCTGAAACATTGGCCCTCAGTCATCTGTGCTTAACGTCTGAATCACTATTAACCCCAATACAAACCTTGCATATGCCCAATCAATACTGGATGGGTCACCATTAGAGAGGAGAACCTGAGCATTTAAACCTCAGGTGATCTACTAGATAGTAGGATATCTGGATGGAAAAACGTCCCCAGGCTCTGAGACCGTCCTGCAACATATTATTTTTTTAACACCAACGTGGTCCTCTTCTCACATGGTGGTAGGGGGGGCGTGTGAAGTAATGAATCCTTGCACAAATGTGTCACAAACACCAGCACAAGCCCTCCACCAGTGCACACAGGTATGGAGCCACTTTTCCTTCACACAAACATCAAGTGGAAATGAAAAGAATCTAGGTCAAACACGCCACACAAAATAAGGTGTGCTATTTAGAGGCATCTGCTGGATCAGTGTGCATAACTACCTCATCATGGATGAGCCCACAGGTGCTCGCCTTGTTTTTTTTGGTCGAACAAGTTTTGGAATTGTTTTTAATTACATTGGAGCCTGGCAAAGGTGGATGTAGACCTTTCTATACAAATTCATTCTGAACTGAAGTTTCACCCAATGACACGTGGCCTGCTATCCCTGCGAAAAAGCGTTCTGGAGGTATTAAATATGCAAATTGACGCGTGTCCAGCTTCAGTCACGGTTTTCTGACTGTGCCTGATGTAAAAGAAATGGAGCGAGGAGGCTGCTGAAGTATTTAGAGCTGTTTCATGCACGCATCTGCAAAGTATTTAAACATTTCTGGAACTGACTATCTGACTGATAGAGTGTCCCGCACCAACCGCTGGCTGTAGCCAAAACTGAGATTTATATAAATGACAACAACTTTAAAAAGAAACAAGACCATGGAGTGCTGGGAAATGTTCTTTGAGTAAATACTGCTGAAATCGAATGGATAGTTCCTTTGTCCACTGTTACAACCTTGGTAGATAAGTCTTCTCTTTTTATTTGCTTGAGCTGTAAGGTACAGTACCAGCAATCCCAGCATGCAGCAGATCATGTGTGTACGAATAGGGGCTTGGCCATTGAGTTGTTATGCAGATCAAGATTGCATAACCAACATCCACTCAAAGTCACCCCAGGTAACAAGCACCTCTTCCATCATTGCGGCGGCTTCAGTCTCAGCTGAGTCAGCAATGTCGTGGGAATCTCTCAGGTTTGTGTCTCACACAGCCTGCTGCAGTTTCCTTAAAGCTAGAAACAGACCAGACCCAAGCCCTGACACACGATGATTCACCGACAGTGATGTGCAGAATCCAAGTCTTTTTTTTTTTAATATGAACATGGGTTTTGAGTTGTTGATTTATAATTATGGTATTATGGCTGTTCGGCTGCATCGGTGGTGACACCCATAAATTTCTAATAGTCTACAATCCAGACAAATCCAACATTTTAGGTAACGAGAGTTTAAGCCCTGATAGAGGAGGGATGGTGGCAGCCCTGATGATCAAGTATCAACCAGAGAGTCGTGTCATTTGAGAAGACTGAACAGCATAGAAAAACATGTCAGTGTTAGAAATTAACACTGACATGTAGGTTTTTGGAACTACCATTTAGCAGTGCCTGACCCTCTGCTTTTGCAAACTTAAGTGACTTGTTCTTTAGATTGTTAGAGTTACGTTCCACACTGGGTTGCTATTATGATCATGTTGTTCAGAACCAAGGGACCTTGGGCTAAGTTTTTTTTTTTTTGAAGAGCCAGTACAAATTAAATCCAGAAATTTAGACAGTCTGGTAAGTAGAATGGTAACTGATTCATTCTGTCTAGACTGTGTCTGAGCATCTGGTACACTAAGTTACCAGTATAATTGGATAATGTAATACAAATGATGTTTGTACATTACACGACCAAAGGATATGAACAAAATAATGGGAACTGCAACAGATCCCTGAGGGACGCCAATGGTATAACACAAAACACAACACCAACAACAAAGGATACTGCAGAAATTATAGTCCCAGACTGATTCTGCACTGCAGACGGTTGTTTGAAATGAAACACACTTTTACATCCATTCCCTGGACCGACTGCACCTTTACTTTGAAGAGAGAAAACCTGTGGTGAACGTGCATGCTCCACACATAAAATGCTCCTGGTCCAACCAGGAACTGTTTCTGTGAGGCAACAGTGCTGTAAGTTTTACACCTCAATCACGATGCTCCTCCTTTATTGAAAAGAGGGAAAGAACTCTCCCCATAGATCATTACTGACTGAATGGAAGATGATTGTGTTCCACTCAACTGGACTCATGAAACTCAACAGACACAGTGACACAGACACGGTGGACATCATCTCAATCGCGCCTGGAGTCTGAGTCATGCTCAGAGCGAATTACCTCTGCATGCTTTTTCCTCTCGACAAACTGGCCTCCTGCGGCCTCAGACTTTGTGTTTGGTCCCGAGCCAGCCATGTTCACCAGCACTTTGTTAAGCCTGTTTCCGTTGTCTGTGGACATATAAAAATGATTTTCCAGCACTTTGAGTTCTGGGATGATGCAGACAGCAGAAAGCTAATGGAGCCACTAGCTGCACCGCTAACTGAGCTAGGTCGCTAACAGTCACCACGCACCCTCATGACACTGTTTTTGCTCTCCTTTTTCTCAAGGCTGCTGTTTGCTTTTCTGCTCTTAACGGTAATCTCCTCTATGTTTCCACCACAGATATGTCTCAGCCCTGACGACACCAGCCCGCCTCTCGCCAGTGGATTTCCATTACTCATTGCCCTCGCAGGTGCCTACCTTCCAGATCACCTCCCCCAATGCCAGCCACGCCATGTCTCTCCCCCCTGCTGTCCACAACCCCTACCCTCTGGAGGACGACCAGCCTCTGCTGCGCCGCTACCAGGTGCCCCTGCACGACGCCCAGTGCCAGGAGCCCTATCGGCAGCAGCGTCGCACCTATCTAAATGACAGCAGGGGAAGCCTGCCCTCCAGCCCTTACCGGCTGGCTGAGGAAGAAGACTATGAGACCACCCAGGAGTATCTCTCCTCTCGGGAGCAACCAAAGAGAAGTGGGTCCAGTGGAACTGGCAGCCGGCGCTGGCGGAGATCCAGACTGAACGGCCATGTGGCCCCACGCGGATACGAGGCATCTCGGGACTATGGGTCTCGAAGCTGCCTAACAGATAGTGAGTCAGAGGAGGATGGCGAGAGCACGCCCTTCCTCAGTATGCAGAACATGAATGCCGAGCCCTCCACCATCTACAGGCCGGTGGACAGTCGGACTTCTCACTCATCGGGGCGGCACAGTGGGCATGGAAACATGCATACAAGACTAACACACTCACGCTCCAAACCGGACAATACACCCCATTAAAGAGTGAAAATGAAACAAACAAAATCAATATAGTATAGACCTGCATCTATAAGAAATATTTTTATTTTATATAACTGACAGATATTCTAAACAAATGAAATATTTATTTTCATTTTAGCAAAAGTTGTCTACTAGTTAACAGCAAAGACTTTTTTATAGGGAAAACTCTATTTATATGTACATTTTGATTTACAGCATAAAAAGATGTGCCAGTTTTTTCACAACGTAAAAAATAGAGTAATATTGTGGTGCCTTTTGCTGTATGCCGATGCCAGAGGGCCAGTGGAGGTTTTTGTAGCCTTTCTTATATGGACGCCTCATTTTTTATACACATTTATGGTTTTTTTTTCTCTCTGGTTTCTTGTTTTACTTCCTTTCCAAGTTGCATTCTTTGAGGAGTCTAGCCCCACTGGAACATAATCCCTTCCATGTCACGCAATATAAACCATTTCAACATAAAGTGTATGTTTACATTAATATGATTCGCCTGTAGGGTTTATGATTTGGGATCTAATAGAATGCCTGATAAATGCAGTGTGGATCCTTTTTTGCCCTCTGACTAATGTCTACCAACACAGAGAGAGAGAGAGAGAGAGAAAGAGAAAGAAAGAGGGGGAGAGAGGGAGAGAGGAAAAGTTCGAAAGTGAGAGATTGTGTGACTGTGTGTGCGCTCATGTCAGTCTGCTTGCATGTACTTGTGAATGTTACATGAATTTCATTGTTTGTTGTGGTGACATCAAACGTGTGGGTCTACTGGTGTCGGACCAGGTGTCTGTCTGTCTGTCTGTCGTCTGTTTGTCTGTGTGTATGTATGTGTCTGTGTGTGTGTGTGTGTATGTGTGTGTGTGTGTGTGTCTGTCAGAGGTTCTCAGAATAGTGCTTTATCAGAACAGTGACCCCTCCAGTGTAGGCGGACAGGTAAGACTGCTATAGGGTAGTATGTTATGCAGGTCATTGCTTGATGTGTTTACAGCTATTCTGCCCCCGTTTCCCAGCCTGCCCCAGTTAAGTCCCTTTTGTTCCCCCCAGCAGGTTTTCCTCATGTTAGTCCGTTACGAGGCCAACAAACACTGAGCCGCTTGGCACGGGGTGACCCCTGCCATCAGAGGTGATGGCAAAACAAAAAGATTGCATCTGTTTTCACTCAACTCGGCCCCGAATCCCATGCCTCATCATCTGTCTGTGTCCATTCTGTTTTTGTGGCTCGTGTTAAAGGCCACACAGTGTCTCAGGATTTCCACATGCCTGCCCCCACGCCCCCACCCCCCTCCGCCCTAAACCCCGTTCACCCTCTTCCTCAACTTAAGGTCTACCTTAAGACTTACAAGGTTCTCAGATAATGAAGGCCTAAATGTAAACATACAGTCTACCCGTTCCCTGAACACTCCCATACACAGAGAGAGAGAGTCGAGTGGAAGCAGCTCAGCGGAGAACAGTACAGAACATACTAGACCATATAAACGAAATAGCTGTGAAACTTTGGAGGATCATACGATGCAAAAATATGCAAACTTTCTATTTTGCTGTTTGATTACATCATTTTCTAAGAGGTGACTGTAGTGTGTTGTGTGTAAAAAAAAACTATGTGATGCCTATAGTGTAGATTGAAATATCATGATATAAATGCATATTTACATGAGTTAGTTTTTAAAGCCATTATGCAGCCATCTATCGAGTTGTCAGCCTTTCTTGTACACATACTCACTTCCACTGAATGACTGTGTCCATGAATGATGTTATCACTTGGTTTTAGACCGCCCAACTCTACATGCGCCAAGTAATGTCAAATAGCATCCAAATAGTGTCTCCTCCTCCAATAGTACTGTGTACTGCTTTGTCTTGTCGACGGATCTAGTCATTTCAAAGTTAGTCCGTTAATGCTAATAATTTAAAAAGTGAACCAAAATCGTTTAAGCCCCTAGTCCTCCACTGAAGGTAAATATTTAAAAGATAATTCAAGAAATGTCAAGCCCATTAAAAGTGACTCAGTAAGAGGGATCAGCTGATGATATTTCATCGCTGTTGTTTTGTTTTTTTTCCTCCAACTTCTTATTTAAAAATAGAACCACAGAAAATGAACGCTGAATTACACAATGATTATTGGTTTAAAGAGAAAACTCCAAAAAAAAGATTGATCTGCAATTTTAACTGCTATATGGTAAAATGCACAGTGGTATTGTAATAGAGAAAGGTCTTTGGTCACACCTCACTTGCAGATATTTCATTGAGTTTTTCACCTCTGGGTCTAATTTTGTATGTCTGAAAAATGCAAAAGAAGACAGTGCTCCTCTAGTTTAAATGTGATACTCCCTTCACTTTGCCCGTCCTCTCACCCAGTCGAGATGCTACCAGGCACGTCCTGCCAGTCTCTTCTGTTTAAGTTTATGACCCCCCTCCCCCCCACACCTGACTCCCCCACCCTCGCTTGAAATGTTTGAACACCTCTCTTCTGCATGTCCTTGTGGTCACGGTTAGATGGGTGCATGGTAAAAAAGCAGCAGACAATTCTTTTCCAGTCAGTGAAAGTGTATTTCATTTAACATTCAGCAATAAAAAAGAACCTTTCCCCCATGTCATTCCTGAAATATGCTAGAAAAAAAGAAAAAAATGCGAGATTGTCATAGATTGTAAAATAAAATGAAAAATGAATCCACCTGTTCATATGAGAAAATAAATCTTTATTCATATCATTTTATGATGTAGTTATTTCTGCAAAAAGCTTTCCTCTGCATTCTGACTCATTGTTGATCTTGAGCGCTAATACACACAAAGCATGCAAGCACATGTAAGCACACACTCATGCACACACAAACTGAATGACAGCTGGACATTGTAAACTTATATAACCGTCCGAGGGAGAAAATATAACTTTTTTTTGTTTTGTTTTTTTTTCTGGCGCAAGTAAAAGTCTGCACAAAAAACAATTTGAGATTGATCGACAATTTTTACACATTTAAATCTATTTGCAAACATATCGTGTTATCTTTTAGTTTTTTCCTTATGTACTTGTTACATGTTTATCATAAACAAATAATACAACAGATGTGTTTTTAGTTTGGTTTATGCATCAGCCTGGCTACACCACTAGATGGTGTCACAACAGCATCATTAACAAGTTCCACTCACACGTTTTCCGAGGTGTCAACTCCGTACTGAATCTGCTAATTTTTCCTCTATTGAAAGTAGATGTAACAGCTTTAATTAAGTGTTTTAAGCACCCATTGAAGCAAATGCAGAATATTAATGATGGCCAAATCATTCCATATTATTTGGTGTCATAAGACAGTGACACTGAAGTACAATAACAACTTAATCTTATTGAATAACATCGTTAAGTGTTTTTGTTCATCAGAGTCAATAGGAGTAAATCTGCTACTCAGCAGCTGAGAGAGTAGATGTTTATCACATTTTTAATGATTAAAAATGGGTTGTTATGTTGTGGATAAGATGATGTAGAAAGTCTCTTATCTGGACCTGAACTTAATAGTCATACTCAATTCAGAGTAAGAAATTACAACACTAAAATAAGTTGTAACTTTATTGACTTTTATTTTTAACTCTTATGCGGTAAAAATGATGTTTAGGTGTTAGTAGTTCAGGGATAAATTCAATATTTACTGACTATTTATTTACTTACATACTTCACATGTCTTTATGGCGTGAAAAAGGTCCTGCACACATTAGCTGGTCGGAGATTGTGAAAGACTAAAAAAAGTTTAATATTTAAAGATCCTGCAGCATTTTTCTCTCATTCATTGAAAACCACAAGTTGGCAGCCAGATATCACGTTAAACAGTCAAGTGAATGCAGACCCGTTGTAGTGCTTCTGCATGTGCTCAGGATCTAACACTTCATCCTCTATGTCCCGTGATGGAAAAATGTTATGTAACACAGGTAGGTTTTGTTATTGATGGATTTATATAATAGGATCAACTTCAGGCAGCAAGCAGCACACCATTCTTAAGCTCATGTGTCTCTGTCCCACTGGGTGGTGCTGTTTTTATGTTTAAATCCTCTATTTCATGTCTCGGTTGAGCAGGTTTCCTGTCCATGTCCATGTATGTATCTATTTCTGTTCATGGTGAATCATGGTGGTGTTTCAGGTTCAAGAGGCAAGAAGAAAAGAGAGCCGCACGATGAGTAAATCAGTAGGTGTTGATTTTAATGAAAACACATGTTCACATATACAAGCTTTACAATGAAGAAACAAGAAGTTATAAAAACACAAGTGAGATCTCAGCATAACCTGTCGAAGGCTCATAATATACTGTAGTTATTTATTCATCTTGAACACAGTACATAAAATATACAGCATCATTGGTCCAAAGTGAAACTAAAGTCCTCAAGGCCTTTATACAGCACATAAACATGGGTCTAGTTACATGCGGCTATTTCATTTCACTGTATTGACCTGTCCAGCAAAATAACATTGCAACTCCATTTGTCCAGCAGTCCTAAGGCACAATAAACTCTTTATGGAAATCAAACAGATAAACAGGCCAGAGAAAAAGCAGTACCCACTCTACTTTCATTAACATGTCAGCATTTCAGGAGTATAATACAGACGCCTCAGGCAGCCTGCTTCAGGAGATTCGCCTCCGTGTCCTGTAAGCTTATCACTTCCTTTGGTGGCATTTTGGAGCCTCTCCCAGATCCCCTGTGTTTAAAATAGGACATGCAATGATTAATTCAGTTACACACTCCCTGCTTCTCTTTCTCTCTTTATTTCCGATGGACTTCTCCCCCCCCAAAAAAAAAATCTCTTATTTTGGTGCATGCAGAGATGAATAGGATGGATCACTACAGTACCTGTCCTCCACGTCTTGTATCGTGTCAGGAAGAGGCGAGCCGAGGGTTTCTGGGAGAAATATTGCAGCCACCCCGCTAAGGATTGGCGCACCTCCGTAGATTAAACCCGGTAGCCATGGTACGTAGTCCCCAGCAAGCAGCACCATGGGGGCCACCATGGATCCCACTCGAGCCATCATGGAGACCCAGCCCATACCGTTCTGACTGAAAGAGAGAGAAAAGCACAGCTATTAAATGCTGCAAACTTCACTCACCTTTAACACATGCATTCATGGTGTTATTTAAATTCAGTGTTCAACATGTTATTTGTAATGGCTTCATTATCACTTTATACCTTTAAAAGACAAAAGGATACACTTTGCTGAAATGCATAAGTGGAGCAGTACATGCAACTGTTAGAATTGACAAAAAAAAGACTTAAAATCCTCTTTGAAGTTGAAAAGTCAATGTCTAATTGTGGCCGGGATGAGCTTGTGCAGGATGGACCACGTCCCCTCACGTTTTCACTGTCTTACAGAAGCCTTTGTTGATTAAATTCCAACTATTTTAGTTCATAATGAACGTCATTGCTAAGCATTGTGGAACGGAGGTCTGATTGACACTGTTAATCTTTAACTGCGCTCTGTTTCTTTATTCCCACAAAACATCAGTGTGAACACCGATCCACAGACAACCGCTCATCACACGGCACATCCTGTCTACTAGCTGCGACTTGCAGAGAACTTTTGTGTTGGTGGATTTTAATATTGATATTTAGGGATTACTGTCAGAGCCTTTACCACTGTCAGAGCCAGCTTTGTATTTATTGAACAATAAAAACCTAATTCTCCCAGAGTTACAGTGGAATTGTGCAACACAGCCTACATACTCTCTAGTGGACCTCAAGGGAAACATTTCCCACTTTTGCTCAATGAAGTTAAAATGTGGTCTCGTCTGATCTCCTGAGTGAGGGAAAAAACCCAAAATGAAATCAGCTAAACATGGACAGTTACCGAATGATGGTTGGGAAGAGTTCTCCGGAGTAAAGGTAGCAGCAGTTGAAGGAGGCAGCCAGACAACCTTTCCCCAGCACGGCCAGACAGGTGCGCGTAGTCTGCCTGTCTGCACAGGAGTGGGACATGCATCAGCTGTTTCTGCAGCACAGTGTGTGAGTGCTGGAACATACCATAAGGCACCAGGGTGTTGATCAGAATAGTGACTCCAGCCACGATGAGGGCGCCGGCCTGCGATGGACGCCGTCCTACAAAGCTCATACACACAGTCACGACAATTTTAGCCGGGATGTCCACGGCACCGAAGATCAGTTGGATCAAGTAGATGTCCACTCCAAACTTTTGCAGATCCATAGCAAGGCCATAGTAGGCGAAGCTCGTGGACAACCTAAAGACAAATACAAACGTTACCGCACCTTTATAGGAAGTTCAACAGACTGGTCAGTTTTTCTTCAATGACAGCAGGAGATGTACCATGTCGCACTGAGGCAGATCGTCATACTCCTCATCGTGGGCGTGCGGAACAGATCGAGGACTGAGTAGGAGCCCTGCGAACCGGACATCTCTTTCTTCATGGACTCGTGCAGCATCTGTGTTTGAAACACAATTTTGTCTAATCACGTTTCTTTATTTTACAACACACAGATGACTAGAGACACACCACACTGCAATGGCTCACTTTGATGTCGATCTTTTCTGCCTCTGCCTCCCGTCCGTTATATTTGGCCACACTTTTGAGGTTCTTGATGGCGTGCTCGGACTTATTATTCAGGACCAGCCATCTTGAGGATTCATGGAACCACCTGCAGAGAAAATTTTGTTTTGTTTGGGGAAAGTGCCATAAACAGTTTCTTCCATTGTAGTTTCAGAGCTAATGTTGACATGCTGCTCAATGCTTGGAATTAGTGATGGGCAGATCACCTCAAAATATTGACAATGTCAACATCAACACTGTTAATGTGATTGATACTTTAGATTTGGTTTCTCTCCGCACTTCTGCGATTTCATCAAAGTGCCATCCAGGCTTTCTGCCTGCACTGCTGCACCAGGCACACTTTGCTCCTCCTCTTCCGTCTGGTGAGTTGACGATTTCTACATCATGTGACTTGAGGCTCATTTATGCATGCAAACATAGAATCTGAGGACGGTTTCACTCCCAAACAAACATGGCAACAACGGCATGAAGTCATGAAGGCATGATGATGTCCACTCTCCAAAAGAGAATTTAAAAAAGCAGGTCAGGAGCCATCATTGATCTGCGCAGCCATTAACAACATTGTGTATTGTTGTGTGTTTCTGTTCCTGTTATTATTCATCTTCTTTGTTCCTTTCCGGCCACATGTAAGTTATAGCACCCCCAAAGGTTCTAGTGGTATAGTCATGGCTTTATGTCGCAGCAGTTACACATGCAAAGGTATGCACAAAACTAAACATGGAGATGGACGAAAACGCATTTCCTGTGTCTCATGAGTTGAGGATCAATGGGCATTTAGGAGACTAGCAGCAGTCTGCAGTCTATTGACTTCAATGGGAGAAGTCAAAGTGGTCATAAAAACAGCGACAGCTAGCACAGGGTTAAAAAATATCAATATTGGTATCGGTATCTGCCATACTAGCTATATTTTGTTTGCATCGGTTCGATATCGAGTCTTGTAGTATTGCACATCACTTCCTGGCATCTCACCATGCAAAGAGGAAGAAGACGTAGAAGGGCAAAGACACGGCCAGGGTTAGCCACCTCCAGTCCCGGATGAAGTAGGCGAGGACTGCCAGGAGCAGCTGTCCCACCGTGTAACAGTAACCCGTTATTGTCCCCACCACTGTCCGCACACGAGTGGGGATCCACTCCACAACTGGAAAAGAAAGAATCACAGAGAAACATTCACTTCCCCAGATGTTTTACAGCCTGCCTGTGTCCAGTCAGGTCCCCTCACAGGGCACATTCACCGTCCTCTATGTAGTCAGATATCTTACTCAGCGAGAAGGTGTTCAGCCCCAGGCCAGAGAGAGCCATGCCGCAACCAAAGCGGAACAGGCAGTAGAGGGAGAAGGAGTTTGAGAAAGCGGCACATGTCCCTGACACCGCCATCAGCAGGTTCGAGATGAGCAGCAGGATGCGTCGACCGTATCTAGGAGGCAGTGGGGTTTGCAAGGGTGAGGTCACTGGGTTCACATGGTCTCATGTTATTTGACCTTAGTAGGATTCTTAATAACACTGCATGAGGATGAAGAATGTTTTCCTGTGTCATATTTATTCATATTTCATAGGGCGTCAGCTTTACTTGTCTGAAAGTCCTCCAAAGACAAGAGCTCCCACAAGAACACCTCCCATGTAGACAGTTTGTCCCATTTGCTTCAAAGAGCGTAAATCACACACCAAATCCCACTGGCAACGAATGAAGGAAAAAAAAACAAAATCTCAGTTGAACAGAACAGGATGAGACATTTGCATAAAAAAATATATGTGATGGATCAGATATACCCACGTCAGATATGATGGTGGAGCTCCTCTCTGTCAGGTTATAGGTCCATCCATCTTCGCATCCCTGCAGGCTAATATCCAAATTCTCCTCAAAGTCCCATGAACTGGACGTCTCATTCTTGGTCAGGAGGTGCCACTGAGGGGAACTGTACCGCTGACACCTCTGCGGCTTTCCTCCCTGGTTAATGGGCACCGTGATCAGCAGCCGCTCCTCGGGGCTCAGCCGGGACTGGGAGAGGTTCATGTGCGCGCTGCAGAAGTGCTGAGGCACCACGGCCACAAAGTTCTGCAGGAGGTTGTGACTGGCCATCATCAGGACGGGTATGCAGAGCAGGATCACATGCACGATCTGGAAGCGACCCGTGCTGCCCACCATCTCCAGCAGCTCAGCAAAAGCCATCGTTTTAATGCAGGCAGAACTCGTTAAAGTGTCTTAAAATCAGTGGCACCAAATCCTGTCCTGTACAAAACTGGGATGTGCAATAAATGGTGTTCTGCAGCACCTGTGAAAATACCAGATTTTGTATCTGTTTTAAGGAGCACTCAATGCATATATTTGTCCGAGAACAAGTAATAATTTGGGGTAGACTTACCTGCTTGAATTAGTCCGTTCTCATTTCATAGAATATCTGTAGCACCTTCATTAAAGCAACTCAAACATGAAAGCGTCAATTCAAAGTAAATCCTGGCCAAATCGTGGCCGACTGCTTAAAAAAAAAAAATTAAAGAAAATCAAAAAGAGGTAAAAGTCGTGTTGCTGCTGCAGTGAGAGTAATCGGCTCTCAAATTCCTACAGCTTTTCTGAACTTTGGATTATTGGAAGTGCAATGTAACCTCTTGAGGTATTAGCAGCTCATTCGCCAACACTGAGGTAGAGTGCTGAGTCCTTCCTGTGCAGTGTAAGTGTTTCAGTGCAAGTGCGCACCAGCATCAGGAGTGGGTGCAGATCTATGCTCCTGTCCCTCTTTGCAGTGAAAATACACCCTCTGCCCCTTGCTGGTTACTTAATAGGAATAACAGGGTGAAAGTGCATGTGTGTCCTCCGTGGACACTCACATTGTCTGCAGTCGCAGTCGCAGTCGCAGTCGCATCGCGGGAGCTGCTCCTTGCAGTGTGAATCATTAAAATTTGATCTGATGACACAAGGTCACATTGATTGTTACTGTGAGGTGTTTGGGCTGAGAATAAGGATGAAGACTATTGTAATTTAGAATAGTCATCTCTGTTACCTTTGTGCTTAGTTTATAAGTAAGCGCCATAGCCGACAGTAACATGCTAATGAGAAAAGTCAAACCAATAAGTGAGTGTTTGACAAATTGCTAGACATGCAGATGAATATTCAACTATTCAAAGGTGCTTTTTCACAAGGACTTCCACTCACTCCTCTATCACCTATGTCTCGTAAAGTGGGCTCAGCAGTCAATCAGTGACTGCGTGATGATAATTCAAGCAGGCGCTCGTACTCTGAGAGTGATGAGTCAGAGTGCATCCCCAATAATATGCGTGAAAGTCTGTATTCCCTATTTGTGTTGTGTTTGGGCAGTACTCGTTGCTCAAATCTGAAAGCTTCCTGCCTGAATTGTGTCCCGATGATTGGCTCAGAGGAATGTGTGCACTTGTGTAATAATCAGCATGAGATGTCAGGCTGGATGAAGCTGCAGGTGCACCAAAGCAAAACAGTCGACTTTGGAGTTTTTTCAGCTGTGAGACTCTGATGGGAGAAAGGTTTGTCCTGTCTGACCCCACCCCAGCCACCCGGCCCGGCTTTCTTCAGGGTGTTTTGCTGCTTGAGTCCTAAAAGCACAAGTATGAGACAGAATATATGAAAAACTGAGGGGAAATGAAAGCTTCTTGTGGCTAACAGGGACATAATAAGTGTTGATTCAGCCAGAGAGTTTGCAGAGTGAGAAACAAGATATCTTATACAACACTCATCTTGATAAAACTACAGTGTAAAAGTAACTAAAAACAGGATGCAAAAAACACTCAAATGAGCTGGATTAAGAGTAGTAGTTTCACACAGCTCTCCCGAGCTCTTACGACATTCTTAGAAATGTGTTTGAACATTCCTGCTTGTGAACAACTGAGTATTCCCAGGACTTCTCGCCAATCAAAATACAACCTCCAGTCACCAATGAGCCTCTATATCTTATGTGCATATATTGCATACATATGTTGCACACATTCTGCATTTATTTTTTTTATTGAAGAAAAATGCAGTGAAGTTGGCCAGCAGGTAAATATATTGCCATGTCAAAAGGATCGGCTGGTAAACATGGTCTGATTTTGTATGCACAAAAAAAAGAGATTGTAAAGTATAAGTCCAGACAACCACAGTGTTTAGATTCGCAATGAGGCAACTGTCACGTCTAACTCTCCTCTCTCTGGGCCCCGAATACCTTAAGACCCTCCACCTCATCCCCAAGAAGCGTCTGCAATATGTAGAACCCATAAAATTTAAAGAGTGGAGCTGCATTTTCTTGGCATACTTGGCCTCAACTTTACACCACCTTTGTCCTTTAACATTCAGAACAGCTGCTGCTATAATGGATGGCAGTGACACCTCCATCACGACATAGCCGTAACTTTAGCATGAACCATCGTCGGTCTGTGTCTCTACAGCTCGGGCCAGTGGAGACGCACAGACTGCAAGAGTCTGACTGAAGAAGCCGGTTACACACTGACAAATCTCACTAATCCATCGTGTAGCAAAGTGCCATTTAAACAAAAGTAATGTTTTCCCTCCTGCTCTTATCTAGAGCTGTGAGATGTATGATGCACGTTTGGACTTTGCACTTGTTAAACACAGACCCCGACTCTAAAGAGTTATCTCGCTATATATTGCACCAGTAAAGCCTCGGCTAAAGCCCGTAATCTGAGACATTATACATTCCCCTGCTCTGTTAATAGTTACAGACACAACACATAACACTTTGACCTTTTGTCTCTGTGAAAAGCCAAGAAAAATACAAAAAGCTCGGCTCGTGCCGCATCACAGGTCCAAAAGTCTCGGTCTGCTACCAAGAACTGATTTTATATTTTGAAGAAAGGTTAAACATTTTGCTACTTTGGTTTTCCTTGTCACACTGAGGACTTGATGTGGAGTCGGGGAGTCTGGTGCAAATCCGTCATTTACACCACAGTGTTTGAACTTTAAGCAGCTGCTGGCATCAGTTTTATTAATGCAACACAATCGCTGGCCAACGTGTAACATCCAATCACATTCACGCAGACGTTTACAGCTGCCAAATATAACCAGACACATATCATTATAGCTCTGCTTGAAAAGCAATATCAACAGTTTGTGTAGTCGAATGATTGGATTTAACATGTATTCGGCGGTAGCTCTTGTGGTTAAATCCTCACTGTGCAACACTTTAAATGGTGGACTCCTTGACGTTAAGTGTCTCTGATTGAACTTAATTTAAGCCTCGACGTTTTTAGCCGCTCTGACATCATACTTAATGTTGCTTGATCACCTTCATGACTGTTCATAATTTCATGAGCCTTGAACATTTCGGACGTGTTTCAGCTGTAAGCTCCGGAAAATGATGCTTTATTCTGCCCAGTGTTGCTCAGACCACAGCTGTCAAACTCAAATAAATAAATCTATGGCCGTGATTAGTGCTGACAGTGCTTTTTACGCAGCTCTACCACTCCAATATCCCAGATAAGTCTGTGAGGATTAATGTTATTTCAATTTTATAACAGTTTGCTCATAAGAGGCCTAACAGGGAGTTACTGACACCGAGAATATGTGACATCACTATGTAACATCAGGTCCGATCTGAGTGCTTGTCTCCATATGGGTCATGAAAAAGCGGATGAAAAAGAAGGAACATATGATTGTATAATCCAGTTCGAGTACAGGTCAGACCGAAGGCCTTTCTATGTGGAGTTTGCATACTCACCCTCTGTCTGTGTCTCTGTTTTTCCTCCCAGAGTCGCAAAACATGCCTGTTTAGGTTGATGTGAAACTGGACTCACACTAGTTGTGAGTGTGAGAGTAAATTGTGTGTGAGTGTGTATGTGTGTGTGCCCTGTGATGGTGTGGTGACCTGTCCAGGGTGATTTGTGTGTTGGAGATACTGGAGATACAAATAAATTGAGGCACAAAGATAATGGATGGATTTATATCATTATTATAAGCTTTAAAAACCCAAGAAAGGGATATGTTAGTCCCACACAGAGACACAGCCAATACCAACAAAACATAAGAATCCACATCCTCCCAGATGTTAAATGTCAGTATTTTTTGGCAGATTTTTTGTCATAATAGAAGCAAATTCTATACCGCTTCACTCCCACTTTCCCTCACTCCCACTCTCTCTCTCTCTCTCTCTCTGTCTCCTCTGAGTGGCATGACAGTCAGCCATGTTTTCACTGTCTCCAGGGTGCACAGCTGTATGGCAGCACAGTGATGCTGTCGGTTCATTGTTTTGGAGTAAAGTCCCCGGGCGGATCCGCCGCAGCGCCGAAACAGTGCCTGCGATATCAGGAGCAGAGAGTGATAACAGAGAGCATTCAGATTGGCTACGCCGCCTCTGGCTGCTTCCTGTTTCCCCTCACAGTGGATGAGAATACTGACATGGTGCCAAAGTCCTGGCTGCCGCTGCTCTTGCAGAACTGGGTCTTGTGTCTGTGTTCTTATCCAGAGGTCTTTGGGGCCACAGCCTTATCAGGCACTCCTATCCCCCTGATTTGTTTATGTCTGCGTTGCCCTACTTAACTCTACATTCATATGAGCTGCACTGTTTTATTGGCTTGATGCAGTTCACCCGTTTGGCATCTGTTTTTGAGCCTATAGCATCGTTGTTGTTCAACATTGCTCTGCTGAGACAAAGCCCTTAAGATGAGTGTAGTCTTTGTGGAAATTTAGGACTCCAGCTGAGGGTAAATATCACCCCGAGAAGAGTCCCGAGTGTCCATGAACCCACAGTGTGCTCGCAAAGGTCGGCAAATCTGCCAGCCTTTGCAAAACGCCTCACCTGAAATAGAGTTCAGAACAGCAGGAAAAAGTCACCAAAGCTCCCATGGAGTTTCAGACAAATTTTATTCAGAATGGGTCTGAGTGGAAATACAAGAGTTTATCTTTTTGAATAAAAAAATATTACCAATAACTTCTCAAAGCCCACCTCAAAGCTCTGTTGTCCACTTTAGAGCAGCTACCGTGAAATGGCTCTCTCTGCATGTGGATGATGAGGAAAACAGTTACACCATGGATATGAAGGCATGAAAAACAGAAACTTAAGAGAGTCCAAGTCTTCGTGTGAGACAAGGTGTAGTAATACAGGAAGCATATAATGCTAATCCCAGTGGACGTAGGTTCGTGGGGGCTTTTAGCAGACGTACAGTGTGTACCATTGAGGCTGTTTAATGCATTCGTGTTGTAGTATTAGCAGGGAAAGTTCGGACATTGGTTGCGTTGTGGACAGTTTAATGCTTGTCGTCAGGGGCGGGGATCTTCTCCAGTGTGGGCTCCATGCCCCAGATCTCACGAGCGTACTGGGAAATGGTGCGGTCGCTGGAGAACTTGCCACATCCAGCGATGTTGTAGATCACCTTCTTGGTCCATTCCCTGGGGTTCTGTTATGGGGATGGAGACAAAAGGGTGATGTGATAAAATGATCAGAATTATGAGTGGTGAGGCTCATGCAGCAGATCTGAATGAGGAATTGCTTTGTGACTATACCTTGTAAAGAGCATTGACTTTCTCCTGGCATTTTATGTAGTCTTCATAGTCGGCAAAGACCTTGAACCTGTGCATAACAGAGATCACTTGACGTTGGTGTATATGCAAATGGCTGTGATGTGGTTTTATGGATTTTTGTTTATGCAACTGCATGCAAGTTTATACCCGTACTTATTTGTATGTGTGTGCGTGTGTATGCATGCGCCTAAGGCCGCGAATGTTAGATGTGTCTTTACCTGTCATGATGCATCAGCATGTTGACAATTTCTTTAAACAGGTCATGCTGCTTTGGGCTAAAGAAGCCGCCAGCAATCTGGTCAATAGCCTGTTTCAGCTCAGGCAGGCGGTTGTAGTACTCTTGAGCATGGTATCTAAGCAGAGTTGAAGGAAAAAGAAAAAAAAACATTGTACATGGAGAAATACAGAAACACACTCTTGCTGCATTAAGCCGCCCGTTAATGAAAGAGAAGCAGAAAATGCCCAAACAGAAGAACCAGCAGGCTCCCCACAGCCACACCTTTGAAGGTGGAAAACCTGAGCTTGGAGAAAACATTGGAGTCTTGAGTGATCATTACCAAAACCTCTGCGAGACGCTGGACTGTCAGAATAAATCGAGCTCATGGCATTGATGTGAAAGTGCCTCGACAGCTGAAGCTATCTCGGAGCATTTCACCAACTGGATCTGATAGCAGGTAACACGCTATGTTCTTATAAGCCAAAGACTAAACAAACTGTAGACGCCCAAAGAAATAGACTCAGATTGACGCCTTTGTTAATATACGACATATCTATCTACGACATATCTAGGTCCGTTCCCCACCCTCTCCTGTCAAGCGCCTCAACGTCGTCCACCCTCATGCCGAAGATGAAGAGGTTGTCCTCGCCGGCCTCCTCGGCCATCTCCACGTTGGCTCCGTCCATGGTACCGATGGTCAGAGCACCATTCAGCATGAACTTCATGTTGCCAGTGCCGGAGGCCTCAGTGCCAGCTGTGGAGATCTGCTCTGACAGGTCGGCTGCGGGGATGGCTGAGAGACGTCAGAAGGAGAGAGAGTGTCACTAACAACAAGCATTTGTGTGTGTTATGTTATGCTGCGTAGTAAAATGGCGGTGCATTAAAGGAACAGGGCGACGATCATGAGGACAGATACAGCGGGGGATAGAAAACAGTTCTGTGATTACCTCTCTCTGCCAGTGTGACTCTGTAGTTCTCCAAAAAGATGACTTTGAGACGATCTCCGACCACTGGGTCGTTGTTGACCACCTCGCCGATAGCCGTGATCAGACGGATAATCATCTTGGCGGTGTGGTATCCAGGAGCAGCCTGTGTGGAAGAAACACATGTGTAAGAAATGAGAAAATTGAAGAAATGGTGATTTTTAACCCAAGTTTTAAAGTTTCACAAAATAAAGCAAAAACAACAAACCTTTCCTCCGATCATGATGGTTCTTGGAGTCCACTGCTTGTTTGGCTCCTTCTTGATGCCTAAAAAGAAAAGGAAGAGAGAAAAAAAAACATGAGGTATTCATTAAAGTCCTCCTCGTGCTCTGACAAACACACACTCACATGCAAAACATTACTCTGATGTCATCTTAAAACGCATGATGTTTGAGTTTGGGAACATGTGCAGAGCTGTAGATGTTAAAGGTTGACGTACGGTTGTAGTAGGTGATGATGTGCAGACAGTTGAGCAGCTGTCTCTTGTACTCGTGGATTCTCTTGACCTGAATGTCGAACATGGAGTTGGGGTTGATCTTCACCTTGTAGTGCTCCTCCAAGTGCATAGAGAACTTCAGCTTGTTTTCCTAAGGCACCAAAACATCGATTCCATTACATGAAGGTCAAACAAACCTCACGTGTCCACAGGCCTCTCATTTGTTTGCCATTGTGTCATTACCTGCTTCACTTTGGCGATATCCCGAATGAAACCCTCATCGTTCACAAACTTGGTGAGACCCCTCAGCTGATCGAGGTCACGGATGAAGTCCTCACCGATTTTCTGGCATCAGAAATCAAAAAGATAAATAAAAGGCACGTTCTACTTCCAGTGTCACTGTGTGTGTGTGATAAACCAGAGCTAACCTCGGCGATGACCTCAGCCAGCCCGGGGTTGCACATCACCAGCCAGCGGCGAGGAGTGATGCCGTTGGTCTTGTTCTGGAACTTGTGTGGCTCCATTTCATAGAAGTCCTTGAAACTGAGGGCAGAGTGAGGCATTGTGAAACCTTGTGTAGCACACTGTAACGCGTACGGTTGATTTAGCAGGATCAGAGGCAGGTTTAGTGTTTGTTTTGCGGACGTACATGGTGGCCTTGAGGATGTCAGAGTGAATCTGGGCCACGCCGTTCACAGCATGGGCACCAACAATGCACAGATGGGCCATGTTGATCCTCTTCTGTCCACCCTCCTCAATGAGGGACATGCGGCGCAGACGATCATTATCGCCGGGGAATTTAGCAGCAACTTTCTGCAAAGTTAGAATAAAAGGACCAAAAAAAAGAAAAAAAACGTAAGAAATGATAGTTGTTTTAATTTCCAATTCAAATTATTACATAAAAATAGCAGCAACAGGATCACTCAGAATGAGTGTGGGCCACGTTGTTTGACTTTGACAAATGTTGCGATTAAAGTCCTACAAGATGACTTTGTTCTTGACTTTTAAATGACAGTATTTAGACATTTGTGTTCACCTTTGAAGTCAGTTCTTGCACTGAAATGATTTTTGTCTTTTTTGCACTTAGTGGCCATCTAAAAATATCTCATTAATCATCAGAGAAAACATCAAACATTAGAATTTTAATTGTCATGGAGGTTTTTTCTTTCTTACTTGCTCAAGCCTCAGATTGTTGAATTTGCTACATGAACTTAAGATTTATGAGGCGAACGAATTCCCTAGAGGAAGGAGCACTCAGATCTTTTAGTCGGGTAAAAATGCCAACTCAAACAAAGGTCCTGTGTTCAAAAAAAATACAAAACAAACATTTAAGAGGATCGAAATAGTCTTGTAGTGCCGAAAAAAAAAAAAAAACCTATTAGGCGGAACCTGAGGCACTCAAAGTAAAATATGTACTGTTAATTGAATTATAACTGCTGAGTGCAGCCGTGAAATTCATGTATCAGAGACTCCTATTTCCCTGGGAATTTCTGGTAAAGCAAAATAAGTTAAAGTTATTCCAGTAAAGAGAGCTTTATTTCATATAAATACTTTCTGTACAAGTTGTATAAAACCACATACTGACTGCGTGTGTCTGCTCTGCCTGTAAACTGATTATATATACGGTATATTTTACGGAATATACACTAATCAGTACAATCCGATGTTCTGAAACTGTAAAATAGCTAAGTAGATAAGATAAGTAAGAAAGCTCAGCAATAAATCTGTGTCTGATCCGAGAAGAGGCATAGATGTTGGTTCAGCATGGAGCAGACAACAGGTTGCAGTGTGCAGCGCTCACCTCCAGGTGGCGCCTGTTGATCTCATAGACGATTTCCAGGTGACGAGGCAGAAGGCGGGCGAACAGGTCGACGGGCCAGCGCTCCAGAGCTTCCGGCAGGACGGTGTGGTTGGTGTAGGCGCACGTGCGCACGCAGATCTTCCAGGCCTGCGCATCCACAGAAACACAGATGATCAGTGAACATCACAATGGTAAAGAGTCATCGTGTGGTCAGAGTGGTCAGTGTTGTATGTGTTGTTCTTCATCACCTCCTCCCAGCCCAGCTTCTCCTCATCAACCAGAACCCTCATCAGCTCAGGGATGGCCATGGCCGGGTGAGTGTCGTTCAGCTGAATGGCAACCTGAATATGCAGAACATTATTGAAAGTCAACACAGAATTAAAAGAAGGCGCTTTGTAGATGCTTTCCGTTTCCCCCATTTTCATAAGAATGGAGCGAAACCCAGCGACAGCCTGTTCTGACAGAGGCAATTTAACGAAAGCACAGAAGGAACATCAGGGGGGAAACCTTTTCATATTTGACAGGAACTATTTTGTTGAGTTTTTCGCTTCACCTTGTCAGGCAGTTTGTTGAAGTCTGTGCGAACAACCTCCCTGGAGCCAAACTTAGAGACCTTGAAACGGCGGATGATGTCTTGCAGGGTGGCAGACACCACAAAGTATTCCTGCTTCAGACGGAGCTCCTTGCCTTCAAAGAACTGAGGATGAAGACACATATTTGTCTGATTCAGCTCTGCAGGCAAACATGAATCGTCTTTTTTAAATTCTTTAAACATATTCTTTTGCATATTACTGGCTGATACTCCACTGAATGGACCCCTGAAATCTTTTCATTCTCTAAAAAATAATTACCCGGCTAAAAAGAAAGTGACGGCACAGCTGCAGCCCCACATCTAAGAGCTGTAATGCAATTGTTATGCAATTCTAATAATTCTAACATCAAAGTGTGCTCTTTAATATGGAGCTTTATGCTGACAGAAATACGTAACAGGCAACAATTATTCGAGTATTCGTGGCGACTTAATTCAGTGTAGCGTTCCTGGAAATTTCAAGACTTTTCTGAACAGCAGTTGCGGTCACGCTTGAGTTCTCGCTGAGCCACAACAAGAAGTAGAATTAATGGGTGATGTGTATGGCCAGTGTTTTTCATCATTAATTGTGAAGATAAAAGTGATTATTTTAATGGTGATCACGTTGAGTTGTTATTTATCTTCTTTTTTTTTGCCAAATGGAGAGGTGGCGCTATCACTTAGCCCGTCAAAATGAAAGACATGACAAAGGTCGTTGAGTCTTGATGTGATGTCTTCAGTGACATGAGCAATGTGAATATCACAGCCACTGAGTCACTTTAGAGGAACAGGAAATTAAAACTTTGCATTTTAATTAAGTAATCTATATTCTTAATGGAAATACACATCGCGGTCTGCTCCGGCACTGTTTCTGCTCTTGCTTGCCTAGACATAAATTACCGGCCCTGACATGAGTTAAAGCTCAAGCTAGATGGTTATCTCCCAAATCCTCCCTCTTTAGCCTTCAGGGAGCCCGTGTGGTGGGCCTCTCTTATATCAGCGATAAAGGGCAGCTTCAGAGGAAGTGCACACACTGGTTCTAGCTGAAGACAAAGGACAGCAGCTTGGACCACATTATGGAAATCCACCTCTTACCCAAGTTAAAAGGAGCCCTTCATTTATACAGTATCCATACAGTCCACAGCCCTTCTAATAATGACCAGTTATCACCTGCTTTTTAAAACCCTTTGCATGTGAGACCATGTCTGATAGATTACAGGCTAATATAGGTCCTTTTCTTACATTGTCATTGGGGTAGAGCACACGAGAGATGTTCTCAGCCAGGTTTCTGTCCAGAACGGCCTGGATGTAGCCACCGACGTTGACTGTGAGGGGAAAGAAAGCACTGCTTGATTTCGTTTTCATTTGACAGCTGTTGCATGACTAAAACATGCCATGTCTGCAGAGACACGTACAGTCTTTGAGGTTGAACTCGCAGGGTGCCTTGGCAGACCACAGCCTCATGGTGTTGACAATGTTGTTTCTGTAGCCGGGGATAGGGGTGTCGTATGGCAGAGCCAGCACTACCTGCCGGCGCCATCACAAAGAAGGAACAGATGAAAACATCTTCCCTGAAAGCAGGTTTCTGCTTTTATTGCTCGTATGTCACTGAAGTCGTATTTTCACCTGAGTGTCAACCCATTTGACGCCATCTGGGTGGTGTTCAGTCCTGCCATAGAATTGCACTGGACGCATGTACTCCGGGCGCGCCTTCTCCCAGGGGTTTCCATAGCGAAGCCAGTCATCAGCCTCCTCAACCTGGCGTGGAAATGGCATTCATTAGACGAAAGGCAGAAAACATCAAGGATCTTCAGGCCTTGATAGTGAAGTCAAGTGATTCAAGGTGACGATTTTTTTTAGGAAAAACAAGATGGGGCTTTCGAACCTGCCAGCCATTGACAATTTTCTGATTGAAGATACCGAATTCATAGCGAATGCCGTAACCGTAGGCAGCCAGACCCAGTGAAGCCATGGAGTCCAGGAAACAGGCTGAGAATCACAGAGACAGCACGTGGAAAAAAGGCTCTGACTAGCATGCATTATTTAAGTCTGCCAACCGAGATAAAAGCTCTTTGACTTCATCCACTACGAAGGGTGAATGCTCACCAGCGAGGCGACCCAGACCGCCATTTCCCAAGCCAGCATCCTCCTCCATGTCCTCCAGTTCCTCCATATCCAGACCCAGCTACGCAGGAAAGAGACCACACTGGTTAATGCATGGATATGGCGGAGACGCCATCATTTCATGATGCAGTCACAAGGGGAGGAAGTGCAGCGTCTGACCTGGTACATGGCCTCATCGCAGGCGTTCTCCAGGGCCAGGTTCACCATGGTGTTCTGCAGGGTGCGGCCCATGTAGAACTCAAGGGAGATGTAGTACACACGCTACAGTTTGGGGGAAAAAAAGGGGGAGAAAATGAATGGGTCACAATAGCATGACGGGTACAAATTTAGTGCCGACACCGAAAACCAAATGTCACAACAAAAACATCCAGTGCCGGTCTGGTAAAGAAATCCTCAGGTTTCATGATTTCTCTTCATGGTTGGGGGAGCGCAGAAATGTGCCACCTGAGCCTGTGTTTAGCCTTTGCCATTTAGTTGTTTTCTCCCCCCCCCCTTCTCCTCTGTCATGGAGGGGCACTTACAAGCTGAGGAGGGAGGGCAGAGGAGAGAAGAGCAGGGACTGGCGGACAGATTGCTTTGGGTGTTACGTAACACTAACATTTTGGCCCGAGCAAAAATAGCTCCTGTAGAGGTCGCTGTAAAGGTCAGCCCGAGCCTGATACCCTTTCATTGTGAGTTCAAGTCTGGAGTGAAAGGAGAAGCCATTGACTTAGAGTGTGAAATAATAATGAGCGCTACTGCCGGGGCAGTATCTCTGACCCATTCTCTCTCTCGCTCTAAATGTAATCCAACTGTAGTCGTTTTTTTTCCCTCCAATAATGTATATTAGAGACAAATTAGACTTGCGGTTGTAACAGTAACTATGGAGTACGTGACCTCACATGCAGTCTGAGCTTGGATGTCATTCCTCTCTCAGGTGCGTGCTCAGACCTTTAAGAGTGTCACCTTTGACCTTTGGGTCCATAGCACGGCACAAGACGATACCGTTAGGATTTCGGATGGTTTCTGAGTTAGAGGTTGCAGCCCCTCAACATGTGACCAAGCAGTGTCTGAAAGCGGGTTTAATGTGAGTAATAAATGTCTCCCTGCTGAGATTAAGGACTCGGGCACTTAGAGAACAACGACCCTGCAGAGGAAGCGGGAGAATTTCCTCGCGATTTAAAGAAAAGAAAAATGATCCCCTTTATTGAGCAGAGTTATTAATGATCTTGGAGGGAACATTTTCCCCCACTAAGTAAATGCAATCGGAGCCGAGGTTCGCTGGGCTTCTTTAATAACTGCACGCGGTTTGTGTGACATTTTCGAGGAATAATGCGTTGTCGCTGCGTTATTCTAGTGAAATCAGCCCTGTGTTTTCCTTTTAGGGTCCCCTCTGTAATGCAGCTGCATGAAAACCCTGCAGCTGCTGAGATTTAGTTTTTCTGATTATGTGACTAAGACTGGCTCGACTGCCTCCATATCAACCCAGATGCCCTCGGAGGCATGTGCTTATATGACACAAGCAAAGGCTATGTTCTTTATGGTCAGACAGGATGGGAACAGAAGGTCATGGACGGGGTGTAATGTTTCAACACACTGTAAGAGCGGCATCATACCAGCAGAGTGCTAAGAAGCGCCGGTGAAGTTTAAATGTCATGACTTGACATTACACCGACATCAGGCTGCTGGAGGTACAGTTAGAGGATATAAAACCCTGGCACTGATGAAAAATGATGCATGGCCTCATAACGTGTTCATTGTGCAGAGGTAACACAGTTATTATGTCAAACAGCGGGAGTTTCGGGTTATGGCGCACACACACACTGGCTGCTGGCCAGGCGGAGAGTTTATGACTTCCATTAATGTCATATGAGTGTGAACCAGGTATTAAGAGCAAATTTAGTTTCCAGTATAACGAAATGGCGATAGAGGATTGTAATAGGTGTATAATCTGTATCCATAATCTGCTAATACAGGCAGTGGTGCCATTTGTTAGTGAATAAATGGAGGTATTCAAGGCAGTCCAGGTTGTTATGGCGTGGACTTACTTTGGGATCTTTCTCATAGTAGTGCTGCTGGGTTCTGATCCACCTGCCAATCAAGTGGTCCCTCACAGTGTTGGCAAGAGCAAAGTAGTAATCCCTTTTGGTAGCCACATTCCTGTCCTTGACCAGCGTGAAGTGAAGATGCCTGTTAAAATTCTGCTTCAGGTCTGAGACGTTTTCAACGCCGGCCAGGCCTCGCACCGAAATCTGTTTCTTTCTGTCATGGTCGGACAAAGGTTTCGACATAGTGGCACAGGTTGTCGCGGCTCACAGCTCCAACTGTGGAAGAATGTAAACAGTGAGATATCAGGCGCACACCACCCGGGCCCAGAGACACAGCAAGAGAGGCACCCACCAGGCAGACTCACGTTCGGCATTTTAAAGGCACGACAATGAATATTAAGTAGAGGGTGGAGCCGATTGCGTATTTTAGGTAAAGGGTGGGTCTCGCATATGAGATCAAGGATTTAGATTATGTGAAACACGAATAGCGCAAGTTTCCTGTCTGAGATCGACGATGACAGAATGACATGACAGGACCGAGGTGCTGACTGTAACCTTGGGTAGAATCGGATAAATGAATTTCCATCTACTTTTTGGCTTTTGTATTTGTGGTAAAAGGACTATATCCTAAATTGTCAATCATTAAAAAATATTTCAAGAGTTTTTTGAAAATCAGGGTATTATCCCTTTTCTAGCTCCCATTTTTCAATATGCAGTTACCACCCCCAGCTCTGTTATTGATCTGATAAAGTACAAGAAATAGAGGCTGCTGATAATATCTGGCAGCCTCAGTGGCTAACTTGTTTTTCTCCTCATAGCTGGCAGGAGCGCCTTGACAACAGATGGTGAAGGTATAATGCAATTTTTAGAAATTGCATTTTGCTGCACCTAAAACGCACAGCTCTGCAAAATCTGCTAGTTATCATATTGCAGGGTGACACTGCTGCATATTCCTGAGTTTCTGCATCACAGGGCGGTTACAGTATGCACGGCATTATGTTAAAGCCAGAAACCCTCCAGACCTAACAGCAGTACTCTTAACACTGAACGCCCTCGTGTTTTATTCAATCGCTGCACCTTTACACATGTGCTTTACGCTACGGCGCCGTTTAGGAGCTATAGACCAGTGATCCAGAGTCCATGTAGATCACATCTGTTCAACAGCCTCGAGCAAAATCAGCCGCAGCACAGCCACTAAAACCCGCTCTATTTTCAGTTATCACCCGGGCGAGCCAAACTATCGTCAAGTCTTTGCCCTTCTATAAATAGTAACTCTGACCCAGTCCCAAAGGCCATGATATTTGAAAGGCATATCTTGTTAATGTCAGCAAGGGCCAGTAGACAACACTAGTATATTACTTTGAGTCGCAGCACAGTATTTAGTGGGAAGGCAGCGTTTGCTGAGCTATCCTCGTTGGGACGCAGCTGCACGCTTATCATTATCTTGTTAAAAAGGGGGCGAGCTTCTGCTTCTGGACCGAAATTGGTTAAAAGCCGGCTGAAAGCGCTACGGTTACTCTGGTGTCAAGATTTGCTGGATTGCCCTATACTTTGAACAAATGTTGACAGGGAAAGTGTCAAGAGTGAAATTATTACGTCTGCCCAACTGTTTACCAGTCTGTAGCATGACTGGCTGAAAGGAAAGCAGAAGAACAAAACATAGGATGTCGCTATCGGCTGGACAGGAGCTGAGTGGAAATCAAATAGCAGGCTTCAGTTTGAGGTCTTTTCGAGCACTTTTGTGGGCGTCTCGACGGATCTTCAGAACTTACACGGCGTATGGATGTTTTCTCGGCCACTTCCTGCTGTGTTCCTTTTAATGTTCATGCCTGCCAAATGACCGCCAGTGCGGAGGAACCATCACACAACAGATGACAGAGATTGAAGCTGGCGTGCCCCCGATTTGTCCATTATGATGAACAAATTATGTTCTTACATGTCTACTGGCTGTTCTGTCAAACGGCGCATCCAGCATTTCGAGGCAGCGCCGAACGAATGCGCTGCCTTATGGAGGCCGTGAAAAGAAAAAAGAAAAACAAAAAGCAGACAACGTTCGTGATGCACAAGGCACATTTCAGGAGAAATAAGATAAATGAAAAACCGAGCCACCAGATCACGTCCCGGCACCAGGACGGCGCAGAGTTTTCTATCGGCAGCATCTGCCAGTCTGCCGCGTCTTTTTCCGCCAACGCCATTTATTTTCCATCCTTCCATCGCATTATCAAGCGGGCGCGTGAAGGTTTAATTAATTTAAATTCTAATTTCACTCTCTCGAGACCATTAAGCCAATTAAGGCTGGTGTTGATTAATGCTGGGATTGGTCATCAGTAACTACAGTTATTAAGGTGCCTGTGTTGTCTAACAGGCTGTGGCGGGGGGGGGGGAATTAAAAGGCAGCTGATTGACGTGGGCTGGTGTGAACTGGGATTTATGTGACAATTTACACATCTGCATTTTTTATTATCTTAACCACTCATGCCGGATTCTGTGATTACAATTAGAGTAGACAACATGAGAGAGAAATGGGAACTCCTATAGAACGTGTGCGGGGAATAAAATGGGGGAGGAAGAATAATAATCTGTTGTCATTTTAATACCAGCAGCTCTTAGTTTTTTTTTAACTCTGACTGGCTGCTTGCTTTTCCTTGCTCTTATGGTGGTACACTAATACAGCTTTCATTTATTTTCATCATTATGCAGTGGATATAACGGGCTCCTTATCAGTCAGGTTAGTGTTGTTCTCCTGGAGTGGCCATACCTCTGGCACTGAGACAGAGACTGTGAGACTTACCTCTTGTCAGTGCTTTTTCCAAAAATATGAAGCTGACATAACCGCAAAATCCTCCTTCACAGAACCATAAACGTATCCGAAAGCTGTCACACAGAATAATGTGTTGCATTTGCAGGTGCAACCTATGTCTCGCACCTCCGTCTCTAAACATCATACTGCACTGCATCCTTTTCATAAGCATTCGACTTTTTTTCTCATTGATTTTTTTCTCTTTCTTCTTTTCCCTCAGTTTTTTTTCTTGCATTCAGAGAGCTGGTGAGTTCAGCTTTTTCCAGGTGAGGATAGGAATTCTTTTCTTCTTCTTTTTTTTTTTTCTGCAACATCAGAAGTCATGGGACCGGCTCCAGAGGAAGCAGAGCATGGACCCAAATTGAAGAAGAAGAAAAAAAAAAGGGTTAATATGGGTGAGTTCACTTGAGGTTTCATTAGTTGATGTGACAGTCAGAAACCGACTAACAGGTTGCACAGTGCATGCGGTTCACAGGAAACTCACTTTTGCCAACTCACTTTGAGTATGGATCAGGAGGATTTTCAGCCTGGGAGTGAGAACCAGTTAAACTGTCGCCTGCTCTGTTTTAATGGTTCTACACCTTCTACGCACAGCGCAAACAAAGAGGGAAAAAAAACCCAAATTACTTCCCGAGTTTGTCTGGCTCGGCTCCCCTTTAGCTCACACGCTTGAGTCTCAGACACATTGTTACACGGGCGGCTGGTCGGAAAGCTCTTTCACCTCCTTTGAGTGAGCAGAATCAGCAGCTTTGTTCACATCTCACCAGATGTTGCAGACCCAAGGTTTGTAACACCTACTGCTTTGCACTCCATTATTTCCCGAGCTGATTCTCTCTACAGACCTCTTGCTAGAATATAGTGAATTCAATTACAGTCAAAAAATATGTTTATCTTAACTGTAAAATCCTGACTTTTCTCAGTCATTTTTCATTCACCATGAAATCATTCATCACTGCTTCCCCTGCAGTCCGGAAATGTAGTTTATGTGTGTCTGTGTGTGTGTAATGCATTTATATCAGATAGTAGAATAAAACATTTAAATGCATCCACACTAAATAATTCCCTTGCATTGCGTTAAAAACACTTGTGTTGGCAGAATACTAATCATCTGATTTGCATTGCATGCATTGCTGGCGTTGAATTGAGAGCACGGTGCGAGGCCCCGTGGTTCTTACCCGGGTCAAACGCTTCGCTTTGCCTGCCCGTGAACCTGTCAACGCGAGGCCAACGCAGGAGGAATGCTGTCACCTGGTGGTACGTCTGGTAATGCCGCGCTGCAGACCGCCGGCTTTGTTCTCCAGCAGGTAGGCTGGAGGGGGAGCGACCACGAGCCGTACCAGTGACTGCACCCGCGAGGAGCGAGGAGTCTCATTGTCTAATTAAATATGGTAAGTAATTAGCACAAGGAGATATAGTCACCGGTTAAAGTGGCACTCCAGCGGGTCTCCTCATCAGGAGGAGCTCTTCTTAGCTGGAGAAAATGTGCCTAATGTCTTCGGCGGCTGTCAGAGAGCTGAAAATCCCCTTAATGTGGCTCAATGAAAGAGTCTTTTACCGTTATAGGAGGTGTAACCAGCTCTGAAATTTAGGATACGACAGATTTTTTTTTCTCATTTCTGGTTTGTTGATTCGTCATCTCACAGTATCCTGGAGAGGTGGATATTGGCGCCATGCACCTTTAAGACAAGGAGAAGTTCTCAATGTGATACAAGGATGAAAGTATTTCCAAGAGGGACTCTGTAGGCACAGGCATTTTTTATTGCTTTTCCAAAGAAAAGTTTCTCCCAATGACAACCATATAACACCTTTGCACAAGTTCTGATGGAACAGATTTTTATGAGAGGAGCAGTGGGAAGTGCTGCTTTGAAGGGTGAAGATGAGGATTTGCAGGAGAGTATCAAAATTCATTCTCCGACTTCTTTCAAGGCACAATCACAGTTCATACCCTCAGGTGCTTTCACTTTTACTCCATTAGATTTCGTCTCAGGACCGTTTGAGGTTCAAGATTACTTTATTTGTACCTAGGGATGTTTGTCGTGGACATACGATAAAGGCTTTCACATAAAAATGTGTACAATTATGGCGCAGTAACAGACTTAAAGCACATAATGGAGAAAAAGAAGGGAAAGAAAGACTCTGTCTTTATTGCCACATACATCATATTTAGTGCTATGTGCTGAGGTCTGTTCTCTGCATTTAACCCGTCTCAGAGAAGCAGTGGGAGGACTCTGCCTCTCTGCAGTGCCAGCTCTAATCCACTCCCTTGGTCAAGGGCAATGATAGGAAAATTGTCCAATGATACATGTTGTGTTGGTGGGTTTTAAAGCGCACAAGCACAGGGATTGTTAACTACCATGCGACACGGCCCCTCATTTCACACTCTCTACACTGATAGAGGGATGAAAGGGGTTTTTGGACCTATTCAGGTATCTTTTGCTGTATTTAATTGGAACTGTGTAGTGCTTACCTGATGGGAGCAGTCCCTGCTCTGAATGCAGCTCAATTTTTTCCCTGCCTGGTTAAAGCGAGTCCTCTCAAAGAGCATTCAGGGGAAGCGGTGCTCCCTCACCCCTATCGCTCTCACCTCTGGTCAGAAGCAGGCTGTTTGTGATTTTAACCGCAAAGCAAGAATAGATTTTGCAAGGTTTGATCAAAATGATGCTGAAAGTCACATCATTACGCTGTCCCTCTCTCCCTCGAGAGGTAAAGGTAGAGTTGCCCTAATGAATGCAACTACGTACTTTCAAGCATTCGTTAGAGGGAATCAGAGCAACACATCAACCAGTGGAAGAACATTATCTCCCAAATCTCCATCACTATTCACTATTCACTATTCTAGTTTGCAGTTGTGTTTGCCAGTGGGATGGTGGTTGTCATACAATGGCCAAACTGTGGCGTGAAATATGAGGAAGATGCATCTTAATGAAAGCACTTAGGACTTATTGTAAGTGCTGTGATGACTGCTCGTATTGTACAGTAATTTGGATGTGCACAAAACAAGAGTGTGGGCATATAGAGACAATGTTTGATAGACAGCTCCCTCCCATGCCTGTTGCACCTGCCATGGTAACAAAACAAACTATTTCATGGCTTTGTCCATTTTAAACCTAGATAAGTGGCACATGTGGTGTGGAGGTGAACTCTAATTGTTAGATAAATACAGTAGAGTGGAAATATTAGCTAGCTAATTCATGTATTCATTTGAAATGCTAATTGATGAAAATGAAATGCAGTTGGACAGACATTAAGTAATACCACATATAAAAAAACATTGTTACACTATTAACATAGACGCATTAATATGCACATCATCAATATTCAAACGTTTTGAGTTCATGCTTGGCTTCTTAATGAATTCATGTATGTAACACATTAACTGTTTTTCTGTATTGTCAAGTGCCAAGTGATTTGCTCCCTAGAAATGAAGTTTCTCAATGAGATAGTGATAGCTTTATACAATTTTTATTCCACTTCACTTGAACATGTCCAGTAGAATCGACCAGGAACACCAAGTACAAAACCCTTTAAATGTAGATTTTCCGGAGTGGGTCTGGTTGTTTCACGTTTCTTTCATTTTAAAACAGACATTTTCCTCCGCTCAACAGGCCCTTATTCACAGCAGTCTGCAAACCCCAGGTGTTAATATAACAATGGCCGTATAATAACTCTGCTTTGTTCTAAATGTTCCTGTGAGTCATGACAGTGAGCCAACATGCAGAAAAACAGGATGCTGGAACTAGAGCAGCTGAATCGCATTTGGCCATTATCTTTATCATTAAAATCACCTTATGACAAAGAGGGACTATTGATTTTCCTATCTTAATTAATCTCTGAGGTCAAAGCATTATCACATGGCAGCATTATATATTTACAATGTAGTGAGAGGAGTCGGGCTCGCACAGCCACAACCTCAAAACAGAAGCTACTCCTTTAATCCACATTATTTCAAAATAAATATAACATGGCTGCTATACCGTAGTTTCAATGGTATTGTAGATTTGCTTAAGCCTCGATCAATCCAGCAGCAACACAAATGGCTGATTACTCATAAATATTGCCTCCACATTCAGTCATTAATCAATATTACGCACTAATGCCAAGCACTGTACACAAACACAGCTCAGCTTTTAGCCGGTCGGATACTCTCAGACCGGCTACGGGACCGTGTTTATTTGCACCACATTTCTGCTGACTGCAAGTTATCCGGCTTGTTTTTAATATTACTACTTAATTGTAGTGAGCAAACTGCTTGAAGTGCACAAGCCACAGGAATGTTGTGAGCTGGAGGAGCCTTCCTCACATCAAAAGAATAACTTACAGTTTGCAGCTCGATCCCAAGGAGCACACTCGGCAACGTGCATGCTTTGCGCGGGTCCTCGGGGTGTTTCTCATAATACGGATGCTGCTCGATATTTTGTTGCAATTGTGGATGTGTGGATATGCATCTGCGCAACAGATAAGCACCGCTATTTCCTTATGAAGGTTGCACAGCTTCAGTCTGCCTTCGACAAGAACAAAAATCAATAATTGCCTCAGACAGGTCACTAAAGCGCACACACCAGCTGTTTGGTAAAGTGCTGCGGGAGCACAAGCACCGATGAAGTTCACAATAAAAGCTTGTATTGAACACAATGCGATTGTGTCCCAGAGGAAAGAACACAAGATAACAGCTGGGTGACCGCACATAATTACGATTGGGTGCGCTAAAGAAAAGCACACAGTTCCACTCTGTTCGTATCCTCTTTGCTTTCATGGAGGCCGTACTGCACAATGATTCTGCTTTGCAAATTGTCTGTAAAAAAACCAAAAAACACAACATATAGCCTGCTTGCAAAAACAAAAAAACAAAAAAAAAAGGCCTGATGCAACCGAAACAGCCTCGCGCCATGCTGGGAGACTGCAGTCACGCACAGCAGCGCTTTGTGATCTAAGCTAATATCAGCATGTTCAGACATTCACATTGATGTTGGTACGCCGGCATTAACGCATTAGCCCGAGAATCTACTGATGCAGGTAGCTGATCAAAAGAAAACTCAAGTTACTGTGAATCCCCCTGGGGTACACACAAATGTGTGCGCCAGTTTCTGCTGCAGATTTCATGTCCATTCGCAGACGAAAATCAGAGTAAAAAGTTGAACTGCGTGTGAGTGCGCTGCAGCGGTATTTCTCTCGAATTTCCAACTTCAACCTGGCAGCAGTTCTAGAGCCAAAAGGTTGGGAGAGCACCAAAGTCAGGAAGATTTATGAATATCTCTACCAAATACTGTGGCAGTCAAGCCAACAGGAGTCGGGGTATTTCATCGCAAATCAAAAGTCTCACCCTCTCGATGGCACTGGAGGAAAAAAAGTCAGTCAACACAGACATCCCCAGAGACACACCACTGGCATGGCCAGAAAGGAGGTGACAGATGGCCAGAAAAGACTTTGGCTGCCTTACTTTTAAATGAAGACAAGTTTTACTGTTCCCATAGCTACTGTTTGCTTAGCAAAGCGACAGAAAGACAGCGACAAAACAGAGACAGTTAGTGTATTATTTATGCTGCCAGTCACATGCTTTCCTGAAAAATACCGACCCTGTACCCAGCAGGTTTGCACCTAGAGCAGGTACGTGTGAGGACTGAGTCAACACAGGCTTTGACAGCTCGGCGCAGTCGGAGACTTTCGGGACCAAAAGTTTATCGCTCATTATTTCCACTCCGAGGAAGCATCTGAGATGGCAACTTAGCTGAAATTAACACATCAATGTGTAATGTTCTTTGGTAGTCCAAACATGTACTCTGCCCTGCCGAACAGCAATGCAGAGTCAATAGTCACAGCTGAATCACAGGACACACATTGAAATGCAAAAGACTGAGGAGGGAAGCCGAAGGTAAGATAAGAGGATGACAAGACAGGAAAATTCATAGCCACTGGACCTCTGAGCAGCGGAGCAGCATAAAACCATCCACCGACGTTTAACCTCTAAAATGCGCATGAATTTCGGTCTTTGGGGGAAAGTTTGAAACAATCAGCTCAATAATGAGGACATTGTTTTGGATTTCAGTCCACAGTCCCTGCGATGTGACTGGCAGGCAGATGTGTACTGCTGCTTTGTGGACATGCTCTCACTTCAGAAATTAGGGCAGCCATAATTATTCCATCCCAGCATCAGGACAACCACAGAATTCAGTGTTTTACATTTGTGTACGTTACATGCGCTGGTATCACACAGGGTTTTCCTGCACATTGCGTGCATATACTGCGCTGTAGGGGGAAGGCAGGGAACACACCCTGGACAGGCTGGCAGTCCATTACAGGGCACACATACACACAGAGATGCCCTCATTTGAACTAGAGTCCTTCTCACTGGCTGTCTTTGTTTCAAGCCAGAATTAGTTTTTTGTCACGCGCATATTTAAAGCCTCCAATCTCAATCCCTCCTGTACCTGGAGGAAACTCACACGCATGGAAGATAACTGCATCCAGACCACAACAGACCAGGAAGTGGACCCACAACGAGCTGCTGTGTAATCCATACTGTACGTTAACATGCTAAACATAAATCACAGGAGAAACCAGAGATCTGTTCCCACATGAACCACTCATAGTTATTGTAAACTAAACCGTGACCTTTGCTGTACCTATAAATAACCAGGTAGCGTTGAAGCCATATGTAGCTTTTCATCCATTTTCTTAACCTGCTTTATCCCAGCACAGACAGGGACAGGTCACCAGTCCATACATACACACACACACACACACCATTCACACAACCTGCACACTTACATCCAAGAGCAATTTCGAAGTCTCCAATTGGATTGGACACAGGTAGATCCACTAATCCGCCGTGTCACCTCAAATCTACGTGGGTGTTTCGTATTCATCATGGATGAGTTCACCATTGAGCGAGAGCAGCGTGGACGTGGTGCACAAGCCAACGACACATTAGTCTGAAAGTCGGCCTCAGTGCTCCATTAAAGGATAGGCCATAAACCCTATAGATGCATTTTAATGACTGGTTCACAAACTGCCATGAGACCGGGTTGTTTGCTCCATCACTAATTAAATCTCACACCATTGTGCTATAAAATAACAGAAATATTTCTATGTGGCATAGAAAGGTTTCCCCCGCCGGCACTAAATTATCAACATTAGCTGAGTGTTGATTTTCAGCAGTGAGGTTTTCTTTTTTTTTTGGAAATGTAGCCGTAAAAGTATTCAACCCCATTTACTCACTCAGGCAGAATTGTTTTGCAGGCAAAAACATTTCAGAACATACATTATTCATACATCATCTCAAGAATGCTTTGATTTTATCTCTCTTGCAAGGAGAGCTTAGACTCATGCTGCTTCACCTTCGCAGGCTTTTAGGGGCCTGTACGTGTGAGTCAGCTGTCAGTGAGGAGTCAAACATTCACAGAGCAGCTCCCCTCCCACCGCACAGACATTATACATTAGATGTAAAGCCAGTGTGTTCAAAAGATACCACGTATGAAAGGTTGTACGATGTTTAAGACCAAAATACACCTCAGCCCATCTTTAAGGATATGAACTCTCTCTTGGGATTTCTTTTCCTCTCTGATTTCAGATAAAACCTTAAGAAAAGAAAAATGCTGTGTAGCTATTAACCTGGAACAGTCATGCAGAACATATACAATTTACCCTCCAACGTGACCAGGTTAAAAGGTTTACGCTCCCAGGCAGAAGATGTTTATCCTCACTGTGCTCACATCCCGAATCCGCTCTTATTTATTTGCTCTGTGAAAGCAAAAATTCCTCTAAGTTTGCTCTTTACCTTCCGCTCCCTGTTTGTTTGAATATTTACTGCCCAGCTTTCTTTTTCCGTGTACGATGTACTGTGTACAGTAAATAACATCCACTTGCTTCATGAATAACTTAGAGTTAAGTCTATGTTACAAGCATAATAAATGTTAAGAGACTGAAGAAATGGACAGACTTTAATGTGACTGTGTTCCAGAATTCTCTTTTTTCTGCTCGAGACACTTTGTTGTTTTATGATTTCAACTTGAATAACAAAACAAAACAAAAAAAAAACAATAAAAAAACTTTAATTCTTGTTTTGCAGCTTCCGTCAAACCGCTCTGTCACCCTCTTCCAGCCACTGCTGTGATGGCACAGGACCCGTAGGTACTTAAGCACTTAAGGTCCCTGCATTTGTGACTCCAACCGTCCCAAGCAGTTACAGTTTCTCTGCTAGTTGGAGGCTGGCAGCTGGAGACACTGAATATATGATTTCATTGCTAAAAGGAGCACAGGGGGATGTTATCGAGGTCTTAAAGCAAACTTGTATGATTGTATTAATTTCCATGGTCAGACCTCTTAAAAAAAAGACTTTAGAATGGTTGTGTTGAGTATTTAACCTTGTTCACATGTGCAAAAATAGCAGTCATAGAACAAAGGTTTTTTCAGAAAATCCCTCAGATGCTTTACACAAGTCCTTGGAACAGCCTTTTTATAAGTGTGGTAATATCTCTCTACACAGATCTGTTTCATGTTACCTGGCAACCACCTGTAGGCTTTACACCGTTTTACACCGTTTTATGATACAGGGATGGAATATATTTTATATGTCTGAGCCAGAATCTGAGATAGAGTCAATTGTTAAGGAAGAACCAGGAGCACAGACACTGCCATTTACTGGAAGCTTGCAGTCATGTGCCTTTACTTACTCACACGCTAGAACACAGGTGGGTACATGCAAATCATCTGCAGTTGGGCGTAAAATGGTTTGCATCACAGTCTTAGTTTACATCGCATTCCCAGTTCAGATTGACCCATTTGAAAATTATACATTTATACGCCAATTATGGACCTGCTTTACATCTGTGGCCAAATACATGCTGTTATTTAGCAAAGCCAAAGTAAAAGTGCTTTTCTTTTTCACCTTCTAGGTCTCCTTTAATTAGACAAAATGAACATGTGAGCCGGGCTACACTGCTATAGGGACTGACGTGGGTTTGTTTGGCAGCGATGGCCACCGGAGGAGTTTCACACCTTGTGAAACTGGGTGAACTTTCAAATCAGAGTGCAATGGGGCAGTGGAGACTCTAGGCCATATGAGTGAAGTGAAGAATCGAGCGTTTGTGTGGTGTAAAATGCTCTACAGACACAGTAGACAGAGCTGGTTCCCATCACAGTCACTTCAGTGTGTAGTCCCCCCTCCCACACACACACACACACACACACACACACCACCAGTCCAACATATTAAGGTTGACTAGAGACTTAAAATTGCCCCTAGGTGTGAGAGTAGATTCTGTATGCGGGCCAACAATGGACTGGCGACCCATCCAGAGCGTGTTAGTTGCGACATCACAGTCTTTTACAGAATTTGCATGGTGATAATTTAGCAAACCTGAAATAGATCTCAACTGTCTGGGGGAGAATACATTCTTTTTTACATTATTTTTTTGGATGTTGCAAATACCCTGAAAATTATCCAGATCTTTTTGTTGTTACAATGTAAGGTCAGAGATCAGTGTTGTTGTAATGCTAGAGTTGAGTCACATCCAGTAAATGGTTTGCTTTATTTGTAAGTGGGCCAGTCTGTAACCCAGAAGAATAAAAGTGGCCAAATTGAAGACATATTCGCTATCTTCACTCATCACCCCCCCCTCCCTCCCAACCTCACCATTGGGCACGAGGCGGAGAAGATGATGCAGTGTTTCCCAGCCCTGTTCCTGTGTGTGTGTGTGTGTGTGTGTGTCTGGGGGGGGGGGGGGGGGGGGGGGGGCATTGTCCCGTGTGTTTTTGATGTTTCCCACGATTGGCTGGAAGCCTGTTGACAGGCGCTCATTTCACTCAGGTGTGTTGGATCTTAAACATGCAGGACGGTGTTCCTCCCAGGAGCAGGGAGATACTGAGACAATGGATGATTTATTTGATTTGATTTCTGTTGTTTAATCTCCTCCTTTGCTCAAGGACACCAGGGGCAGCATGAGTTCAGGAGGAGGTTAATGGTAAGGACGAGGGAAGGGGGGGTGGAGGGGTGGGGGGTCTCTCGTCTGGGCTGCCTGCAGCTCAAGGCCAACATATAACCCGAGATACTCTCTCTCTCTCTCTCTCTCTCTCTCTCCCTCTGATATGACACATAAAATAAAAGCGTAATATACGCTACCTGCTTGGCAGCGGCACAGTTTACGAGCCCGTGGTTAAACGGCGTTTAATCCTTGGCAACGCCGCCGACGTTTGGACGGGCAGCGGGACTGGTCATTGGCTGCTGGCCGCACCCTCAGCCCCGTGTCAGCCACCTACCAAACTATTACCACCAAGTGTCGGGGGGTGGAGGGTGGGAGGGGATGACGGCTGTGCTGCTGCTGCTGCTGATGCTGCTGCTGCCCTCGGTGCGGCGGAGAGAGAGAGAGAGAGAGAGGGAGGGAGAGAGAGAGAGCATCTTTGTCTATGTGGAGGAGCTCCGGGCTTCCCTGCCTCCGTCGACACAGCAGCAGCAGCAGCAGCATCCTCAGATAACAACCCATTGTGGAGGCAGAGGTCGTTCATTTGGGGATTTTTTCCCCCTCTCTCTCTCTCTCTCTCACACACACACACACACACACACACACTCGCGCGCGCTCTCTTCCTCTCCTCCTTTCTTTTGTGCTTGTGTTTTGCCTGGCTGGAATAATCACCTCCTTCCCTCCCTCTCTCCCTCCCTCCCTGACATCGCTCCCTCCCTGCTCTCCTCTCCTCTCCCTCTCCTCCTCTCCTCTCCTCCTCTCGCCGTATCCATGTGTCGGATCGCCGGATGATGCACAGGTAAATGACACCGCACACCTCCCCACTGCACGGCGGTAATTAGCTCTGCGGATGGTGGACACGCCGATCACATCTAATCCGTGGATCTCTGTGCCTTTTTTTTTGTTTAATATTTTTTTTACCTCCTCCTTTTCTCTCTCTCTCTCTCTCCCTCTCTCTCTCTCTCTCTCTACCTCCGTCAATGTCAGAGCTCCGGAATTGTTTGGATTGCAAAGCCGGTGGATGGATGTTGTTGGGCAGCCTCTCGCAAATTATTGACACTTCTCCCTCAGGTGCTTGCGTGGAGGGTTTCTCTCTTTTTTTTTCCTCGCTATGACTTCATCTCATCTTTTCGCATCTTTTGTGGACAGTGTTTTGCAGGAGGTGGAGGTGGGTGGAGGAGGAGATAGGAGGAGGTGGTGGTGGTGGTGCTGGAGGAGGAGGAGGACGAGGTCGCTTAATTGTGTGCCTGGAGACATGTCCTGTGGTGGGGCTATGGCACATGCAGCGGTGGCTTTCATTTCTATATGTGAGATGAGAAGGAGCCGCATGACCCATTGTTTGATGTGGCCTGGCGTTTGGCTGCTTTCCCTGCAGAGACATAAGGTATAAAAGTGAAGTTAAGGTGGTGTTTGAGTCATGCAGCATGCATGGGCCCTTGGTCTCAGAGATGCTTGAGGTAGGCTATGTATTATTGAGAGGGATTTCATGTTTCCGTGGCCAGTTTTAAAGATAGGAGGTGGAGAGCCAGACACCCAGGCAGACCGAGAGGGTGGAAGCTGTAGTGGAGTCAAGCAGCTGTCACATCATCTGCAACAAAAGAAATCCTCACCCATACACCTCCAGATACTGTGCTGGGTAAAGTTGTGAGTTGTAGGGGTTTCTTCCTCCCCCCCAAACCAGTGTAATGGGATAATGGTTCCTTAAAAGCTGCACCAGTTTACCCACGCCCCCACTGGAGGCTGCTGGCTGCCTCCATACTGGCACCAGTTCAGCCTGGCTGACCACTGAGGAGGTGGTTCTGCCTCAAATGCATGCTTACTCAAGAGCAAAATGCTTTTCTCCTGTAGTACTGATGCATTATAAATGGACAAATGAGCATGGAAAGAGAGTTTACTCCAAAATAGCATGTTGCTCCTGGATTGTAAATGTCATACTTTTTATTCAACGAACTGCTTGTTTTAGAGCTGTGTTGTTTTGTTTTTTTTTGTTTTTGAAAATGCTGTGATTGTGGTGGGTTTACAACCTGACATTTCCCACTGTAATTATATTGTTTATCCCAAAAGAAGAAAAAAGAGAAAAGAAAAGAGGGGGGTGGTGCTCAAGATAGTGCACTACACCCCCTGCACATCCCTCACACATGCTGCTGCCCTTCCTGCACCTCCTGTAAGCCTATTTGCTTTGCAAATTCCGCTCCAAAGGCAACACGAGACATTTTGTTCCTCACTTCCCGGAGAGGGGGGGTTGAAAACTGGATCCTGTGCTGCTGCACAGGAGCAGCAGCAGGCAGGCATGCAGGCAGGCAGGCAGGCAGGCAGGCAGGCAGGCAGGCAGGCAGGCAGGCAGGCAGGCAGGCAGCACTGCTGGCTCAGATTTCTGTTCACCTGAATTAGGTGGCCACCTCCGCTTGGCCGCTGTTGCACGCTACCTGTCAGGCCCTCGCTCGTGCACGCCGGCGCGAGTGTTGCATCTGGGATCCGTTGCACGTTCTCTCATCACCCCACGCTGCTCGGGCTGTACTCTCAGATCCCCGCCGTCTGAGCCGACAGAGTCTTTTCAGTGCGCCTGGACCAGACTGGAGTGTTTTCAGAGGCCACTTGTTTCCCTAAACGAGACGCACGTTGACAGCGAGGAAGTCGCGGCTCAAGACATGAATGTTAAACTCATGCAACACTGACGATGACTTTTAGTTCATATCGTGTTGTTATGGTGATATTTTTAGGCAGGGTGTGTCACTCTCGGCTTTTTGTTTTCCTTTCTCTTCCATTTTCTTTTTTTTTGTTAATTCTCTGGGTCATACATTGATTTCTATTAGCAGCTTGGTACAATTCACATGTTTATTTTTATTTCCTCAGGGCTCTTTTTTGTCACCGGATGTGCCATTGCCAAGCATTTACTCACCACTCACTATTTTTGGTGCCTTCAGTGCCATCTTTACCACACTCGTGTTGCTATGGTCTGACTCACAAGACATCTGTCTCTATCGCTGCCTCAAATGAGATTTAAGGGTTTGGGTAGAGTCAATATTAAAAAAAATATAAGATACAGAAGAAGAAAATGGTGTCACAGCTGCTCCAGCTAGTACACTACACTGTAAATGATAATGTTGAAAACGATATAACAAACAGCGTTACTACACCGAGATGTAACTAGCATTGCTCTTTAGCACTGATCTTAAAAACTGAATTTCTGTAAGCCCTTGTGACTTAAAGCTGCACTTATGTGACTTCTTTTACGTTAGCGTGGCAGCTGCCGGGGATGAAAGGCAAATAACGTTTGGTATTAAGACGTCTCTCACAAAGCACCAGCCAATATGCAAAAGGAGATGGATGTTTGGATGACATGAAGGAGGAGACTGCCTGAAATAATGACAGAGCAGAGTTGACATGATGTGTGTGCGCGCGTGTGTCGGAGTGTGCATGTGTGTACTTGTGTGCGCGCGCGTGTGTGTGTGTGTGTCACAGCTCAATAGCTTCAGCATGCACACTGGGGAAGTGGAAGGTTACAGATATTGTGTGGCATTGCGAATCGTGTCGCTTCCTCTCTATCATACCCCATCAAGGTCATATCCACAGACTGAAAGTGGTGGCCCTGGCCTTTTCCACTCCTGGCTCTGGCAGAGGGATGGGGCCCGCGGACCACTGCTGCTTCTAATCAGGGCTGACGCGTGACTCAGTTGCATGCCAGCTGCACAGCCAAACAGGGATTATGTCCCTGGATGGTGAAGACAAAAAAAAAAAAAAAAAAAGGTCATTGTTGAGATCTTTGTCTCTCTACACCTTCGGCGAGTTTGAGTTATTTCATTATTTCGTGCGGTATTTCTAATGAAATAGCAGCTCTGCATGCAGGGCGTATAGCTGGCAGCCATATAGTCCGGGTTGTGACACCAGGAGGCCACTGTTGGTTGAGTTACAATCTGGGTCATTGTGCCACTTGGTTTTGAGAGTAGCTAGGGGGATCTGATGCAATATTAAAGTCATTTCTTCTATATGTGAAAAATCTGCGTGCTCATTGGCTTGATTTGAAAGACTTGATTGATATTGTAATATATCTGTGAAATAATAGGCAGTGAAATTGCTAGTTATTTTCACCACAGGTGGTGCAGTAGGTGGAAAGGAAAGGGAAGGTGGTGTATAATTTTCTGTAAGCAAGCTTCTCAGGTTTCAGGTGAGGGTACACAAGAGCCTGTCAATCTGACAATTGACAATTTTTTTCTTTAAAAAAAAATGGCCTGGCCTGATTCATTAAATATGTGCATGACAAAAATCAAATTTCAGCTGGAAATGAAGCTGTAATTATGAAAAATGAATGGCGTTATGAAGTCGATTGTGTGCCTCTTGAATTGATTCAGTCGATGCTCGAACTGAAATGATCTGCGTCGCTTCATTTGGCCGTGGCGGTTCAGCAGCTCACACAGCGAGTAGGTGGGTGGCACTGTTGCCTCACAGCGAGAGGGGAACCCGGTTCGAATCCCGGTTGGGATTGCAAACAATGTGTCTTCATGTTGTCCTGGGATTTGTCCAGTTTAACTGGTTTCTCCCACAGTCCAAATGTCATTATGGTTAATTGGAGACTCTAAATTGACCGTATGTGGGCGTATGTGTGTGTGTGTTGCCTGTCCTTGGCGTATCCCCTGACCTCACCCTATGAGATGGACTCCAGCAGATGCCGTGGCACACATTGAGAAAAGTAATTGATGGATGGTTGTCCGGCTGACAGTTCAGCGTGGGGCAAAGAAACTTTGGAACCAGTGATGAACCAGGGATGTGAAGTGTTTGTGTTTTTCTGGTGTTTAACAAACAGACTAATGGAAGCTCATTTGTTAGCAGCAGAAATAATTTAGCCCTCGTTGTAGCGCAGACGCAGCTTTTATAACCGATGGCCTCCCGCGGCGTCTGATTAGCCTCTGGTCTTTATTGAGACACAATAGTGGACCGGTTCTAGCAAAAATAACATGCGTCACGTTGCTAAGTGTTCTTAATCGCACAGTTTAACATTGCATTGAGTTCTGTAGTAATGCGGCCTAAAATAGCGTACAGAATAATGAGTTCTTGGAATGCAGATAAAAGCCCTTGAAGGTGATATTTCTAATAAGCATTCGCTGCTAAACTCAAGATACGTGACCTAGCAGGCGAAGGCAGCGGCTCCGTCTCTCTGTTCAGTTTTGCACATTCAGAGGTGTTGCATTGCACTGCAAATGTAAGTATTTCACCTCATCCATTGTTGTTACCGTGTGACAGCACGAGAAAGGGACGCTGAAGCTGCACTGTTAACCAAAAACTGCCCAGGCAGCATAATCAGTGCCCTCAGAGATATAAAACACAATATCACGCTGTCAGGATATACATTATGCAGCTTTAGTGGCAGCCCATCGAGGCCCAGATCCACTATGCAGCACAGATCCCAAATCTAAAGAATAGCTGCTCTAGTTTTTGTTGTCCTGCATCTTAACTACCTGTGAAGCATGAACTTGGGACTAGATATTGTCTGGGATTGACTTCATGATATACATGTGTGTACTTCCCTCATCCCACGAACTAAATTGCTCTTAAGTGGCTCAAATTAAGGACCCTAATCGACTGTGAAAGAACCAGTCTTCCCTAAAATATCATCACATTACTGTGTATTAAAATACTGTGCAACAATATTAGGTCATCAGAAGCTCTGAGATGTCTGGGATTGTCAGTTTTCATATGCAACCGGTCCTAATCATGGCAGCCAGCTTAGGAAAACAAGTTCCAACAACGGTTTGGATCAGCCCTGCTCTATATTCATGATAGCACAACAGATAGCTGCGCAGCACATCACTGTCATCTCTAAAGAAACGTGTGCATGAGCCAATTCCTCCCTCTAAAACTGTGGTGACGCGAGGAAGGTCAGGACAGTCACTTTGACTGACTGTTGGCCCGATAATGCATTTTATCTACATCACCTCAGCCGCCGCAAAAAAATTTGAAATTTAAAGGGAAAAAAAAAGCAAAAAAAAAAAGCAACCCTCGACCCACAGTTTGGCCAGCCGAAACGTTTTGATTGAGCTTGCATCAGATCTGTTGCCAGAGACTTCTGACGGGGCTGCCGAGGTCTTACACTATCTGAGTTGCAGATCGCTCAATGAATCTTTCTCTTTCATTCCAAACATTACTCTCACCGGCACAAGCATTCATCTCTTTCGAGGTAATATCCACCGCGCTCTGGCAGCAGGCATATAGCCGGCCATGTGAGAGTTTTCGCGCTGAGAGGCGGCTTGTCGTTGGGGCAGAGAAGCTGGTCATCCATTGTAAATTGCATTGTACTGTAAGAGCGGAGGTTAAAGGAGGGCGGCCCCCGCCAGCTTTCTCTCCCCTTCCCCGCCGCGTCACAACCAGGCAGATTTACGTCCACGCAATTGATCGGTGAGTGGCGTACCAGGCCGGGCGTGAATCAAGAGATTTTTAGCAGCTGCCTGGCTGTCCATCCATCAGGCTGATCTCTGCAGCCTCTGGTTGGGGGGCTGGGAAAAGAGAGGTAAACAGCGGGACAGTCATTTATTTCAATTCACTCTGTGTCTGCGGGTGTCCCTCATGGGGAACAGATTCATGCTAATTCGTTATAGTATGCATCGGAAATCTCATCTAATGCCGCGCTGCAAAATCAATCTTATCCTTGCCCGAGGCTGCGCCGTCTATAAAGGCGTTCGTCTCGTGTGTCCTACCTGTGTGTGGAGGCTCCATGCCCGTATCAGTGTCAGCATTCATTGGGTCTTAGTGGAGCTCTCTGATCCTGGCCAAGAAGCTGTTACCCAAGATTAACCCAGGCTGTTCTGTTGCATAGCTGCTGACAAGAAACTGTGTGTGTGTATATATATGTGTGTGTATGTGTGAAAGAAGAGAATAGGAGAGTAGGATGCTTGCTTGCTCCCACTCCCTGTTTTGTCTGGTGGCATTCTCCTCAGGATGAGATGTGACAGCAGTGGATGATCTAATAATGGATGTCATAGCATAGCTGCTTATTAACTGAGATTTCAAGGGCAAACATTTCCATCATTAGTAGTATACTGTATAAATGGGCGAGCTCTGTGTGCAAGCTCGCTGCTGAGTGATGGCTCCTGGTAATGTCACTTAAGCACAGGAGGGACTAGTTGTCTCATTAAATTTTTCGCGCATAGATTTTAGGGAAGTGTCTTCATGAGGAGCTGATTTATGGCGCATGCATCGATACGTGGCTTCGTAGCGGTGACTGAAGTCTTCTTTGAGAGTCGAGGGGGAGGAGCTGTCATTTATAGTAAGAATCACTCGGGCCTGCTTTCATGACGGTTGTGTTTCAGAGGATTTACATATTCTGATTCATGGAGGGGGTGAAAGACGTGCAAATTTATGAAGTTTCACATTTAAAGATTCATTGATCTTTGATATCTGTACTGTAAACACCGAGTCCCTCATGGAGCGTGTTGTCGTTACTCTACCCTTGTTACCCACATTAGCCGTCTGAGCAAAAGCATCCTGATGGGAGCTGGCTTAATCACTTACTGTCCTATTTTATTCTCTCTCTGTTCTGTCTTTTTTTTATGTAGACCTTTGCTACCTCATCACTGAGAGGGCGTGTACGTAAAAAAAAAACAAAGCATTGTTTGAAATTTGAAAGTTTTTGTTGGTCCACAGAAATGCATAATTATAGCTAATTTGCACTTTAAAGAATTGGGATGATATTCTGAAATCATAATAGATTAAATGAGAAGATGGTGACACAGGGGTATAGGTGGAATCAGGACATCAAGAAGTCCTCAGTGCGAGAGTGAATGGTGTGTACGTGTCCAGGTCTGGTGACCTGGTCAAAGAAATGAATGGCTGAAATTCTGTGTGCTTCCTTTTATCGACCAAACAGTTAATCAATCAGTCAATATAGCTGTCTGCAGGTTAATCAGTTAAGGAAGTAATCACTGGTTGCAGCCCTAATGACAGTAGAGTAATTATGTGATCAACCCATGTATTGTGTTAAAACATTCATGAACTGTTAAGATTCACGTGTTTGTTGGTTCTGGAGTGGCAAATAGACTTTTCGTCTTCCCATCTTTTCAGGCCCTGATTTTGGTCTGAACGCCCACTCAAACAAGTAGCGTTTCACTAAAAGTGCGAGATGTTAGTCTCTGTCATGGCTATATCAAATGTATTTATGACACTAAAAGATTTTCCCACTCGTTCCCGCCTCGGCTTACCTGTGTGAGAGACTGACGGTGTCTGGCTAAATGGCGCTCCACGCCATCCTCTGCTCGTCCACGCACATCACTCATGTCATTATGTGCCAGAGGAGAGTGGGTGGTAAGCAGACAATGTCAGTCTTCTCCAAAAAAAAAAAAAAAAAAAACAGCAAAGACAAACCGTGCTGTTCAGTGACGATCATGTTCTGGATGTTATCCCTGTTTTTTTTTTCAGTTTTTTTTCACACGTTGAGATAGCAGTGAATACATTTTGTGCTGACAGTCGATTTGTCGGGGCTAAAGACTCTCTAATGACGTTCGGGAGCTTTTTGTGCTCCGGCTGAGACCCTGAAAGCCGCGAACCGACCTTCACCGCCGTGCGTGATGAGGGCAGCGCTCCGATCCTGCAGGACTTGGATGGAAACGGTGATTATGGCAGGTTAATTTTGCCTGCGCGAACCTATAAGCAGATGCCGCCTGCCGTCTTGTCGTTTTAAAGCACTTTCTTTTTTTTTGCGGTGGGAACTCAACCAAATTCCATCTCGGAGAAAAGCATCTCAAATTGCATTACAGTTAAAGCTATATGTAGCAAGCAGATGTGCATGCATTTTATCCTTTCCGACGCCTACAGTACATTTACATTCATTTAATGAGGGTACCGCGTGCAGCACCATGTTTATGCTTGTAGCTAGTGTTATGTCGTTTGCTAATTACCTGGCTTGCTGGTTTGTGAAAATGTCAGCTGTTACAGTGCCCTGTGCCTCTGAAAAAAAAGGGCAGCACTAACTGTATGGCCTACATACCGTCCCAGCTTATAAATAGATACGTTAAATTAGTTGTTCTGCCTTAGTGAGTTCAGGTCAGCCCACCCGGTCTGGTCCTATTTATCTGAAGTAAATCTACAGGTGTAGTAAAAAACACGGTTTTGTAATTGCAAAAGCGCTTCCAGCGATACAAATTGGCAGTTTGAGGAGTAAAATAATAGGCTCCGGTGTGCCAGCAGGAGCCCCCCTGTCCACAGTTGCTATGAAAAAAGTAGTCGAGATTGTTGCGGTCGTACAATTAAAATGCATATTTTTCAAAGCAGCTACTTTCATCTCAGCTCGTGACAGCGTTTGCACGGCAGCCGCGCGGTGTGAAGAGAGGACAGGTATGAACCTCTCGTTTTCAGCACTCGAGATGCCGCCAGGTTTAGGAGTCTCTGTGTAAATTATGCAACGTATAAATCAGAATAACAGCTGATGCGGAGGTCCGCGCTAGCGGTCAAGAAGAGGATCGAGTGGATGATGAAGTAGACCGTAACGACGGGCCGCGCTGATGAGGGAGACTCCACGGCCGGCGGCAGGGTCGATGATGCCGCTAATGCAGATGCTGATGAGGGCGAGGGTGATTATATCTCTTAAGCTCGCAGCCGATGCAAAGAGGAGTACATCTGGCGAAGCGATACGCCGGGAGAATCTCTAAACCGTAGGTCGGCAGCGGAGGATTGAGGATGGGAACGGGGACACGGCTGCGGTGGCTCAGACCATCCATCTAGCCCTTATCTTTGCCATTGTCGAGGGCGGCGAGGAATACGCCCCGGACGGGTCACCAGTCCATCACAGGACACACACAGCATTTACTATCACTCTCAAACCTTATTTACCAATGGGGAACCAGAGTACCTGGAGAAAACCCAGGTGCGACGCCTCATTGCTATTCACTTTTTGATTTTGCTCCTGGCTCTGTTGTGCTGCATTTATTGTATTTAAAACAAATGTATAGAAACAAGAAATAACCGTCTTACGGGGGATTTCTTCATCCATGCTAGTTGAGATGAACATTGTAGAGTTAGTGAGCTCTTATTTACAATGCAGATTGGTCTTCTTAGCTTACAGAGTCCCTCGAAACTAGAACTGGACTCATTTGTTTTGGAATTCTCAATTTGGACGCTCAACTGGAATAATTGCATTAGAAATCACTTTTGACTTCATGATTAGATTTCATTTATATTTTGACTTTGAAAATATAAATAAACATGAAACAAATTATGGATTGATTGTGAGAGATCTTTATAGAAAGTGCTCCTGTCGAGGAAGCTTAATCAAGGATGAATCCAGAGAACTCCTTTTCTCCTATCTTTGTTCAGAGTCTGCTGCAGTCTTTCATTCTGACAGTGTGACTCATTGATTTCACACTCAGATTTTGTAATTTTGTCCCTCAAAACTCTGTCCTTGCTCTCAAATCGCTCCCCGCTCACACTTTACCTCTTAAAGGTTCCCTTACGGGCGGTTACTCTTTAACCAAGTTCATCACCCGTCTTTGAAAGTAAAGCGAATGCGCCCACAGGTATTTCTGCCCATTATCTAATACGTCTGTGAAGTGTATTTCTGTATTTCCTAAAGTCTCTAACTTTCCTAGAAATGCATTTTTAAGAGCCTTGTTTCGATCCAAACTTACTCTAAAGATGAAAAAAAATGGATAAATAACTGGGCATCTGATCAAGACTTTTTTTAATACATAATTCATTAAGCAACCCAAAACTATTGAAGTTTAATACCAAGGCTTAAAATTCTCCAGGCTCCAGGGTAGCATCTAATCTTTTATGTGCTGCGCAGCATTAACGCTAACAATGACCAATTGCAAAAATTCAAAGTTTTATATTGATGCCACTTTGGAAAAACCCATAAAGTGAGCTCACAGCTCTCTAAGAATGGACATCCTCCACAAAGACAAGTAAAAGAAAAGAACACACTAAATAATCCATGTCATCTATAAGTGATTAAAGTTTCACACCAGCCACTACAAGATGAGTGCATGCCCACCATAAAACATTGACTTATTTACGGAGGTAGCCTCCCCGAAAAAAGACAGAGGACTGAGGAACAAAATGTAAGATTCATAAACCCAAGAGGAGAAAAAGAAGAAGGAGAAGAGAGTGTTGTTCGCAACATGACATACATTTGAAGTCGGGACACTGTCAAGCGCTCTGGAAAATGTGGATCTCGCTACTTGCGCCGAGAGCCTTGAACTGCAAGGCAGAGGCCCACAGGAATCATGAAAGATCAGTATGTTCCAATTACAACTTCCACCAAATAATCGCGCTCTCTTACGTGTCAGCCGCAGCGAGGGTGGCGCTCGGTGAGTGAGTCAACAGACGCAATGTGACAAAACTCAAAGTGACACGTGAAAAGGAAGAACATCACCTCAATGTTTCATGGTTTCGTGAGTGCAGTGTCGAGAGGAAGGAAAAAGGCATCTGATAATTGGATGGCGCGAGATGAAAAGCTCGCGCAATTTATACGATTTAAATGGGAAATGATCTTCCCCGAAAGCCTGTGACAGACTAATACACACTGAAATGCGAGAGATTATCAGAATGTGAACCTCAGTGTAATGCATGAGTGGCTAGGGCTGTCACCTGACAACGTAGAGGTCTTCAGTTGGGCGAGAGCCTTTCAGTGTGTTTCTCTTGGGTTTGCATGGGTTTTCTCCAGGTACTCCAGTTTCCATCCACAGAATGAATGTATATGCCTGTTAAGGTCAGCTGGAGATCGCCTCAAAGTGTGAGAGTGATGGTGAAATAACGGATGAATGCATGGATGACCCCCCCCCCCCATCCTGTAGAGTTAGCATAGTAGCATAGGAGGCAGGAGAGAATTAGCTTACTTGGCTCTGACCTAAGCATGGAAGTATGGAAGCGGTATGGAAATAGACGTCCCTTGGTGCGACACTGATGTCTGACATTGCCACGAGTTGTTATTTCACGTTGCATGTGATTAGACTTTATTGCCACAGTCGACCCTAAACAGCTCCGATTAAAGCCGCATTAATATGAGACTGTGAAAGGCGCTAATTGGTGCATGACGCTGAAAACAATCGCGGAATTTGATCCTGAAAAGACAGAAAACCCAGGAAATTGCCAAATTGGTATGCCACGTAGGTTAATTTCCCTGTTGCCCGTTATACAGTTTTACAGCGTCTTAGCTGAGCCAACAAATAGAAGACAAGGCTGCCATGTTTGATATCACGCACAAACAAAATATGTGGGGCAGCGTTCCAGCGAGAGCTCATCACTTCGACAAACTCTCCGTGCAGCCAGGTCGACAAATACAAGACGGGAGTTTGTTGAAAACTTGTTGCCGTGCGTGGAGTCAGATATTCTGTTGCCCAAAAAAAATAAAATGAAATAAAAATGAGACGCTACATCCATTTCTGATCAAACAGTGGAAACGAGGAGGAGTGTTGCCCGAACGAGGGAGCGTCACACCCACTAACCTGGTGTGTTCTGCCGCTGAAGATCTGCAAAAACAGACGCGAGAAGTCTTGTGTCACATCAAATTCATTGATATTCATTAAATTTTGAATATTTATGAATCACCCACCACTTGATTAGTCACTCAATTTGATGGCAAAATTTTCTTAAATTGTAAAATAGGAAAAAAAACGGAGAAGAAGCTGCACTGGATTTGATCCCAAGAAGCTTACAGAGCTGTCATCTATCATGCAAGTGCAGGCAGAAAGGTATGTTTTTTTTTGTTGTTTTTTTTACTGTTAAAACCTGGAGATTTCTGTGCAAATGTCCGAAAGAGATGAACGACAGTCTTATCCAATTACAGCTGCAACAAAAGTCAGACTGTTGTAAACAAATGTTACAAATTGCTTCGAGCTGACCTTTGGGAGGAAACGGATCTGCTGCTCGACATCACGTCAAGTCATGCTTAAGTCGAGCAGATTTGCGTCCAAACACAAGTGAAATTCAGGAGACTTTTGCTCTGCTTCCCACTGCAGTAAAAACCCATAACTGAGAATAAATTGGAGTGGCTGTGATTACAGATATCTGAGCGCGTGTGCGCGTCTTATCGTGCTGACAGTAGAGTTTAGCTCTCCAGCCCGCTCCGAGCCTCTGCCACGATCGCACACGCTTGTTGCTCCATGTCAGACGACGGACTAAACATAAAAGCACTCAGCAGGCAGTTGCTTGCGTCACTTGATTTGATTATGCTGCATTTTTTCTTTCTTTTTTTTTTTGCGATCGGTGTCTATTCAGTTTTGCTGGACTGTGCAGACAGGCACATTATGTAATCACCGATTACATAGCCCATTATGTATTTGGTCTTTTAATTTGAGAGCAGTTTATAAAGAGCGTGACGGCTGCAGTATACGGAGGGGACGTTTCTGGCGCAGGCCTCGTCGCTCGGGTCTTCGTATCCACTCAGGACAATCACTTTCTTTTTCCTTTTACCTCCTCTGTGCGAGGTGCCGGGTGCCACCGAGGGAGGTGAGAAAAGCCTGAGTAGTAAATCTCCTTGGATATGCATCCTCAGAGAATGCATTGTTATTATCTATTTTTTTCAGCCTCAGAGAAATAAATAAATAAATAAATAAGCACCACGTCTACATTATTATGCATATCTAATTACCTTGTGAATATGAATTCCTCGCCTACACTCGGCGCTGCGTGTTTCCGCCCACCACGCAGGCGTGTAATTAAAAATGCAGACATCACACGCTCGGCCAGGACGTATAGAAACACCAGGTGTAACCTGAAAGCTCGCAGCTGTAAGATTTATGATCCGAGCGCTTTTCTGGATTCAGATCACATTTTAAAACCCAGGTGCTATAGCTGCCTTACCTTAGCGCTGTAGACAGCTGGGTTTTAGATCGGCCCGGCTCCCAGTGCAGCGCGGCGCTTCAGAGCTTTATGACCACTCACCCTTTAGATCGACAATCACCACGGGCGCGGGCATAAAGCAAAGCTACGAGCTGCATACCAGAGCTGCGTGATATCTTGAATGTGGATATGCTAAAATCGTATCGCCATCCATGTTACCCAGCCCGGCTTTGGGAGATATAAATGTCTAGTTTCCATTAGTGTTCTGTTGTTGTGGTTGTTCCCCTCTCTTTACTCTGTCCAATTGAACCAATGCTACAGATAGTGTAGCTTTTCTAAAATAAATAACATCAAGAGGGCTTTTTTTCCTCTCTTTTTCTTGGAGTGGGTAGAGAATATTAAACTGCATGTCCTGTAGAATAAAATCTGCTTGGCACTACAAAGGGATTCAGTACTGTACTGTATCCCTAAGATGCTGTACAGGAGAGACATAAATGTCTGTGTACCAGTATATGGGTGCATTGGGGGGGGGTTGGTGAACTGAATTAATGAATGTCCCACAATTCGAGTCTTTGAATAAGGTAAGAATTAAGTAGAGGAGGACTCGTCTTAGAGGCCCCCGTTACGATTCACCCAGGAGTCGCTGGCGAGCAGAAACACAGACGGGATTTATTCCAACCTAAAACCCAGCGACTACGGCTCACTGAGGCCGCTTTTATAGGCGCCTAGTAAACAGTGTGAGAAGCTTCAGCTGGGCCAGACTGAGGCAGCAGCTTGTTAGAGTGATCCCACACAGCTGAGCAGCCTTCTGTGGCTGCGTCCTGGGTGCTGCAGGGTGGAGGGCGGGTGCTGTCCTTGTAACTGTGCTGTAGGTCCCCAGGCTGTCAGAGCCGGAGTGACAACCCCCTGCTGCCTTTCTCTTGCCTATATCCGCACGCGTATCCTATTTATATAACCCTACACGAGCCGCAGAGTTCTCTTTAAAGTGACCAGAACCTCCTCGATCCCCGCTCCATTTGTATCAATTTGCGCCCGCGCCGCTATATGTTTTCACAGCCCCATTATGCAGTCATCTGTTGATTCCGGCCTACGTCGACTTCATAATCATTTGTCACCGTAATGCGAAGACGTCTCGTAAATTTGTTGTTTTGCCCTCTCGGCTGTCGCATAGATATTCAGCTTAATGTCATATAAGATAACGCCGGCGTCCGCCGTGACCTTAACAAATAACTGATGGCGCAGATAGGGCCGCCGTGTGTGTGTGTGTGTGTGTGTGTGTGTGTGTGTTTGCGTGGTCGGCTCGGGTTTTGTAAACGCAGTCGGGCTGCTAAATTCCTCCCCTCGTCTTCCTTCCCGCTAAAAGACAAATTATCAGCGAGTCATATGCGAGCCCCCCGCCGCCTGTGACTCGGTGCGATGACTGAATATGGTTGTGTGGGAGGAACAAGACGACGGCGAGCGGTGCAGCTCCCCGGGTAGACGTGTTGGAGCCGTTCCCTGGAGCACGCAAACTGTGACCCGCTCGTCAGAAAGCTGATGATTCACATCACTTTTACAGCACCAGACACCTTAATTAACTCTCCTGCTCATCTATCTATCTATCTATCTATCTATCTATCTATCTATGTATCTATCTATCTATGTATCTATGTATCTATCTATCTATCTATCTATGTATCTATCTATCTATCTATCTATCTGTCCATCTATGTGCCTATGTGCACTTTAGGAGGCGTTTGGAGGGATTATTAATGTCCAGTTTTTTTCGTTTCCATACCTGTCTCGATTGCTGCAGTTTGACCCGTGTAGATCTTTAATACAATCGACAGTTTTCCTCCTCGAAGCCAAAACGCTGGCCCGCTGCGTGCTCGGGCTTCGGTGCGGCATTAAAAATCTCCGGGTCACGCTCTCGCTCCACCGTGCATCAGTACTTGTTGGTGCGCTAACCCACGCTCTCCTGAGGTCCCTGCAGAGAGAAACAAGCTGAATAAAATAATAATAATAATAATAAAAAAACACGCGATTCCAGCGTTAGTCAGCCACACTCGGGATGGCCGTCGTTGCACATATTGTTTTTCGTGTTTATGACTAACCGTCTTTCCGCTCTGTCATTGTCGATGGTGGTGGGAAACGTGGCTGCTATTAAAGGAGCTGATACGCTCCACGTGCAGTGTCTGCTGGGGGAACATAGATTAAATATGAAGAGGTAAATAAATATTGAGCTGATTAAGAGGCAGTGTGTTTTAACAGCCGACATCTATTCTGAATTATTAGCAGGGTACTTACATGCCCTTACACTTTGTCCTCTGACAAAAACATCAATTTTTCTGTGTCTCTAGGTTATTTGAAGAAGTCATTTCCTGGTTACACTCTGTAATTACTAAAACATGCAACTAGACAGATGCATCAATGATTCATTACCAGAGTGCAAACAAAGCAAAAATCTTTTTTTCTCCTCTTTTTTGCAACCTTTTCTCAGATCTGGCATTAATGAAAGATTAGAGAAAGAAACGTTAAAGTGGTGAAAATTAAAACTCGGGTGCAAATAATTAGATTTTCGTGAACTGTTTGAGCTTGGCAGCCATGCAAACATACGAGAACTCAAAGTTTCCATTAGAGACAAAGGCCGCAGATCAACATCTGAGTGAAACACAAAGAGAAAATAAGATTTTATTTTTGAATTTGTTAATTAAAAGGATGTATCACGATTGCCGTCATCGTTTCCCTCCTTGATCAGTGGTAGTAATTCTCGCAGCCCTTTTTTACTCGACTCAACAGATGTTTCGATTTTTCTGTGATGTCTCACTCAGACGATCCTTCTTTAAGTTGCACAAAGGACTGTGAACTTGAGAAGCACCGAACAGTAGCTGAGTTATATGATTTCTCCAATAGCATGAGAGCCCAAAAAAGATTAGAGGCTGCAGACTCTTGAAAGTCTGCTGATTGGCAATTCATGTTTTGTCCAACTGATCTCAGAAATGATCCAACAGCATAATCTGACAGTTAAACTTGCATTAGGCAGCATCTTTGATATTACAGTAAAATGGAATAAAATGACTGCACGAGCTTGTGTTGCCAGAGCCAACACTCGATGCAAACCCGCACACTGACACCCTGACTTTAACACAAGAGGCACACAAGATCTAGCACAAATCACGTAAAATAGCACTTAAATTGTGAGCTGCTGTTAAATCTAGTTTTGAGGAAAGGATGAGAAGGTCACTATCCATCTGTCTGTTATCTAAGCTGCTTTGTCCCTTAACAGTTCTGCACCATTCACTCTCTTCTCAAAGCTAAGGAAAGTGTAGAGTCTCCATTCTACCTTATCATGCATGTTTAGACTAGACACAGGATGAATATGTGAAGTCAACAATGAGAAAGGCCTTCGCTCTGACCTGAATTTGAACCAAGGACCTTTTTGCTTTGAGGCAATGCAAAAACTGGTCTAAAAGACATTGAGTTAAAAGCCAAAGAATACAAATTATCACCATCTAAAACCACCAAAAACATCTGTGATGGACGTTCCGGTTCTTCTAAAAGCTTATTATGGAATCTCATACTAATCGCTAATGTAATTGCTCGAGAGTTTATTTCCCGAGTTGTGTCTCATCCTATCAGAGGACATTTCTACAATGTTGAGTCTCTAAGGGCGCTGCGTTGGCGCAGTGGAAGGGGATTTTATGCCTCGTACAAAACGCTGTGTCCTAGTGCTACACTGTACATACTCCAGACCCTCCTATCAGCCTGCTTCCCCCGGTCTTGCCTCGCTTTGCTGGGAGCATCACTCAGACTCAGTCTGAGGGGGTAAAAGATTACAGAGGTGTGTTAAGAAGTCGTTACTCGCGGCGCAGCCTTTAGTCAATGCACCGACCCGTGACAGTCCCGTGTCTCTAGTAGATTGGGCGTGCATACTGAGCGCAGCTTTCCCTATGTTCACCCCTATAGGCCTCCCAGAGCTGCTTTCATAGCCTCGCAGGCTCCATTTACGGAGTGACTCACCTCCACCAGGCCCTCTAATAGGAAAATTGATGGGTGAAAAGAAAAGAGTTAAACAGCTGGCCAACAGTTTGCCACATTTGGTACCAATGCTGCACTTCTTCTTCTTCTTCTTTTTCTTTTTACAGTGGAAACCCAAAACTAGGCTGAGTAGGGTGGAGAAGGATGGGAGGACCTGTTGATAAGACAGATGATTTGAGAACGCTTCCAGTTCATTGAAGCATTAAACAGAAACCAATGCATGCACCAGGGGCAAACTGTGAGGCAGGAGGAGGAGGACCTTGAGCACCATCTGCAATAAAGATTCAAAAGGCAAACTGTAAAACGCTCCTGCGAAAAAGCAATTACAGACCTCATGTCTGGTGATATCAAACATAGCCAGAGATTTTTTAAACAGTCTAATAGCATGAAATATAGATACATGGCACTGCAGCACATGGTCACAGAGGAAACGTACTGGAGCGTTGTTACACCAATTGGCTGGGTTTGTTTGCTTTTTTTTTGTCACTTTTCACCTGTTTGCTCACTCGAGATTTCAGAGTAACCCTTGAAGATGACCACTGTGTTCGCTGTAACATCACACAATGGTCCCCGTTGTTTAGTGTCAGACGCGGGTGCCAGCTCCAAACCGCTAGCTGCCATCGCCCCGCGGCGTCGAGCCTGTGTGATATCTGCACATGCACAATCAGTAACTGTTGAACCTGGCAGGCCCTCGCTCTGCCCCCTCCGTCCTTCCCCGGGAGGAGCGGCTTGAACTCCTAATAGCGGCGGCTCGTTCAGGCTGGATGTGCGCCGAAGATGTTCCATTTAAGAGCGCGTATCGATCGCCAGAGTTGGATGGTCGAAATGGTATTAGGTGGTGGCGGGCCCTCCATTCTGGTGCAGCACTCGGGGGGGAGAAACAGTTTGTTTTACCTGTTAGAAGGAGCTGTAGCGACTCTTCAGTCATCAGTGTCTCGTCCGCCACGGTGTAGTTAAGTCGGCCTGGCAAACAAACAAAAGTGATTTGCTAGCGACGCCGCCGTCACAAGGTGTCTCTCTCAGCTCTCTCGCGCTTTTCTTGTGACGTGCGGTTGCACCTTCGGCCTCGCGCCGTCACACCGAAGCTATCGCCCCGCAGCAAAGCAGTCGCAGCAAAGCAGCAGCAGCAAAGCAGCAAAGCAGCAAAGCAGCAGCAGCAGCAGCAGCCCAGGGCCGCGTCTCTGGTGAATTGCAGCAATTCAAATACTTGCGCTGACGTATTGTTTGTGAATGAGCGAGTCAGAGTGTCACTTGTATCATAATAAACTTTGCCTTAGTTTCATTTATTCTCTGGAGCTTCTCTGCTCTCTCCAGCCGAATTGAGTGAAAAGGTGATTGCAGCTTTAAATGGGGTCTTAAGGAAGTCTGAAAAAGATATTGATATTAACTTGAGGATTCCTGCAGAAACCCTGAGATATCACCCGTTGAAACATAAAACCTCATACATGAAAAGAAAAACTTGTTTTTCTTGCAGAATGCTATTTGTCAAGGGTATCCAATACCTTCCATACTTTGTTATATGTTAACAGTCTTGGTCTTAGGTATTCGTAATCAGAAAATCCTGCAGATGGGGAGCTTTTGCACCTGGGCCTTGGATATATACTGTAGGCTTGCATTAGTTTTGTATAATTTAAGGGTAAAAGTTTGTTGCAAGCAGTGCTTGAATTTAGAAAAGAAGGAGACTGTCAGCCCTGAACTCAGAAGGGACTGTGCTCCGTGAGGAAATTTAAGTTGGCAAGATTCCTCTGCCCATCTGCTCTCTCTGGAAACACGGACAAGGACAGAAAGGGTAAAGACAACCGCCCAGACCATCATTGATCCCTGTCTCCCAGGCATGAGTGAAATGGGCGAGGTGAGGCGGGGTGCTCGCACAGAGCACACAGGCCACTCAAACACAATGCTCACCCCATCCCGGCAACAGCCCGTTTCCTCCTCCTCCTCCTCCTCCTCCTCCTCTTCCTCCTCCTCTTCCTCCTGCCGCTGTCTGGGAGGATGCGCACAAATATCGTCCGACCCTCAGTTCATCCTTGACATTCCACGCTAAATGAGTTCACTTTGTTTTGGCGGCAGCGGAAAGGGACTCAAACGCACTCAGCCTCGCATTTCATAAAACGACAGATAAGAGATTGTTGGACCTTGAATATTTAGAGTCTGCCCGAGATCGAGTTCTTTAATTGAGATCGGAAACACTTCCATTCATCCACTTGTTGGCAATGGCATTCTCACACGTTCTCGGATTCCCCTTCGACGATGCAGCACACATTGCAAATAAATCAGTGATGTGGGGAAATAATGATGCAGAATAGGTTCCTATTGTAGAGCGGTGAACAAAGGGTGAGATGGACTGGATGTGCATTGTGTAGGCACTGGAGACTGTGGTGTATGTCTAGCCGCTCCCTCTCCTGCATCATTTGTCCAGGTTGCAGCTACATGAAAGGGGCTGTCATATATATAGTGTGTGTGTGTGTGTGTGTTTGTGTGTGTGTATATATATATATATATATGTGTGTGTGTATACGTTTTCTCAAATGCCGCTGCACATTCCATTTCACAGAATAAATAATGTATTGCGGTGCATATACACGTCATAAAGATTTCAGCTTAAATCCTTGTAGTCTGTACAGTGGAAGGGCTCAAAGGCCACATGCTGTGGTGAAACAGGCTATGAAAAAAAGAGCTGTGGTGCAGCAGAGTAACAGTGACAGAGGCACTTCCTTGGATGGATGGTGATATTGTGCATTACTAATAGCAGTTGAGCCGCGGTACAGATGAGTCATGGCAGATGTATGTTCGTGTGAGCAAATGTTTGCAGTCAGGCCGTTGCTTTTGTTGCCCCAAATCAGCTATATCTGCGCCTTTACAGATGTATCTGTGTGCCGCAGAGGTAGAAGTCACATTAAAGGAATCAGATTATACGCGTCTGTTTGATAGCATTCGAAGCAAGGCTGCAGCAATAAGTGCAAATATTGGGTAAGCGCACAAAACGCCTCTGTGCTCTGCAGATTTACAGTGAGGAGCCAGACCGATCTGCTATCATTTGTAATTTTAGGTAATGGTGGTGGATGCCACTGAAGTATATACCTGTGGGGGCTCTGGCTGGGAGTTGACGCACACCCGTACTAAAATGAGATTAATTGGCCACCTCAGGTATCTCCTCACCACATTCTGACCATGATGGGTAATTGGGGGCTTGTTAAAGAGCATATTGCCCAGCGAGGAGAGCCATTAACTGCCGAGGAGGCAACGCTACATTTTACAACTGCCTGCTCAACTGTAAACAACATCGTACTTACGAGCTGATAAGTTATTAGCAAGTGATCGATAGAGAGGCCTACAGTATAGGTGAACGGGGCAGCGGCTGACCCCAGGTCTACGTCACCCGAGGGCCCCAATTTGACCTCTCCCCCATATAACTAATTGGATCCTTATTACTTGTTCCAAAGCTATCAATTCAGCGGGCTAAACAATCCTCTTAAAGCCAGAAAACATCAGGATGGTTGTAAACAACGCAGCTTTGTCCTTTTACCTTCCTCTCTGGTATTTTTTTTCCCCCCTGCTTGTATAATTTTTACAAAAATGTATTCAGGTTTTAAAGGTATCACTGTGATGCAGTTTCTCTGTAAAAGTGTGAATGTTACTACGGGTTAAAAATTCATCTCCCTCTCTAAAACCCCATGACAACTCTTTTTTTCAGTTCAAAATGTGTCTGGAAACGGCTTCAAAGTTACGAGTGCCGACAAATATTGCCAGACTAGCACCACACAGTCCCGTCGAGATAGGCTCGTACACGTTTCGCATGCTCTGTGTGGGTTAGCTGAACAGCCCCTGAGATGTTTTTCAGTCTTAGTAAAATGGGAGGTTAAAAAAAAAAGAAAAAAAAGAAGAACCGAGAAGAGTGGGTGATAACTTGTGTTAGCAATTAAAAGATTTCAAGTAGAAAATGAAGCGGATATTTATTCGGTCTAGCCCAGAGCTTTTTTCTCTTTTTAATAATTGACCACATCGTCTGTTAACTGTGGACTGTTATGACTGTTTGGTCAGGACTGTATTATTAGATGTGCGACCAAATTAGACCAAATTTAGGTTTCCTCACAGAGGTTAGAGGGGCTGCAGAAACACTAATATTAATACGCTGCACTGTTGAGTATTTCACAGTTGGAAACGATTAATATTTTTATACGTTTCATATTTATGTTGCTCATTAGAAGTACACCCGCCATTTATGCGTCCTAACAATGCGGTTCCAGTGAAATTGCCTACGAATGCCCTCAGCCATCCTGTCAGTTGTCATTATGTCGTGTATACGCAGCGTTTCAGGATTGAGGATCTAGTTTCCATAATCAATGACGTGGCTGTGTCTCTCCTGGCACAGATGACGCATGTACATGTGCTTTAAAATGACAGCTCGCTGCACAATTTGCTCTTAATGAGCATTAATGGGAGTCGCTGTAAAACTGTTATCATGCGGCGGAGCCTTGATGATGCCAGCGCCACATGCCTCCTTGTCCTTTTCTATAAAATAATACTAACGCGCTGTTTGCCTGAATCAAACGGTCTGAGGCTGCGCTCGCATTCGCAGCTCTGACAGGCACTGAGAGGCATTTCACACAGCATACCTGACCCTGGCAAATTGCAATTCATCCTGTGAGGAGGGTGTCAGTTTTTATGACCTTCCACGATACAGCTATTCCCATGATAAACCCGTCTATCAGAAGGGTTTTCTCCCAGCCCGGAGCGCTCTGATACTTTTGGGAGAATCTTTGATTTATTTGCTGTGATGCGGTCTTTCTTGCGACATCTACCTTTAGCGAGTAAAAACCCAACTGTGGCAGTCCCTCATCAGCAGGGGACCCAACAGAAGCTGTAATTCCCCGCAGACTCAAACACATATTATATTTCTCTGTGCCACTGCGATGAAATTGGGCCAAACTTGCATGAAATGCCTCCGCTTCTAGTCGGGAACGCCCGTAAATGAGAATGAACTCTGTTTAACATAACGCAAAGGCGTTTCTTGCTCTCGGACAAATGTGATTTTTATTCTTTTTTTGCGTGGTTTATTTCAAACCCTGGAGCCATAACCTGACACAATATTTACTGTAGTTTGTATGTATTGTAGGCTGATTGATTGAGTCCGAGGGGATCGATACCTTTTATGCCGACTGCCACTGTATCTGTATTCCTTTCTCCCTCTGAAGAGAGGTGACTTTGCCGTATTTTGGGGATGCGAACGACGGGGAGCACTGCATTCATTTTATAACCAACTTTCTAAAATCAAACACACTCTGAGCCTGTGTGACGCAATGTAGTGTATAGCGCTCTCCGCCGCTGCTTGTAATAGTTAATAGCTGCAGATTTTGTTTTTGATCATTTCTAATAGGATCACACAACGGTTTTGGTCAGAAGTGAGTTTTTTTCCGCTACAAGCCTGTGATATATATCCGACTAACACTGTTGAATAAATGCATCATTGCTTTTGTTCTCTGTGTGAAAATTGTTAGAAACCCTTCATTCTTCAATCCCCGATTTGATCTCTCTGTGTATTTTCCTTACACCTTATTCCAGGAGACTGCCATTCGACCAGCTACCAGCAGTTTTTAGCCTCTGTGAGTAATGAGTCGGGGCAGGTTCCCATTTCAGCCGAAGAATGGTGCAAAACCTTGTTTGTGTCCTTAGGCCGGTGAGACGCACCCCCTTTTGTTATCACAAAGTATTGGATTTTGTGTCTGTTTGTTTGTTTCTGACACAGCCCTCTTCCTCTCCATCACTCCCAGCCTCTGGCCTGCATGTGTTGTTCGGCTGTAATGTCTTAGCTTGAGCCCGGGGAGAGCAGAGGGCTTAAGGGGCTCAACAGCACTGAAGTTAGTAAGACTATGGATTGCACCAAAGCATCTGTGGGGATTTTTTTTCCACTAGCCTTTGGAAATCAGCCCAGCTCTTGGCAAATTAGCGAGACCCGCGATTTTCCTGTCTGCCTGATTGCTGACACCTCAGGTGGGGCACCACGACTGAGGCCTGGCTCAGATGTTGTGGTGGTTGTGAACCCGCGCCCGGATTCACTAAACCATGACACGATCTTCACAATAACCGTCTGCAAACAACAAGTTGGTGGAAATTACCCACGGATGAGTCCTGAATTCGTCAAAACGCTCAAACACATGGCTCTTACCTGTGTCCCGCTTTTAATGACTTTGTAATTAATTTGCTTTGTTGTTCACAATGACTGTATGTTACTTAGCTTTTTTTGTTTTGTATCATCATTTGTCAGTAATTTTCTCAGCTATTCATTAACGGCTCTCCTCTCATGTCTTAGGATGTTGGGAGGCTGAGAAGAATGGAGGCCGTACCTAAGCTGCGTGCCTAGCGAACCCATGGGGAACTGACAGGAGCGGCGCTGGATGGAGGCCAAGACACTGGATGGCGAAGACGAGGAAGCGCACAGCACTGTGGATTGCCCGCGTCGTTTGTTCTCTCTCCCAGCCGATCCAAAGTAGATGCAAAATATTCTGCAATGTGCCTCGTTTGCTCCTTCTGTCACGTGTCGAACATGGAAACAAAAAGAATAAAAAGAATAGGCTGCCAAGGCTAAATAAACTCTTCTGCTGCACGTGGGAGTTGCAGTCTCAACTCTGCAAATTTTAGGGCGATAACAGAAAGAAGTATAGACACGGATAGTATTTCCTCTTCACAGCTCCGTTGGATTCATATGAATTAGAGATCATAGGGGAGTCTGTTGTTGTAGATAGTAACCATCATGGGCAGGTGTAAAGGCAAGGCCTCCTGGTTGCTGCTGATAGCTGCGCTGGTGCTAACGGGACTGGCTTTGGAGTACGAGGGCGTTCCCGGCCAGTGGACTCGCTACGGCCAGTGGGACGCCCGGGCGACCGGGGAGCTCAGCTTCATCCTGAAAACCAACGTCAGCAAGGCCCTGGTGCTCTACCTGGACGACGGCGGCAACTGCGACTTCCTGGAACTGCTGATCGCGGAGGGCAGGCTGCAGCTGCGCTTCACCATCCACTGCGCCGAGCCGGCCACGCTGCACACGGAGACCCAGGTCAACGACCTGCGCTGGCACCGGGTCGTCCTGTCCCGCGACCACAGGGACACCCGGCTGGCGGTGGACAACGAGGAGAAGGTGGCCACGGTCAAGTCCAAGAGGAAAGAGATGGTGGTGGCCAGCGACCTGTACGTGGGCGGGATCTCGCCCGACGTGCGCCTCTCCGCCCTGACGTCCAGCACCGTCAAGTACGAGCCTCCGTTCCAGGGCTTCATCGCCAACCTGAAGGTGGGGGAGGCGCTGCCGGTGCTGCTGGACGGGCAGGCCGTCCGCAGCGATTTGGAGTATATATGTGCCACGCACTCGCCGTGCAGCAACAAGGGCCTGTGCTCCGTCAAGCAAGGAGAGGTCGTCTGTGAATGCATCGACTCCGGCTACAGGGGAAGGTACTGCCACGAAGGTAAGAACAATGTCATCCGCTTTCTGCTCAGAGAAATGTTTAGTTTCCTCTGCTTTTGGTTGTTTTTTTTACCACCCTCTGATGTTGGGACAAATAGACGTGGGACAAAGTTTAGTGGGTAAAGAAGATGTGTTTTCTTTGTTGCTGTTTGGATCGTTGTCTTGTCTCTACAGAGGTATCTACAGGATACTGTTAAATGCTGCATTTTAGTGGAGCTGTAGCAGGGAAATAGCGCAGAGAGACGTCCATCGAAGTTTGCTGACATTAGGATGGGGCAAACAATTATTTTTGAATTAGATTAGTTATTTGGTTCATAAAATTATACGGAAATGGTAAAAATTGCTAATAAATGTTCCACGAAGGCAGGTATTTACTGTAAATGCCTTCACTTGTCCTCACTTCAACATTAAATTTCAATTTCTGACTAAACCTGAAAATATTCACATTTAAGAGATCAGAGAAGTCCTTAAAATCATCCTCAAATTCTTCTTTAAACTCTTATTAGTCGATTAACAGTCTATTTATTGATTGGTTGTTGCAAATCTAGCTGACATCACTATTAGCAGTTGTCTTGCCAAAGCCAAAGCAGCATTTGTGTTCATAAATCGTCTGCGATTCAATATTGACCTTCATGTATACTTAGACCACTGAAAGGATTTGCTATCCTCATGCCCATTCTCCTATAGATGTTTAAATCTCTTCTTAATATCCCCGTCCTAAGTATGTGCTCTAAACCCTGGCTTAGATCCTGAGCATAATCAATAAGCCCTCTTAAAAGCGATCCAGGTCAAAGTGTGTACGGTGTAACTGCAGTACATGCAGGCTGCTTGGCTGTGCGGATCCAGGTCTGTCTCACTTTCACAAGTCTTGGAGGATAACGGCCTCCTAATGTGACAGATGTTTGCATGTTTTCAACACTGGGACCTTTCACCAGCTACCAAATGGATTTTCAGTGGGGACAGATTTGGTCATTAAAGTGAGCTTTAAATCTGTCAACCGCTGTCGACAGTCTCTCATGCAATAAAACATATTTGGTTTGGAAACTCCTCTACGAGATCAGTGCCTGTGGGCCTGACCTCCCGGGCTAAAAAGACAGTGGAGGATCCTGCAGAGCTGAAGGTACTTTTTTCTTTTTTTTTTTTTTTTTTCTTTTTTCTTTTTTATACAGCATGCACTGCAAGAGCCCATCGCTGATCATAACAAATATAAGTAAATATGGATTTTTAATATCAGAGCAGCTGAAATTGCTCATCCATCTGGTTCTTTTTGATCGTTAAAAGCTTGCAGCAGTCACAAACAAACACTTGAAAGACATCAAATTTGCACTGCACCGTGACTCTATTATTGTCAATGTTGATGATCCGGCTTTATTGTCGGCAGTGTTAACGCTGCATCTCTACCCACAGAACAAATGGCCAAAGTCGCCGTATCTGGCTGATGCACAATGTGTCAGTCAGCATGGATGTCATGGCATGGAGGGAAGCCAGGAGCGAGCGTCTCTGTCAGTCTAGATGGAGATTGTGTTCTGGTGGCAGTTTAATGCTTAATGTCCTGCGGGCCGCATTAAATATGTCTGTTTTCTTTATTCTCCAGCAGCTGTCCAGAAAGAAGTGGAAGGTAAGACAATGCATTATATAATGAGCATATTGATGAGCACTCTTTTTGTTTGTTGTCGTGATGATCTTATTTGCAAAGGCTATTGCCTTTACAGCACCAGCGTGCAAGACTGTGTGCGCTTATTATTATCAGGTTGTTATTGTCGGTTTGGACTGCAGTTCTGACATCCAACAAATTAAGCTGAAAGGAGATATACTATAGCTGGTCATGAGGTCAATAAAGGAAAAAGCTCTTTATGCGGCGTATGCTCAGTGTATATATAATCAGTGTGCACAAGTTGACTGGAGGGGTCTGAACAGTACGTGGGTGTTGAACAATATGGGAAGCGTTCATATACTGCATCACAGGGAAAATGACTGCTCAGAGATGCTTTGTTTTATTATTTATAACTTCTGTATTTTTCCCTCTCTCTGCAGTGCGCTTTTTCCTCATCGAAACTACTATTTAATGTCAAAGTTTACCAAGTCATTATGCCATAATATGCCATTGTGACTCAAAGGTCAATATGTGGATTAAACGCAGACACAATGGCATAAATGCTCTGGCATATCATGACTGATTAGCGCGGCCTTGGCGTCCATCAAATTGTTCGGCAGCCGTTGTTTTTCCAGGTGCATTTTAATTTGAATACAAATCTCCTCTTGCGGGAAAAGAGACGTTTCTTTCTCCATTTGGCAACATTTTAGCTGACCACAATTAAGCAGGATCGCTTTGTAATGAGGCGCACATCCCGAACGTTGAAATGAAGACTGAGAGTGAGAAGGGAGATTTGTTTAGTCTGCATCAGAGCGAGGCATCCATCCCCCTCTCCCCCCCTCCAGTGAGGACATGTCGGTTTCTGGTGAAAGGGCAGCCAACAGGCTCTGGAGACCGGCGCAAGGTGCACTGAACCACTGCACATTATAAATCACTGTTACAGACACCAACTGCACCAACCCCGCGCACACCTGCTCTCCAAAAGCCTCCGTCTGACACGTTTGACAGGAAAATACACTGACGGTTGCAGAATGTCGCTGTCTCGATGCAGAGTGGCTGCGCGGAGGCCAGGACTTCTTCTTTAATGGCAACAACACAGAAAAAGAAAGATATCGCAACAAGGCTGGCACGTTACATGTTAGATGTTTTGCTGAGGAGGTCACATGCTTTAGGGGAAGATTCCCCAGCATGCAAGGCAGACTTAGTGACTGTGTTATCTGCTTGTATGCTTCACTTATAGTTAATAGGTTTCATCTCTGCGCTATTTCCAAAAGCAGGCATTAATCATTTTTATTAAGAGCAACGATGGCATGGCTCTGCTCATAGCAAAAGAAAAAAGAAAAAGAAAAAAAGAAAAGAAGCAGGCATTATTAAATGACATGCTGCAAAGAGAGAGCACATCAGAATGTTTATTGGATTAAAGCCTGACATAGAGACAATCCCCAATGCAGAAGGCATGAAAGCAACAATGACAACAGCAAAATCACACTCGCCAGATGCCTTTTCTTCCGTCCTTCAAACAACTCCGTGTGATACTTGGCAGCGAGGCTTTGTTGTCCTTGCATGGACAGAAATAGACAAATCTATGCATTAGCTGTAGTCGCCCCAGCATCAGCATCGCAGCCGTCGCCACCCAGAGATGGAGAAGATGGTAACCCAGATGCTATATTTGGTTTCTGCTGTGGGTTTTAAGTGGTGCGGGAATTATCTTTATTTGTACGAGGAAGCGCCTTAAGGCAGCGAAAACCTTTTTCACAGCAGGTGAGTCTTCTCGAGTTGTACCATCTACAGTGTGCGGCACGTGGGCTCCCTTCGATGTGTGCGGACAAAGGCCATGGTGGGGCACGCTCTAATGCCAAATGAGTGCAGCCTCCTCTGATGTTTTGTGAGGAGAGTAAAAAAAAGAGAAAAAAAACAGGTCTGCGAATGAGAGATAAGGGCAGCCACCTCACAGGGCAGACGCAGAACAGCGAGGAACCTCTCAAAAGTGTAGGGAAACCTCACGGGGCACGCACACGCCAAGTAAAAACACATGATCGTTGTTTTTTTTGCCATATTTTTTGTGCAAAGGAAAGCAGGAAGTAATAACAGACTACAGTAAGTACTAGAGGGGTTGACGAAGCAAGGATAGACATCTTGAAGAGAAAGGACGCAGCTGGTCCGCGTGAGCTTGCATCTTTCAGCGGCAGTGACCTTGCTCTAATCCCTCATCACAACAGGCTCCATAATACTGTACTTTTCAGGGAAAAACAAATTTGGCAAATCCTAATCCCCACTCAATGGCTTTCTTCCTCGACGCCCGCTAATTAATGTCACGACGGCGACTGAGAGGTCCTTCAACATCTGCATTTGTCTTTCCGCTCTGTGTGTTTAATTAAAGTTGCACAGATAGTTACATTTGCACCGGTTAGAAATATATTTCCGAGAGTTCATATTGTCATAAACAATTATTAAAAAGTGAAATTGAGAGGATTTTTTTAATTAGCCCCACTGACATAAATTTAATTCCTTTTCTGATGGAAAATTTCATGCCCCCAATGTCTTATAAATTGTGCCGGTTCCCCTCTCTGTCTTTATTCTGAACATTCAAGCGAACAATAAATGTGAGCAGTGTAAAAGTCAAAATGACTCAACACGCAGGGCCTTAAGGTCGAGGTTCGACGCAGCACTTTGCTTCGTTTCTGAAGCGGCGTCTGTTCACAACGAATGCATTCAAAAGTAATTTATTTTGTGCTGGCATGGCAGCATTCTCCATAATATTATTGTTATTGCGTCTGCCGTAATTTCCTCGGTAAATCTGCACCGAATTACACAGGACTCTTCGGGGGTTCAAACCTCAAGCCAGCGGAGAACAATGCATCGGTGAAAAGGTTTGAAAAGAAAGTCGATTTGTTATGGATTTGCTCAAGGTCAGCAGATGTAGATAAATAACGACGTGTAGGCACACAGCGCACGCAACAACACCAATAAACGATTGCTGTTCACAATCCCTCATGGTGTCGGGATGAAACGGTCATTAACACATCATATCCACAAGGTAAATCAGCCGACCTACAGACTCCAAGCAGCCCTGACTCGAACAACAAGCTTTTGACATAATGTTTTTATTTATTCCTAAAAAAATTAATGAAATACGGTTATATAACAAGGCCAAGTCAAAATAGATCCTCTAACAAGATGTTAGCATTTTAATAAGATGGGCTTCCATCGCCTGGGTTATGCATTTTTTTTGTTTGTTTACCCTGAAACTCATCTGATGTTCTTTAAGTTGCCTCTTAGTTTTATAAATAGAAACCCGGTAGATTACTGGTAGGACGGAGGTTTACTTCCACGCAGGCTTCGCCCTCCAACTGGTCTCTCTCTATAGGTTTAGCCGGTTATCTCTGCATTTCCACACACTGAGATTTGGACGTGAGGCTTAGTCAATGGGTGGCTGCCCCGATGCGAGGGCAGCAACAACACCACTCCTCATCCACTTTTCTTCAACTACCCCAGTGACAAGCGGGCAAAGATGAATCCGTCGGCTGCGGCAATTGTTAAGTGCTGCCCGCCCTCGCTGGTTTTGATCTCGAGCATCATTCTCCATTAGCCAAGTGAAGCATTAGTCAGGCGTGCGGGTCAGTTTCTCTGTGCCCCGGTGCTCGATTAAAAAAAAAAAAGAAAAAAAAGAGAAAATCTGAAGTGTGTGGAGTCATCACAGCTGTGAGTTTCTTGGGTCAAAGCTCCTTTATCCACCTCCACAGAAAGCGCCGGGGTTAGACTCGGCATTCCCCACTTGATGAAGTGGTGGCCTCTGGCTTCGTGACTGCTTCTCCCTATTAGATGGGTAATAGAAAAAGCCCCCACCCCCCCAACACCACCACCATGTCCTCACAAGGATGAAAGGGTGGAGGAGGAAAAAAAAAAGAAGCGGGAACGGGAAGAGATTGGGCCAGATACTCTGGCTGCTGTCTCAGCTGGTGGTGGCTCCCAGCCTGGTGCTGTTGGGTGTGTCTTTGTCACTGTTAATGAGAAACAAGCCTCCCTTTTATCCCCTCTCCGCCGCCGCCGCCGTGTCAAAGACGCGCTGTCTGTTGGCTGTTGTGGCAGAAGGACGAGTGGGCGAGGGCGGGTGTGGGGGGGTGGGAGGTGGAGACAAACGCACAAACACAAACACACACACACGGGCAGGGGCCAGAAGACGGCGAAGGAGCTGAGACCTAGTCAGGTCTCGGCGGCGTCTGGCGGAAATGAGATCGACTGTGAATGGAGAGGTGGAGGCAGCGCGGTCGGCGCCTGGCGTGAGGCGGCATACATGGGCATGTCATGTGGGATGCTCATCCAGGATGGTGAGGGTGAGGGTGAGGGTGGGAGTGGGGGTGGGGGGTGTTCACAGCAGCGTTTTGTCTGCACTGCAGACAGGATTGAGTCCTATCTGAGCAGCGGCTCAGTCACTGGCCTGTGCAGTGTCACACTGTATCAAAAGCCCACACATTGGCAGGCAGAGACCCTCCCAGGGGTGAACCATGTCCAAGAGGAGCAGCCTTGTTCAGGCTTCAACATGTGCAGGAGGTCTGCTGTGCAGCAGTGGCCTGCAACCCCCACCCCCCCTCACCCCTCAGCCCCCCCCCCCCCCCCCCCCCCCCCCCCCCCCCCACACACACACACACACACACACACACACTCCCCATAGCGTACAATTTCAATTCCACTTCAAATGACTGAGCTGGGACTGAGACCGGGCCCTCCGTGCGAGTCTCCTGCACTCAGCAGAGGTGTGATTTCTGCCTGACCCACGGAGATATTCGTCTGTGCTTTTCTGAGCCTGTGCTGAGAGAGAGAGAGAGAGAGAGAGAGAGGCTGCGGCTCGCAATATCGAAATCAAATCCAACCATGATCGCTGCAGTGTGGGCAGTCGGAGCCGCCCGCCGGGGTTCTTTTTTTTTTTTTTCGTCGTCTTTTTTTTTTTCTGCTCAGCGATATGCAATTAATCTGTGATTTGTGGCAATTTTGCTGTAGCTTTCTATTGTGTGCTCCAGTGTGTCTGTCAGATATCGTTGCTGCGCTGTAATCACCCGCAGTTCATTTGTTTTGCGGCGCACTGTCAGTCACGCTGTGAAAGTGTTACACCACTAAGTCCCGTTAGTCCCTGTGTTCAGAGCTGCAGCCATTGTGTTGGGCTCTAACCCCTCCGCCTTCTGCCTGACAGGATACGGAGGTGGGAATGTGTTTTTTTTTTCTTTCCCTCTCTCTCTCTCGCTCACTCGCTCTCTCTTCTATAGGCTGCTGCCCTGCTTGTTGATGAGGCTTTAACGCAGTGCAGCATCAGGTCACAGCTCCAAGTTTGCTTGATTTTTCTCACTTTTTTTTAAAAGGTTTCGGCCCTGCAGGCCACTGGCGGCTGAGCTGCTGCATGACAGCTGTTATGTCATTATATCTGTCCTCAAACCCCCGAAACCCACTGAGCTCCATTAGGGCGAATCCCCTCCGTGAAACACTGAGTAATGGTCGCTGAAGATTTAGCGGATGAGGAATGGTGTCACTCTCCACCCTTTTCTAAAGTGCAGCCATATAGCGGGTTTAATAGGCTCAGGTGGATTACAGGCATCTATCAGTTTATAGAGATGTGTGGCTAAGCCTATAGAGCCTCCCCCCGTTAGAGATCACAGAACGCGCGTTAGCCTAGTAACATTTCACAATCAGGCGTTTGCACTATAAAGCAGGATTTATGTATCAGGAACATCTGGACCGCTGTCTGCATCAAGTAAACATACAGTATGTGTTCCATTTAGAAAAAAGCATCTGTGTGAGCAACTACCTTTGAGGGTTGCACCAATCAAGATGTTTTTTTCTCTCCTTGCCTTCCCTCTCCTCCCTTGAGATGTTTGTCTGTTTTTAGTTTGATTTCCCCTTTCTGTTTTGGTTTGAACTTTGACATCCGTACCTACCCCAGGATGTCTGTCACAAACTGCAGTCCAACATTGTGACAATGCTTTTGTTCTCCCGAACCTCTTTATGAACTTCCTGTTTTCGTATCCTTTTTTCTGTTCTTTCCCTCAAGGTCTGGCGCACCTGATGTTAAACCGCCAAGGTATGGGGTCTATTGGTTTGCTTTTCCTTCCCAGCCACCTGATCACAACATTTCCCTCCCCCCCTCCTGAAATCATTTCAGTTAACTGTGCTGCACTAATATTTCCTCTCCTCTTTTTTCACATACTTGCCTATTCGTTTTTTGCTTCCTGTCATGTTATGCTCACTACTCACTCAATTCTTGTCCGTCAAACCCTTGTCCTGACCACTGACTGAGCTACCGGAACATCACCTTTGACCTCTACAGTTTTTCGCCAAGGTAATGCATCTATGCTCATAGCATCTCTTCGGTTGGGTTTCATGGTGTTTTCAAAGGAAATAAGCAGGTGTTAAAAATAAAGGGATATCGTGCCAAACCCTGAGCGACTCGTGGCATAATTAGAAGAATTTGAAGAATTAATTATCAGTATAAAAACTGTTTTTCAGAGATACCTTTTTCTTTTTTTTTCACTTTTCATGAAGTTTCAAATGTGTGATCAGCGACCAGCGATCAGTCGGCTGCAATTAGCGGTCCCTTCAAATGCTTCATGCATTGGATCAGTGCAAATGTGTTGAATATTCATATAAGCAACAGTCCAACGAATTCACTTCATACCAGTCATGGAAGAGAGATTTTTTACATACGTAGCAAGTGTTTACCACTACTGTGATACCATGTTTTTGTTCTGGCTAAAAAGAACAAACATGTTAATGCACACAAGGGTAGGATATTTCAGGCTCTAAACTGTTTGAACTGCAGTGCTGAAAAAAAATCTGCATTAGAGTTAAACCAGAGTCGATGCGACGTAAAAACCTTGGAGGGGAGATGTTCATCACATGCAACATTACTTAAACATTAAAAGGGCATTTTGACTAAGCAGCAGGGGTGGAACTGACCTACATGAAGCCTGCTGTATTTTATGCTTTGTGTTTTCTGCCACGTGTTGTGAGATTCAGATAAGAAAAAGAAAAAAAAATCCCCATCCTGTCTCCATGGCAATCAGTGTTGTCTCTAAACATAGAGACTTGGCTTATTATGACCCACTCTGACGGAATAATACACTGCAACACTACTCCTTATGTTCCCCATCAGAAAAGTGTTACTTTGACTACAGTCTGCAGAGATAACATTTCCACTTTGGATTTTTACAAAACAACAACAGATTTCAACCAAAAGAGCACGGTCAATGCCTCCCACAAACCACATTTACTCTAAAGCAGATTCTGCTTCTGTTTGAATCCACTCAAAGCTGTTAAGTATCCACATGTCATTCCTGTACCATGTTATTGTGAATACCTCCGTGTACCTTACTCTCACTCTCGTGCAGCACAAATCGGCGTTGCAAACGAGTGTGGCGTATCACGCTGTGTGTCCTCCTATACGTATTCTTTTGTGGAACTGATAACACTCAAATTGAGGTCATTTACAGTTAATGATAAGGCATAAGTGAATACTCAACAGTACGATAACAGCACTTTTTTTCCAGACTCTGTAAGTGGTGCAGCTCGAGGCTGTACATGACTGTGACATTATAGATTATGGTGTGGATTCTTCGGTTACTCACTCCGGGACAGAGCTCGTCCAAGTAGAGAGGCAGTAATCGGCCTTAACAAGGCCGAAAGATAATGTTCAATCGAAGCGGAGACTTTAATTGGTGTTTTTGCTCTCAGAACAATGCAGTTACTGTACGCTGTTTGTGCGTGAACATTGTCTGCTGCACTGGAACGATAGGGCTTCCCTCAAATATTTATAAGCCATACAGCGAGAGTGTGTCCTGTAGGCCAGCCACAGTCTGCGATATGACATGAAATGGGGCCTAAATGTGATTGCCTCATTTCATGCATCAATAAGAAGTAGTCGGCAATTGATTGTGTGATGAAGAATTACAGAAATAAGCCTCGGAGCGATGTTCGGGCGGAGCACGGACGCAATTAGTAACAAAGTAATGTACATCCGAGTTCATGTGATATACATGAGTCATCAAAGTTTTATTCGGCTATTTAATGTTTCTTTAAGCATTTGGTATTAACTCCAATAATTTTACAGCTTTAGCCTGGGGGAAACACTCCAGAGAGTCGTCTGATTTGATTTGTATTTATAAGGCCACAAATCATTCCAAATCAAATACATGTCGCTCTCTGGGAAGACTCCCACAGTGTACTCATGAATTAAAAGACTTTGTTTGTGTGCGTTGGTGTGTGCATGTGCGTGTGTTTGTGTGTGTGTGCGTGTGTGTGTGTGTGTGTGTGTGTGTGTGTGCTGTGTGTGTGGCCTCGTGTGCTCACACAGATACAGTAAATGATTTGATTTTGCTGGAGCAGGTGTAGCTCACTGAACCCCCAGAGTGCTTATGCATGCGCCTGCCTCCAGACCAGCGTTAAACTGCTGCCCAAGCAATGCACATGCCCACACTGCCTGACTGAGGTTTGGATGAAACCAGCCGACAACTAACCGCCCCCCCCCCCCTCCACACACACCCCTCCCACCCCCACCCCTGAGCGGGAGCCCAAGTTGCCAATTGCCATCTGTGCCCCGGGCGTTTGGACCACTTTGAAATTAATCAGCTGTAAAGCTTAATATTAATGAGCAATCCACATGTTGGCACTACTCATGTTAGCGCAGCCACTGCAGCATAGTGTAATTGTGAAAGAAACTGGACCAGGTGGACTAATAAGAAGTAGTAGCGGATAATGTGTTTCCGCCTGATGGCCAGACCCGCTCCCTCCACTGGTGTTTGATGTGCTGCACGCTGTGACAGTTGGCAGGTAATTTAGAGCTGTGGGCAGCACCTATACGGATAAATTTATTTGGTCATGGGCATATGGTCAACAGCAGCTGCTGTCGGCTATTTTAAAGCAAACTTATCCAAAGCTCCAGAGGAAACCGGGATGCTGTCGCTGCCTCTGTATTTTGAAGCTGCAGCCGTCATTGGATCGGCCACGAGTGGCGCCCTGGGGATTCAACCATGTTTGTACCCTGAATTTAGAGGCTCCTTTTTTGTGGTCTGAAACCTCTGCGCGCAATGGGAATAGGGAATTGACGGAAGCACGCTGTCACATAGGAGACAAAGAGGGTGGAGTTGCATGAAGCGGCCAGATTTGACAATTAGAAGAGGAGCGGGAGGCGGCGGACTGTATCGTACACTGTAGCTGCAGTGCAGGTAGAAGCTGCCACATGCATGAGGAGTTGTTCCAGCAGCTGCTCTCAGCTGGTGCTCTCGCCGACTGCGTCTTTGACGGCATTTTCTCTAAAGTGCCAGAGACTGTCTGGTGCCGCAGCAAACGCGAGCTGGTAAACACTGTTGCTGCAGACAATGGGCCACATCCTTGTGAGGGAGAGAGACAGAGGTGCCAGCGACTCTCTACAGAAGCCTCAGGGTCATCTGATAGCAACGTCTTCATCGTGGAGAGCTAAGGGATGGCACACAGTGTGCGCAGGGTGTGTTGCTAACACTCTTATTGTGCGAGCCGATCCTGTATGAGCAAACACTTCTTTGGATATTAGTCAGCGGTGGTTGTTTCCTTCCGCCCTGGACACTTAGACACGTGTAAAACGAGGTGGCAACATCTCTTGCGTCTAGTTGTTTTGAAGTCTCATTAAGTCACCCTCACCGTTCACTTCAAGGGTACGCTAAAAAAAAACACGGTTCGGTTCACACTTTGGCTTTAAAGTCACGGTTCGGTTCATTTTCAGTACAGGAAGGAAGCAAAATACAAAATATACCAGTCTCACGGTTTAACAGGAGATGTGGTGAGGCTTATCTTTGTTGTCGGTTTGTTGTTGCAGAGCATTTTCAGTTGTCTGGCAATTTGCAGCCAAATAAATTAAGGCAGTTGCAAAGCCTCACTCAAGCCACAGTCATCATGAAATCTACTGCCTGGGACCTCGATAGGTCTCTTTACTGTATCAAACAATCTAAATATTTACTGTTACGTCCCTAGTGTTCACTGTGTTGACACTTGACGTTGACATCTCACCCTCAACAGCAGAACATTGCCAAACTTAACACTGAGGCTCAACAACAAGAGTGTAGCAAGTTGCAGTCTGCTCGGTACAGTAAATGAGTAACCGAGCTGCTGGAACAATAGAGATTAATGAGACCTCGCGACTCCTGCTGCTTTAGATTGGCCCTGGAGCTTCACTGTACAAGCAAACACGGGGCTCGAGGGACAGCTTATCCATCTACGCTGAAACAGCTCGCTCAGTGGCTTCAAGGCTGCAACTCGCAAACAAGCAAAGAAAGGGGCGCCTGTGCTGACTTCAAACAGCTCATTCATGAGTTCAAGAACTGTCTTACACAATAGTTTTCATCGCCTCTGTGGTTCACAGCGAAACAACTGTTAAAGTGCCAGATGTTACAACCCACGAATTACAGAGCCAAATAAAATTCAGTGTGTTTTATTATTTAGTGCACAGTGGCCAGAGATAAATCCAGCGAGGCTAGTTTGCAAAAAATCAAAATACAATATTTAACCCGTAGGACCTTTTGTAACTACGGCAAAGTTTTGCTGAGGTTGTTACATGTCTTCACAGTCTCAGTCTATCAATGTCTAGCTCCTGTATGATTTAGATGTAATGTATTTTGTACATATTTTAATGTGGATACAGTTATCGCATCTATCTATCTATCATTCTATCTATCTAGCTATCTATCTATCATCTATCTATCTATCTACTAGGTTGAATGAATGTAATGCAGCGTCACCAGTGATTTTGTCATAAACCAGAGGTTGTAAAATGTTATGCGGCCAACAATTTGGAAAAACAAACAAAAAAAGGAAATAAAGAATCAGCAGTGGAGGAAACATGGCCTCTTCCTGTTGCTCTGGTCAAACCTCAACAGTGCTTTTACTGGCGTTGTTGAGATTTTACTTGACACAGAGCATAATGCACTTTTTTGTATGTTCTGTGGGTGTAATTAGATGTTTAGCCAAGAATGGCAGGTTTATATTGGCATTTTTAAAATGCCACTTTTGAATAAAGGGTAATTGCTCTTTATTTTTCTTATTGCCCATGAAACAGCAAAACTGATGCGTGCGTCTGTCTCAGCGCTTTACCATGACGATGAGCAGGTCTAAAAGCAAAGAACAAATTGGTGTTTTACTTTTCTTAGACAGCAAACCTAAAATCCTAAAAGGAATAAACTGTGCAGATGATTTCCAGCTGCACAGTTTAAGAGTGCCAGTGAGTATTCGCAGCATCCCTGACTTGAAGCGACACAAAGTGCCGTGTTTAATGTAATGAAGTAACATTGAAGCTAGCGTAACGCTGTGTTGTAATGGAGGCCTTTGGAGCAGAGGAATGAGCCACTGTGCATCAGGCTGCACAGACAACAACACGTGTTAGTGGGATCAGCTTGTTGCTGGGTTTGATCTCTTTATCATGTGTTATTTTTGCAATAAGAAAAATATACCGCATGAGCCATGTATGCATAATTTATGTATCAGGCTGCCGAGTGATTTTCTATTATACGTTTGTTTGGTTGATCGTGAGATATTTTTAGATGTGGCACTAGACGTTTCTGCTCATTTTAGTCTCGCCTCAGCTCCTGAATCTCAATAGTGCAGTGGATATAGAACAAAATCTCACAGCTGGAACAGTTGTCTCAAGGAGACAACTCCAACAATGTTTCTCCTCCCCTCTCAGGGCAGCAGGAGTCAGTGGCCACCTTCAAAGGCAACGAGTTCTTCAGTTACAACCTCTCCCAGACTCCCATTCAGAGCAGCCTGGACGAGATCACGCTGTCCTTCCGCACCCTGCAGAGGAACGGCCTGCTGCTGCACACCGGGAGGTCGGCCGACTACGTCAACCTGTCCCTGAGGAACGGAGCCCTCTGGCTGGTCATCAACCTGGGCTCCGGGGCCTTCGAGGCCCTGGTGGAGCCGGCCAGTGGGAAGTTCAACGACCATGTCTGGCACGATGTCCGCGTGACCCGCAACCTCCGTCAGGTGTGTATAGACGTCAGCTGATTCCCAGGGAACGGGGACGTACACTTCTTTTAAAGGTGTTGATTTTTTTTCCTCACTTTACTGTAAGAGCAGGCAGAGAAGAAAGAAAAGTCATCATACACTGAATGCGCAAAATGAAATAGTCCAGTAGTTCACATTATTTCACTTAACTGAATAATAATAAGGTTTCATTGGAAAACTTGAGATTTCAAAGATACAAAACTCAGCCTGGATTGGTATGCTGCAAAGCATCATGGGACATATGTCTTTCTATGCTGCTTGTTCATGTATGTCTGTTTGTGTCCTGAGATAACATTGTTATGAAATGGTACTTTAAAGTAAGTTGAGTTGAACTGAATTAAATGATTTAGAGGTTTAAAATGAGATGTACAAGCTTCTCTGCATGAAATATATATTAATATACAAGCCGTGTAAGCCAAGTAAATTGAACTCGTTCACTAATCTAAATGTGGTGTCAGTAAATCCAACATAATATTGTTGCGCTCATGCAGTGTAGCAATATCATGTAGTGTTGAACTTTATTATTATTGGCAGTTGCATAAATAGCATATTGCCTTTCCTGTTGAAGGTAGTTTCATGGGATTGGACATAACTTTAACATTGAGTGTACTCACTTGAATCCTGCTCTGAGTGACTATTTCTAAGGTTCCCCTAATGAATATATTATTATCTTGGATCAGCATCAGCGCTGCCAGTCCCTCATACAAACAGGGCTCATAGCAACTGAACCCCACTGTCTGCGTAAACACCACCAAAAAATGCGGTCGCTCCAGGTGAATGTTTATCGTTTCCCTTCTGATGGACTTCTTGTTTTTTATTTTCAAGGCTCTGACGGAAGCTCATATTAGGTCATTGACCTCTTTCTCATGAAACAGATTGCTTCAGTTGAAACCACCGAGTCCTTTTCTAATCACACATTTTTTGCTGTTTTTTTTTCTCTGCACGTACAAGATTGCTGTGAAGGACTTGCCTTATTGAGAGAAACACCCGCGCAGCAGTATCCATCATATTCATGTTTTTTTTCTGCAGCAGAAAAAAAAAGAAACCTCCAGCTTGTCGGTGGCTTTTTACCTTCCTTTACAAAGAGACTCTTGCCATAGGAACTTCTCAGACGTGTTGTGTCTGCAGTTGCCGATGCAACGATGATGAGGCAGCATCGGGAGGTCATCCGGAGCAGGAGCCTTTACATAATGAATCTGGCCATCATGGCACGTGGCCTATATTTGCTGCATTTGCTGTACCTACTGTACTGTACTCCAGCCGAGTACAACCTGGCCCTAAGGTTTCATATTCATTAATTTTGTCCAGCGAACAAAGCACTGTGCTGAATTCCCAAACTCATTTACGCAGCGCCAGGATGGGTCCGTTACATTAAATATGACTCTGCTGGCGCTCGTCTTTGGCTGCAGCCATCCTACAATTAGTCTCATCACACAGAGCCTTGAAGCTCCGCTGATAGTTGCTTTGTTTACATTAACGCCAAATAAACCCGTAATATAAACAGCGTGAAATGAAAAGGGGTCGACGGCGCCGATTTTTCAGGTGACCCGCTGACAAACTGTAGTTACACCTGACGCCAAGTGCTAATGCTGGCGTCTTTTCCTGGAGTGGAGCACAATTGTTTGTTAATATCGGAGCTATAATAGCGGCCTGTACTAGGGCCTCCTTGCATCTGTAACCCTGCCGTAAAAAGCTGAGATACCATGAAACTCTGTCAACTCTTAGAGAGCAGCAGTCACATCAGAGGCTTGTGGGCTGCTATATACAGTACAGGCTCCATCTACAGTGTTCTCTGAATAAAGGAGTGGGTGTTAAATAGTCTCTGTAAGCACTAGTTACTGTGCCATTATTGTGTGGCAGGAAAGTACAGAATGACTAGATGTTTTCATTGAAAAAGAAAACAATGGTGGACAAGTAATTGGATTAGACTGAACTTTAGTGTTATTGCACTTCACAGGTCATTCACACACACATATACGTACACATACAGTACAGCAGTATATACATAGTAAGTTAGTAGCCATAGAATATTTCTATGGCTATTTATTTATGGAAATATTTAATGGATAGTAATATATTTTCCATTCACATATGAATATAGAAATATAATTTTATAGCTAGATACAAAAAGACTAAGAGATAGATGCAGATTGCATTTAACAAGAAGTGCATAGCGTGAATAGAATAAATTCACAGAGGCTGGTACATCATGTGATGTATTAAGAGTATGTGTGAGTATGTCTGTCTGTACAAGACGTGTAGTAACCTGTAGCTATACAGTATCTACAGCAGTGCAGATAATGATTGTAAAGAAATATAGTATGCCCAGAATGTACAACAGCTTGATTTATGGAATATATAGACTGTATATTACAGTATGTAGAATAGATATTACAGCTGGTAATGTACAGCTCGTAACAGGTTCCAGCTCACTCTTTTGGCACCTTGATAAGTTATAACTCATATAACGCCGACACTTAAACGTCACTCAGCTGCTTCGCTCGTATGTTTCGAATTAGTTTTGTCTTTTGTCTTTTTCGGTCCGCTAATGCTCTTGGCACAGTCGGAAATCCGTACAATATGTTGAGGCTCGCCAATTGCGTCGACTCAAGCGGAGCTTCTTTGAGCTGAGCCGTGCAGCAATATTCGTACCTTAGAGGAGCATTTAAAAGGAGGCTGCTGGAGATGAGTCACGCCGCCGAGTCCAACAAGACCCCATAGATCATATCTAGTGCAACATGGAAACATTCAGGAAATCGGCCTCCTGAAGGCCATTGGAGTCCACGCATTCTTTCTTTTGTGCCAGATACAAAAAAATGAATAAATAAATAACTTTGTCGAGTAATCCAAACTGGAACTAAATAAGTTTCCCTGCTTTGGGCTTCACCTTGGGGATTGCGTTAATGTGGGACTCATTTGGTATCTAACGTCCTCCTCATCATCAATATATCCTAAACCTGTCACATTAACCTCCATATAAAGTTGCATCCTCCTCCACATCTATTTCCTTACCCGGGCTTCCAGATGAGCGGCAATCTGATGCTCACAACGTCACTTATGCTTTCAGCCATGCATTTGATCCCTGTGTAAATTGCTTTCCCCTCAGATAAGTTACCTCACTGACATGCAGATAGGGAGGACTGTAACTCCCAAGAGAGTGCTGGAGGAAACATTTTATTAGATCCGGTGGTAGCTTTCCAGGCTAGAATCCTTCCTGTTACTATCTCCCTTGCCATCTGTCATTACTCCGACTGTCTCTAGCCACCTGATTTGGTGTTCGTTCTCTCTCTTTTTCTGACCCTCATTAATGATGCATCCACCTCTCCTTGAGCCGGACAGCAGACGCTGACGTGTGGGCACATTACTTGGTGCAGCCATGTTTCCCACAGAATTCCCTGGTTAGCCTTTTCTGCACGCTGTGGAGTGAAAGAGAAAGCAGAATCAATCAGTTTCCAGACATGAAAGCGCTTTTTTTTAAAGTTTCTTGATGCGCAGTATCAACAAGCCACAGTCACACCATTGTCCACTGTCTAAACCAAAGAGACCGAAGGGCTCGCCACGAGATAGACAGAAATCGATATCTGCCAGTAGGCGAGAAGCGTGATGCAGGACCTTGTTTTAGAGACCTGACACCTCAACGCACCATGTCAGGTCATTCTTTTCTCTCTTATCCCTCTTGCGCTTTCAACGTATATACCAGTGATCGGACCAGACACCTCGGGTTGCACAAAGCAAAATTCACAAGCTGCGGCCGGGCTTTTAAAAATCCAGTCACTTGATCATCGCTGCATTTTAAACGATTTGTTTTGTGTGCGCCACCTGAGACCTGGCTGGGCGATTACGATCAATATCTTCTGAATTAACTTTGCTACTCTCTTATCTACTTAAGTCACGGCCTGTTGGATCGGGGGTTTGGAGGCAGACTGGCGCTGTTGTAATCCGGTTCTGTGTCCAGAAATGCAGTTCAGTGTTTTGTTGTCGCAAGAAACCTTGCTGATATTTTTTGTTGCTCCCTGAACAAGTGGCTAAAATCCCTTTTCATGTGTGCAAGTTACTGTATGTATTTAATAAAAAAAATCATCATAAATTATTAAACATTTTATACATTATACATTAAGTTAGATGTGGATTTTCCGGGAACCTGATTTTTTCTTTTTAATTTAGATTATTCCCTGCCTTGACTAGAGCTGACATTTTTCATTATGGACTTGAATGCAATTTATTACTGGGAGTACAATTACAGAATTAACATGTATTTCCAACCATTATCTTTGCCACTTTGGCCCTTTTCCATGGATGTGCTTCCAGTGCTGGCTCTGGGATAGTGCTTAGTTTGGAACCATTTTTCTCTTTCCACTGCCAAAGAATTGGATATGGCCCCAAAAAAAACTGGTTCCAGGGTAGCACTAATTCATTGTTGGGCCAGGAGTGGGAACACGCTACACCAGAGGCTGGAGGCGGGTTTTTGAGACCAAGGAAAACAACTAGTCCACAATTTTTTTTCACACTATGTCAGAGAAGCCATGATGAAATGGCGGCTAAAAAAGCCAAAGAATGATTATAGGAAACAAAAATAGGACAACAGTCAAAATGGCACCAGATGAAAGACGAAAAACCCACATTTTAGTGTCCAATGTAACTGACATATACAGTGACCTTACAATGTGTCTTTGAAGTGTTAAAAAAGCAGCTGGTTCTCCACAACATTTTGAAGGAAAATGTTTGTCTCTACCCATTCGTGTAGCCTCCCTCCAGCATACATAGAGCGAAGGCAGGAAATATACCCTGGTGATGCAATGGAAAACATAGTTAAGAACATTATGTGATGGTCTGCGAGTATATTTAGCTGCCCTTACAAGAGTTACGCCTAATTTTGTATGTAAATTATTCATTTGAGATGTGGCATATTTGAACCGACAAAATATGTATGTGTTTTTTTGTTTTTTTTATGGACTCATTCAAAATTTGATGCATGTAATACATTTCATTTCATTTTGTATTTTTCTTGTCTCTGGGTTTGTGCTTTTACACAGTGGATTTTTTCCACTGGAAATTGAAATTTTCCACCCCCAACGAAGTGCTTATTGTTTAGGTGGTGCTGTGACGTACATGCTTACATTACTCTATTCTTATTGTCATGGCAACAGGCAAATGTCTTTTTTTTTCCTCTTCTTGCCCGACTCAGTAATTCATTTGGCTTGTGTTTGCACTGATGAGACAGATTTTGAGGACAATCTTGTTTTGTTGCTGCTAGTGTACAAGTAACACATTTTCCTATCTTGGTATCTGTAATCTCAGATTAATGGAGTATTCTCGAGCATCCGCATTGTTATGGAGCCAAAATATCAGTGGCAGCGATGTTCATGCTACGTATATTGACTCCACTGCAATCCGGCTAATATATCAGAAACAGGGATCAGCGGAGATTAGTGAACCCATCAGAGCTCCTCTTGTAATTGGCTTCAAGATGGAGTATTCCAAGCGAGCTCAGCTACAATCAAGAAGTGATGCGTGAAATAATTAGTCCTTGTCTGTTTTTTGACCCAAAATATCTCCTTTTTTTCCCTCCCTATTGATGACCCCAGGTGACGATCTTGGTGGACGGGATCCTCACCACTACGGGCTACACTCAGGAGGACTACACCATGCTGGGCTCCGATGACCTCTTCTACATAGGGGGTAGCCTGAACACGGCCGACCTGCCGGGCTCCCCTGTCAGCAACAACTTCATGGGCTGCCTGAAGGATGTGAGTGCAGCCTGACCTCGGTCCCAGCAGAGGACTGGAAATACTATCCTCCCCTTCTTAGATAGCACTAGCCCTTTCTATAAGCAGGGCATGCTCGGCGTATAGAAAATCGGCCCTCACATTCATATTGATTCTCTGGCTGTAGGGTATTTGAAGGAGAAACACTCACCTGAGATGCTGCGCTCTGCAGAGCATATGCATTTATAGACTCCTGCGGGAATCCCTTCTGTGAGCGTTGGACTAATATACATAAGGAACAGATGCATCTTCTCTTGTTCCCTTCCTGAAGCCTAGTCGTCATCCCTGCATCCACTTTTCTGATGCTTTCTTATCTACATTATGACCTGTATGTACCTTCTAACATAAATTATCTAGAGCAAGCAACTCCCTCCGGCCTCTAGAATGAGTAGAGACAAAGCTGTGAATTGTGGGTTAATGGCCTGCCTGGTCTTACAAATTCTGAATGAGCTGAGCAATCTTATAAAAAGCTGATTAAGTGTGATGTGCATTAAAAGTAAGAGAGAAGGACCACGTACGGATTAGAGAGAGACATGACCGAAACAGACAGTGGTTTAGATTAAAACACTGAAGTGGAAAGTAGCAAGTAGAAAGTGCCAAGGTGGCACTTGGGTGTGTGTGCGTGTGTGTGTGTGTGTGTGTGTGTGTGTGTGTGTGTGTGTGTGTGTGTGTGTGTGTGTGTGTGTGTGTGTGTGTGCATGTGTGTGTGTGTGTGTGTTTCTAAGGGTCAATACCCAAAACAACCGAGTTTCCTTGTGTCACTGAGACTTACATCAAAGGATATAAGACTATTTATTCGACAAAATGCTTATAAACTGCTATTAGGCTCTGCTTCTCATCCGCATTAAATTCAGCAGGATGGTATTCAGCTGGGAGTACAATGCACCAAGGACAGGGGAGACACATCACTTAGATACAGGATGTACAAAATGCACAAGGTAAATAGAGAGGCAATAACCTCACTGAGTGCAGCAGGGCATGTGCAAGAGTAAGAACTTGGTACAGTTATCTTAATGAAAGTAGATTAAGACTGGACTTTTTGGAATATTGTTGAAGACTGTGCTCTTGACTTCAGCGCTCTGACAAAGCTCACTTGAGCAGAGCTTCAGCGTTGGATTTTCTCTTGTTGGACCCCAAACAAAAACAAAGTTTTCTTTTTTTTCTCTTGCCAACTCTCAACCACAAAGCAGTATTTATGTCAGAGAGCTAAATGTCTTCAGGCTACTGTGATTGTGTCTGTGTTTTTTAGCTGCGCTGCTCTGAGGAAGGCACTATTCGCTGGTTAGTCTCAACAACCATTGATCATGATGGCCATGTAACTTAGACGGACATACATGGTTTTCCAAAGGATGAATTATACAGATGTCGATTCCCTCTTCTCTAAGGCCGTCATGAAGCTCAGGTCTGTGTCAATGCCAGATATTTGGGACACAGCTGGAGTCGATCAGCTTCCCCAGACGACAGATTCAAATAACTTTTTGATCTCCTGTGTTTCATGTTGTGCCATGATCAAAACTGAACCCGATTTAGTAGGTTGGATGATGATCAAATCCTAACTCGTCCCAGCCTGCTCCTCCACAGTCATGCGACTGAGCACAGTGCATTGCATGTTTAGTGCTAGGTCAAATACTTGTTTGTTTGTTGTTATTAATTGTTAAGTTTATCTTTATTTGTTCTTTTTTATTTAAGACAGAGCACGAGGAAAGCGTGTCAGTCAGGGCTGGGATGTTACTATGATTATTAATTTATTCCATTTTATTACTTTAGCTGTTAGCAGCAGCACTCCTTCCAGCGTGTAGCACCCTGGGCAGCCGCCTATATGGTTCATGCCTAGAGCCGGCCCTGAGCATGCTGGTAGGTTAATATAAGTTAACAGACCTGTTGGCAGAGCCATCATGAGCGTGTCAATGCGCTGATGTTGCTCAAAGCTTCGCGGTGCCTGAGTGCAGCCTCAAGGATTCTCTAACATGTTGTTCAAAAGTGTTTACGTCTCTTTTTTTTCTTCTTTTCATTTTGAATCACACATCCAAAATGAATGTGCTTGTCACAGAACTGGCAGTATTCATTAATAAAGCACAAATACTGGCATTTGAAAGCACTCAGGCATTAAGCGAGTGCTTTTTAAACAGTGTCTCCATGAGTGCTCTGCACTGTGACTACATCAGAAAATGAGATGTTGTTTATGGGCAGGTTATGGTCCCACTCTGCTGCCTGTGCTGCAGCCTCTGCACTGTGGGTGGTGTGTAGACCGACTACCGCTGCGCGCAGCCTCTCACACGTACTCAGGGCATAAACGCTCATGAAGGTGGGGTAATAAACCCGAAACGTCTTGATGATGAGAGTGAGCGCTGGCAGAGCTGTCGGAGTCAGCCTGCGAGGAGGTTCAGAGTCGGGTCAGAGTGAGCGGGAGATCTGCTTTTTAGTGATCGGGGGGGAAAAAAAGCTAAATGGCTAATGCTAAAAAATTCACATAAATATTCATCTTAATTCATATGGGAAAGAAAATGAGCAGTGACTAAAATATTTATTGCGTAAGCAGCCGGATATATTTAGCAAGATATCCGTTTCATTTTGTCAAGCGTAGGTGAGTTCGGGCCATGGCTAATTTCTGTAGACGTTACATGATAATAGATGTGAGTGCTGCTGGGCAGAGGCCATCAGGTTCATCAGGTAGTGGAAAAATAATGGCCACTTCCAGACAAATGTCTGGACTCGCAACAACCAGCACGGAGAGAGATGAATCTGTCTTTGAAGTCGTCGGCTTATTGGTCTGTAGTGTGCGTGCCCACAGGATATCCCAGACCGCATCATTAGGTTCCTCTGCTTTAATGCTTCAAAGATTGTACCCAATTTGGTTATGAAGAATGTGCTCGCACGGCTGTTAGCGGAAGAGAAGGTCTTCATTCTCGGGCCGCTGTTATTCTTCACCGATTGAGCGTAAAAAGACATGAAGGGTTTGTCAATCGAGCATCCGAGGAGCTTTCTTCTCTTTGTTTTGTGACGCTTGGTAATCTCAGTCACACACAACAGGCGCCTTGTGAAATAGGATGCCGCTTCCTGCATCGGCCTTTGTCTCGTATAGTAGCCCTGCAGAGGTGATAGAGGGCATTTCTTTTTGCAGCCGTCTATGGAAATTTTTTGTCCTATTTGTTGCTCCTCGTTGTAAACAACGGCTGTACATAATTGCTAATACACAGTGTTCCCGCTTTGTATTAGCGGCTGTCTTCGCTGACCATCTTCCCATTTAGAAAGAGCCTGTTACACCCATTTCTCGATGGTCAGCTTCACCATCTGATTTCACTGCTTAATTAGTCACACTGAAGCAGTGTGAAGTGTGATATTGGCTCAAATTGCCTCTCAGCTCGGCTGTTAGTCCTCTGTGCAGTGTGGTGTGTCACCTCAGGCGCTGACTGGTTGCGCAGCAGTGTGGCAGATAACAGGGAGCTCGGCGTGGCTCGCAATTGATACAAAATGAGACAAGGATTGTTGTCGCCTGCTTTGCATATTGATGATCCCAGAAAGAAAGTGGAGAGTAATGACAAAATGACAGCACGGAGCGGCGCGCACGCTTGGTACAAGAGTGATAGCGTAATCTTATCTTTAATACAAACAAATGTCTTAAGGTGTTTGTGTTTCTCTTTGTTTCCTGTGATTCATCTAAAATATCAAATCAATAGCCGGGCATTCCCCACTGACAAAGGGAGGTCTGTTGTACATTCACTCCAGCCAGAGCGGAGAATCGGATTTTGTACCATTGTTCAGCTACTTTGGCATCATGAGTGAAAATCAACACTCAAGTATTTGGACTCTTACATTTACTCAGTGCACTGCTTTAAATAATAAATTGAGTGTTGTGCTTATGAAGGATTGAGTCCACTCCTCTCCCGCCCACCAACTGTGTTTGGATTTGATCTTTTTCAGTTAAGTTTCACTATAAAAAAAAAACAAACACAGATTGGCTGTCATGGAGTAGGTGTGAAGTCTGTGATTCCTCTGCTCCAAAATTGAAGCTCACTCCATTGTCAGACCCTTTGTGTGCTCCTGAATGAGTCAGCGAAACCTCTCAAATGTAAATATTTGCATTCGCATCTGCATTTAAACGCGTTTTCTCAAAACGCCCAGACGCATCTGCGAAATATCATGATCAAAAACAGAGCAGATTGTCAGTGTGATGAGGAACGAATTCTGGGCTTGAAAATAACTGAGCGCAGTCCAACAAGCAAAATAAAAATGTCCAAGCAATGTTCATTCATGGTCTTCAACAATACACCGACAAGTGCTTCTACAAGTGTATTTAAGGGTGCGCACAACCCTGGAGATGATAACAAGTCTGAGCTCTGAGTTTGGGGATGATTCAGGCCTTTTTCTGCTGCACGTCCTTGCAAACGGGGCTGTGTCATATCGATTCCGGCATTTATTGATGAGTAATATTCACCCTTTGCGCCGAATTCATTGCTCTCCCCAGCTGTCATCTCACCACGACATCTCTCTCATTTATTAGGTGGTCTACAAGAATAATGAGTTTAGACTGGAACTGTCACGGCTGGCTGAACAGCGAGACCCTAAGATCAGTATCCATGGTGACCTGATATTCAGCTGCGAGAATGTGGAAGCCCTGGAGCCGGTCACCTTCGACACGCCGGCTGCCTACTTGTCGTTGCCCAGGTGGAATACAAAGAAGACCGGCGCCATTTCTTTCGACTTCCGCACCACAGAGCCCAGCGGCCTGCTGCTGTTCAGCCACGGCAGCCTCCAGGGCACGCAGCCCGACAGGAAGCCCAGGGCGGACTTCTTCGCCATCGAGCTGCTGGACGGATTTCTCTACTTGGTGATGGATATGGGCTCTGGCAGCATCAAGATGAAAGCCAGTAACAAGAGGCTGGATGATGGCGAGTGGTGCCATGTGGATTTCCAGAGAAAGGGGCGCAACGGTAAGAGAATTATACGCATTATGTGCATTTGTCAAGGCAGGGGAAGCCTCCTGCCTGCTTGTGTTACTTTGTTTCTCCAGTTTTTTTGGCTGCAGAGAAGCAAAAAGATTCCAAGCTGTGAAATCGCCATATGCCAGCATGGATACAGTCTCATCGGCATATCCTTGCTTCTTATTCACAGCGGGCAAACAGGAGTGCATATTAGGTTTTAATTACAATGATATTTGTGGCTGCCGTCATCTGTGTGTGACATTTTGAAATCTTTGTTAACTGATTTCACAATTTGCCGATTATACAGTCTCCCACCTCAAATTTGCCTTTATTAGCACTATCCAAATGCCGGCCTGATTAGCAAACAGCGAAAAAAAACACCAAAAAAACAATACACTGTACACGGTTCCTTCTCTGTTTCTTCATGTTTCTATAAATACATTTCCTGCCTTCCCAAGCAGCGTGAGATAAGTTATTTATTGTTCTTCACTGTTCTTCTCTTCTTTACTGAGCAAGTAAAAGCACAAAATCAAATTCCCAGGTACTGGCCTGTACGTTTCCTTAATCCTCACCTTCTTAAGACTAGTCGAGACAAGGGCTCACTTCCTCAATCTTACAGCTTGTTCTCACCTCTCACGTAGCACAGCCCACACACACCTGTCTTCATTTTCTCCTACAAAAAAATACTGTATGAGCACAAGTTGACTCACTGCTGGCCCCGCAGGCTTTATCTCCGTCAACAGCCAGAGCGTCCCCTTTTCCGCCAACGAAGGCAGCGAGATCCTCGACCTAGAAGGCGACATGTATCTCGGAGGTCTCCCCGAGGACCGACAAGCCCTCATTCTTCCCCCTGAGGTGTGGACGGCCTCTCTCAGCCTCGGCTACGTGGGCTGCGTGAGGGACCTCTTCATTGACGGCCAGAGCCGCAACCTGTGGAGGCTGGCGGAGGTTCAAGGTGTCGCAGGTGTCACCAGCTTCTGCACCAGAGAGACTCACGTCCGGTGCGCCCGAGACACGTGTGCCAACGGTGGCCACTGTAGGGAAGGCTGGAACCGCCACATATGTGAGTGCAACGGCACGGGCTACCTGGGACCCAGCTGTGAGAAGGGTAAGAGTCTGTGCGTTGGACTGCTGGTGAGGATATTAGAGGTGACTTTAAAAGGCTGCCGCCAGAGCTTTCAACACACTTTGGCCAGTATTTTATTTATTAACTCAGATGTGGAGTGGCTGAAAAGTGGATGCAATGATAGTAAAAAGTGTTGATGCAAAAAGAAAAAAAAAAAATCATCACCAGATCCAGGCCGGGGTCTGATGATCAGCATAATGTCTGCGTCTACGTCTGTGATTTGCCTGAATTTGAAGAACACTTTGGGGGTGTGGGGATTACTAAAGCTCACATCTCCACCAGCTCTGTAACATCTATTTTTAACACCTCCTGATTTGAATCAGCACCAAAACATTCGGAGAGGCAGCTGCTTTTTAACTTAGCTTAGCATAACTTAGCCCAGCAGTTAGAGCAGACATGCAGCTTCTCAGCTTGCCCCAACATTACCACTAGGCCAATTGCATATAATCCTCACACACACTTTAAATTCCCATTAAATAGACCTAGTAGAGGCAGAATACACATTACTCGCACCCCAAAAGGTTCGTGACGGATGCTTCCTATTAGCCTGCATAGTGGACATGTGGTTTAACAAAAGGGTATAACATTACCCTCGCTCTATAGAATCAATTTTTTACACTTACTCATTTCCTATTAAATAGACCCAACAGAGACTGAATACATAAAATCAATACTAAAACATGAGAAGTAAGCTTTCTTTAAGTTTAGCTTAGCTTAGCTTAGCCATAGAGGTTGAGCACACATTATCAGGGGACCTATAACATCTTCTTCCCACACATTAATTTTCCACCTAATCCAGAGCTAATTTTAGCCTGCGTGGGTTATATTATCTTACCTTAGCTTAGCTTAGCCTGGCATCTGCTGTACAGTAAACATTAAACATGGGCAGGTAAAGCGAATGTTGACCTGTAACATCTATTTCTCTCACACATTAATTTCCCAGTTCCGACCTATTAGATGCTTCATACATAAAACAATATAACAACCCCACAACAACATTTTGCAAGGAAGTTGCCTTTTAGTCTGCTTAGATTATCTTAACTTATCCTATTTTAGCTTGGACATTACCACAAGTCCTGTAACATCTATTTTTCATGCACAGTAGTTAAATATATATTTTATACTTCCCACACCTTGAAAATGTCCTTTAAAATTCAAGCAAATCCTCCTATTTGAAAGGCCGTGGATGCTGTTGAAATGAAATATGCATTTTTGCTTGTTATTTCACCTGCACTCGAGAAATGCTGCTGATTGATCAGTCACGATGTTGGCGCTGGACAAATAAATTAATCGTCAATCCTGGGCCAACATTTACTCGGCGAAATCAGATCGCGCCTACATGTATAATGAGTCGTGCTTCCAACTAATCCACAGGCACAACGCACCCTTGGTGACAATGAGAAGAAAAATAGAAATATCCATTGTTTCCTTACAGTGTAGTGACTCATTAATGAATCGTCTTTATCACCGCGATGCCAGTGCTGAGTGTTTCATCAGAAACGCAGTGCTGCAGAGTGACTTGGCCTTAATCACTCTGCATTTACGATGCAGATGGTTTTCTCACAGAGAGGCCAAACTACGCAGATCCATTGGCAGCTAATAGCACGAGGATATATGAAAATCCCCCCTTGTATTGCACTATGATGGGTATAAATCCTTCAGAAATTTGATTGCTGCTGCAGTCTCGCTGCCGTCTTCGCATGCTCCAGGCTTTTTCTGCCATCTGGTGCGACTAATGAAAACTGCAATCTAAAATTATATCATGCAGGACCGGAGATAAGCCCTAATAGAATTCAGGTCTCATTCTGCAACTGCCACTTTGTGTTTTTAATTCGGCATTGTCTGGGGTTCAGCGTCTGCTAACGCCTCCTCTCCCCGAAATCCCGCAGAGGCCACCGTGGTGAGTTATGACGGCAGCATGTATCTGAAGGTGGTGCTGCCAAGGACGATACACACCGAGGCCGAGGACGTGTCCCTCCGCTTCATGTCCCAGAGGGCCTTTGGGCTGCTGATGGCCACCACCTCCCAGCAATCGGCGGACACTCTGCGTCTGGAGCTGGACGGGGGCCGAGTGAAGCTCACTGTGAACCTGGGTAATGCCGCTGTGGCAAATGCAAGCGTTTGATGCGAGCCGGCTAGAGCTAGTCACCTCACTAGAAGTCCTCACGGTATCAGTTTTTGTCCCAGGCTTTCCCATACCATCTCCATGCACAGTCGCTGCAGTTGCCTAAGAAGAGACAAACACAGCCCCAGTGCGTTTCTGTGGGAATTAAGTGAATTAAATTATGAATGGTTCTCAAATTATGAATGGTTCCCGCACAAATAATAACATCGCGAATTACAGACTTAATTTCCTTTCAACAATTTTCTTTCTCAGTGTTTAATTGGTGTGCTTCTAGCGTAATGTAGAAACACCACAGTTTGTGGAATTTCTAAATCTAAAAGTAGCGGATACACAGGAGTAGTTTTTGGGAAAATTGGGGAAAATGATCTGGCTCACTTACAGCTGTACGACACAGTCTGTACCACCCACATACCTGTCGATAATCCCTTTATCCCGTTGGTTTTACATAAGTGTAGGGAGAGCACTCTGCTGTTTTATCTGGGTTTTTGTATGTGATATTTCTTGGCCTTGCATAGTAATTTTGTCGAACTCACTTGCAATTGCACAAAGTCAAGAAATGAGCCCGTGTCCCGGAAAAACAGCGATTGTCGTGTTTACACTTCAGTTGCTCTCAGCCAGCTGCTGAATGTGGTTTCAAATTAACCAGCGAGATGACAGTGGTTTGGTCGCTTTTTGGGTTTTTTTTTTTACTCTTCACTAGACAGAAAATAAGTGAATTAGTCAAAACTTTTCCCCGTTACTCATCCAGGGTTGACTGTGAATATTGTGGTTTCATAATAACCACAATGTTCATGTTAACCACGATACCCAGACAGCTCACAATTATTCTTCAATTTTAGTTTAAAGTAGAATAGGAAAAAAGCAATTTTTATAATGCTTTGATATTTCAGTGCGGGGATGAAAAGATGAAATGGGCGAGGAGAGAGGGAGAGATAAAGCGAGAGAGATAGTGTAACAAATGTCCTCTGCTGGTATTGAGTCATGCGATACTGTGGTTATATGAGCTGCACTTTAACCGTTTCTCTCAGAATAAAACTACGTGATCTAATTCAGAACTTATCAGATGATTGAAATGAATCAAGGATGCTGTGTGTGAATAGAATAAAAAAATTAGAAGTCTTATAAGTAATTAATCACAAACTCTGGGATTTTAATGCCTTCTTAGGCAACTGCAGTTGTGTATATTCTGCCTTTTCTCTCTCTCTCTCTCTCTCTCTGTTTCTCTCTCTCTCCCTCTCTCTCTTCCTTACTATCTCTCAGTTCATCCAGTGGTCAGGTCCCATCTGACCGTCTCGGCTCTTTCAGCCCTTCAATGGCTTGTCTGCAGTTCAAGGAGAAGGCAGTCAGAGACCAGATCCCACATCACGCTGAGAGATTACCACTTAGACCACTCACGCCTTAATGTGACCACGGTGGTTCCCTCCCCACACGTTAACTGGCCTGTCCAGTTTAGAGTCGCTTCACTGAGCACTGAGCGCCAGTGATGGCCACACACACACACACACACACACGCACACACCTGCAGCAGAAAATCACTCTGGTCTCTGGCTGTCTGTATCCACTGCTCTGTGATGGTTGACAGCTCGAGAGCACACCTCAGCCACGTTACTTACACCAGTGTATTCACATGCAGTCGGGAAGACTGGTTTTAGTAGTCGGACCGTGCAAATGAGGAATGGGAGAGGCCATTAAGAGGCAAAACAATGTTACTGATCGATATAAAGGAGCTCCCCTGTTAGAGGAGATGCTGGCAAAGTATTGCATTTGCGCTTTTGTGTTTTTTTCATGGTGTAAGGTTTACGTGGCTCTAGGTTGTGCAAACCGCCCTTTTCCTCTGCAGCCGACTTGGAAAATGTTTCGCTCTCAGGTTTGAGATTAAGGGTGAAGACAGATCAATTTCTGGGCTTTTCTTCAGAGGTGCATACTAAGCCAGTCAGACCAACCAAGTATGATACATCTAAACTAATTAATATTATACGCTCATTATCTTCAAGTTTCCGTTTTTTTCATCATTAATCATTTGAGAGACATTGAAATCCAGAAGCTCTTAATGTAACAAGCCAAAGGCTGTGTGCTGTATGAGAGGAACCTAAGAAAAAACTAGTTTGTCTCAGCAAATCGTAATTTTTAATTAATCACAGTGGTGTTTAACTGAATTGCTGTTGTTTAGTCACCACTTTCTCCCACTCTCTGCAGGAAATTCACTTAGTTTTTTTTGGAGGGGAGGCGGCTGGTGAGTTTATTCAGGTCAGATCTAGCACAGGTTTGCGTTTTGCCAATCAGCCTCAGACGTTTATCCCCTATTTATCTCTCTGCAGCCCCAAAGCACGTCAGTCACGGTTTCTGAAACAGACAAATTCATTTGCAGACGCTGCTGATGCAAGCAGCCGCATCAGGGCACTTACCGGTGCTAAAAATAAAGCTGTTGCACCTCTACTTTTTATGGTCAATAAAACTCTTATTGATCCCCACTTTGATCTGGTCTATTGTACTCCCAGCGCTTCCAGACACACGCTGAGGCTCTCCTTTCACTCGCTGCTCCTCTGGCTAACATTATGTTCACCACAGGGAGGAAAGTGGCGGTTTAGACTCTCGAGGCTGTCCCCGGATGGTGGGCTCTGAAAAACACTGAACTGTCTGCAGAATGTACCTTGAAGGATGTGAAATATTCTCCTTTTTTTGTGCTGTTTTTTTTTCTTTTTTTTTTTTCTTTTAATCTCACCATCTCACTCTCTCTCTCACCAGATTGTATCAGGATAGACTGTAATCTCAGTAAGTGTCTCCTATGTTTATTCACTGTTACCATGATTTAGAGAACATGCACTGTGGTGTAATCAAATGTCTCCCGCTGCACTCCAAACAGAAACACGACACATTTCCTCTATTCTTCGTTTACTCTGTTTACACTAGTTGTTACTCTACACACAAGCATCATTACAGAGATAAGCACAGAAATGAGACTTCACTGTGTCGTATGGTTTAATGTAATTGAATCTTTTTGCTCCGCGCTCATGAAATCCACATTTTGTGAACAATTTAAATCACGCGTCTGCTCCCCATTGCGGCGCAGCGATGTCGTAATCAAATCGAGCTAAATTTGACATACAGCAATCTGCTGATTGTTCCGGCAGCGAGTCTGGCATTCCTTCGACGGTGACTAATTTTCTCACACAGCTCATAATTGGGCACAGTTCAAGTATGATCGGTGGTGGAAGAGGCTGCCGCCGACTTTCGCTCAGGACAGAAATGGGATTGTGTCTCTGAGAAATTATACCGAAATGGCAGACTTGACATCAATTCCAGGCAAAGCCCAGTTTCATATCACTGGATAGGAATGAGACGTGTCTGTCAGTCAAGGGAAAAACACTTGTTTTTGCTCAGCTGTGGAAACATCTTATAGCTATAGTGTAAAACTAAAACTAACTAAGTAAATGAAATGCACATAATTTAGGTTTTATGACAGATTCTTCAAGTGTAATAATAACTACTCATCACACATTAGCACACAGTTGTTTTCTTGCTGTGTGAAACGCAGAGGGTGGTAATTGCAGGAGGCATCCGAGACCAGATGTGCCATAAAGTGCTAAATGAATAAACTGGATAATAGCGCGTCTAAAGATTTAATGACAACTTTCTACATGAGACAAGAGCATCCATCACATTTTCAGGTTTTCGTGAGCTATGGAGTATTCAAATGAGCTAAAGTAATTCAATGGAGTTAAAGGCAGAGGGATGCAGATGAACATCAGAGACTCTGCACCAGCTGAATTGATTCTCTGGCATTTTATACACTCTTGTGAAAATGGAGAGGCACTTTAGGTCGAACTGCACTAATGTTGGAATTTATGACGTAGATTGTCGCTCTCACCTGATCGTGAAAGACAGGTAATTTAAGGTTTGGTAGGGGCGACGGCGGTGTGAGAAGCAGATAAAAGCAACTGGCAGTGGAGAGGTGAACAGCGCTCTGATATAGATCATCCAATATAGAGGAGGCTTATGAAGGCTCAGAGCAGTTATCACTATAATCGAGCGCCAGCTGAAAGCTTGTTTCCACCCCTCATGTATGAATAATGCTTGGATTTTCCTGGAAATAAAACCCCTAATGTATAATTTCTCAGTGACATGCAGAGCAGCCTCAACATCAGTCCCCGGGGTTTTTTTACTTCAGCTCACCTGAGATGGTGGGAACTCGCTGCAACAGATGTTTACGTGCTCGCAACATATTTTCACACTGCACAATAGGGAAATCGATAACATGCAGTCTGTATCTATTGATCTGAGAGGCTTGATATAATGGCTGTACAGCGGAAAGGGTCACTTTTACTGTTAGTGCATATTTACAACACAATACGCACACACACACTCACTTCCAGCCTAAGCAGCAGTGCATTAAAATGAATGGATTACCTTGTTTTTCCCCGATCAAGGTGAGTACAGTGGGAGTGTGTGCATTGCGGTGAATAAGGTTGGACGGGGGGGGGGACGTGTGTGCATGTGTGCAGGCCAGGCCCAGCGAACCACCTGCAGCAGAGACATTTATAGCGCGTTAAAAATGGTTCACTGCACTCAGCAGTAAGTATAATAAGCAGAGCACGGAATATGACTTATTGAAGGAAAGGCCCCATGTCCTTGATCTCAGATACGAGTAAGAGAAGAAATTGCCCTCTCCGCCACCAGATGGCATTGTGTCATCATGCTCCACTCGCAGGAAACACGCACGCCTGCAACATATCCGGCCTCCCATCTATCGCACTGTATCTCTGCTACAGCAGTGACCTCTAAGCAATGAGCGACGGCTCGTTGATGGGATCTACGAACGTGGATCCCCATTTAAAACTGCAAAAAAACTATGAAAGAAAAAAAAATCATCTGCCAAGGTGACGTAAATCATCATTAAGCCGAGTGCTATCGTTATCGTTAGGGGACGGTAATGGATTGCATCGAAGGCCCGCTGTGATTTTAAGTGGTCACAGCTTTGGATTCAGGATGAGGAACTCTCAGGTGAGGGACGTCGCCGGCGTGAGCGGTTTTTTCTCCGTGAAGGAAAACCAACGAGACATCCCATCCTCAGCAGCCTCTCGGAGGCAGTCAGTGGGAGGGTAATGGTTGTAAGAACAAATGTTGCCGCATTGCTCTTGATTATTCTCTGGAATCTGGGGAATAATGGTGCGCTACACGCACACTTTTGAAACGAGGCATTTGTTCAACAAAATTATGAAATTACCATAGCGTGCTTTGATTAACGCGCACATCCTGCGTTCAAAGTCTCCGCGCGCTCCCATAATGCTGACCTGTATAGCTGCACCATGCCTTTGAAGTTGTCCTTTTTTTTTTCTAAATATTAATCGAATTCAATTTTAAACTGAGGATCAAACTGGACAAAATAGAGCCGGTCCGTACATGTGCGGCTCGCTCTGGAGCCTCTGGAAGCCGAGCTTGTGAAGGAAAGGCTCTTTGAAAGGAGCCCCCCATTTCAAAGGGTTTACAGTCAGCTGTATGCCTGGATGTGTGTGTGTGTGTGTGTGTGTGTGTGTGTGTGTGTGTGTGTGTGTGTGTGTGTGTGTGTGTGTGTCTATGCATATTATGCTCCACCATTTTACTACCCACAGCACCGTTGAAGAGATAAATCAGCATCACTACTGGTATGAACACACAGCCGTTTTTATGATGTGCGCTTCATTTATATTTTCTGAAACAATATTTATTACAATCCCACCCTCAAAGCCACAAATCAATCTATTAGTCATGCTAAGAATAATAAACGCTATTTATTCCTCAGTAGAAAAAAAAATGGCACCAATAACGTGCTGTACCCGAAGACATGCAAGAAATCACACTTGAATGTTGATGCTTCAGACGTTAATTATTGTATTTAGCCTGGTAAAAAATAAATATATAAATAAAAGAGAAGGGGAAAAAAAGGTCCTTTTATAAACGTTTATCAGTATCATGTTTGCCACTCCACCATGGCATCATGACAATTCGATAACAATTTGCGCTGTAAGCAGCGGATCAAACACAGCTGATTACCGATCAACACAATTAAATTGCTAATTAATTCATCACTCTTTTAAGAATAAACGAGTTTAGGTTTGATTGAGGTTTATTCAAATTAATTTTTGGGATTTTAAGATAAAGGGACAAAATATAATTGCAGGTTGTCTTTTTTTTTTTCTTTTGCCACAGACTTGTCTGTGCCTATGTTCAGCACAATGCAGCTAAACAGGCAACGTTTCAGACATTTTGGATGTGTTGTGCCGGGAGCAGGCAGCGTAGCCTCAAGGTGCCAGCCTCGAGCAGAATTAATGAGCGGCCAGACAGAGATCTGGAAAGCTCACCTCTTTCTAAAATCTCATTTTCAGACTTTAAGTTTCCAGCACCAACCAATGCTGACTCAAGTGATGTCACTTTAGTCGATTTATCATACCCTGCAACATAATGAAAGATGCAACCTTTTTCCATAGCCAGCAAAGTCAGCAATCCCCAAGATGTAAACAGGAAATAATGGGTGAAATACTTGCAGTTCCTGTCCAAGGTGTATCTACAGCTACCCAACCAAATTATGCCCGGTCGAGATATTCCTCAGTGTAATAAGACTCACTGTCCTCACACAGCTATTCACTCTGGTTTTTGTTGTTTTGATATTAGGATGTTTGGGCTGCAACGCTGACATTAGATAGCAGGGAGCCCACCCCACCCCCCAAGGAGCACAGATAAGATGAATAGTCCCTCAGTCTCCAGCCCCAGCTTCTCTTTTATTACACCAAATCTAGTCTGTACCTGTGCTTTCATGACAGAGATTTACAAGGTAAACATTTCTGTTTCGGTGTTAGACATGGTTCCTGAGTGGTGTTTGGTCCTTTTTTTTTCATTATCTAAGTAAATCCATCAAATATAGAGGGTTGTTCGACGTGATTGATCTGCGCTGTGTGGGCAGTCGATATGCAGCAGGTAGGAGGGTGGGTATCACGCGGCGGGCTGCAGAGACACTTGATATGCAGCCCAGGACAATGTCTCCAGTCGCAGCTTTATTTCCCCCAGGATGAAACAGTGAAGTATTCGGAAACCAGTTGATGTTTTCCATTTATTGCCCTCTGTACGTCCCCTGTAATTCTCCTGCACCCTGAGCTCAATTAGACAGACAAACCCCTAAAGGCGCAGTCAGCTTAGGCAAGGCATGGCCAATTAGTTTCCCAAGCGATGTCAGAACTCCTTTGAACTGCCGTGTCGGCCTGTTGCATAGGCACTGATTCGGGATGACGGTGCTGCAGTGGCAAGCTTCAGCACTGTGACCTATTTTGAAACCAGAGAAAAAGGCTGAGAATAGTGCAGAAATTTTGAAACTTGAAGCACCGCGTTTGAGCCAAAAACACTAGATAATGCCTCACATGTTCCCCTTGTAGACATCAATTAAAGGAGGCATTAGAAGAAAGCGCCGTTCATGCTATTTCGGTACAGAAATTATTCCACACATGTGGGGCCCCTCCGATTATTTTGTTTCATTTGTCCCTTGACTGAGTAGTGAGTGAATGCAAATCATTGCTCGGGAGTGCGCGTGCGAGGGATTGTGTAATCGAATAAATGTCTTCGCCTTGAGGAGAGAGTGCTTTCCATTCGCGTTGTGCGATGCCGCCAATTTCCTTTCTGATCCGGTATCAAGTAAAAACCCAGGCTGGTATCGACGATACCTAAACGATGCCAGTACTTCATACAGAGGCTCAATCTGTGAATAAAGGAGAATTAAAAAGTAGGCTAAACCATTTCCAATAAAACACTGCTGTTATTCTATCATGAAAAAGATAGCCGAAAAGTCGCAGCTCTATCTTTATATAGCGATTTAGTGCAGCATTTATTTATTTCAGACGAAAGGAGATAAAGAAAGTCGAGAGTCCTTTCCACTGGATATTATTTAGACCACAATTGAAATGTTACTTTGTAGTATCTCTCTGCTGATGAAACACACATCTAGCCGTCTCGGCATCGATATTTTCAAACAAGAATTGGTCCTTATAATAGAAGTGTTTGACACTGGGAACACGGACATTTCAGTATCGATCCACACACAACACTGCTTTTTCCATGCTGAGCGAGAGAAGTTTTCAGCCGGGTTGATCTTGTGCGATTGTCACTGGACGCCTTTCCTCCTCTCAGGTAAAGGACCGGAGGTTCTGCTGCTCGGCGAGAAGCTGAACGACAACGAGTGGCACACGGTGAAGGTGGTGCGGCGTGGCAAGAATCTGCAGCTGTCCGTGGACAACGTGACGGTGGAAGGTAAGGTGGACGCAGAGGAACCCGGCGTATACAGTGCGTAGCGGATATTAAAAGGTTCAGCGTGTGTAATGCAGGCTGGCCGTTTTGTCCGCAGGCCACATGACGGGCGCCCACACGCGCCTGGAATTCAACAACATCGAGACGGGGATAATGACGGAGCGGCGTTTCATATCCGTGATGCCTTCCAATTTCATCGGCCACCTGCAGGCCCTGTCCGTCAACGGGCTGCTCTACCTGGACCAGTGCAAGAACGGAGACATCTCCTACTGCGAGCTCAACGCCCGCTTCGGCATGAGGCACATCGTGGCCAACCCTGTGACTTTTCTAACCCAGGCCAGCTACCTGGCCTTCTCCACCTTGCAGGCCTACGCCTCCATGCACCTCTTCTTCCAGTTCAAGACCACCAGTCCAGACGGGCTGATCCTTTACAACTCCGGGGACGGCAGCGACTTCATTGTGGTGGAGCTCGTCAAGGGGTAAGCGGGATGAGATGAGGCGAGGCTTAGGTTTGTCTGTTGCAGTGGCAAACTGGCAACAGGAGAGCATCAGTGTTGGAGGGGAAATTTGGGATAGGTACCTGTTTTTGCTCAACCAATTTGTTGGAAAGGACAGGTCGTCCTTTTGCATACACCGGTTTTCTACGATTTCTGCCTGTTTAGTCCCATTTCCTCCCAATTGGAGACTCTAAAATCTCGGAAAATGAATGGGTTGGTGACCAGACCGTGGTATATCCCCACAATCTGCCTTTGCCCTATGCGCGGTAGATATAGACATTTTGCAAATTTGGTAAAATGGTGGATGAATATTAGTCTTGCAAAATTGATGCATGTCCACTTTTTTCACCTCAAAAAGCTGCTGATATGTTCATAACTTAAGTCATAAATCCATGGCCTGCAGAACTGTCCAGAGGCAGAGACTATATTTACATTCATTTGTTCATCATTAATTATTTTGTTTAAGGCAGAGAAACAGATAAAGGAAGCCTGAATAGAGGGGAAAAAAACCCCAAAACAAAACAATAGCTACCGCTGCAGCACCAGCAGTGCCAGTGTCTTCCTCACGTTCAAAGCTACTGGAGCACACTCGGAAGCAAAGACGCTCCAAATGTTTTATTCATCGTAAATAATTTTTGTTTCAGAGAGAATGCCCGAGAAAAGGTTGTCGAAACAAAGCAAGCCAAGCAACAATGCAGCTTCCCACTCTCTCGAACCTCGCTCACGCAGACTTTCTCCCAGCAAGCAATTAGTCAGCGGGAGGCCTTGATCAGCCCCGGAGCCCGCAGCAGAAGCTCGCACAGACAAACACAGGATGGCTTCCAACACTCCTGCCATAGTTTTCAAACTGCTCTGTCTTATGTGTGAAGTGTAGCAGCTTCGCCGCGGATGCTGCTTAAGTTTGACTCAAACAAGATTTGTAGGGTTTTTTTTTTTTTCCCTTTTTTTTCCCCCTCCTCGTCTTGACATTGCACTCTGCACTGATCAATTTTAATATCAACACGGCGGCATGCCCTGAGCCTTACAGCGCTCGCGCTCATTCACCATTATTTATTGGGATATCTGCTCGGCGTTTCACAGCCTGAGCTGCCTGAGCTGCCCGTGTTGCCTCGTCTCTCAACAGACTGATAAGCAGACAGGGTTTGCGAGGGAGCCGTAAGGCCCTGCACGGCGTCTCTGTTGGAAATAACACTCGATCTGGAGAGGAAGCGAGCGTAAACGTCTGCATCGGTTCGCAGGTACATCCACTACGTCTTTGACCTGGGCAACGGGCCGTCTCTCATGAAGGGAAACTCGGACAAGCCTCTCAACGACAACCAGTGGCACAACGTGGTGATCTCCCGTGACGGCAACAACGTGCACATCTTAAAGATCGACTCGCGCACCGTCACCCAACACGCCAACGGAGCCCGCAACCTGGACTTAAAAGGTAGCAACGGCCGAGCCGCGCAAAGTTTCATTTGTTTTCATTTTTTGTTTTTGTTTTCCACTCAAACAGTGAATACTAACGCGGCGCTTTCATAATCTATTATGACTCAGTCTCACTAAGAATACATCGTTCTGTTGTTGTTTGCCTTGTCGGGAAGGTGGCATATCATTATATCTTCATTACTGAGGTGCACAAGATTTATTCAAGCAACACCTATACCGATCCACCTATGACTTGCAGAGAATGCAAATGCATTTCATTAGATTATCACCTTTGTGGGAGTGTCAGTACGACCTGGAGGTTGAAGACCTTGTTGTGCTGGAACAGACTTATTGGCAGCACAGTTGGTTGAATTATATATGTATATATTTACTCTACAGCCCTATACCTCTCACCATTTCCACAACTTCAATGTTTTTTATATTCCACCTTCATCTGACAGTTGTTTGAGTCAGCTGGTGCTGAAGAGCGTCCTTTCTGCCTCACAGGTGAGCTGTACATTGGTGGCGTTGGGAAGAGCATGTACAGCAGCCTCCCCAGGTTAATAGCATCCCGGGAAGGATACAAGGGCTGCCTGGCATCAGTGGACTTGAACGGAAGACTCCCCGACCTGCTCGCCGATGCCCTCCACAAGGTGGGAGAGGTGGAGCGTGGCTGCGGAGGTAAGGGAGAGCGGAGGGAGGGGGTGGGGACACACACACACACACACACACACTGGGAGGTCTGAAACACCTGTGAGTCATTCCTATTTCCATGCTGTTTTCCAGCCGGAGGAGCTCAGAGTGGCTGCACATTAAAAAATAATTACACTAAATTTGTTGTGGTAATACCGCTTTGTGTGCGATGCCGCGCTACGATTGGCCGGCGAACGTGTTGCGCAGTTTTTATTATTTCTGATTCTGCACGCCAACACGGCGCAGCATCAGTGTGCAGCCGTGGAAGTCCAGCTGTGGTTGTTTTAGCTCTAATCAACCAAGAAAGCACTCAGCGGAGCGCAGAGCCCTGCTCAAGGCTTGGCGAGCTCGAGCCATTTCTCCAGGTAGACTAAAACTTCCACAAGGAACTCTTGTTGTGAGACAACAGTTATGTAAGTTGGTCCCTAAAGTTCAGGCTGGAGGGCGACGCATGGGTAAAGGTCACGGAGTCTCAAAATCACAACACGTCTTTGTCTGCGGAGCACAAACAAGCGGAGACACTTTTATTCCAGTGCTGGGCTCCATTCGGGGACGATGATGACAGAATGACAGAATGAAAGACGTCACAGTCGTAACCAGTAGTTATGAGCTGGTGAAAGAGGCAGCAGTTACACTGTTAGTGCAACTTTTAACTTTAGAAACTCTCTATTGTTTTTATACTACTGCTGTTATATTGTTTATGATGCGCCATATCTCACTGTGGTTACGTTTCCTTTGTGTCTGATGCCCAATAGTCTTGGTGTATGGCACTTTTTGTGCTACACAAAAGCTGTGACTGTACTTTTTTCTGCAGCTTCTTCAAGAGGCTCCAGCTATTTTGTTGTACTGTATGCGTAGCATTTTCTGCTGCTGTACAATGATGATAAAAGCTTTCTGCTCCACTCTGAATCCCTCCGTCTGAAATGTCTGAAGCCTTATACTTCAGGTAAAGCCTGGCTCGACAGAAAGTATTTAAATCCTTTTCGATAGCCGACAGAGAAGACGTTTAAGTGTAATGCAGAGGGAGGAACGGCTGATAAACCTGCCGCTGCCTTCCAGGTCCCAGCACCACCTGCACAGAGGACTCCTGCCACCATCAGGGAGTGTGTCTGCAGCTGTGGGAGGGCTTCTCCTGCGACTGCACCATGACCACCTACGGGGGACCGTTCTGCAGCGACCGTGAGTGCAGTTGTGTTGCTCTTCAACGGGGACAAACGGAGGGGGAAAAGTCCTCCGGGGGTTTAAATATTTCACTTGTCTACACAGACCCGAGGAGGTTGAGACGCCACACTTGAGTAATTGGTCAATTGAAAGTATCTTTCAAACATGGATCCTCGTATAAATAGCATGCAGCTGAACTTGTGCTGTTCCCGGCTGTCACAATGAACCACTGCACGTGTCATTCTAGCTGACACAAAACGATGCCCCCTCAGAGCGGGTGTCAGGGCAGGATTGATGGTAACTGTTTGGCCGAACTGTTTGAACGCGCTGAAAACAGTGTGTACTTTATGTTTGAGCCGAGCAAATAAGACAAAGAGTCTTGGAAGAGAAATCTGAGAAATATCGAGCTCTGTCGCCTCCAAACCTCTCCGGCTTTGTGGAAGTCTCAAATGAAACGACGTGTCCTCGCGGCCCCTAATGACGAGAGTAATTTTCAGTTCATCAAGCTCGCTGTGATTGATTTTGATGTAATGAAAACCACCCGGTGATTGATTGCGCCTTTTAAACTAATTTCATTGAATCTGCAAGTTTTTCCTCGCTGAATGGGAGTAAATTGAAACCAACTGCTGCCTCGAAGGTAGGACATCAATCTAAAGAGTCATGCTGTGCCGTGGAAAATGACCAACAGGGATGCGACGTGTAAGTGATTTGTACCGAGAAGCACTCTTTAAAACATCCTCTAAAAGCAATTACAATGCAAAACAATGACTGATCGCTCCTCTGTGATGCTTTGATGGTTTGTCTTTGATTGCATGATGCGCCGAATGAATCACTGTTTATCCTCGGCCTTCAGATGTTGTGTCGTGGAATGCTAAGTCGGGGCCGGGATGTGCTGGACACGTCTCCATAAAACGTTCACACTGAGGCTTTCAACCCGAGGGATTGATTGCACGCTAATTGCACGTGACGCGGGGAGACAGCGCTCCTTTTCAGAGCGCTCACCTCGCAGTCCGCGCTCCTGTGATAAAGAGCCCTCCATGTCCGAAATAATAGACCCGACTTTAACCAGAAGCTTTTCATACTTATAATAGCGAGAGATTAGCATTAAGCTTATTGGTCCAGTGGTCATGGCGAGTTAAGCCTCATTTGCTTCAGAGTCATTTAGAATAACTGCAAGAATTGTGCCTTCGTGGTAATCATTATTGAAATGAGCTGTTATGCAGTATTGTTTTAAAAGATGACATTACACTGCCAACACTCTGCAGGGGGGGCAGTTTGAGGATAATTTGACAGCGATAGTAATGGATCGGTTAGCAGACGGCCATGTTTGCTGATATCTGCCTCGTATTTGTCTTTATCTTTTAAAGGAGATTTCAGACACTTTAAGGCAACACGGCTCGTCACGGACGGCTGAGCTGTCCTGATTGTTTGCGCTGATTACCGTTACCGTCTGATTACTGAGTGCAGGTGGTTAGGACACTAAATAAACGGCTCTCTCGAGTAAATGCTCGGCGCCGACTCGCAGGGACCCCGGCTCGATACGGCAGAAGCTGCTCTCCACCTCCATTTGTTTCAACAAGTCGCCCCATTAATCTGCTTCCCGCTGTTGCAAACTTGCACGCGCAGCCAAATGTAGTTGGAGCTGTAGTTATTGATTTAACCTGAAAATCAATGGTTTGTCCTCTGTAGCCTTTATCTTTTAACATCCCCCGACTGTCCCAATACTTTGCTCCTAGATAAAATGTTTATTATGGTGCTGAAGCCCGTCCCCTTGGCCAAGCGTCGGCTGAAGCGGCAGAGCTTAGCCACACAAGTTAAGAGGTCTGTGGACGTGTGATATATATATAATCAGGCTAATTATAATTGCTTCTGATAATCACCTCACAGCCTCTCACAAAGAGCAAAATACAATTACATATAAAGGGTTTGAACATGGGCAGCACAGAAAAAGCCTGTATGTTACATAATTGTTCTATTGGAAAATAAACACATGATTTGAATTTCCACTTTCCTTATAATTTTTCTTTGTTTTGTATAATCGCAATGCATTGATTTCTTCTCCTCTGAAACAAATTAAACCTGGTCCTTCTTTTTCTATTTTTTTTTCAGGACCGTAGGAGTGAGTTTGTTTTAATGCTGCAGTAATTGGGACCTTTTCCTCTTATCCTACATCGCAATCCCTAGTATTTTGAGCTTATTTGAGTTTATTCTAACGGAGGCATATGTTGTCCTGAATATATCCGCTCTATTCAAGGTATTGACTATTGGCATTTTCTGAAAGGTCTACCAAACAAAATAACAGCAGGAGAGTCTTTTTTTTCATATTTTGACTTCTTTAGACAAATATTGCAAAATATTTGTGCAGCAGAAAAAAAGCACCTCATTTTATTTTGCCTTGTATGTGACCTTTAAAACTCATAGCTTCACCTGCTTTTAATCACCGGGATCTGCAGACAGTAAGCATGTCATGGCCGCTTCCATGCGGCTGCAAGCTCCTGTCATGATGATTTATCAAGGTAAAGTAAGAACGAAAAAAAAACACAAGTTGTTGATCTCTATTAAACTTGATAAAGATGCCACTAGAGAGAGAGATTACTTGCTGGGATGTTGTTATTCAATCGAAATCATATGTTCAAAGGCCACGCCATGAAAATGGTTTCTAGCGATCCTATTAACAAGATCTTGGAAATTTTGCATTTCTGTAATTGCAGTGAGCTTGATGCACATCACATCATCTGAGCCTGAATTTCAAACGGCTGCCTGAGGCGAAACCTTCACAGTGCTCTTTCTAACAAGTGTTGCAGACATGGATGTATGTACAGTGATTTTTAGATGCCTGTGATATGAAAGCTGGCAGTTAAAGGATATTGAATTAGAATCAGACTGAGGGGAAAATTGAGTTTTGTTTTAGTTACATCACACAAAGATTAAATACGTAGGCGAACGTAGCGCTGAAGCTCATATTACCATCCATCCATCATCTCATCTGCTGATTACCCCACTAGGGCTGTAGGGTTGTGCCTTGATGACTTGACCCTAATGTTTTCAGACTGTGGGAGGAAAGGGTTTGTTTGCAAATATACCTATGTTTGCTTTTCAGTCTTGGATTTGGTAAATAAATAAATATTTCTTTGCTATTAATTAGGTGAGCAAATCAACCTGAGTCCGTCTTAGTTACAGGCAGGAGGAACGTGGCTGAAGGGCCAATGAGCAAGGCATCGAAGCTGCCATTACTGCATACGGGTACATCTGCAGATAGCAGCCCATTACTTAGGGTGTCACTAATTATAGATGGGTAAAATGCAGTGAATTTCCTCTCTTAAGGCTAATAATGGGTCAGGTTTAATCAAACGAAATGAGATTATAATAGCAGTTTCTTCTCGGGTGCTGGACACCGAGGCGAACCCTGTTGTGGAGCAGAGAGGTGTTTTATCAGACTGAAAGATTGTTGCATATGCTCTGCTGCTCTGTACAGCCATAGCCCCCACACCTACGCAACCGAGAATAACGGTTTCATGAAAAACACAACTCGGGCGATTTTGGTTTTCATCTAGCAATGTTCAGGAAGGACACTCAATCACGCAGGTGGTAAATGGCATGGCCGACCGACATCAAAGGTCAAGCCGATACGTCAGTCCGGAGCCGAGGAAATAACAAGCCTCATGCCTCACATTGAGCCATCATCAAAGTCATTAAAACAAACGGAAAGAGTGGAAAATAATGTGGCAACACAAACAAATGTGAACGCAGGACAATGGATTTGTAACCATCAGTATTGGTCGGTAAAGCCCGTCTCGCCCGCAATCAGCTGCTTTGTTTACCCCGCCGACGTCGAAGCCTAACAAATAATCCTCCCACCTTTGTCTCCTTGCCCGTCTGTGTGCCGGCCCAGAAGGTCAGCCTCCAAGCAGCCGGCATTAATAAGAGAGGAGACTGCTGTACTTTACTGACGTCTGACCGTCTGACTATCATTCAAAACCCTATCCTCATGCCACCCCGAGCAGGTCTCCTCCCTTTAGAGCCCGTCCGACAGCAAACATCCCTTTATCTGCTTTATGTTTGCCTACATTTACATTCACTCGGAAAGCAGTTTACCAACTGTGCAACAAACATCTGTGCTAATTACCACCAGGTCGCTGTTTCGTCACCAGAGTGGCGGAGATGTATAATGATGTTCCACGCTCAATTTTCAGCGCTCCTTTCTGTAAACATATGGAGGGTGTAATTATTGGTTAACCTCTTAAGTTACAGATGATTGTTTTGGCATATCCGTTACACGCTAGCATGTGAGGCTGGACGTGTATTACTCACGCTGCAGGGACACAAAGCTGCTCACACAGTCCCACTGAGGGGACTTCCATACGGGCACAATATGGAAGTCTCCCTTATATAAAGCATTACATTTCAGGGCTGAGACGGGGGGTTATAGTTGATATAAATCTCAGTGTTATGTAATGTAAAAATGATAGACGCACCACTCCTGCCGCGCGTGTGTGTGTGTGTGTGTGTGTGTGTGACTGGGTACGGCTATCGTAGTATATCTGTGACTAAAATATGCATGCGCTCCCATTTAAAGCTAATCTTAAACAACTGTTAAAATGCACAGTGGGAACCCACAGATTCACTGCTCGGCTGCTCTCCTCTGTGTGCGATGTCCGGCACCTGTCACTCGGAAATTTCATCTCGCCGAGCAGTTGCTTAACCACAATATTTGCACCCCATCAGCCGAGTGGAACCCACTTCTCCCAATACTAAATCAACATTTCCTTTGAATTGCTTAATTCCCATGGAAGCGGGGCAGACTGTAAATTGAGCCTGTTGCCTGGAGGCATCCTGGCAAGGTACAGTAACGCTGCAGTAGACAGCGGCTGTCTACTCTCTCTGTTCACTGTGGCAGTTTGCAGGCACTGTGTCTAGTTTTCGGTTTTTGTTTTCTTTCCTACCTGTGGTTTTGCTTTTTACTCCAGAGAGCTGGATGGAGCTTTTATGACACAATATGTATGCTTCATTTCGTTGAATCACATTGTTAGAAAATGGAAACAGTTTTTGATTTTGTTGACAAACAAATGAAGATTTGTGTGGTTTCCACATCACGATATGCGGTATCAGTCGAGCTGAAGATTCACATTTTCTATTTCTTTCACTGCTCTGACTGCAGCAATATGTAAAATATGCTTGATTTATCAGTCTGATACATTTACTTTCTTTTTCTTTTTTTCAGACTCGAAATCTCTCATCTTCTTGTTCCTTTGAATTGGTTTCTGGCACAAACATATTTGGCTGAATTCCTCCAATATTACCTGCTGCAGTTGTATAACAACGATGAAAACAAGCAGAGTTTTGTGCATTTAATGAGCAGATACCGTGGGGCTGCAGGCAAGCAGCAGAGGGCTGTGAGGAAACGGAGGTGTGATCGTTTGCATATTTTTATAGCCGTGCATACGAAATGGAGGCAAAGTCTTAATCTCAGTCATTTTAAGGCTTGAAGTGATTCCGTCATGGAAATGAAATAACTTCTAAACATGTAATTTTGATGAGGTAGAGATGGGATTTAAGAGAGTTTTGATCAATTTCAGGAGAAAAACTTCAAAGGTTCTTTCTGAAGGAGCACAACCGTAACAGTTGTGTTTGTGTGTAGTAATGCACTAAGTGTGATAAAAACACAAGCACAAGAGCTCGATCAAATCCCATTTTCCCTTTGACCTTCACTTCAGGTGGAGTCATTTTCGATTATGAGCCATTCCCAGAGGCCACAAGGATAATCCAGGATAGAAGTTCAGTCTTAATCTTGCGCCCCGGGACCGAGGCTCAAGAAAAACACATAACATGGTGACCTACCCAAAATAGACTTCTGAGAAACCCAGGGTCTGGTCTAGACGGTTATATGTGGTTAGTGACACATTTTTTTGCATTTTCAGCATTTAACACAACGCTGGATGAAATTAAACAAACGAGATGTGCTTCAAGTCTTTTACTTGAAGGTATTTACATCTAAATTAGGTGAACAGTGTCAGGGATTAAAACACCTTATATGTGCCCTCCACCAAAAGTAATATATAGTAAAATTATGTTAGCAAAGTAACATAATCATAAATCAAATTGTGACTTTTAACTAGTTTCACTGGCAGCCATACATGCACATGCCGTTCCACTACTACCTGCATGCATCCCTGATAGGATGAAGGATATACTTGAGCACTTCCTTCCCATAATTATGGTATTATGGTAGTTGATTTGCCTCATCTGTCCAATAGGATGTTGTTTCATAAGGCTACTTTTAGACGATTGTTACTAACTGTTGTGAAGAGGTTTTTCTTGAACGGGGAAAGGAAAATCCACATTTATTTTGTTTTGTCTCTAAGTCTCCTTGGTGTCTTTGATGAGCTCACTGGCTCGTTCTCTCTTTTTAAGAATGTACCAAACACTCGATTTAACCACACCTAATGTTTTGGGGTTTTTTTGATGGGTTTGTTCAGACTTTTCAGCCTGACGATTGCTTGCTTCACTGACAGTGACAGCTCTTAGGGCCTCGTATTGAGTGTTGACCTCACCAGATGCCAAACGGAAATACCACACTTGAAATGAACTCTAGACCTTGCATCTGCTCCTTGTAAATGAAATAAGTAGGGAACAATACACACCCGGCTGCCAAGTATCCATTTACTTTAGATCCTTTAAATAGGTGAAGGGCAAAAATACAATTTATTGTAATTCCTACACCGTTCAACTCAAATTAAAGCTGAAAGTCTGCACTTACTGCAAAGCACATCTTGATTGTTTCAGTTCACATTCACATTTCACATTTTGTTACAAATTATGAAAGCAGATACTTCTGGCTCTCTGTATACACCATTGGCCTGGGCCATACAGACTGATACGCCTATGCATATTCGTTTTGAAACTGCAGCTTTGAATCTGGGAAACTGCTTCTGTTGTCTGCAGCATCACAGTTTCAGCCTCACTCTATTGTTCTCTGCTTTCTTCTGGATGCTTAGATAAATCTATATGATATAGGATATATATCCTGCATCAGTGGAAGGATATTTGATCAGAGATGGTTAAAGTTACCATACTGAAAGTACAAGGGAGCGCAATCTACTCGTACCTCCTTCCTGCAGTTTCACAGTTGTCGGCTCCTGAGACATTAAATTCACTGCAGTATGTAGATTAATTGGACCCCTTGAAAACATGGATGCCTGTTTGTTCAAAAATCTAATCACTGTGTCATTACACTTCATGCACGCAGGAGTTAATCATGCCCTCATCCATGATGAAGTCCTGCAGGTGTGGAACGCAGTTTGACCTTCCAACGAGTGTCCACAAATAACCTCCAGCCTGCTCAATATGGCACACATGTAATGGCTTCTCTGCCACCATTACGCGTCATCATTCACCGTATATAGGAATGAGATGCATTTTAGCACTGGTGTCTCTCACCTCTGGAAGGTGACTACAGCAAAGTGTGTAGCGTCTCATTATTTCTATGCTGCACAAGACCTCTGAGGGCGATTTAAACCCGGATCGTTGGCTGGTCTTTAAAAAACACTTTGCAGGATCGCGGGTTCTGTTTTGTTTACGGTAAGTGTATGGTTCTCAGATCCCTCCTCAGTATTTCAGTGCGAGCGGCATTTTACCGTTATCCACTTAATTCTCATCTCCCATAGAGAGCAAGCATTTATGTCGCATATTACCTCTTGTCAAACAAGTGAAATGTGAAGGTAATGGCTGTCCTGGACACATGCGTTATTGTTTCAGTTATTCTTGGTGACATTTTTGTACCAAGGTAGATAAAAGTCTATTTAACAGTTTATGATGGATGGATGGATAAAATATTATACCAAGGCTGACTGTCTGCTCAAAACAACATGCATAATTAATAAACAGAGAATGCTTACAAAAAAAACCCTTCTCACGCTCAAAGACAATTTCGCAGACGACTTATGAAGTTTCATCCCTCTCCATCACTTACCGTCCACATCACCTGGCTTCGCTCACCGCAGAGATAGTGTATCCCCATAAACGATGGGCTCTGCCAAACCGCTGCCCGGGGTGACTCATACAGAGGCTCCTGGCTCAAGACTGCTGGCACAGCTCCCTGCAGCTACATTACCAGAAAAAGGTCCAGCATTGTGTAATTGACTAGCAGATCTTACCCGGTTCGAAAAGCGAATCTGTTACTTTAGAGGAGGCATTGATTTAATCTGTGTAATTCTTTGTCAATATAAAAATCAGACTCATCCCTGGGCGAAACACACCACAGGTCAATGTCTCACCACTCACTGCGTTTTTACAGCTTTCTAGCCTTTTGGCCATGAGCGGCTAAGTTTTGACATTAACATAGATGTGAAAAGAAGTCGAGCTCCTGAGGCGATAATGCCCCCTTTGACTTATTTTAGCTTCTCTGTCCTTGCGGTTTCTCACATTAAAAACCGTCTTTGTTGTCCTACGTGTTGTATTTTAAGGGGTTTTCTTTAAAGGGCAAGACCGTGTCAGAGGAAACACTCTGCAGATATTACAACAATAAAGAATGCCAATCTCATGTTGCCAGTCTTCAGAGACGGGTTGTCAATAACAAGGCCTCATTAGATTTGTTGAGAGTCTCATGACACCGACCAATTAGGTTTTCAAAGCTGTGTAGGAATTAATCTTGTTGTTTGAATAGAGAAATCCTGATGATTTTGCTCTGCCGAACATAAAGAAACTCAAAGACCGAATCAGAGATGATCCGAGTTCGCATGACCCAACTATTTTCGACAATGGCACGGAAAAGTAGAAAGGAGTTACCGAAATAGCTCGCTTGCACAAACGCACTAAACCGAAACCATCAAATTTACTGCTCTCTGCGGTTGATGGTGGAGCAGAGATGTGCGCGCTGCTTGAAAACAAAACAGGCAGACAAATTAGATCTCATCCATGTGAGGATTCCTCTCCCTTCAAATGTCAGCAGATGGGATCGCGAGAAATGAAAGATGAGTGAATTTGATAATCATTCCTGGAGGAAATAAAGCGGCTCAGAATAACTCAAGATCAAATGAAGTCTTATGACCTAACAGGTGTGGCATTTGGTCACCTGACTTGTTTATGGTCATTATTTAATGGCGCTTTGTGGCAGTCTGGAAATGAAAGAGCCAGATCTTAATCTCATTCTTCAATTATATCAGCACCACAGGAAATACGCCTTTGTGATTGCCAGGAACAAGGTTTTATCATTCTCTAATATAGAGTTTGTATTGCAGTATAGAGTTAAGAGTACATTACCCCTTCAGTGTGGAGACAAGCATGAAATGAAATATTTGATTTAGGTCCATTTAAAGCTGTCAGGTTGGAGAGTCTGCTTTTAGCTCCAGTGGATGTTACAATAGGAAACTGACAGTGGAAATACATGATACGGCTTTCACACCGCCGAGCATTACTGCTCACATGCTCTGCGAGCAGCGCTCTCTGGTTGTAGTCTCTCACTTCCTCTCTCTAGTTTGTTTAGACAGCAGTGCTGCTCTTCAGGCATCCAGAAATCTGTGACCGAATGAATTTATGCTCAGCTGGAAATGCTCCAGTTTCCAAAGTACATTAGTGTCCCCGTTGGATACACAATGAAGAGGAATGTCGCACTTGTTTACTCGCAAACGTTCCAAACCACCATACCTTGAGCTTCTTGGAGGCACGTGTCGCTCCGTGGGTTACAATTGCATCGCGCTCGTGAGCACGAGTAAGATGTTACATCACCTGTTGTGTAGGAACACACAGTGTGTGTGTGTGTGTGCGTGTGTGTGCAACGTCTCGATGGAGGCAAAGGCAAGAATTGCAGCTTGGCTCTAGTCGTCTTATCGCACCTGCGTGGTGTTTTACTTTCCCGTGGTTTAAAGCTGTGCAGGTGTGACACCTCATCTGCTGAAAGAGGTTGATTAGAACACAAAGCCGCAAAGAGGTGTTTTCATTCATGTTGAGATGAGCTGAATGTGTAGCCCTTTCAACTAGGGGCGAAGCTTTGTCACATTTCACTCTGTTATTCCGATATAAAACACCGCAGGATGTAGCTTGAAGAATCACAGAACTGCACCTGCACTCATTTTTTTGTCATGTTTGTAGACGATAGGAGACGTAAAACGCCCAGATGTAGTCGTTTTTCAAGAACTCATTCAGACGCTACAATCGGCAGTCTAAATGTGAAAATAATACGTGAATCCACAGCACATTTATAGCGTGTAAAATGAGGCTAAGAAGAGATTTATGTGTCTTTTCCATACAGCGGCTCCCATCCAGCATGTTCTTGTTATTAATGTATTGAATGGGAATCATCAAATTAATTATTTTCTATTCACCTATGAGTAATATAGTGTTCCCTTTACCTCTGCAGGCCATTGAATAGGCTATTGTAGTGTGTGTTTTCCTCTTAGTCAGGTGTTGTTCAGGTATTTCATGATGGTTGTTGGATTTCCGGGCGAAATGGTTCTTTAATCCTACCTTTATTCCTCCAGTGCCTGAATTGTTCTGTACATTATTCTTTACAATAGCACAACCTCACAGAGCCGCTACCATAGCTACTGACCCTTATCATGTTTTTCACAGACTTAAGGCCGGAGTTGCATTTTATCTATTATGTGCTCAAATGTTCTCATTAGCCTCAAGAATATACATCAGCAATCAATTAGTAGTTCTTCACAAATACCCCCTCCCCCACCCCCCACTCACTATTAAGTGCTACCAGACATTGCTCACTGACCTGTCGCGACCTTTGGGTAAAGTGTCACGGATCAGGGTAATTTAATGGGGGCCGATAGCTCATTAGAAAGCCAGCAGAGGCAGGCCGTGCGAAACTATGTCTAACAGATTGGAAAAGCAAAAGCCACAGTGCCACTTTCACTCGGATATGCGACAGGTTATTTCATAATTAGTAACGGTCTCTTATGACTCACGATGCAAACACCGGCTGCTGGAGAGGCAGTTCAATCTCCTGCCAATGTCACACTGGCTAACAGAGTTAGAGAGAAGCATCCACTCGCTCTGTCCACCGAGCACTTATGAATCGGTCGCGTTGTCTGAGATTGGAATCACTCTTCACTATTTTCCGTAAGGGTTCACTGTGTTTGGGCTTTGTGTTGCCATCTCATTTTAGTATGTCTGCGTGGGCTTTCTCCGGCTGCTCCGGTTTCCTCCCGTCGTCCAAAAACATGCCTTTTGGGTTGATTGGAGACTGTAAACCACCCCTGGGTGTAAATGTGTGTGTGTGTGTGCAGTGTATTCCCTACCCTCCCTCTGTGTTTACTGGGACATGCTCTGGCAACCCTCCAAGACACCCATAAGGTACAAAGCAGGTAAGATAATGGATGGATGCCTGTTTCTATATATAATATTTATCTAAAACATCTGTTTGTCAGATACGGGGTGCATACTGCTCCAGATCTGCTTTACACCATCTGCAACAGGGTTTTCAAGTTAGTCTAGCAACCAGACAGTAACTCGGTAATCATTAACTTGCAAATTGAAAGCAGCAGCTGTTTCACAGAGTATCAATGAATTAAGAAAAGAACCTGCACATCAAACATTCGCCACAAGCAGAAGAAGAAGTCTATTCTATCCTGAAAGAGATCGTAGATTATGTTGACATCCTTGAGAACAAGCCAGAGCCCTGTAATTCATAAGTTTCCCTCTCTACCCACCGTTTAAAGCTCCCTGGTGTTGACAATATAGAAATCTCTTGGACTGTAGCTCAGCAGTACCCAGAAGCTTTGTCTGCAAGGTGGAATTAGTTGGTTGAGTCTTGAAAGTAGTATTTGTTTTTAGTTTCTGTTGGGTTTTTTTTGCTTCCTGGCCCCTCAAAGAATTATTTAATGTCGGCATGTGGTCAGTTGAGCTGCAGAGCATAAAATTAGAGGAATAAATGACAATTTGTCAGTACGTGAACACATTAAACAACAGGCCAATTAGGCAGGAATACACTGCATTTCCTTTTAAGTGAAAAGCTCAGCTATCGCGGAGACATTTTCTGCCCCGTGCCTTGAACTCATGAGCGCATTAGTGAAGTGAATTTTCGATCAATCGATAAATAGTCAGCGACATTGAAAAGAAAGTGTAGCGCGGTGGATGAATCATAGCGGTCCTGTGTTTTATTTCCCTGTGGTCATCGTTGTCATGGTGATGTTGACTGCTGGAGGGAGTATTGTTGTTAACGTAACAGGAGGATTTGCTGCTAATGCTTATATCACAGGTGCAGAATGCGTCTTCTCCTCGAGCGGTTTAAAAGGAAAGAAAAAGTGTCAGAAATGTCATCTTTTTATCACCGATCGCTGCAGTCTGCCATCCCTTCTGACCTTGAACGGGAATTAAATGTGATCCTTTCCTCGACCTTGATTCAAGAGTAGAAAAATGATCGGGATCTGTAAAGTATTTCTGTCATTATTTGTGGGACGACCGAAAAATGTGGTAAATACAGGCAGTTGTAACTAAGCATTCATTGTACGTAAGACGCAGTGCTGTTGCACAGCTAAATCAAATACACTCGATTATTCAGGTAAATCAGTCCTTTTGCTGGTGTAATTTAGGCTCGTATAAGGTTTATTCGATGATATTGAAACGCTTCGCAGAGGAGAATTCTTGCCGGGGAGACACTTTATTGCCATGAAACTGACATTGAGTGAGAGCGCTCATTAACGACTTTCTCATTTTGTGCTTCAGACTTGAGTGTCATCGCCGCACAATGTATCAAATGCCTGCATTGTAAAAGGTAACTGAGTCTTTTCCTCCGCGCAAAGTGTCGTCAACATCCTCGACAGCTCCTCCAAGCAGAAAAGACTCACTTTATGATCGAGCTGCGCCCTGAATACCTTGGAGTGCCTGTGAGTTAAAACATAGGGCGTCGCTTCCTGGCTCCCCCATCACCCCCGAACGAGGGCGGAAAAAAAACAGAGGAAGGAAAATCATCATTATTGTGCTTAAGATGAATTGTGGGGACTCATCTTCTGTAATTGTCGAGTGAAAACAATAATCATAGTCAAATTGTAGAGGACGTAAGTGTTACAGAAGAAGTGTTAAATCCACCGGAGTGACAGCAACAGGGGTGCAATTAACATTTAAAAAGTGAATAGGCTCTTCTAACTTTTCCCAACACAGCTTGGCAATCTTCACCATTTCCTATGTGAGTTTATGTGAACTGAAAATGTGAAACTTCATTGTTGGTGGAGGACACAGTTACAACGCCCCTCTAGCCATTGCTATGTACTCTTTGCAGCACTGCTCTCTCTATCTTTCTATTTCTCCGCCTATTCATCCAGCCATGCATACAAGCATTCATAAATAAGTATATGGCGGGATGAAAAAGCTTAAATAATACACTACATTGGAACAGCGCGAACAAAAATAAAAAAAAACAAAACACACCCAGTCACAAACTGACTGGGAATAAAATCCAGACGTAAATATACTTCCTTCCTTGCTTCCTCCTGCTTCTTGAGGCAGAGTGAGAGAAAAGTGTCTTTTCCAGTATCATAAGCAAACAATAAACTTGAAAGATACCCTAAAAGAGCGAGCGGGAAGAGCGTATATCAGCCTGAAATAGTCTCGGTGCGATGACCGATTTAAACAGGCAGTTGCACACTCCCGAAAAACAAAGATAAGAGCTGGTCAGGGGGCTGCATCTGCAGCGGGAGCAGAGCAATACCCAGAGAGGATCCATTTGCATCAGAGAGGAGAGTTTCCTTTTATAATAACAGGCAATTTGTTAAAGAGGATATTTAGAAATAATAATCATATAAAGGCTATTTATTAAAAAGAACGCTCTTTGGAAATTGCTTTGTCGCTAACCAGAGAAGTCACCGCAATCATAATATGCCCGTAGGTGAAGTAACCAAGAGCACATGTAATTACTGTAATAAATGGTGCAAAAGTGGGGTCAGAGGCTGGCCAAGAGGCTCGGCGCTTTGGCGCCCAATGAGTGTGCCAATGAGGTACAAATTGCCGCACATTGGCGGTTAGTAGCCTCTTTTTCGTCCTCCTCCATTGCCAGGACGATATTCCCCCCAGAGCGTCTCTGAGGCTCTGTCCAGCTCTCAGGAGCTACATGCAAGGCTTGATTACCAAGTGGACAGCTCCCGCCCCGCTGTGACTGTCCCTCTGTGCCCCGCTCTGCGCTGGGGAACATGGTGGGTTTCACTTGACACCCAGACCACGCAGCAGCTGAGCCTCAGATGAATGCTAGTCTATGCCGGCTCCCCGGAGGGGCGGGGTGGAGGGTGTGCGCTGTGTGTGTGTGTTGGGGAAGGGGGTGGGGGGGCTTCCCAGTCCCTACTGCAGGGGCTGTGTGAGAGGAGAAAGGTTACATTCAGTTTACATCATAAAGGCGAGACGCGCACACAGAGAGGCCTTAAGACGCGGAGTCTGCAAGCTCTCCTTCTTCTGGCTGCGTTTGTGTCTCTCCGTGTCGCTCTAACGCTCAGAGACACAGTGACACACTCGCTTATGCATCATTCACTCGCCGCTCCCCTCCCAAAGTCGGTGCTTTCACTCTGTTTGGTGTGCGATAAATTATAACTCCACTGTCATGAAGAATTCACAAAGAGAGAGTGCACGCAACGCGGCCGTGTCATTGTGATCGTGATGCGCCACGTCACATCATTTCAGACGGCAGAAAAAAAAAAGGAGAACAAAAAAAAAAACATCAGTTACGTCGATTCCAGTGAAAATGGCCGCTACGATAGTTTGTGTGGATCGGATGTGGATTCGTTACATAAAGGACCTCGCTTCTGCCATAACCTTGTAGATGAATCTGCTCCGGAGGTGGGTAGTATTGAATTAGATTCAGATCACGTTGACTTGGTTTACAGACTCCCCTAGTTAATATTTAATCAGGTGGGAGTCAACAAGAGACAGAGAGCATCGCTAACAATGATGCGGTTGAGTCTGACAGAGATGTGACCAACACGTGAGATAAATGAGGGGTTGCCTCTGCTGTGTTTGTTCTGATTAGAGAGTTAATTCAAAGTCAGTCCATCCGCCCATTATCTTACCCGCTTTGTAACCAAGCGGTGTGGCAGGGGGTCTTCTGTAGCCACACACACACACATCATTCACTTTCACACTCACACCTAGAGGTAGTTTATAGTCTCCAATCGACCTGGACACCCATCGTTTTGGACTCTGAGAGGAAGCTGGAGTGCCTGGAGAAAACCCACGCAGACCAACATGTCACCATACTTAGCGGTTAGAGTCCTCATTCTCCATTACCCTATGATTAAGGCATTTATGTCGCATGGTGAATGAGTGGTTTAGCTCATTTGCTGTCATCTAGCAGCAAGAAGGTCCCCAGTTCAAATCTCGGTCAGACCGAGTGGCTTCCTGTGTGGAGATTGTACGTTGTCCCCATGGGTGCGTGGGTTTTCTCCTGGTATTCCATTTTCCTCCCACAGACCAAAAACACACATGTTCAGGTTGACTGGAGACTCTAAATTGCCCCCGGGTGTGAGTGTCAGAGTGAACAACCTGTCCAGGGTGAATTCAACCTACTGTACAGCATGTGTGCTGGAAATGTTGTGCAGCAGACCCCAAAGTGGGTGATATATATACGAAGAAGACATATAGGAAGAATGCCATTATGTCTATGATACTATATGGTGTCTGCAGTACACTGTGTACTTCTGTGCAGAAATACAACAGCTTGGGTATTTGCCTTGATATTTGTGAACTAGAGATGTTGAATCTCCCTTGATATTTTCCAGCACTGGAGATGGATTTGTGCACTTGAGGTCACGTCTGTCGTCGTGTCCCTTCAGCCAGGGCAACGGGCTGCTGTCTTCAGCTGCCGGAGCTGCCTCTGTGGCCTGATAACAACCCATGTGCTAATCCTTCACTTTCCCCAGCCTTCTTCTGTAACCTATTAAAACTCATGATCCATACAAAATTGGCATTCAGCAGATTAGTTTATGGAAACAAGGCACTCAGACGGCTGCAGTGTTCCGCCTAGCAGTAATAGTCAAATCCATTGTAACTAACACGTGTAATTAGTGGACCAGGAGATAAATAAAGTGTTTGAGGTGCATGCAAATTCTGCTGTGTTTTTCTTTTTCCATTCCTCAATAATTTTCCTTCACAGCAAAGCATGTTGTCTACAGATTTATCCTATTTACATGTGCATATATTGTTTTTTTTTTTCCAATTCTATCATTTGTTTTTAAATTCACAACATTAATTATGTCCAGGACAGTCCCAGCAAATCCTCAGCAGGGCATATTTATTGATGTGGAACATTTAATGAATGCAGTTTTGCTCCTGCATTAAGCTGCTTGTGTGAAGACTTACCCACCCGAAGCCATTATGTGACCGTTTGGCTTAATATTACCACGTATTTGGTATGATTAATATCTATTTGTATTGCAGATAAACATACGCTGAGTCAGTCTTGAGGCTTTGTGGAAAGTCCACATTTCTGGTCAGTTTGTCTACAATTCTCGTTATTCTTCGGCCTGTGAGTGCAGCAGTCTGCAACAGTGCTCCTCCGTCCAGAGCCTGCAACCCCACTCACTGTATCTGCAATCTGCATGTGCACCAGCACACTCCATTTCCTGCCTTTATGTTGTGGCCCGCTCTTTTTGTCACCTGCTTTCTTTTTCTGACTCACTCCCTGGTTATTGTACAACAAAGCAGCATTCTGTGCTCGCTCAGCAAAAGAAAACCGGTACATTTTCCTCTTTGCTCCCAATACATCTTGATAGATTGTTCACTCACTCCCCTCTATGTTCAATGAATAATAAAAAATAAATAAAAAAATAAAAACTTCCTGCCGAGGTTACCCAGGTAGCACGCTGTCCCTTTTACATTTCCCCCAGGTATTAATGCAACGCAGACAATGATATATTAATGGCACATGTAGGCATTCATGTTCGCTCTTAGTGCTCAGCGGGTACTATTATAGTCAGGGGAAATGACACGACGTGTAAAAATGAAAAGGATAGCACTTCACTTACAGTGGTAGTTTATAAGTAGTATCTCCCAAAGCCAGCTGGGTTATTAAACAGCGCATAGCGGCTTTATTCGGTAATAAACCCTTCAGACATAACCAAATAAATGCAAAGCGTGAGATGTAAATTCCTATCAAAGGGGATTGTGGTGCTGCTCGATTTGATGCCGCAAGGATTGTCATGCATCTTTCACGTACCTCACAGAGAAGAATGTGGCATCAAGCTGATCTGTGCTCATTTCAAGGAGACTTCATTTACACCAAGATGCCTCATGACTGTACAATCGACAAGGGACCCGCATGTGTATCTAATTTTGCTTCGCTGCAGGCTGTCACATTATAGATTCAGTATGTAAGTATGTTGGAAGCAATGAGGCTGTGCAGCGCAGCGTTGCATGTTTTTTTTTTTCCCCCTTCTCATTCGCGTGCTTCGTTAACTATCGAAACCGTGGCAACGACCATGAAATGCCCAAACTTGATGACTTGTTTCGGGAATTTGTATATTTGAATCATGTATGTTTAGAGACTCCAAGTTTGTCCTGAGGTGTCAGTGAGAGTGAACGTGTGTGTGTGTGGGTGGGTGGGTGGGTGTGTGTGTGTGTGTGTGTGTGTGTGTGTCCTGAAATGCACCGATGACGTGTCCAGGGTGTGTTTCCTGCATTTAACAGACCCCAGCCACACCACTGGGTAAAAAGCAGCTAAGCTAGAGGATGGATGGATGTTCTTGCCATTGATCAGTATTGGCTCCCTGAAGAGGGCACAGCAGTGAAAAATCCAATGATTGTACTACTGATATTTATCAGTCTTTGGCAGGATATAACTGCATGGTTGCCTGCCAGTCTTTTGCACATTGTTTCAGCACGGGTTGATTTCCAATAGTTCTTACATTGTTGCTCCATCGTTGTTCCTACGCAATAGTTACAGAGTTATGTTTGCTGAGATTTAGCATGCACAATCCGTCTGTTTTCAGGTGTGAGATTATTCTCAAAATTTGGCAAATCTGCATTGCAAATCTGCCAGACAGTTTGAAGTCTAGAGTGGCTGGAGTTTAAGGCGAGGTGAAGAGAGAGGCCCAGCTCTGAAAAGCTTCAGCACCACGGAGAGAGACAAGGACCGAGACAGATGGTCCATTGTCTCCATCCGTATGACGCAGTGTTAGGTGTGATAGTAATGGAATCATTTGTATCATTATGGCAATCAATGATGGAGGTGCGCTCAGAGGGACTTCCATGCAAACCGTTCTTTTTTTTCTGTTTGAGTTATATTTAGAAGAGTTTTAGTGGAGTCTGCAGACACGAACAGGTGCACTCCATGTTAAATCCCCTCGGACACCGTTCCCCGCTCACTAAGTGGCCACTTGAATGACGCGTGGCGCTTCATCATATGAAGTGCTGATGGGGAAGTGAAAGAAGACGTGACGAATGAATATTGAAAGGCTCTGTCTCTCTGTTTACTTCCATTTGCACTGGCTTTGCCCTCTGTGTCAGTGGCTGCATGTTCTGCCTGTTCTGCTAATGACCCAATATAAAAATTTACACTACAGCGCTAAACGAGTCGCTGATGCTGCAAAACAAACGCCAGAGACTGGAAATGTCTTTTCACTGCTCGTTTTACAGCAAGCTAGTGGGAGTGTGGGGCAGTTGGATGGGTTAACAAAGGAGAGATTTGCAGTATGGTCCAAGGATTAAATGTTCAAGTGCCATGACGAGAAAAAGAGTGACAGCATGTTTCGTTCTGTGCTGCTCCAATGCAAAAATGGCTCAAGGTAACCATATTCTTAAGTGTAATAATGACTAATCACACTTAATCACTGGTTTTCATTGTCCAGCAAATTTCACCAAAGTTCTCTGTGAATCAAGCCTCGAAATCATGCCTTGCCATACTGTGACCTAACAATAGTCACATAATTTATTCATCCATCCATCTATTCATTATGTGCAGTGCACACACACCGTTCACTCTCTCACTCACATCTAGGGGAAATTATAGTCTCCAATAGACCTAAACATGCATGTTTTTGGACTGTGGAAGGAAACCGGAGCACCTGGAGAAAACCCACACGGACATGAATATGCAAACATCCACATGAAAAGGCCCTTGTCTGATCTGGATTCAAATCAGCCACAGCACTGTTTACCAATCCACCGTGTCACCTTCAATCCCTCCATCCATCCATTATTGGACCCGTTTTGTACCGTAACAGCATTGGAGAGGTCTGCCAGAGCCTGAGTCCACAGCACATAGACAGTCACAGAGTTAATACATACATGAAAGCCCCGTTAGACACTAATAGTAAATGTAAAGTTGTCCGCTCAGTCATAATGGAGGTAATTCATTACAAAGCTTCCATAAATTCACATGGCTTTACTCAGCTGATCATTCACCCTTAACACATTAACACAAAAACAAAATGTTGTTTACATTTGCATCTGCATAGGATTAAATATGTGGCACGAAAAAGGTCAGAAAACAAACCAAACAGTTGAGGGTTTTGTAATTATGACGAATAATAAGCTTATGAATTTGCCATTGATCATATTGATATGTCTGCATATTTATTAAATTAAAATCATTTCTCATTATTTCTCATTATTATCCCACTGTGGGCAAAAAGGTGCAAATGTTTTATAGACTTTTTGACTCATTTCGCTGAGATGACAGTGCAGCTTTCTGCGGACTTATTCACAGAGTCTGAGGATCTCACACATAATCATTAATGAGGGCCATCATTAATTTATGAAGTATCATTGAGTATTAACTTGCGAGGAAACGAGATACTAGAAAAGCATCAAAATGGCAAGAACTCTGGGCAGTTTTCCACCGAACAGGAAATGAAGCCAGAGCACTGAATGGAGTGAGTTTACTGTAAGAGGCACTGAAAAATCTTTATAGGAAATGCTCAGGCTGCAAAACAAGTAGACCATTCCTCAGCCAGTACGCATCGCTTTACAAAGCTTAAATGTTTAACAGCGTCATAAATAGTACACGGCAGAAGAGAGGCCAGCGCTGCCAACTGGTTCGAATCCCAGTCGGACCAAAGTGGTCTTTCTGTGTGAAGTTTGCATGTTCTCCCAGTGTGTGAGTGGGTTTTCTTGGAGTGCCCCCAACTCAGAATAATTAGAGCTACGGATAATTATAGTCTCCCCCTGTCAACATTTTAGGAATGAAGTCACTCGAGGCACAATTTGCAGTCATAGGAACCCTGGGTGCCAGTCTACGGCTGCTTTCTTTACTGCTGACACAATGAGAATGACAGGTAGATAATAACACAGCCAATAATGTAGAGCAGGCATCCTCCATGGCCAACTGCATCCTGCTGAGGCCTTTTCAGGCTCATCATCAAAATTATGCCCCAGTGCGAAGAGGGAAAACACCTCAGCCAAGCGGAATTTGCACCATCCTCTGCAGCGATGGCTCTCTGTGGTTCTCCCCCGTTTTTCATTTTGATGGCCGCTGCAAGTTTGCGGACGAGGGGTGGGGGAGGTCGATTCAAGCTGCTTCTCTTTACCTCTTTTCTTTTGCATCAATCTTTTGTGCGGATGTTCAAATTTAAGAGGCTGTTGCCCTTTTCCTCTCGTTGGCGGGCCTTCATCTATCCATCCATTATCTCACCCACTTTGTACTCTGAAGGTGTCGCAGGGTGTCTGGCGATACCAGCACACGTCGTGAAATGGCAGGAAATACACTCTGGGCAGGTCACCAGTCCATCACAGGGCACGCACACACACACCACCACACACCATTTACTCTCACACACGCCCAGGGGGAAATTCAGTGTCTTCAATAGATCTTAATGCATGTGCTGGACTGTGAGAAGAAAAAACAGATAAAGCCGCGCACACACAGGCAAACTCCACGCACAAAGGGCCTTGTTCAGACCGAATCAGACCTGGGACCTTCTCGCTGTGAGGCGCCAGTGCTAACCGCTCATCCACCGTGTTTGCTGGCGGCCTTCCTCCACATTGTGAGCTCTTCGGCGCTCCTCTTCCTCTCCAGGAGACGTGCTGAGGCTAGTAAGCTCAGCTAAACAAGCAAATGGAATCTATTTTTGCCCGCGCCATGTGCAGCCAACAATATGCAACCCACTGTCACATGCAGTTTCTTTTCAGCAGAAAGTGCACACAGTCTGCCAAGACACCAAAAAAAAGTGGAAAATCGTGTTTAATCAAGGTGTGAGTCTGGAGGACAAAATGCCATCTGAGTATTTTTATACATCCAGAGGAGCTCCATAAAGCCCTGAACTCTGCACCTTTCTTTGGCTTCACTGTCACTTATTTTTACACTACTTTCAATATAATGAATTGACACAAAAAAAAAAACGAGAGAAATTCAGTTTCCTTATTTGTTCTGGTTCTGGAGCTGGAGCTGCTGGATCCACATCGGACGCCTGTGCCAGCTGTGCAGTTTATGCACATTGTTCTATCTGTTGGATGAGATGTTGCTCCCTACCCTGCCTTAGCTCTCTCTCTCCCCTTTCCTTGCACAGACTGAGCCAGGCTTATTTTAGGTGTTTGTCATTTTTAGCCTAATGAAATCAACCAAACATCACAACTGCAGGCCATGCCTTTCAGAGGATGCTTGCATTATGAGTAATTAATCTGAAAGTGCTATGATTAATCCTGCTACTTTACCCCCCGGGGCGAGACTGGATGTCTGTGAAAAATCTTCTCTCACAAATCCTCCTGAGAACAAACAGTGCACATTTAGGTTCCTTAAGTCTTTAAAACGCTGTACACGTCTTCTCGCATCATGTCATTTGCAAGTTTCCAGGCCCCTTGACTTGTAATTTTTCTACAAAGAATTTTAAACATTTCGTGTTTGTGGCGAACAAACCATATATAATTCCACGTATGCAAAATGATTTGATTATGTAAATGCATAGAGATGTGCCAAAGCGCTCTATAAGTGGAAAAAGCAGGTTTGAAATAGCCTGAAGGGGAAATATGAAAATGCAAACCAATGGACTAACACCACCGATGCAGTAAATGTAGGACAGTCACTCCATTTTCTAAATCCTGGAGATTGATTAGAATAACACTCGGCATCAAATACATCAGCGCACATCAAAAGTGCATATGATGTATGTGCTATGAGCTGTGAGTCTAGGTGTGCTCTAATAGGCAAAGCTGCCTTGGATGCCCATCCTATTAAATAACCAAGGACAACACAAGGTTACAAAACACTCAGCCTCCCGCCCTGTCTTGTTGTCCAGATAGCGTGGCTTTCATCATGTTGAGCAACCCTCAAGCACGTAAATTGATTAATGCAAGCCTTTCATTCGAGACAGCTCTCACCAAGATATCATCACTGCCTCGAAAGACGCTCACATGGAGGAGAGGCTGACAGTTCAAGTCGCCAGCTATAAATCATCCCTTCTCCGGCTCCTCGTGCCCAGCTCTCTCATGCACTGCCAGTGAAACACTGGCTCCGTTTGGGCAACGCAGAATTTTTTAACTATGGGAAGTGTCTGTCACGATGGGCCCCCATGTGCAAACAGCTGAAGCTCTGGTTTTTCCTCTGCCGTCATCGGAGGATTATCCCCCCCCCCACCACCACCCGGTCTTTGGCATTGTGTGGCCACACAGAAGCGAGGGTTACTGTAAACGTGACGACGTCGCTGTAGCCCGGGCCCACGGCTCGCTCTGCAGACGCCTCGCTCGTCCTGTTGTGCAGCGCTTTAGATTTACTGAGAGACGTACAGGAGGAGACTGCACATTAAACATTTAACTCTCACTGTGAGTCAGATTGGGAGGCAGATGTGCGGAGATGCATTAAAAAAAAAGAAAGAAAGAAAAAGAAAAAAAACAATCGAGCTCTTGATTCAATTTATTTATGTTCATCATGCCAACAGATGAATGCCTATGCTGTTACAGGGCACTTGCCATTCCAGGGTGTGATGCTGCTCACCCCCTCCCCTCCTCCCCCTCCTCCCTCCTCCCTTCCTCTGTTCTTTTTTGTTCAATCAGCCTCGCTCCCCCACACCCCTCCCCCCCCCCCTCCTCCTCCACCGCCCCCTCCCCTGCTTGAGTAATGGCCTGCGTCGACTTCTTGTCACTGTGAGAGGTGGTGCTGCATGGCTTGCCTCTGTCCTCCCTGTTTCCATGCGTGTCCTTTCAACCAACTAGGCAATCCCAGCTGATATCTCTATCGACCGTGATTTAGCTGATATCGCTGCAGTCCCCCACACCCCTCCTTCTCTTCTTCTCCCTTTACCTCTCCCATGCGATCTCTCTCTCCCTCTCCCTCTCCCTCTCTCTTACCTCTTCCTCTGTTTCTCCCATTTGGCTCCATCTCCTCTACCTCTAATCCCTCCCCACTTTGTCTCTTCACTCCCGATCATGTGCTCCTCTGCTCAAAGTGTCAATATATTCCAATTCATCCCACCGTCACCATTTCCCCCACCACCATCACCACCCCCCCACCCTCCCCCCCAAAAAAAGAAACCCAGGCAGCTCTGAAACTGTCAGAATACCTCTGAACTCAGATCAGTCATAGCTAGGAATAAGTTCTGCATGGTTAAGCAGCATGAGAGGGAGAGAGCTACTGAGCTCTCTAACAGAGGGGCGACTTGTATACAGATCTGATGTGAACACGTCAGGCAGAGGGGACTGGTGAAAATTGATTTTGAGTGTAAAAACAGCAAAGCTATGGCAGTGCAAGGCTGGGAGAAGGGAGAGAGAGAGAGAGAGAGAGAGAGAGAGAGAGGGAGAGGGAGAGAGAGGGAGAGAGGTTTGAGATTGAGCATCCAGCCGTACACCATTATATCATGTTGACAGGTATTTGTGTTTCTATCATTCACACGCCTTCGAGTCTTTATGTTAGGAGGGCGTCCATACCAAAGCCCTTGTGCTGATGCTCTAACAGCTCTGACAGCTCACCTAAATCAGGCTCCTCCTCTGCAGTATGATTCCTGGGTGTTACTGCCAGGGACCTGCGAGCCAGAGCGCTGTGAATCCGTAGCGTGTATTTATTCACACAAGGCTCCTCTTTTTTTCTTTTTTTTTTCCCTCCTCTCTCTCTCGCCTCACTATTTCCCTGCGTGTTTGCGCCGCGGCTGCCTGTTTTCTCTTTCGCTGTCTCTTCCTGTCTCTCCCTCCCTCCTGCTATCGCTCACCCTCCATCCCCTCCCTCCCTCCTTCCCTCCTTCCCTCCCTACCCCCTCTCTCTCCTCCCCAACTCCCTCCTCACTCATTTGCTCACAGACTCGCTCTCTCAGACGCGCACTCACACACACACACACACTCTCTCTCTCACACACACACACACACACACACAGAGGCACATGCTGTGCCTCGCTGGATCACAGCCTCTGACTACAGTATGCTCTCAGAAGGTCTCCTTTATCTCGCCTTCATTAGACCACTTTGCGCCAAGGTTGTTTTCGCCGGGGTCTTGGACTGTCATGGAATGTCACCCGTCCAGGATCGCTTGTGGAGCGACGGCGCTTTTTAATTAGCATAATTTTCGCTGCAGCAGTCCAAGGCAGAGCATCTCGGGCTCTGCCTGGCGGAGCCGATCGCCTCCTGAGGAGAGTCACCTGCCCTCCTCCGGAGACAGACAGACAGGCAGGCAGGCAGGCAGGCGGGCACCGCGCTCACGTTAGCAGATCTGGATGAGGTAACGGCAGAGGATAAAGGAAAAAGGGGGAGCAGCAGCGAGAGGAGAATGCAGCAGTAGTCTTCACTGCATGGGACTTAGCAGGTGGAGTGCGAGAGAAAGAGGAGAGAGAGAGAGACAGAGAGAGAGAGAGGGAAGGAAGGATCATACCTTCATTTGAAAGAGAAAACACTCGCTCTGCGGCTGCATCGTGGCGGATCTCCTCCACAACCAGAGGTTACTGTTTGATGGATTTTCTGCGTCTGTGAGAGACTGTAAGAGGAGCGACTGAGAAATTATTTATATATTTGCTGGATTTTCTCTTTTACCGTGCTGCTGCTGCTGTTGCTGCTGCAGATACTGCCCCCCCCCTTCCTCCTCCTCCTCCTCCTCCTCCTCCTCCTCTCACTCTCTCTCTTCCTCTCTCGCTGGCTCTTTCTCTCTCCCCTCCCTGTGTCGGTTCTCTTCGTTTTCCCTGGCTAAAGGGGAACAAAAGCGCTGGTTTCTGCATCACCCTAGATTGCTACGTCTTTATTTGCGCATTTTTAGTTTTTTTCTAATCTTTTTGTCTTGTGAAATGATCCAGTTTCCCATGGAAACGTGTTGTGTTTTCTGCAGCGGTGGAGGGGCACTCTTCTTAGTGGGCAGGCTCAGCTGCCCTCAAGCTCTACCTGTGGGCGATGGAGACTCTTATCAGAATTCTTGTCACATGAAGCTCCGTCCTGCTACTTTTCACGCCTAAATATCACGTTTCAGCAACATGCCTGTCTGAGAATCGAGGGCGAATTAATCTCCTTTCTTTATTTGGATGTGTATCTTTTTTTTGCCTTTTGGGATACACTCGACTCCCCTCCTGAGGAATGTGCTCTGGGATGCTTCTCATTGAGGTTTCAGCACTGGTTTTTACTGTGCAGACATTTTGTCATGGCAAAACCAAAAATAGATAAATTGGCTGCTCCTGAGTCACATCCGCAAGGACATTAATTGGATATTGACTGCTTTCTTTAAATTCGCCTGATTGCTTGTTTTTCCTCTCCCAAACACGAGGGATATTTTTCTTTCGTCGACAAACTCCCGAACCAAACTAAGGGGATTATGAAAGAAACGGGTCTAGATCTCCACTGATATGCCCTGTGGTCTTCAAGTTGAACCATCAGATGCCAAACCTTGGCCAAGTTGTCTGAACTGGGCCCATGTGGATCTAATATACATGGGTAGACTCTCTGCAGCCGCAACTGTGCTCGGACAGAGGAGCAGCTGGTCACGCTTTAGCTTAGGCATGGGCCTAAGTTATTGCTCCAGACTCTTCTTCTGGTTCGCCTTGCTCACTGTGCTGCCCATCCAGACTGGAACGGCACGTGTGTCTTCTAGTCTCAGCACCACGCACCACGTCCACCATTTTCACAATAAGCATGGCACCGTTCCCATTGCTATCAACAGGATGCCTTTTCTTACCAGAGGGGGCCATGGTAAGACATTTCCCTCCAGCATTCTCAACTTACCGTCTGCGCTCGCTGCATTGTGTTGTTTCGCTCTGACCGGGTGTCAAGGGTCAGAAATATTACGGCTTTGCCACCGGAGATATTCACATTAGTAGATGTGGCACAATAGGAAATAAGAGGGCTTAGTTGTTCCTGTGCCTTGGTAACATACAGTGGTTTAATGGATGCTTTACTTACTATGGATTTGCTGCAGCCGTTGTGCACCATTAAGCCTCCTTTATCTACTCATCAGCCTCAGTAGTGTTGCCCTTTCCACATACCGCTTTTTAAGACGCCCCAGCGCAACATCTGTGTTTGTTTTAGTGCAAATGCATATCAATGGGACCATGAATCATCATCACAAATCTCTTTCTCATTTTCTCTGAGTTTTTTTTTTCTTTGTTTGTTTAAGCAGCATAAAGCAGTGCCTTTAATGGATCTGGTTTGGTGTCAAAGGTGATTTCTACCATGCACTGTAATTAGACGGGCGACACTTCACATGAGAAGTGATTATATGTGCATAAATCATCTCTTTGGCTCTCTTAGGTCTTTAGAATATAAATAAGCCACTGCATTTATGAGTTAACAGTATTTTCTACTCCTGCTTTGATAATCTGTTCAGTGCAATTTCGTAAGACAGAGAATATCGTGCTCAACTGGGGGATATGAAGTATTGACCCATCCCCAATAATCTGCATCAAATTGGCTACACTTCTTAAATTGGCTCCTTCAAAGCACTGACACCAGAGCCAGTGCTCCCTTTTATATTGCACTTTGAAATTTCCGTCCTAAGACTCATTTTTATGTCCTATAAAAGGAGGCCCGACGGATTTGTAGTGTCTTATTCACCGCAGCAGTTTTGTCTGTTGCAAAAAAGGGCTAAAAAATGTGATGAATTACATCTTAGCTATTATAGCCATATCATTCTGGAGCAGGCTTTAACAGGCACGGCACAGCCTGTGATCAAACCAACCCATAAAAAAAAGAAAGGGGAAAAAAAACACTTCAAAGAACTCACTGATAAATTTTCAATTACCTCTATTGTAGATTTTGTACTCTAGGATGTTCTGAAGTGTGTGCTTCAGAGCAAGAAATTCTTTTTACTGCAACATAAATGAGATGGACAGTGCTCGTGATTTACAAGTCGTTTCCACAACACCATGATGCACAATTCGTGTACAGGTTTGGGTCAGCGCTGATTGGTATAATGCTGTGTCTGAAAACACTAACTTGTGTAGCATAAAACCATCATTGAAATGAGTATCTGTCACACATCTTTTCAGATATTTCATCTGAAGTCTATGATGATTAATTAAACATAACAGATGTGCGTACGTGTGTACGTGTGTACGTGTGTACGTGTGTACGTGTGTGTGTGTGTGTGTGTGTGTGTGTGTGTGTGTGTGTGTGTGTGTGTCAAGGCTAGCCAAAGACTTCAGGAGGCCCCTGGGCTATGGCTATTTATAGGCCACCTACCCTACTGCAATGCCTCACACGCCTCATCCTAAACACAGGTTATTGCATGTATTGTTTCACTACACAGCTCGCAGACAGATATTTACACACGGTTGTGAAAGACCGCCCGCTCTGTAAAGCCACACTAATTAATCAGTCAATTGATTAGTCGATCAGCAGGAAATTGTTTCCTTTGCTGATTAATCGCTCAAGTAATTTTAAAGTCATTAGGATGAAAATGCCAAACATTGTGCAGCTTGAAAGTGGCTCCGGTTTCTTAATGTGAAGATTTTCTTGTTTTCTTTTCTTCTATATCGTGGCAAATGTAATCTGTTTCAGCTCTGGTCTATTAGTCAAAGAAAACAATCAATGTGAAGATACTCATCACTTCATCCTGGCATTTCAAACTCTCAACAATGAATCGCTAATGAACACAACATTTAAAAGAACAAATTTTCAAGCCCTTAGCTGTTTTCACTTTATGTTGCAATCACCAAGCATTTGTTTAGTATTTACTGATGCACATCCCCAGAAAATGTTATAGATTATCTAAAGGTTATAGATAATCAGTAGAAGATGCTTATTTTAGCTCAGTGGCCAGATATCATCTTTCTTGTATTCATCATCATCATCACATACGACACCTTTAATTTCAAGCGGAGGTTTTAATCTTTTCATGAGACTTCCGATCAAACTCCTTTGAGGTCTGTACTCACATCAAAATCAGTGGATGAAAAAGCCCTCAGTTTGCACTGCAACGTTTCGAGACATTCACGGTTGCTCAGAATTTGACAGCTGGATGGGAAAATGGCCGCAGTGGCGGCATACATCAAGACAATTACTTCAAAATTCCTCATTGATGTCATTTCAAATTGTCAATTTCATCTGTTACACTGCCTCCCTTGCTTTTTGTGCAACTGAACCTCAGATGAGGCCCGGCACAGTTGATATCCATGTCATGCCTCCTACACTACCAGTGTAACAGAGACCCGCACCACGTTCTTGGCTTACGCTGGTTTATGCAATTTAGAAACCGGACCTGATCTGTTACATATTTATATATAAGAAATAATCTTTCAAAGTGCCAAACATGATGATTAACACGTTGACTGAGGGATTTCTCATATCCGGGGACGCAAATCCCAACTTCTTGAGTGGTATTATGCAACTAACATGCTTAATGTCTTCCTCGGTTCATATTAGTGCCAGACCACTGACACGATACGTTTCTTTGATTTTGTGTAACCGCGCTAAGCTAGCTGCTGACAAGGCTGTGCCGGTTTGACGCCACACTTAGTTGAACTAGCCCTTTAACCACAACACTGCCTGAGAGCCCGCAACACCGCGACCCCTCGGTGAAAGACCTCGTGTGCACTCAACTTCAATTCAGCAAAGATTGCACTGTGGCTGACCCCTCATCGCGCTCCCAACACTCCCGCGTGCTCAACACACTCAATGAAAATCTGCTGCACTTCATTCTCCAGGGCCCCCATGTTGGTGGAAGAGCTGTCTGGCTGTGGCAAGGCAAGAAACGGCTAATGTTTCCAGAGAGAGGTCTCAAGCGGAGGAAATGGCTTAAGGGAGCTTCTTTAAAAGATGTGACATGTTTGAGCACTGTTCAATATTCACAAGACAGAATCGGACAGAGAGTGTGTTTTCTGAGATCGGAGCTTGAAAAAAAAAAAAAGGAAAAATGTTTTGTCCAGCGTCTCACTGCAGTCAGCAGTAATCCAGCGTTTTATTTGCTGCTACGAGAGCTGCCAAGAGAGGACGCGAGGGGACAGGGGCATCCAAAGGTCTATCAGAGCCGGCTCCATTTCCTCCAGGTCAAATATTACATTACACTCTGGGATGATGGCGAGGGAGGCCTGCGGACACATACAAATCCGCATACAAGCCCGATAAACACACTCGTGCACGCACTCACGAGCCACAAAAACACATCGGCCTCGCATTGTGTTCAGGCGGCTCTCGCCAACGCTGTCGGTGATATTATTCTGTCGTCGTCATGGTCGTCGTTGCTGTTCTGCAAACTGATACGGACGTGTTTATCGCACCTGTCATTTTGCGTTTCGGCGGAGACACGGGGGATGAAACGGGCCGACGAGGCAAACGGTGGCATGTAAGAGCATAAATCAAGAGGGCGAGGTACAACGCCGCGCCGCCCCACATCTGCAGCAACGCAGAACAAACGGGAGTGAAAATGTGAACCGGAGAGAGGAGAAGAAAGCATTCGCTGCCACAGATGAAAGACAAACCCAGGCACAAAAGAAATGCAAGTGCTGCGTTCTTAGGTAACGGTTGACAAAGTGCTCGGATCCTGCTCACTTTAAACCACCAATAGCGGATTATGGAAAATGTTCCGTTTCAGATGGGGGGAAAAAAAGAAACTGCTTTTAGACTACTATTCAATCTCGCAAGGACAGCATAATATAGTTTAAGCACTGAAAGACGTCCCCTATGTCTGCCCAACAAGGTCGCAGTGAACAAAGAGGACGTTGCTTACTTTGAGCGTAGTATGTTCTAGTTGAGTTCTGATGGCGATGTTTTCTTTAATTAGCGCATTAACAAGCTCAGCCTTCAGTCATGGGCGCAGATGTATATGGGGGATGGTGCTGTAAACCTGCCCATAGGCGACATTTTTTAATAGGCATGAATACTTGAAAGCCTTCAGATACAGTACAGTAGATTAACAGTAAAGGATGGACCTTGAGTCTACTGCAACAGAAATACACTTGTAATTTTTTTTTAAAAATGCATATACGTACAAAAATAAATGAGAGATGTTGTGTATGTCAAAGTATAATCAAAATCCCACCCCTCCCCATTCATTGTTGACATCTCTTGCTCTGGCTCTTGAAAAAGCTCAATGTAGAGCTGTTGTGTAAAGGCTGCAGCTGGAGTTTCCATTCAGAGGAAAGAAAAGCTGGACTCTGTCATGATTTCCACCACAGCAAAACAATTTGTAGGCTGCAGCCATCGGAGGCTGAACTTAGGTCTGAGGAATGTGCAGACACAGTATCATAGAACTTCATATACATGACGTTGTGTATGATGTACACAAGTGTATAAATCTCTGGTATTTGTGCCAGCGTCTGTTTGAAAACACATACAATTAGATTTCCGGAATTAGAATTGGAAATGAGGTTTGTCATCCTCTTCAGTCTGATATTAAAGGTGGAAATCATAGCATTTAGCAAGGACTTTGGTCCAAGTTGACTTGGCAGCGGCTGCGATTACTGTTTCAGCAGCAGGTGCGGTTTAACACCACAGCAAACACTCCTTGAGCATTTATTTTGTCAGAAGTACAATGGAGGAACATCTGGTGTGTGCGTTTTACAGCCCAGTCAAACAAACTCATATTGCTTTGTTTTCAGTTGATTGCCTCACAATAAAAGCCACCCCGTGTTTTGCCAGTTGCCTTTAATGTGAGACATGATGCGTTTGCAGACAATGCAGCCTGGATTATGCCTGTTTCAAGTAGAGATGAGCAGTGGGCTGCAGTGGTCCGGTAAGCTCCCTTCTTTCTATCTCCACACCCCACTTTTCTTCTCTTTTTCTTTTTTTTTTCATTCTTCAGCCCCAGATGACACAATTATCAGACTTTGCACATCTCCCTCTGGATCATCACAGGCTTTCTACACCTTTCTCACATGTGCAGTAGTACTCTCCAAGACCTGCACACCTGCTTTGATGTGTAAAATCTGCAGAGTATTTCTTTAATACTGCTTAAGAGAGTCTGAAATTAACAATGAGGCGGATGTCAGTGATAAAATCGCTCTGGATTAAGTGCCACATTATCTCCTGACCAAGCAAACCCAGTTTGTAATCCAGCACAGAAACTGTGGTTTCTACCTCTGACAATGGAAACCTTTGCTTTGTGCAGCTAATCCTATTGTAAACACATTCAGATGGTTGGAAAAAAAGCTCTCTTTCTCAGTCCATTTGATAATATAACAAAATGGAGAAAGATATCATCACAACCTTCTATACTCTTAACACAGAAATCATAAATCACATAAATCTGAAGCCGTAAACATAAAATATACCTCGGCCAATGAAATCCTGCTGTAAACTATATTTTGGTGCATTCATGGACAACTTTCGTGTGAGTTTGGCAGCAGCAGGAACTATTAATACAGCACCTCAGAAGTGCCTTCGATTCATAACAGTTTTGCCACAACCGAAGTCATCTGAAAGTTGAGTTGGAATATTGCGATAGAGAGAGAGGGTCATTTGAGGCTCTCTGAGCTGCAGACGTTCAATTTGAGAGCTGACAGTCCGCGAACGTGCCGCTGATGGGGGAAGAAGCATAAAACAGCACTTTCCCCTATAATGCAGCTAAAGCCTGCACGTGCTATTCGCATGTGTGGGTATTTGAGATTCACAAATGCCAAGCACACACTTAGCATGTGATGTCATTTCGTATCTCCAACACCGTATTTTGAAATTGAAAACCATACGTCCTCTCTGTCAGGATTTAGCCTGCCCATTCATTTTCATCATTCCTCTGAGCTGCATTTAATAGACCATGGAAGAAGTGTGCCTCAGACGCCATAAGTCAGACGACAAACTCAGGCTCGATATCTCTCCATAACTCTCCATTTCTGCAGAACTGCTCGCAGATTGGAGATCTATATGGGTTTATGTTCTTAGTTTTGTTTTTACAGCATAGAGCCCGTTTTTCCCTATACCAAGTCTCCACAGGATCCTCTGTACTGTACTGCACTTGTACATTTTTGTCACTTTTTTTCCCCTAGCTGTATCTGGCAGGCAATTCAGAAATATTTATTGCTGTGGAGAGAGATCATCCATATACTGTACAATTATAGGTGCGCTCAAGTATAAAATATACTGACTGCCAGTGGGGTTCCTAATAAGCAGAAATGCCTCAAAAGGCTACAAGAGTACGCAGTATTTACTGTTTGTTCCACTACTTTCTTTGTTCTCGCAATTATAGCTGATACAAGTTGTCAATTGCGGATTTGTGATTATTTTCCAGCCTTTTAAAGGTCATGTTTAGCAATATTATGGGAGCTAATACTAGACTACGGGATTTCTCCTTTTCTTTCTCTACGACAGCGAGCTCAGGGGGCGCCTTTAAACCTTTTCACATCTCGAGTGTTATGTGTGATGCAAATTATCAGCAGGGTCTCAGTGTGTTTTGCAAGTCCTATGAGCGTGTTGCCTCGTCTCTGCGTGTTGAGCTGGCTGAGAGCTAAAAGGAAAAAGGACGGGATGTTTGAGTGGGTTGCATCCTTCTTGGCACAGGCAAACAATCCATACTGATACATTTGTTGTGCAGACATCCATTAAGACATGAAAGGCAATCATGGCTTCTTTGTGAGCTGTGCTGACACCGTTACCATGTCGTTTGTGAAGAGAGAGATCTGTAATATAGCACTATGATGCTGCAGACCTGACATATTAAACCAAACAGGCCTTTTTTTATTAGGCATGCAATTTAATTTTTTGCATAAATTTTGATATTTCACCACATATCCATTAATGACACAGTGCACACTGTGAGTATAAGAATGCCTGTGTACAGCCTAATTAATCATCAAGGTTCCCAACTAATAACGATGTGATATAAAACAACACATTTTGCTGTTGCGAGTCTCCATGGGTGCCCTATTATCCAAGCACAGATGCATTGGCCGTGGCCATGAGAGAAGAGCGGAGAGCTCCCGTGAGGTGGTCGGCTCAAAGGGAGAGGAAGGAGAAGAAGAAGAAGACGAAGAGGAGGAAGGGGGGAGGAGGCCTGCTCCTCGCAGAGAGCTGCGATGTTTATAGTAATAATCTTAACGAGACGGATTTACTGCCCACTTTATTTGATGCAGGCCTGCCACAGAGAGAAAAGAGGCGATAGGAGGAGACAGAAAAAGGGGGACAGAAAGATGTAATGAAACGCTTGAGTGTTTTGATTAATGCAGCAGCCGCTGCCGTCTGCAGAGGCACGCTTCCATGTTTTCCTGGAGCTCTATCAGTATTCCATATTTCATGACGTGCAGAACAAATAGCTCCCATTTTGTCACTCTTTAACTTATCTTGTGTTCCCGGTGTGATGGACGAAGCACAGTGGTTCCCATGTAGACGGTGTGACATAAAAGACAAATAAGTGCAATTCATTGTTAAGCATGCAAAGTATCCAAAATCACAAATGGCCTGAGGACAGTTTTCTTACAAAGAAGCAAATTTGCATTTGTGAGTATGACAAGGGAGCTCAGGGTTGTTTGTTTGGATTCCTAGAAAATGAAATAGAGTTGCCTCCAACTGGCTAAAAATGGTCTTATCTATTTACATACAAAATGGAGATACTGGGTGTTGTACGTTATGCATTTTGACTATTCTTATCCTCAAAAGATAAACTTTGTGGTCCTTCATCTTCTTTAATGAAGCTGAATCAAGTTGACCCTTGATTTTCTTTCCCAGTGAACCTTTTGCACAATACGATATCAACACAGCATCGTCGCATTTGAAATGTAATTTTAAAAACTAAAATACTATCTACTATATATGCGTCTTTGCAGAGGTGTTTTTACCTCCCACACTGAACTGAAGTATTGAATAGAATTGAATAGGACGACTATTGAATATCTGTCAGTAGTTAAGCTGCTGTCAAAAAAGTGTTTTTTCTTTTTTAAAGCACCCTTTTTTTTCCTCAATATATTGCCCAGTGTAAAGTGTGTCATGATCTACTGAGACCAATTGGAAAGCATCCAAAATTGGATACTAAAAGTTCATGAGGTTTGGGGTCTCGGGAGGATCCTTTTAAATTGCTGTTCAAGGCTATACTGCCCAGTGAAATTTGAATGAGACCTGGTGTGAAATTGGGTTTCAGAGTATGGAGACTGACCACGATGTGGTTTGTCTGCTTGGGCTCACACGAAAACCAACAAAGCCAGGAGTGATCGAGTGGCTGTGAGAGTGACTCTCCTGCTGCGGATGTGGACGTGCTCACATCATACGTTCCCAACGTGTCGGTATCTAATACCAATAACACAAGAGGACTGAGTGGGAAGACTGAGAGGCCAAACGTAGATAACGCCCATTGAAATGTGAAAGACCAAATAAAACCACTCGTCGAGCCTCGTCCATGTCATATTTTTGACACCGACTCACTTTTGACCGCGAATGCCAGGCACTAATTAAGATTCGCTCCGCAAAAAAATAATTCGGTTGGAGACAAACACTTGAGAGAGCGGACAGAGGACCTGCCCTTTTAATTAAATTCAGTAGGCAGTACACGGTGTTTCTTAAGAGTTTAATGCTGAGAAATTAAACCATCTGTCAGTGTCTTTCAATAACAAACTTTGGTGGAGAGTGCCCATTAGAGCGAGCAGGAGAGCACTCACGTCCTAGTGCAGGGTTGAAATTGAGGCTACGATTTTTTTTTATTTTACCCCGAGTGTTTCTCTGTCCTTCACTTAAGAGGTGCAAAAAAATATGACTTATAAAAACAACACTCGGGTGTTAAAACAAGCCTGGTGGACTGTTAAAGGTAATCACAGCGCCGGATCGGTGCGACCGCACAGCTTTCATGGCGTCTTCAGTTTTCAGCACTTTTTGTCTCCGTTCGCCATCGTCACCTTTGAGATATCAGCAAAAACAACACCTCAAATTTCCAAGCTCCTCTGACAGAGCCTCGCGCATCTTTAGGTTCGACTCGGGTTGCTTTTGTACCGGCGCTGGGAAAACATTCATCTGGTTTTAATGTTCTTTAAAGTTTCAACACTTTGAGATCATTTCTTTACTAATTTACATTTAATCACCTCGCTGAGGTGTCTGACAGCTTAGACGTAAATCGAATCAGATCACGGCGAGGTGTCAGATTTACAAGCTGATCAGAAAATGGATTTCAAACCGGGGCCGCAAGACTTTTCTTGGGTTTTTTTTACGGCAGATCCCACGAGGACTTGTAAATGAAGAATTAACACCTATACGCCTCATTCATCTCAAGGAGACAGAAATCATTCGCCATAAAGTTTAAAGTAGACACTATTGCTTGAAATTGTACGAGCAGGTGGATTAGATTGAATCAATTTTTAACCTAATGTCTTTTAATGTTCTTTAATCAATTCCCATATTTCATATGTAATTAAATATTATCGGATGGGTAGACTTATAATCCATCCCCTACAGTTACCGTATGGACATTTGTACTGCAGGTATGATCTATACTGTATATCTCAACCTTTTAAGATTCATTCTCTTCAGAGCAAAGCTATGGCGTCATGTAGAAAAGCCCACGGACCTGCGTATTTAGTATATTTGGAATAATGATGATAACCATGAATAATGAATGAATCCTGACATGCTCATCTGTTGCCGCCAGATTATATCTTGAAACGCAAAGCTTCATCACACTTTGTAAACCGGGCTCCGTAGCTGCGATGTAGAGGGACTGTTTGATGAATGTGTCTCGGTCCTTCCTGGTTTGAGCTTCACTCTTCCTACTGCGTTATTTAGAAAAATGAAAGACAGCATGTGTGCCGAGCGGTGGGGTGGAGGGTGTGGAGGCTGGTGAGAGGAATCTCATTTTTATTCCGAGGATGGCACTTTAAATACTAAAAATAACAAAAACCGCTAGAATATTTGCCCTTGACTGCAGCTACGTCTCAAACCAAACACCAGGTGCGCAGACTAAGCCACGTTTAATCAGCTAAACACCGCTGCAAGGAAATGACGCCAGTACTGTAAATTGTGTCTATTTACAGCTCCCCGAAAAGTGTCTAATTGATTTCCCTGACTGCATCTTCCCTCTCTGTCTTCAGCCGGGACCACATATATCTTTGGGAAGGGCGGGGCTCTCATCACGTTCACCTGGGCCCCCAACGAGCGGCCGAGCACCCGAGCGGACCGGCTGGCCGTGGGCTTCAGCTCCCAGCAGAAGGACGCCATCCTGGTGCGGGTGGAGAGCACCCACGGGCTCGGAGACTACCTGCAGCTGCACATAGTAAGGATATTATCGAGCCTTAAAACTCATTTCTCCTACACTATCACTAACACTAACATTGGGTGCACTGTGAAGTGTATATGTTCAGAAAAATCAAAGTATATTGAAAGATACATGGCGTATTGATTTCAACCAAACACCATCTCATGAAATGAAAATACAGATATAGCTGGAGGAGCCTAAACGGACAAAATGAAAAGTGGAAAAATGATGTGATAGCAGACCTGGGAAGTTGCTCCTCGTTCCCGCCATTCCTGAGACATGTGAGACTACAACGATACGTGTGTCATGTGTATACTGGTAAAAATCCACACAAATACATCTGCCGGTCTATTACTTATGTCTGAACTGTTGAACCTGTTGACGAAAGCCAAGATGGGAGCAGGAAAACACACCTGCCTTTGATGATCAGCGAGAAGCCTGAAGCAGCAACACAACGAAAATCATCTGAACCCAATCACAGTGCCGGGTGAAAATCACCCGAGATTAGTGTGTAAGAGTGAAGTGAATGTCAGATCAGTGGGATGTAACACTGCTGTGATGGATGAATTAGAAAACATATTACAGCATATTTGTTAGATCTATGGCATGAAGCCAGGGAACTACAAACTATCTTAATTTATTTATTCCCCCTGTAGAAGGTTACAAAATAAATAGTAATATCTATATATAATAGATAGATAGATAGATAGATAGATAGATAGATAGATAGATAGATAGATAGATAGATAGATAGATAGATAGATAGATAGATAGATAGATAGATAGATAGATAGATAGATAGATAGATAGATAGATAGATAGATAGATAGATAGATAGATAGATACTGTAGATAGATACTGTAGATAGATAGATAGATATAGATGTAGATAATTTAGCAATATATTCTCTGTTTTATTTATATATTCATTAACTAAACATTTTTGTTCAATAAGGGAACTCTAAGAGATGCCATTTAAGGTATTACTCTGTGAATTCTGAGCCAAAGTATCATACTTGTGATACGATTTGGAAGGCAGTGTCCAAAAAAAAAAGAAAAAAAAAACAGCAGAAACCTCAGATCTCATGAAAAACCAGGACAATGTGAAGTGGGCAGCTAACTGGAACAGTGGAAAAGTCCACTCTGTCTGCAAACAGGAGATAACAAGCCACAGTAATGCCAGAGGAAAGCGGCGAGAGATGTTACAGACCGATATTTTCTGCTGTTTGGAGGTGAGCAGCTGGTGACTAACACTACCAACACTTTGGTTTCAAGCTGATGGGGGAACAAAAACAGCAGAGACATGTTGAAGAAGAATATGCATTTCCTCAGATGGTCTTTGGATCACTGTGCACCAATACGGTCTCATAAAAACATCTTCCAGGAAAAAAGAAACATAAATACGGCCAGAATAGGTAGTGTTGGCAATGACTTTGCCAAAAGTTAGCATAATATTAGCCTTTCTCTCTAGAGAAAGGCTGACTGTCAGATGCAAATGATCCCATGCTATGAGAAAAAGGCATTGAGATAAAATATTGAGGCTGCAATCTCGATAGAATGAAATTAAAAAGCGAATATAGATAAGCCTCCTATGGTTTTTACCATAAAATATTAATCATGTTTTGTCACATTCGCTGATTTACGACACCCGAGTCTTAACATTTAAGATAAGGGAAGAGCAGACACGCTGTGGCTGTGCGTCACCGATACAATGGATTGCAGGTCAGCAGATGGAGATGGAGGTTTTTTTTCCGGTGACGAACACGCGTGTCTGTTGGTGGGGCCGAGAGACTCCTCGGCAGCTGCCAGCAACTGTGTCTTTTCTGGGGGGAAATCAGGCTTTTTAGCATGTAGCCATAAGACAGATGTGCCAGGATGAAGGCCAGGGGGGTAGAGCCATCAGACGTCTGCAAGCGGTGTAATAATTAAAATCACACCTGTTGTCAGGGAGTTCGACAAAAAAAATAAAAAAAACCACCAACCCTCGCTGCCTGACACTTCCTCCCCAGCACCTCAATATGCTTTTAATAGCCAAGTGCGAAAAACATATGCATATAAAACTCGGGAGGTATTTCCATTCTATGGACGAATGTCTGACTATTTTAACATCATATATTTGTATATGACTGCAGTCCTCCCCAGGATGGTCTTTAAATTGTCTGCTTTAAAATTGTATTTTTGGTTTTTAAGGGTGTGAAACTAACCTCGGCAGCCTTGGACTGCAGCCTGTGTGCAGCGGCAGCTGACAATATTTTTTTTTTTTTCTGTTCAGCATCTGTCAAGTCCTTGCACCCTGACAGATTGCTTACTTTGACACCTTATTACCGCTCAGCCGAGGGGGATAAAAAGGAGTTCAGGGGGTGTCGAGGCTGCCTTTTTCTTTATTTATTGTCATTCTATTTATGTTTATCATTAATTCCACATTTCACCGAGTGAAATCAGACGTCTGTTTCCTCCCTCTGCCTGCCTGCCTGCCTGCCCGCCCGCCTTGGAAGGGATGGGGAGTGCGACAGTGTAAACTAGGTGAAGACAGAGAGAGAGAGGCTGGTCAAAATAACAGCCGCCCCTGGGGAGAGTTGAAAATAGTAAAGGAAACAAATGATGTATGAGTTTTTTAGTGCTGCGGGGAGTTCGCAGGGTTTTCAGGTGGAGGTGCCTCACAGCAGAATTGACATGTTAAAATGCTCTCTGCCCATGTCGAGCTTCCTGGTCCAAGTGAAAACTTGATGACTAATCGCAGAGGAACCGGAATGTGAAGTGGTGTAAGTCGTGCAATCTAAGTGTCAGATTCCCACCTCCGAGGGCTAAGTCGTAATGAATGTGGTCACCTTTAACATAAAGGATTTTTCCAATGTGGCTGAAAAAGTCTTGCTTAACAGATGTCACTGAGTAGCGAGTCCAGGATGAAACGTGCCATTATTTCAGCACTTTATATCCTCAGAGTCAGTTTTTTTTCACAGCCACAAATGTGGCGTCTGATTGTCAGCTCTTAAAATGCGTCATTAAAGCAGCAATTCTGAATCACAGCTAACTCCAGACGCGACAAAATAAACACCGCTTACTTGCACAGAAGCTTGCGGCATTTAAAACGGCCACATGCTGAACTGGAACTGTAACTCTGAGGATGGTGCATCCACAAGCTGCAAAATCCAATTACTCAAACCATCACCATATTCACCAGAGAACGCATTAGCGGGGCTCATGCTACTTTCAAAGGCCCGTGCTTTTAATGAGCGACTAAAAAGATAAAACAAAAACAGAAGATTGAGCAAAATGACGACAATTAAAAATGGTCGAGGAGGCGACATGCTTCGGGCAGACAGGAGAGCAGATGATGAAGCTGAGCAGAAACCTGCTGCGGCTCGAGCCAACCTGATCCCAAAAGTTAATTTGTTATGCATTTTGATGTGCATCAATCGAGCAATGGCCCCCTCGCAGTTTGGCAAGTAGAATTAGATTCTGAACAGGGGAGTCTCTCTTAATAAATATTCTGCCCGGGTCTGTGTAGGAATGGAAGCGCTTCACACAAAACTCATGAATGTGCATGTTTCAGGAGAGAGCTCTTTCAAAGGCGGGAGTTCAACCTGGCCTTCTCGCTGTGCTCCTTAATTTCAGTTTTATGATAGACGGGCTTGGCACAAATCTCACTCTGTGTGCACCGGCTGCTAAATATTATAGGGCAAAAAGTATGTGCTTTTTGAGTTTGTGCCACAGCTGAAGTACATCTCATAGTAATAATGGGATATTTTTGAATCCAACTCATTTTAGAGGAAATAGGTACCTTTGATCATTTGGGAAAAGTTGAAATGAATTAGAAAACTGCTCACATTATATTTCATGGAGCAATGCGAAGGGTTTTTTTTTTCCCTCCCTTATTTCCAATGATCTGTCATTTCTATCCAGCAACCTCCTTTAAGAAGAAAGGAATTGTTGCGAGGGGGAAGTGATTTAAGGAAAGAAACGCCTTACTTCTTACCTTTTTATTTACTGCGTTCATTTTACAGTTTTCCCCACACGCATCTATCACTGTGACTGGGATGAGCAAATGCTCTATTCCTCCATGTAGGAGGAGGGGGAAAAAAAAAAGGACAAGTCTCTCGATTCCCGGCACAGCAGACATAAACTCCTGCCTCTGAGGGGAAGGCGTCAGTAAAGCATCTAGTAAACATATCCAATATTAAGACTGAGAGACATACGGCTGCTAACAAAGAGCTTCGAGATCCTTCTATTACGAGCTGTGCCATAGCGTCTTATCACTGTGGAGCCCTTCAACCGTTTTCGTTTTTCCATCCGTCTATTATCTTATCCTCTCAGCATCCATTGCAGGTCTGCTGGAGCCTATACTTCTAGTGCATACAGGGTGAAGTCAGGGACAGGTCCCCAGTCCATCACACACCTACTATTTTATGCCCCGGGACCATCTTCAGAGTCGCCAGCGGGCCTCCACATGTGTGTTTTTGGACCGCGGAGGGAAATCAGAGTGTGAGGTGACAACGCTATTCACCAAGCCTCCGTGTCGCCCCATTTTCTTTTTCATCTCATTAAATATTGATCCCTGTAATAACGTGCCTTCATAGCAGTCAGGCCCCCTTTTTTTTTCCCTTCCAGCATGAATTACAGGGGAGGGGGGGGCGACTGCAGCTGAGATCCCACACTCAAAGTGCTTGTGGAAAACAAGGAGCACTCTGGAGAAATGTCCCTCTCCATCAGAGGCCACATCAAAACAGCTAGGTGGGGGACTTTTCACGTCGACACGCCCGGATGGTTCTGTACCAAAACACATGGGCTTGCAAAAAGGAAAGAACAAAAGAAGAAAAAAGGAAAGAGCAGAGCGCCTGGTAACTCAGACCGTGCCACGGTGGTGCTGCTTCGCGAGCTGTCATGTGTGCTCGAGGGCTGTTTTTGTAACTTTGCCCTCAGAGTAAGTGAATGAGCAAAAATAAAAACAGCGATTTTGTCGAAGCCGTACGAAGCCCCCCCGGCAGACTGCCTCGGCCCTGGAGATGTTAACCGCTGTCCAGAGAACAACAGAGGGCTGAGTTTGACCTGAGGCCGTGCGACCGTGTTAGCTGCCTAATGAATACTCATCTGTTTGCTTCTTGGGACGAGGGAATAAACCAAGGACAACCAAACGTACAGAATATAAGTGGATGAGACGGTTTCTTTCAGGCAGTTCAAGGAATGTAAATTAATTCTTTGATGGTTTCCTCTACAGCTATGGCTTGCGCAGTCCTACAATCAGATTTAATCCAGCTCTGTTGCTCACAGTTTCTCTCTGCGAGTATCTGTGAATAGGAAGACGTTTGACAGCGTTTCAGATTCACTGTTGAACCAGGGTCAACTTGGTCACTTTAGTCATAAATCAGCCGCTTCCCTGCGGGTCCCACTTTCAAACAAATGCAGATTTCAGACAGATAAGTCCATGTGTGGCTCTTTTATAGAAAACAAGTTGAGGACTCACTTCTCAAAGCTGAAAAATTCTGTCATTAATAGGTGAGGGCTCTTCACACTCTTTACTCGACGCCACCTGCCTGAATACTTCAATACTTCATTCAAAAGGTTTCTACAAGGATTTTACATATGATTAGGGGGAGAGAGCAAAGTGTCAAGACTGGTTTTATATTATAAAATAGCAGCCTTTATCAAGATGAAAAAGAGGTAATTCTTTTTATATATCCGAACAGTGTCATATTGGAAACACCATTGGAGAAAAGAAAGAAAGACCAGCCATCTATTATCACCAGCACTTGGGAGGGAATAAGCTCTGAGATTGTGCTGTGGTGTAAGACCCACCGTACTAAATATTTACATCGCGCCCGTCAGGCCGGCAAATACTGTGCACACACAGCATCCTGGCAGAGGCGGCCGTCTGCGGCCTTTCGTTTCAATAAACCTCTTCTCCGGCCAATTTCACTGTTTACCCTGCCTCTCCGGTTCGAGGTGTGATATAGTGCGTCCAGCTGCTGGAGGTTGTTTGAATAAAATCCTGCAGGAGTTCCTGGAGGTCGATTGATTTGAGAGGGAGCCTCACAGCCTGAAAGTCACTTATTATTAATATCATTTGATGCTAATGAGGTTTTCGCCCATGTGCACAACATGCTTTCATGCGACCGAGACATACCACATAACGTGCAGCTGCCGTCCAATCACTGCCCTGCCTGTTTAATGAGTTCCTCCGATGCTTCGGTTTCCAGGCGGTCAGTGGATGTTAGTGCGTGTCACACTGCGATGACTGACGATGCCTGCGCGTCTCCGAGACTTTATCTTCTTTGTAGTCTCACTGTCGATGCAAAGGTCATCGCAGTAACAGTCAGAAGAGAGTCAGCGGCGGATCAAGGCCGCTCTGTGTGTCCTCACATTTCTCTTTTAGCCATATTAGCACTTTGACCTCGCCTTGCATTGAGAAGGACCACGAGGGATGTGCGGGAGACCACACACACGCGCACACACACACACACACACACACACACACAGCTCGTCTTCAGTGTTTCTGATTAGTGCCGCCCCACGGCCGGCCTGAACAGGTCTGATCTTTGAGGAAGGGTTTGGCGGGCGCAGGCAGCGAGCAGCTGACGGGCAGAGGAGCTGGTCAACCAAAAGAGAAGCAGCGGGATTCTGTCACAAGTGATCGACGTCAGGAAAGCCGAGCCCGCGGCCGAGGGACGGAGGTGCTGAACCCTAAAGAAAGGAGTGAACGCACCGTACACGCCACTGAGGATGTGCTCTTAGGTCCTTAAATGAGGTTTCCGGCTCGATGACCCCGAACTGTACGGAAACTCTACACATTTCACGGAGTCTCAGCTTGTCATTCTGTTTACAGAACAAGATACGCTTTCAACACCTGCATTAGATACTAATGAATACACTGAAATCAAATATTAATAGATGAGGCTAGAGATAACAAAATATGCCAGTGAATGTCAGAATCACTAATCCGAGTATACTGGACGGTGTGGAGCTGCTTTGTTATTCTGACCGCATCAACTGCCTGACTGTTGATGCCTGTTTTACCTTGTCACGCTCCGTGTGAGGTTTCCTGGAAAACACAGGAAATTAGTAACCGATCTGCAAGTCATGGAAAATGAGAGGAAACGTAAAATGTGGAGTTTACCTGGATTACCTCATTTCTCCTTTCCCTACTTCTTAGAACCTCTCTCCATAGTCTATACATTTATCATAATTTCTAAGCAAATATTATTTCATAGATAGCTATTTATCAGACTTTTTGGAGTGGGAGACGAATAAACATGAGGAAATCGGGTTAAATGTGCTCAATGTGAGGTAAGATATCATGGAGTTGGGGGAGGGATGGAGGGATGTGTTGTTGTGCTCTAGCAGCTGAAAATGTCCTGGGAAAGTCCTTGAAGATGATTTCAGGAGGGAAAATGGGAACCCTGATTGTGTGTGTGTGTGTGTGTGTGTGTGTGTGTGTGCTTGCGTGTGTGTGTGTGTCTGTGTGTTTGTTTTTTTCCCCCTGCAGGATCAAGGGAAAATCGGTGTCATTTTCAATGTGGGGACGGACGACATCACCATCGACGAGCCTGCTGTTGTGGTGAATGACGGCAAGTACCATGTTGTACGCTTCACACGCAGCGGTGGCAATGCCACGCTCCAGGTGGACAACCATCCGGTCATTGAGCGCTACCCGCCAGGTAAGAGAGCCCGCACCGAGCACGTGGATGTATGTCACGTATATAGATAGATGGCATGGAGCACCTCTGGATCAGCGGCACAGGGTTGCATGACGTCTTATCCAACGCGACATCTTGGAATAAACAGCCGTGAAACGTACAGTTTGCTTGGGAACAAAAACCAAAAAAAAATCTGATTGGCAGTTCTCCCACTGGCTTGTTTTAATTCAGTTCCCCTCGTATCTCGCTGTAAGCCGTCTATTAAGTTGACAAACACACACACCCGCGTTTGCCGTGTTAGCTCAACATCGTGGTAATCTAAACTTGATATTTGCCTTAAGCTGCCTTTGCTATGTGTGTCTCCAAATGAAAGTGTGTTTTATCAGCCGCTGTCGTCTTCTTGCTGCCACTTTGGCAGACTGGTGGGGAAGGATGAAGCAGGCGAGACAAAGATGTTAATTTACAGCAAATTAAAGCTGCATTTCTTCATAATCTTTCTTCTGTAATTGGCTTTTTATGGGTATATTAAAGATGAGCATATGTGGCCCAAGCAGGATTTCCAAAAGGCATCATTAGGATACAAACCTTATATAATATTTAGCTATTTGTCATTCCCGTACATTTAAAGTGACAGGGTTGAATTAGCAGGCTGGATATAGCGCCATTAATTCATCTGATAAATTCTTGTTGACGTTAACAGTTTAGTTGTGACTGTTGTTGGATCTACGTTCATCCATCTACCGTTGAACGCTACGGGACATGACAGAAAGGTCACCTTTCCTTAATGTCTGCTTTACATGAAACGATTGATGGAGTTGGCTGAATTCACACTGCATCCAGTCAGTTAAAGGTCTCTTCTCTACTGCATAATAACCGGGTCCAGGTTAACGCTTTTAAAGTTAAATATTACAGACCAGCACAAAACATATACATGAAAATTAATTGGATAGAAGAGTATACTTGATCTAGGTGTGCGTCTCAAACCGCTGTCTCCTTGGCAACGCATAAAAATAACCATTTCGTAATTGGAAATTTTATTTATTAATTTCACGATACGCCCGCACCAAACAAACCTCGGGAGACACGCCTCATGAAAAGTTTAAAGCTCGCCAGCTTGCGCTCGAACATATTTTATGCGCATAGACGACGCGATGACGAGCAGCTGTGCTTTAACCTGTTCTGAACCGATCTACCAAATTAACCTTATTTAGAACAGGTGCACTCACCAGCTCAGAGTCCCCTCTCTGCCTCCAGCTGGTGCTCAAAGCACACACACACACACACACATACGCACACACGCAGGCACACACACACGCATACATAAATTTGTGTTATAGCGACAGCCATATGTGTTTTGTGAAAACACTCGGCTCGTCCTCACTAATCAGCGGTTTTGAAACATTTCTAATGCTGGGTGACTAAAGCACATAATAGCAGCAATCATAAACAAGGTTGCCTTTGCTTGAAATGGAGTGCAGGTGAATTAGGAGTGTAAGAGAACATAATTGATCTTGTTTGGTTTTTACACGGACCCCGAGCACGGCACAGGTGAGACATAATATCCAAGGTCTCTGCCTGCCGCTGAACGTGCTGCTCCCTAAGCCTTTGAACCTGCTGTAAATTAAAGCTCGCAGTAAAAGGAAAAAAAGGAAAAAAAAACACGGTGTAGGTAAGCTTCACTGCAAACTGTCATGGACTGTCCCTCCTCTTCCATGTTGTGCTGTAATCCTAATCCTTTTTATTCAGTCATTACCCTCCCCTGTCCACGCGGTTCACTTTAACCTCTTCATTCATTGGAATCTATTTATTTATACTTCTCTTCCCTTCGTGTGGGTTGAACCCGTCGTCAGATTCAATCTTACATTTAAATGAACACCAGTCCCTTACGCACGTTGGCGTTTATTATCGACAATGTATTACAGGAATTTGCTACCTGGAAGTGAGAGCTTTACAGCATGCGATAGAGGTTCCCTATTGTTAGATAACTACAAGAGCAAACGAAAGGAATTAATGGCACGAACATTATTATCGGCCTCTCCCGCTGTCCCGGATCTGGAGACCCATCCTTCAGAAGTTTCGAAGTCGTTGGACGATGTTTCCCGTTGCAGCTTCCAGTTTATTAATGACTGTTGTGTGTTTGCATGTGTTGAGTGGAGAGCTCAAGTCCTGCCCCAGTTGAGAGCTGCAGCTCCTGTCCTAGTGGCCCCGATTGCACAGCATAGTTTTTCTTTTACGAAATCTTAGAAGGGCTTTATTCGCCACTCGGAAATGGCTCAGTAAGTTTGAAAAGTTTTGTCTGAGCTGCCTGATGCCTTAGGATTGTAAAAGAGACACTGCGGGTCAGATGCGGGGACTTGAGCTCTCTACGACTGCTCTAATCTGTTTTTGCTGCCGCCACCAAATGTGTTTCACTGTCAATGAATGTTTTCTTAATGAATTGTTTGTTTGTTTACTTGAATTAACCTCTTTTTTTAAGCAGTACATAAAATAAATCTACATTTTAACTGTAATTTGTATTGACTTAAGATTATGTTTTGGCTTGATAAATAAATAGCTAAATAAGACTAACTAGTGTAGCACAGTATAAACAGCCTAAACAGTTTTCTAATTAGTGCTCATAACTAGTGAACTCTAAGCAAAGCACAAGTTTCTTTTAACTCACAGCTGGGTTAAAATGGAGAACTTGTTAAACCTGTTAGCCTTTATAACACTGTTTCTAACCTTGTGATCTTTCAGCTTGCAGACTTTAACCTTTAATCTGTCTCTCCAAATTCTTTGAAGGACACTATGATAATGAACGACTGGCTATTGCTAGACAAAGAATCCCATACAGACTTGGTCGGGTAGTTGACGAGTGGCTACTCGATAAAGGTAAAAATTAATTGATTAATTAATTAATCCTTGAAATAACCACTAAATAACCCCTTCCCCTATGAGAGGTGCAGTGCCAGAAGACAAGGGTGACAAGGATGGGATTAACTAGTTTTCCTCTCATTTAATCACAATTGGCTGTGTGTTTTGATTACCGCAATAAAGCTCAGAGTGGAATTAAAAATTCATGCCAAATCGCAGCGCTATCACACACTTGTCACTTGTTCTTTGTCATCCTTGCACCTTGTGGCACAGCTGCACCCTAACAAAGATTTTAAACCGCTGAACTAAAAACACATAACCCTTGTCTAACCCTCCAACACCCCCCCCCACACACACAAACCACTGGTGTGTAACTAGATAATGTGTGTAATTATTTCTCATAAAAACGCATTAAAACGCTGTCTAGCCCTTACGTTAACACCAGATAAATGTAACCGGTGGCGTGTGGAGAACAGGTCCCGTTCCTCCTAAACTGAAAACGTTCCAACACAACTCCTGGGTGTGATCACACACTGAATAAGTTCCTCGCCCTCCCCCGCCTTGTTCCCCTCCACCCTTGTTGTTGCTTCACTTGTTCTACAATGACAGCCTCAGACCCCTACGGCTCAGGTTATTTATTTTTTTTATTTATTTATTTATTTATTTTTTTGTCGCAACAAAACAGCCCTGACAGGCTCACTGTTTGCAGCCATTAACGCTGCTAATAAGTATTCTCTTGAGATGGGCTCATTACCGCAGTCCTCCACCTCTGATGTAACACGGCTTATCAGCGGAGCCGCTGACAATGGTGCTGTTAGATAGCATTGCCCCTTGCAGGAGGAGAAGCAATTGGACAAGGAGGGGGGATCCCAGAGCAGAGTGTGTTTCAGTGTCCGGATGAGGGATGAAGTGAGGGGAGAGAGGGGATGTTGGGTTTTCACTGTAGTTTTGCTTTACACAGTGTGAAGTGTCGTAAGACATTCTCATAATTTGCACATCTTTTTGAGAGAAGAAGCCATAAGATATGCATCCCTGCACCATCTGTTCTGAAGTTATGAGGAAAAAAAAATACATCCCTCTCCCTACAGACTTTGTGCAAACTCGGCGATAATTTAGATCTCTGTCCAATCAAAAACACTTAAATAGGCGCCTAAATATAGATGTCAAGCTTCCTCTGACGCCTGTAACCTGCATGCATAACGTCTAAATACCGTAAACCTGCTGCTAACTAACCCCCCCCTTCCCCTTTTAAAGTCGACATCTAAATCAAGTTCTAAATAAATTACTGTTATTGTTCCTGGTTAAAAACCACCTGGCTCAAAATGATGCAGCCTTGCAAGCTTTCCCATGTGACTTCTCTCCATCTGCTCCACCGTTCTCTCTTTCTCTCTCTCTTCCTCTCTCTCTCTCTCTCTCTCTGCCCCCCCCCCCCCTGTCTCTGACTTCAGGGAGACAGTTGACCATCTTTAACAGCCAGGCGGCCATTAAAATAGGCGGCTCTGACAAGGGTAGACCCTTCCAGGGTCAGATTTCAGGGCTGTACTACAACGGGCTCCAGGTGCTGAAGCTGGCGGCGGAGAACGACCCGAGCGTGCAGGTGGAGGGCAACCTGCGTCTGGTCGGCGACTCGCTGTCCGTGCTGACCACCGACACCACCTCGGCCACGCCGCTGGCCGTGTCCGACATGTCCACCACCATCATGGAGACCACCACCACCATGGCCACCACCACCACCCGCAGGCAGCGCTCGCCCAGCCTGAGGGAGAGCATCTCGAAGGTCAGCCGGAGTGCAGCGCGTAATATTTGATGAGAGCTGAAGGCTCCCTCCATGACAGCTGTAATCGCAGTCTCAACGTGGAGCAGGCGTCCACAGCCAATCACATTACATGCCCTCCGTTTCTTAAGCTGCGAAAGTGTGTTAACAGCAATCCGCCGCTAACGTCTGAGAGAAGCGTGAAATAATGAGAAACAGAGAACCGGCGTTGAATTGTAGGTTCCATTTCTTTTGTGCTAAAATGGTTATAACCTATTCGATTGACTACTAGAGAGCTTAAAGTGGCGTCATGTTCTCTTGTATCAAATTCATTGCACAGGTGTAAATTGACTCACCTTGATCCTCAAAGTGTGTTCATTTCCAATGTCACTTTTTACATTAAGTTCACAGTTTTGCTCACAGTTTTCCATTCACGGTGCGTTAATATGCACAGCTGCAACGGTACAACCGACTGTGCTTTCTTGCATGAACAATAAAAGCACAGTTACAGAACCAAGGACGATTAGATAATACATCCAGTTCCTTGGTTTTACCCGTGCTCTTTTAATCGGCCTTGGTTCTCACCTTCGGAGCCTCAGTTCCTTCCTCGTGATTGACTACTTTTTATTCTGATTATAGAATAACTCAAAGGAGGCTGAACTGAGTGTGCAGGTTTCGAAGTGTGCTCGCCCGAGAGGGACAGGAATTCCTCGCGTGATTCACTTCCTCACCTGCCAGAACAATAAAAACATTGTTGTTTCACTGTGTTTTTGATCTGCTGCGCCTATGCAGAAATGAAAGACTTGTTACTGAATAAACCCGAAGAACATATTTTCACACGTTGAGCAGTCAGAATACAGCATCCAGACTGGTTAACACTACCAACCAGCATTTGACTAGCAAATGAGTTGATCTCAGTCCAAAACCCTGCGAATCTGCCAAATTGGAAGGATTTCAGTACTTGCAGTCCTGAGGTTTCAAACAAAAATCCCCCAGCCTCTAATAAAAAACACGGGCGCAGCGTGCATTTTTCATTACATCTCTCCTGTCCAGCCTCCCTAAAATTGCCTTCACTGTATTTTCAATTTAACCAAGTAATCCATTAGTGAACCATCTATTCCCTGCACTGCTCGGGCTTTCCAAGTCTGCTGCGCACCGCAAAATCCATTTTAAACATACTGAAGCCCAGATTTTTCATGTGAGAAGATGCAATAATAATAGGAAGGTCTTGTACAAAAATTGTGTGTGTGCGTGTGTGTGTGTGTGTGTGCGTGATTCCAAAAAACTGGGCCGTTGTGTGAAACATTAATTACACAGGATGTGATCATTCGCTAATCCTTTTTGACACACAATCAACTGAAAACAGTACAATGACAACTCATTTCACTTCATTATATGATACTATTATCATATGCTTATTCTGGATGGTAGATAGATAGATAGACAGACAGAGACAGACACATACATACATACATACATACATGCGTACATACATATGCACATACATACATAGACACATAGAAACTTTATTGATCTTGTCTCTGGATCACAGGCATAGAGATGGAATGATTTGTTAGTTTTGGGTTGTGTTAATCTACATATGCAAAATGTAATTTTCACTGAGGATTTACTCTCAAACACAAGTGTTCTTGCTGTGTTTCTAAACACATGGGGTAAAGCATATAAAGCAGTTCCCCAAGGGTAAATCTTCGCATTCGCAAATCTTACTCGAATCTCTCAGAGCACAAACAGTGAAGAGGCACGGTGCCGCATACTGCAGCTTTTTGGGGTTTTTTTTCCCCTTCAAACAGGAAAGTCAGCCAGCAGACAGATACAGTCATAAAACATAGTGAGCACAAATCTAAATGCTGATTATATGTTTGAGGAGAAGGTAATAATGAATATAAAAACAAACACTTGGTTTTCCTCTCAGCCGCAGAACTCTGATGATATTTTGGTGGCGTCGGCCGAGTGCCCAAGTGATGATGAAGACCTGGAGGAGTGTGAGCCAGGAACAGGTGAGTTCGCCACAACAATGAATAAATCGATAATTACGGTGGTGATGATGCTCTTTTTTTTCTGTCAAACCGTTACTTTGGCGCAAAATTGTAGCCTTGCCGCGGCGACTTCAGACAGCTTTCATTAGTTTTCGCATTTTCTGCGCTCCATTTCTGCAGCTATCGTACACCCATTTATTCAGTGGCTCCTGTCAAACGGCTCATTTTGGATAGTTGATACGGCCTGGATCAGCGTCAATCCATCCTGTACGTCGGCTCTTAAGGCATGTCCGCGACTCGCTAAATTGGATGGAAGGAAATCTTTATGAAGTGCTCGGCAGTCATTAAGAACGGACGACAGTCGACAGTAGATCAGGCCTGTGACAGCAACAAGCTGTGGAATTTAAGATGGAGTCTGCCCTTATTATGGCTGCCTCAATTATTAATATGACCTTATCAGAATTGTTTGTTGTTGACTGGCCCCGCAAAGTGTGACTCAAATAATGATGAAATGGAAGCCGGCCGCCATAAATAACCCACCTCTTGGAAATATTCGTCCACCGCCGCAAGACGCTCTGACCTTATGGTCAGATCAAAGCGAAATGTCAGTGCATGCTGTGGCACCTCATACAGCGGAGTATAGCATTTATGAAGAGCTAAATATATGGGAAACTCCATGCTCAAGAACGGATTATTAATATTTAGGGCGGGTCGGTGGCAGTGATATTCCACATGTGATTCCTACGTACCAATGTTCACATATAAGACATTCAATAACCTGTCTGTGATTTCTCTTGTCCCCGCCTTCAGATGCGCACACACCAGCATGGCAATTTAATTTCATGTTCTCTGTCTGTCATGTCTGTGCTCTCTCTGTTATTTGCTCTTCATTCAGCTGCCGCCTTTCACGGGTCACCTTGTATGTTTGTGTCTACATGTGAGCTCTTCAATGTTCTTGTATTTTGTTATGTTTACTATATTCTCCACACACACACACACACACACACACACACACACACACACACACAACTGCAACTCTAGAATATCATTCAAGAGCAACATTGCAGTGATTTTAGTTGTTTTTTTGCCAAATGTTGATGTAAATAAGTGTGTATTAATAGACCAGGACTTTATGCGAGCAGCCAGAAATGATATCGCCGTGAAGCCAGCTATTAGCAATATTCGCCATAATGAGCAGTGTGTGCTTCTATTTAATGAGCACAACTTTTCAGGCAGCTATTAAATTTCAATGCCGTGTCTAATTTAGGATCCCCTACCTTTTCTGTTTCCTTTCTAGGAGGTGAATTAGTGTTGCCTATAATAACAGTGGATTCCCTTGAGCCCCCATCCATCGCCACCCGTTACCCCGTCATCCCTCCTCCCCCCACCCTCCTCTCCCCACTCGAAACCACCAAAGAGTCCCTGATACTCCCTCCTCACCCTTCCTGCCCCCCGGACCAGGAGGACTGTGGTGACCCTGTGGAGGTCTCGGCCTTCGGCTCTGGGGAGATGACGGAATCAGATGACGAGGACTTTTACAATAATAACTCCCCCATGGTCACTGACAGGACAGTCCTTCCTCCACCTCCCACCACTGGTGAGGGTGGAGTCCAGAAACCCCGCCCCTTACCTCCTTATGTTCCCACCACCAACCCCGACCAGCTCCACATCCCCGCAGGCAAAATGAACACCCGCGACCAGGTGCTTCTGCCCCCTGCTCCTCCATCCTCCCGAAACACACCAGGACTAACTTACCCCCCCAATTTTCCCCATGTGCCCACAGCCAACCCCACAGCCTCTGACGAAAAGAGCCACCCCGGTGCCGTGGAGGTGATCAGGGAGTCCAGTAGCACCACGGGAATGGTGGTTGGCATTGTGGCTGCTGCTGCTCTCTGCATTCTTATCCTCCTCTATGCCATGTACAAGTACCGCAACCGGGACGAGGGCTCCTACCAGACAGACCAGAGTCACGGTTTTGCAAACAACTCCACTGTGGAGGGCAACGGAGCGGTGGTCAAAGACAAAAGCACAGCAACGGCCTCTGTGGCCAAGGCAATCACAAAGGGCAAAAAGAACAAGGACAAAGAGTATTACGTCTGAGGACGCAGGAGAAAGGCAAAAGGCGTGGACTGAAACAAGAGGACGCTTTCGTTTCGCTCCCCTGTTTTGTCAGGTCGATCATCGGAGAGATCTCACAGGCCACCAAGAAAAAAAAAACAAAAAAACAACAACAACTGCACAAAGCATACGCATCATGCTTTTAACTGTTTCAATTTCTCTTGAAAGTCGAGGTTGCCCAGTTCGTATTTGTGATAAAAATCCTCATCAACGGCACAAGATCTGACTCATCCTCTGTGCCTCAATGTACACTCAGTCTGCGCACACACGATTCTTTGCTCTTTTTTTTTTTTTAAATGTTTTTAACAAGCTAGCGAGAGGCATATTCACTTTGGCTTTGTATATAGCATGGTGCAGCGAAGAAAGTGCTGAGAACATCCGGACAGATTTGCCTAAATGTTTTCTTTGTACTTCTTTGTAATGCTCTATCTCGAGTTTCAATGGCCCCATTAAGATATACATACGAGGCAGAACCGGGCCAGTTATTGAATTTTTATGGTCGCTGAGCAGAGAGCACACCAGTAATTCTGACAACCCCCAAAAAGAGAGAAGCCTTTATTCAGATGAGACATCATCTCTACAGCCTCCATGTTAATGCTACGTGGTCGCAGGCACTTGGCCTCTTTCCACAAGAGATTGTATTATGCTGCTGGTGCAGCGGCACAAATGAAGCATGATGTTTAGCATAAACACAGCATTTACAAAGGGATTGTTCAACTCAACTCTGGCCAGTGAACCTGACAGTATAAAATGATCTGAAGCATTATTGTGGGACATCACAGTCAATTTGCCGTGCCATTCCAAGTAGGGATGTTTGTGAACGAGTCAGTCTACACCAGTGAAGGTATTTCTCTGTAAACATTGCTTGTATGTACATATAGCGGTTAGCAGATTGAAAAAGCATTGTGTGCACAGGGGAACATTTTTGAAGAAGAAGAAGAAGAAGAAGAAACGTTGGAGATGATCTGCCCGACTCCCTCCCCCAAACACCAACACGCGCCCGACACCGCTTTCACGACGACTTCGAACCCACCGGAGCCCCGACTTCACACGGGTTTTGGGGGAAAAAAACACAAAAATCACATTATGAGGAAGTTTTGTCGTCTTGGAAAAGGAGCACCAAGCCGGCTCACCAGAGGCTGGCTCGCTCTTGATCTTTCCCTGTCTCTAAACTGTCATGGGATAATTCAAAAGCACACACAAAATGTAAACATATCTTTGAGACATAGATATTCCTTGTAAAGCAGCCAAACATGTATTGTTTTTTTTCTATCAGTTACTAAAAGACTATTCAATGAAATGAATAATTGAAGGTTTGTGAATTGTATTGATATTTCTCTGATATTTCGATGTATCTTGTTACCACTCCTCTTAACACATTACATTTTAGATTGCCTTTTACTTAAATCCAGACAAAAAAGCACACTTTCCTCTGATAGCTGCAAATATGTTTTTGCATTATTTACGGTTCAGATTATGCAGAGAAAACACAAAGATGGAACAAACAGACAAATGTTTTGTTGCATTGTGCATTTTATATGTGCTGAATCTGTTACTCAATGGATCTGATAATATAAAGCCATTTTCTGTGTTATGTCTACATTTACTTATCCATGCTCTGTGATTTCTTGTTCTTTTTTTATGAAAGTGCCATTCAACATGAGCTGCTCAGCACTCAGAAAATACTCCATTCCTCACTCATTGCTATTGTATAGTGTTCATGTGAAATGGATCTTAATATGTGTACAGAACGTGGATAAAGATGAAAATACACTTGATTATATACTTTGTACACACTGTGTTGTGTGTTTAATTCTCATAGATCCTTAGTGCAAGTCAGTGCACATTAGAGGAGAGAGACTCAGGCTGAACTGACAGGAATATAGATTTCGGGTTACTAAAAGGATCTGAGTTGAATCGGGTGCCCCCGCTACACCAACAAATGTTTAAATCTAAATCTTAACGACGGATGAAAATTTGGGAATGAAAGAAACAATGAATCCACACTGATGTAATTGTACAAAGGTCAGGCTTTGCTAACAAGACAAGTTAACATGTCTAACATGGAGAAACGGCATTTCACACAAATTGCAGGTCATGATGTGTTTTTAAAATGTGTCTTACACTCGAGTTTCATCATCATCTTCTCCCTCTCTCTCTCTCCCTCTCTCTCTCTCTGCCTTGCTCACTGTTTTCCGTGCTGCATAGTTCTGCTGTGCTAGAAATGTTGGGGTGTTCATTATTTATAGTAAAATGTGTATTCTCTGCACCTAACGCTACTTAGGCTTAGGTACACATGAATCAAAAAATGCTTCGGGTGAGGCTTTCTGAGACACATGAGGCTTTAAAGGAAAATGTCTCAAAGCGCCGTAGCCTCACAACAAGAACGTACCCCCGGTTGGAATCCCAATCAGACCAAGGGCCTTTCTGTGTGGCGCTCCTCCTCCTGTTTCCTGCCACAGTCTGAAAACATGTATGTTTAGGTCAATCGGAGACTCTCAATCGGCCCTCTGTGTGAGAATGAATGGAGTGTGTGTGTGTGTGTGTGTGTGTGTGTTTGTGTGTGTGTGTGTGCCCTGGTGACCTGTCCGGGTTGTGTATACCCTGCCATTGGAAATTGTGAGCTGGGAATAAACCTCCAGCGGACTCCTTCTACACTGATAAAGGACCAAAGTGGGTAAGATACTGAACAAATGGATGGATGGTAGGACAAAGTATCAAAGCTGCTGGTCGGGTCACTGGTGATTCACACCACAGCGTGATGGGCTCAGGTGTGTCTTTTGGCCTTTGTCGAAAGTGACATCACAGATTTTCAAGAGACGCTTGCAGTCACAACCTCCTCGTAATGACAGCATCACATTGTATTCTTGGAAATAAAGGAGCAGATGTTTTGGGAGCCTGACCCCATAATGCAACAAGCAACAACGAATACAAAAGTGGCCCATTTAAGTGCCAATTTGAGGTACTTTTACTTGATTCATGTTGTTGCTCATTGTAGTTCTTGTTTATTTGATAGCTCTAGTTACTAGATTATATGATTTCTTCCCCTTTTTCGTGATTTTGAATTATTATGTTTTTTGATCAAATGAAGGATTAAGAGCTCCTTTACGGGTTGAGCAAATCCCCCCACTTCTTAAGCTAAATAAACTGTTTAAAACCCATCTTGGATTAGCTGGGAAAATGCATTGTCACAAAGCTGTAAACAGGGCTGTTTTTCTGAGCTCATGAAAATTGACTTTTTAGAGATTTGAGGTTCACGCAGGAGAGCAACACAACACACATGTGACACATCTATATTCAGTGCAGCACAAATCGTGTCAAATGTACAATAGTATTGAGATATTTTATTCATCCTGCTTTGTCCTTGACTTGCTGATTTTTTTTCCAGCATAAAAGAGACACTTTCCATAATCTCTTGGAGAAAAAAAACACTCAGTCGTGACATGGTTGACGTTGTTTGACTACCCCCTGCTGAGAGCCCAGGGAACTGTAAGGCTGGGAGAAAGGTTAAACCAGAGGCCTGCATCACTGAGCACCAGAGTGACGTGATGTATAGGCTGCATTTGCCCTCAGTAAATCAGCTGTCAATTGTTCCACTCGAGCACATGAGGTTTATCGCGAAAGACAAGAATTTAGAGAGCCTGTATTTCAAGCCAGCGGGGTCAGGCGTCCCATTAGCCTGTTAGTGAGGAGACTGATGGGGAATAATCCTGTGGGCTAAGTGAGGTGTGGTGTCAGTATGGGTCACGTGTAGGTGAGGCCTGATCTGTGCTGACACCGGGTATCGAGGAGGGTGGTTAAAGGATACGAGAAGCCACTACTGAGCCTTGCTGGGATGTCGCAAACGTAATTCAACAAAACAGCTGTGACAAGAGACGCTCAGACGACAACTGCTGTGTCATTTCGGCTCTGACTCAGTTCCTCCGACGTCCAAGCCAAGTCTTCTCCATACTGTGCAGTATTTGCCCTGTGATTTCCCCTCGACCTAAACTCAAATATGTGCAAAATGTCCTCCCGGTTCTAGATTCATTCATCCAATTATTTTCCTCTTCATGCCCATGTTGCAGGTGTCTGCTGGAGCATGTCTCCATTGCACATATAGGGGGGTGGAGACAGCAAATACACTCTGGACGGGTCTCACTGCCCATTGCAGGACACACATAAACCATTCACGCTCATAGCCACACCTAGAGGCAATTTAGAGCTTCCAGAGTACCTGGAGGAAAAGCCCACGCAGACACAGGGAGAACATGCAAGCTCCTAGAGAGACCGTGAGCTGCGAGGCAGCAGAAGCAATCAATTCAATTCAGTTCAACTTTATTTAACGTGCCAGCTCATAACAATGTTATCTCCCGGCATTTTGCATAAACATAGATCACATAGATAAACAAAACAGAACTCAACAAATCCCACACAAGAGCAAACCCTCAGATGGTGGCAAACTGGGAGAAACTGGGAGAGGAATATGTGTAATGTATGGAATATAAAACCTTATAACCTTATACATATCTATCCAGAATCATCAAGCTTATATGCTGTTTACATACAAGAGCTTCTTTTCATGTGAATAGACGACCATATGTCCTGTGATATTACATTGTGAACAATATTTTCTTTCTAACATCCATTCAGCTGTTCAGACCTCAGGCTGGAGGCCTTGGACACAATATCTTTCACTTTCTCTCGCTCTGGCTTGCAGTCACTTAAGCTCAGAGAGAAGATTTGGACTTGCTTGCACAAGAAATGGTGAGTGATGTCCTCGTCCAAAATCTTTTTTGAGAGTCAAGAAGAAAACCATGGCAACAAGAAATGTGCACATTCTATATGTTGTTTTCATAGCCTCAGCCAGTGTTAAGGAGCTGAATGTGATTCAGCTCACAGTGTTTTGTTTTTGTTTTTTTTTACTATCATTACATTTGCTTACTGATTACCATTACTCCAAAACATTTAACAAACTCTCTGTGACTTTTTATAGTGCTATTGTTTACTGTTTATTTCATCTATTTATGATTATTATAATTAAAAATGAGGCAGCAGATGATGGTAGGAATTTGCATGTTCTTTGTGGCCATGTGGGTCTCCTTTGGGTGGTCCAGAAAGTGCATCAAGGCCAAGTGGAGATTGAGACTGACTCCGAATCTTCTCTACGTGTGAGTCCACTGTGTATTCCCTGCCTTCGCTCAACAGATTCTTGTGATACCGAGATAATGAATAATTAATACATGAAGATAAGATGAGGAATGGATACTTGAAATACATAATAGGATACTTTGCATTTGATATGCTTTGGCATAGTAGCATGTCCATTGTGAGCATCTGGCTGTTGTAAGAGATATCAGGGTCATCAGAGATGTGCTGTACGGGGCCATCGTTTTTAGACATTGTCCACAGATATGTCTCATCCAAAGGATTTCTGTTGCCTCCATCGACAACTCCTTGGATTACACACGATTTGTATCATCTCTCACGTGCAAATGCCCGAACCACTGGCAGTGAATCAGTTGTGACCAGCTTGACTGCTTGGAACAAGAAATGGAAGAAAATACAAATATTGACAATATTAAAACAATTTTAATAATATATATTAAGAAAAGATTAGCAAGTACTTTATTTATTCCTCAAGGGAAATTGTCCAGCAGTCAAATCCACACAAAAGAACATCACAATCATAACACTCCACACAGGATTTTTTTTAATCTTAAGTAGTAATAATAAGTAGTACAGTCAATAAGTGTATACATAAACAATGACAACTATAATAATGATAATATGAATAATTGATCTTCTTGGTAATCACTGTGATTCTGATGATTGAGGTAATTCATTTGAGTTGTTCCTCAGAATGTATTCTATCTTTTGTATGCAGTGCCATCAAGCTAAGTACGCAATTTATTCCCAAGGGGATATTTTTCTATTCTATTATATTAGTCAGTGTTATTTTTCATAAAAATCTGTTAAATGAAAGCAGAAAAAACTGTCATGACGTCAGCACCTGTGGCCAATCAGCGCCATGGGAATCTCTCTCTCTCTCCGTCGCTCTCTCTCTCTTCCTTGATTGCCCGCTGTGCGTGCGTGCGTGCGTGCGTGCGTGTGTGTCAACTAGTTGTTAGCTCGCTAGCTCGTCCAGTTAGCTTAGCTTGTTGAAACATTTTAACACTTCTGCCAAGAATCAGCTGCGGTTCAGCATGAGAGAGGAGCTCCATCCCCGCCGCATGTCCAGCAGCCTCTAACGCCAAACAAGGATGCGGGACTCCCAGAGGAGCCAGGAGAAGTTAGCCAGCGGCAGCAACACAGAAAAGTGAAGCTTCAGCTTTTCTGTGGTTTTTTGGACTTTATCGTTTTCGCATTGCTCGCTAGCATCCAGGGAAGGAAGGAAAGCTCTGAGATTTTTTTTTAAACAAGGGACTGGATGCGGAAGGAGGATATGAGACAAGCTGGGCTGCTAATGCTAACTGTAAGCTACGCTGGGATCCAAACATTACACTGTGAGCACATTTATCAAATCTGTCGAGCTAACAGGGGCTAACACTCACACAGCGATCAAGCATTAAGCTGGTGTTACATCCAGCCCTGAGACATTTACCCAGGGTGTAATGCTCATATATGCGGCCTAGCATTAGCCGGTAACTAGCGTCAAGTCATCTAATGATGTTTACAGCTACCGTTTGTCAGCCGCTTAGGACTCGTGTACTGCTACTGTCGATTATGTTTTCATATTCACCTAGGTGATCTCTTGTTTTGTTTTGTTTTTTAAGGCTTTGGTGATCTACGTTTTTGTTGTTTTTTATTTTACCGATCCTGCAGATCTTCTTGTCAGCTAGGCTAAACTGAGCGTTAGCTCGCTAATGTCAATCACAAAACTTAATCTAGCTGGCACAGCATTGGCCTCGACATGGAAATAGAGACTTTAAGGCTCTGTCATCCCGTGTAAAATCTAAAAATAAGCATCGGTTATGTTGGGATGCGAAATATTGGTCGGTAAAGGCACCCCACCGTTTCTACTCAAGAGCAGTTACCTGTGTTCCCTAGCTGTTCAAATCTTCATCATAATGATCCCATTTATTTTGTAATTACTACTAAATTGGCTCTAGATTGCCAGGAAATCGCGACAAAGCTCGGTGTGCACATACACGTAACCTGGGACTTCAGGAAGTGGACCTAAAATATATTGTAAGGTGCTTATTTCCACAAGGGATATGTGTGTAGACAGCGTCTACAGCATCTACAGTCAGTTTGTCGTTTTCAGTGTCATGACATGAATCGGCTATTCATTTTCCCCTCACCGTCGATTGTTTTAAATGTAGCCCTAAGTTGAGAAAACAAACCAGTGTTGATTTTTCTTACAGATGAATGTTTTTTCGTACATTCAGTGGGTTACCAATGTGCCAAAAAGTCGCTCTCCTGATTACCAGACAAGGATTAGGCTAGAGTGTGGCAACATCGGTGCAGGGAGAGAGCACATGCCGGCACAAGAATATGCACGGACTCTTGAGCTCCACTGAAGTATACATATCCAAGACTCGGAACGATTGTCCTTGATGAAACAGTCTTGGGTAACCTGCCATCCCCAATGGAAGTGCCATCATAGACACAAGTTCCTGTGGCTGTGCAGTTTCTTGAGCTCCAGCCTCGGACGAAGCATTTCAGCGATTGGTCGAACCTGAAGGTGAAGATGGGTTCCCAGGCTCTTCAGATACTCAGGCAGGGCGTGTGGGCTTCGCTCACGGGAGGCTGGTATGTGGACCCCCATCAGAGCACGTTCTCCAACTGCTTCCACCTCTACCTGTGGATATTTCTGCTGGCCTTCCCCTTCCTGCTGTACATGGTAAGCACACCTCTGCTGTCTGTCCACCCATTCGGCCATTGTCTTAGCTGCTTTGTACATTGGCATGTAGGTCTAGTGGGGCCTTCCTCCAGGGAATACATCCTGGACGGGTCATCAGTCTATGGCAGGGCACGGGCACACACCACCCACACACACCTAGGGGCAATTTTGAGAGTTTCCAAATCGCCTAAACAAGCATGTGGGAGGCAGCTGGGCAGAAAACTGACACATGCCTTGGGACAACATGCAAACTTTGCACAGAAAGGTCCTGCGAAAACTGACCATCTGCCCTTTTTTTAAATATTGCCTAGCATAATAGTAATTTTTCTCCCATGTGACTGCTTTGCAAGGGATTTACACAATACACACTTGACATGTGAGGTGCAGAAGAAAACCACTGCATTGCCTCACATTGACTTCTTCCTACAATGCAGACGGTCTGGTTTGTTTTCACGGTCGAGGCCATGAAAACAAACCAGCCTCCTGAGTTAGCGTCTCACAAGTGTATCGTCTCAATCTTGCTCTTGCTGCCGTCATTCCCAGTCAGGTATACGGACATTATGAAGCCACAAAGTTCAAGAGGAGATCTGGGGATGCCGTAACCTCAGAGGAGAGAGGCCAGTAGGGCAAACAATACGTGTGGTCAGACCACAGGGTAGTTGTGAAACAAATCCACGGTGTCAGTAAGTCACTGGGAGATGAAATGAAAGTAAATACGACATCAGTGCCACTCTAATTCTCTTATTTGTTTACACTGGTTAGGAGTGCACCGCAGAGTTTGCAGGCTCGTGTCGTAAGAGCTGAGAAGTATTTTGAACATTACGAGGCAACTATTTCTACTGTTTGGCACCAAACGTATTTATAGTTCAATGCTTTGAAACAATCAGCAGGAAATTCGCTTTCATTTCAATAAGTACATATTGCCATGTTGACTTTGATGTCTTTATTTAGCATTTACAGTTTTATCAGCTAGTATCAAAGAACCCCTGTTTTCTTGATATTTCATTGATCAAGCAAGTGTGGTGGTGGATGCAAACTGCACATTTTAAATAGGCACACACACACGAGGTCTGACCTGCCCAGTGCCCACGTCCAGATTCATAAAAGTCCTGCAGTGAAATGGGCATCCGCCCAATCCTCCGTTGTATTTATGCCTCGTGAATGAGGCCCATTAAGTGTGAGTTATGTCATGGCCTCTCGTCTTTCCTCCCAGGCTCTGCCTCCGAGCCTGGTGGTCGCGGGCATCTACTCCGCCGTGGTGGCCGTCTTCTTCACCGCCATCAAGGTGGTGAACTACCGGCTCCACGCCATGTTCGACCTCGGGGAGATCGTGGAGAAGAAACAGGCCTCGCTCACCGCCGAAGCCCCAAAGACGGAGGAGGGAGACGAAGGCTCGGGTGCCCACGACGGGAATCAGCACAGGTGAGGACACTGTTTGTTTGTTTTCCTGGCATAGAAAGGTTTTGAGAGTGACGGTGTTGCTGAAGTGTGTTCCTCCTTCCCAGGGATAGTCACGTCGGGGTGGAGATGACTGTGTTTCGGAAGGTCAACTCCACGCCCCCAGTTCGCTGCAGCTCCCAGCACTCTCTGTTTGGACTGAACCAGGTGTCGGTGAGTATCGCTGTATTCCGTTACAGCATGTGTTTATTCTTCCCTCTCCATTGTGCCTCTGATATCACAATATGTGGATGTAGGTGACCCTGTGTATTTATTTCTTAAATGGCTCTTATTCCTCAGGAGTTCTTGCCCCAGCTGGAAGACACCGGTGGTACAAAGGGTACGTATCTGAAGCTTTCCGTTTTTGCCTTTTTAAGCTTTAAAATACTTTTTTTTTTTTAGAATGGCCCGTATTGCCAAGTAGATGATTTGGTACTGATCCTTGGAACAGACCATGGATCATTTGGTGTCTGGCCGCACACAAGACAAGAGCTTTTGTCTTCAACGGTGAACATTTTATTCACCATGGCCGTCTGCGGGGTGAAAAATGACTGCTTGGATCTGTGCCTCCTTTCCACACTTGTCTCAGCCACACTTTAGCTCATGCAGCAGTAAATTCAACCCGGTGGTTGCATTCAAAGCCAAACCGGAATTACCGGGATGGCGAGTGAGCATAGGAATATTAGCGCATACCGGCTCCTAGCAGGCCACTTAGAGCACTTCTTCAGCTTCCAGAAAGGTTCGGGCATTACCTCTCAGCCACAAAAAGCCCCAAACAAGAAGGGAATGCATCCACGACCTATTTGTGAAGAGACTGTAAGGGACTGAGGCCTTAAAAAGACTATTTCAAACAGACTATTTCAAATCTCTGTGCGCTCTGGATTAAAGTCAATGTGGAATGTCCTGGCTGTCTCTTCCTATCTACATCTACCAGGACTTTGGTCTGTGTATTTAACCACATCTGTGACTTGGCATCTGCACCGTCCGTCTAGAACTGAATGTGCGCACGAGACCATGCTGACCTAAGCCTGTGTTAATGCCATCTTTTCCTCCGCGCCTCAGATATCAAGGAACTCATGAGGGAACAGGGAAGCAATAATGTGATCGTTACATCAGCTCACCGCGATGTCCTGCGCCAGACTTCCCAGGACGCCATCCGTGAGTCCAGACCAGATAGGAGCGCCTCACACACACACACACACACGCACGCATATCCAACGCAGCCGAGCAATAAGCAAACCAATGTTGTGCATTTTTCATTGCAGACCTGGTCCTTCAGTCAGGCCTGATGAAGGCCTTTGAGCCGAAGCCCTTCGGTGTGTCTTCCAGTCTCATTTTGGTCTGCTTTGCTCTACAGGGGCCCCCAGTATGGTGCAGTCCTGCATCGCCGCCGCTCTGGGAGGGGATTTCCCCGGTCTTATGGGAATATCTGGAGTGTCGGCTGGATTTGGGGAGCCTGGAGAGTGCTTGTCCATCCCCCCTTCGCCCTCCAGTCAGGAAGACGGAGGCGACAAGGAGCAGTTGCACGAGGCGGAGGAGTTGCCGGAACAACTGTCTCCGCACAGTCCCGAGGACAACAGGTTGGGGGCCTACTCTCCCCTCGGCCCCTCTGCCGAATCTGGCAGCTTAGGAGACACTCCCCTCAGCCCCCTCATAAAGAGCAGTTTAAGCGAGGAGTTGAGTGAAAACCTCTTGGGCCTGGGCCTGGACCCCGTGGCGTTCACGCCGGGGACGGAGCACCCGGGCAGCCGCAGCGGGGTGGCGCTGGCCGCGGGCTCCACGGACAGCTGCTTCAGCGCCGGCGGCGCCACCACCGACCGCGAGACGCTCAGCACGGTCAGCAGCTACCGCAGCGAGAAGACCGACTCCACTCAGCTGGAGAGCCCCTCCTTCAGCCAGCCGCGGCCCGCCGACGGGCAGGCGTGCGCCTCGGCGCCGGCGCCGGGCTCCGTCCTCCCCCGGCCGGCGGACGAGCCGGCGGGACAGGGCGGCAGCGACACGGACAACCTGTCGGACAGCGTGCTGCTGCGCTCGCCCTCCAAAGAGTTCTCGCTCAGCCAGGGGCTGGACAGGACGCTGGTGGAGGGCGAGGACCTGCCGCCGGCGCTCTGCTGCGACATGCCGCCGCCCCCTCCCCTCCAGAACTCCTCCCCCTCCAGCAGCGGCCACTCGGAGGTGTGCGACCTGGACCGCGGCGTCCAGGCGCCTCCTCTGCCGCCTCCTCGGCAGGCCAACTCGGTGCCCTCAGGGCTGGCCCTGGGACTGGTGTGCTCCGAGCCTGCCCTGCCCATCTCCTCCACCCCCTTCCTCCTGCCCGACCAGCCCGCCCTGCAGGCGCAGCAGGTCGTGCGCCCTAAAGACTTGAAGCTGCTGCGGGCCAGCGGCAGCAGCGTGGGGCACAGGCCCGGCCGGAGGAAAGCCCCCCGGAGGCGGGCCGGGGCGGGCAGCAGCAGCTTCGACTGTGGCTCTTACAGGCGTCACCACAATCAGCACAGAGACTACATCCCGGTGCGCAACCGGCTGGGCGCCAAGGCGTACAGCGAGAGTCTGTTCGAGGACTCCAGCGACGAGGACGACGGCAGCGACATGAGCGCCGGCTCCAGCCTGGGCTCCCAGCGCCGCTACAGCTCGGACGAGGACGACGAGGACGACGACTCCAGCTCCTCTACCTCCTGCTACTCCCCGGACCTGGCCAACGCCGGCATCACGTCCCCGCACCCGCCCGCCGCTCCGCCGCCTGCCCCCAGGGACGGCGACCCGCCCGAGGGCGCCGGGCCCTCGCACGCCCGCGCCGCCCAGCGCTCCTCCAGCACGGCCAGCGCCAAGACCCACGCCAGGGTGCTGAGCATGGACGGGGCGGGCGGGGGCGGCGGCCAGGGCGGCTCGGTGGCGGCGGCGGCGCCCCTGCCCTCCACGCTGCTCGCCATGCCCTCCACCTCCACCCCGGCGCCCCGCACCCTCACCGTCTCCAAGTCGGACCTGGAGGCGCGGACCGTCCACACCGACGGCTTCCCCGGGGCGCACCACCACCACCACCACCACCGGCTGGACTCCCTGGGAGGCTCCTGGACGGGGAACCAGATGGGCTGGAGGGCAGAGGAGCTGGTTGAAGAGGGCGCTGTGGGAGGAGGTGAGTCGGCCTTCAGTGTTGGCTCGTGCTGTTTAGAGGAGGGATGAGGTTAGGTCTTAGAGTAAGAACCATGACTGGTTATGAGGTCAAGCACTCGGCAGTCTCACCCACTTCATACATGCACAAAACTTCAATATCGCAATATAAAACCAGAAATAGAAACGCCTAAATGTCAATCATAAACACATTTTTGCGCTCTCTTTAGACATGTAGATATAGAACTTTATTGCCAAAGTACAATAGAATCACTTGGTATTTCTATGTCACCAGACTTGGTATAAGGGAACGCATTCGGTCAGTTTGTTTCAAATAAGATAGACAAAGTTGATCTCGACTGCATTTCTCTGACTGTTAACAAATAACATTCAACGGCCAGTGAGCTCAGGATGAAACAGAGTATGGGAAAACAGAGACGAGCTAAAAATATGAGAATCTGCTATGTACATCAGTGGTAAAGGAGGCTGCAGCAGTGCCGTAACTCATGCAATGCTGCTGTTACTGTGCTGCTGTGCTTAACTGACGTTTGGAAAACGTGGCTTTTTTGGAGCTAAATTTGAGGGCAGACTCTGCGAGCACATCAGAGGGTGAGCAGCAGGGCGGCATTGCGATGCGTCGGGGAGCGGTCGAGGCAGGCAGACTAGAAGGCGCAGAGACCAGACGACCAGGTTGAAAGAGACGGTGGAGCAACACATCCATATGACGTGGGTTCGGGTGAACACGCGGGGAGCAGTGTTGCACTCTGTTGCTGCGTGTTGCACCGCGCGGCTGAGATCAACGTGGACCGTGCCAAGGCAAACAAAGCTCCCGCATCACAGACAGATGTGCACGCTCATGCCACGGCCTGGTGATGTGTACTTTGTATTTGTATGAATCTCAACTAGATTCAACTGCTTGATCACGTTGAGACTTAGAAATTTCCCCGAGGTGTGAGTGTGAGAGCAACAGGTGTGTGAATGGCCACACTCTCACTCATGTTTGCTGTGATGTGGCTGTCAAAGCACAAAGAAGACAATATACCAGCTGCATGTCCCCTCCAGAGGTCACCGACTAGGTTGAGAGGGCCTGAAAGGTTAATTGCATGAAATCAGAGTGAAAGGTTTGCACGTGAACGCTCGTATTTTTGACAGAGGTAGAACTCTTGTGGTGCCATCTCAAAGGAGCGGCATCGGTTCGGCCCGAGGTTTTCGGGGGCTAATTCTGTCATGTGAAGCTGGCTGCCAGACTCAGAACAAAGCTGCGTGATCAAAGTCGTGTGAAATCGCCGGATTTAGCAGCTCGGGCCTCGTAATGTGCCGCTAAGTCCTGCCGTCTACCAACGAGCCGCAGACCTGAAACTACACACCAAGCCACGGGCGGACGCTTTTAAACGATCAGCGCAAACGTAGGAGAGGAGCAGACTGGAGGAGGAGGAGGAGGAGGAGGAGGAGGAGGAGGAGGAGGAGGAGCTGCCTGAAGCGTGTCGTGGTCTTCCTGTGACATCAGAGCACTCCGGGGCAGCGGCCGCTCGGCCGGCCCGGGGGGGTTTCAGCCCCCCTGCAGTCACTGTGGTGCGTGCCGCACTCACCTCCTCGCCTCCCTCTGAGGAGCAGCTTCCTCACGGCGGATACAACCATCGCCGGCGGCTTGGAGAGGTGTTGTTTCTGGCAGGCCGGAGGTGTCGCCTCGCTCAGCACTGGAAGCTGGAGCAGATTGTCTAGAAGCTGTTTTGTGTTTTTTTTGCCTCTACAATAGCCAGAGGGCCGTGCCATGTCCCCGTCTTAGCACGGGTCACGTACTGTCAGGTTCAGACTCCCAGGTTCACGGTTCCTGGGCTCCATACCACTCCAGTCTGCCTGCTGTGGTATGGTGTGCATGACAACATCTCTGCAGCCTCTCCCGAGCTGTGCCGCTCTGTGAAACGCACCATTTCCTTTTTCTCTTTATTTTTTTGCAAAGGACCGTGCTCTCAGACACTTAATCAAAGAGTGAAAATCCTGCCTTGCTACCAAGAGAACAGGGAAAAAAAAGAGAAAAGAGCGTAAAATTACTGTAAACACGGAAACGCGGAGGCGATTTACAGGAGCCGGGGACAGCCTGATGAATCTGTTTGGACAGCGTCTGTGACACCTGTTAACGTACACATTAACAGCTTCCTGCACCTTTTCAAGCTCTGCAACACCCTGGGAGGCACAGCTCCAATACAAACGGGCCCACGATGGTGCGTTAAAGTATCCTGAACCCCCCCCCCCCACACACACACACACACACACACACACACACACACACACACACACACACACACACACACACACACACACACACACACACAGACAGTGCACATGAATGGGTGAATGTGACTGCTACAGTGCTTTGATTCGATCGATCTTTAAGGGCTAGACGTGCTTTCTCTCACAGTTAAAGTCATGAAGCATGGAGCGCGTTGTCGTGAACGTCTCGTCCATGAGGCAGCCGTTACAGTGGGCGTTGTGGGGGTGAATACATGGGCCACTGTCGGCCGTACCTGCGTTTGCTTTTGATGCGGCGGAGCCTGCAATGGCGAGCGTGGGCCCTGTAATGCTAGCCGCTGATGTAAGTGATAACGCCTGTGCAGCCATGGCGCCGGAGGACGGGGCCAAGCACGACTCGGTCAGCAGCGTGAAGAGGACCCAGGCCATCCGCAGGAGACACAACGCCGGCAGCAACCCAACACCACCCCCCTCCACCATGGGATCCCCACCCAGGTCAGTGGAGCGGAGAGGCTCACAGCCCAGGCCCTTACACACACACACACACGCACACACACGCACACTCTAGTATGGGGTTATTACACTCCAAATCCTCCTTAGGCAGTGACTTTAGTTGCAATACCGCTGAGATCCTTTAGGGCTCGCTCCAGGATCCTCTGGCTCCAATACACACCCAGTCGAAAGACGTCCTATTCATTCAGGAAATGGCTCGTGCCAGTTTGCCCAGGCAAACATTGTGAGGCCAGAGTGTGACCTGGTTGATCACACATGATCCCGCTGTGACTCCCTCAGCCTTCAGGACCTGCAGCGGGCTCGGACCTCGTCCCACTCGCGGACCCGCACGCTCCCCTCAGCCTTACAGTTCGCCTCCTCGCTCCTGCTGCCCCGCAGCGGCATCCACGAGGCCTCCACCTTCGACGACACATCAGAGGGGGCGGTGCACTACTTCTACGACGAGAGCGGTGAGTCTCCGGAGCCTCTCCAGGCCAGGCCTGTCCCAGAGTGGGGACCAGAGCGCCTCCCATTACCTGTGTGTGTGTGTCGTCTGCTTTAGGGCTGCAGCAAACCATCTTTCCTTTGCTTTCTCATTTAATCGATTAGTTGTTTGGCTTATAAAGTACCATGAATTTTAGTGCCTGTTTCACCAAGGCCTAGATAAGGTCTTTAACCTTTTTTCACTCTTCTCTCTCTGGTTTCTCAGGAGTGAAGAGGTCGTACACATTCGGACCTGCCGGGGGCGGATACGAGGACCCGGTCCAGTACGTCGTCATCCTTTTTTTTGTTTTCCAAGTCTTCATTTACTGTTAGGAAGCTCAACAGCCTGCGATTCTCCTCCGTGCGTCTCTTCCTCCAGGGAAAGAGAGAGACAGTCCCAGTCGTCCAGCTTCACCTCCACAGAGGTCCAGGAGGGGGCGCCGGTCCTGTCCATGCTCCAGCCCAGGACCGGGGCCTTGCAGGGCATGCAGGTGCGCAGGGTGCCTCTGGAAATGCCCGAGGTTAGCGCCGCCTGACGTTTTGACTCGGCAGATGGGGGAAAAAGTCCTTTTGAAGGAAGAGGAAAGCATCAGGAATCGTCCTGGCTGCTCTTTCCTCTGAAATGACCGCTCCCGTCTCGTTTTGCAGTTTGACCTGGACCACGAGTCTCTGCAGGAGTCCCAGGAAAACACCCTGATGATCGAGGAGAAAGCCAAGCCCAAGCAGTACTACCGCTTCTGGGTGCTGCCCGGGAAGTGGCTGAGGGTTCGCTACGATCGGCTGGCTCTCCTGGCTCTGCTGGACAGGTGAGGCAGACACTACCCCGCCATCGCTCTGCAGTCTTTGGAACAGGAGCGTGTCACTGCCGAAATGCTCACGCTCAGCGGCCTGGGCAGACATTCAGTACTAAATCATCATTTTGTGTCTGAGACCTAGCCGTGGTTTATAATCCGCCCTTCCCTTTTGTTTCACTCTTTCACTTTTTGTTAATTAAAGTTCAAACTGCGAGCGTATTTCTCCGGAGGCCCGTCTCAGAGAGAAAGGACAAAAAGCAGTTATTCAGCCGCGCTAATGAAGTCTCTCAGTGCGGCGTAATGATCACAGATGAGGCGCTCCTCCTCGCAGCTCCTCCTCTCCCAGCACGCACAGGGCCGGTGGCTCCGCCCCGAGCCGGGCCCGTCATGAGCCGGGCCAGCTGGGCCTGGAGACGCCTGGACACTGCATCTCTGCACTTGAGCTTCAGAAGCATCGTCTTCACCTGTCTGTCGCCCTAATCTGCCCAAAGATTGTGTGTTTGTGTGTGTTTGTGTGTGTGTGTGTGTGTGTGTGTGTGTGTGTGTGTGTGTGTGTGTGTGTGTGTGTGTGTGTGTGTGTGTGTGTGTGTGTGTGTGTGTGTGTGTGTGTGTGTGTGTGTGTGTGTGTGTGTGTGTGTGTGTGTGTGTGTGTGTGTGTGTGTGTGTGTGTGTGTGTGCGTGCGTGTGCGTGCGTGTGCGTGCGTGTGCGTGCGTGCGTGTGTGTGCGTGTGTGTGAGAGAGATGGTGCAAGGCGTCGCTCCAGCCATGGCAGGATGGATGAAGAGGAAAGGTCGACTGTGCCACACACGGTCAAAAGTCTCCGTGGCAACGGCGCGGACGTTGACTCATACATCCGACCAGATATTTTTGGCATTGAAATGGTTTTTGTATATTTTGGGGGGGGGACAGTGCCATGTGAGGGCCGTACCTATAGAGCTATTATGAGAGCTCTGTGTGAGCTCTGTGTGAGCTCAGCCTCCTGGTGAGGCAGCTCTCAGGCTGATGCTGCAGACCACTGCCTGTCAATGAGCCCTCCACGGATGCTGTGCACATTTTATGCAGTTTCCGTCCTGTGTAGTTTTGTTTTAATATGGATGTGTTCAGACGTATGGCATACGCTTTGGCAAGGTGATGTATTTTTATCTTTGTGTTTGATTATTTCCCGGTCAGCTCCTCCGGTAAATTCTAACTCCACGCTTGGAGTTTTACCGGAATTTACATTGAATTGTTTTACTGGATGTTGTGTGCAAAACAAACGGCAGCATCGAGACCCATTCAAAGTGCCTGTTTTAGTCCCACTGCTGGAGCTTCTGCCTTGGAAGTGATCACTTTTTATTACTCACTTTAAGCACATTGGCACTGGAAGACGAAACACATTGTAACTGTGTTTAATGCTACAGCAATAATAATAATGCATAAAAACCTCAAATCTATGACTGACATGTCCCAGGGTATGGGAACTCGACACAAAAAACTAATCGAAAGACTTTGTGCCATTTACAGGGCATTTTAAGGGTTAACGTCTTAGTTACAAGTTGAAGTTATAGTAATATCATTTCATAGCAGCTTCATAAACATCCTGAGCGTAGCAAATACCAGAGCATCCCCAGAGGCTTAATGAAACCTCTATAATGTGTCACATAATATCATATAATACACATGATAATAATCTGCTCCTCCTCTGCGTCTTTGGTTTTGCTGCCAGGAACCGTCGTGTGGGGGAGAACGTGTTTGCGGTGGTGCTGGCCAGCCTGGTGGCCTTCCTGGGCTTCCTGCTGCTGCTGCGCGGCTTCTTCAGGGACATCTGGGTCTTCCAGTTCTGCCTGGTCATCGCCAGCTGCCAGTACTCGCTGTTAAAGGTATGCCCGGCCCGGCCCGGACCGGACCGGCCCGGACCCTTCCCGTCTCCCACACACTGAAATGTGAATCGTACGCCCAGAACTTGAAGCTGCTTTCCCTCTTTTCATCTTCCAGAGCGTGCAGCCGGACGCGGCCTCTCCCATGCACGTGAGTGTCCTTAACAGCCCCGCAGGCTTATAATAGTTTTAGACTTTTAATTCTAGTTTAGTTTGAATTAGTCTAGACTTTTTTTCCCCTCTAATTCAGTTAGTTTTTGTCAGTTCTCAGAGCAGGTTTGCTAGTAATTATTAGTTTTCGTCTTTTTCCAAATGCTTATTTTTAGTTAGATTTTTATTAGTTTTAGCTTTTCATACTTTGTCAGTGCATAATTAAAAAGATCAGAGAGAGTGTTGTGAAATAAATCTCAAAGAGGCTGTGGTAGTTAAAGAGAAAAAGGAGAAGTAAATAAATAAACCGTTAAGTGCCGTATCAGCCAAATAAACTGATTTCCTATCAGTCTGAAAGACGAAAACGAAAGAGTTTTAGCCATTATTATAATACCAGTTAGTTTTGTACACACATAATAGTTTCCCTTCGTTTTTATTTTTTCTTTTAATAATAGTTTTTATTCATTTCAGTTAATGAAAACGTCTTGTGATCCTAGTTTTGGTTGTTTGGTTAGTCTTTTATGAACACTGGTAACCTGGCCGCCCGTCCCTCCTCCTGCCCAGGGCCACAACTGGATCATCGTGTACAGCCGGCCGGTCTACTTCTGCCTGTGCTGCGTGATGATCTGGATCTTCGACCTGTCCGGCCACTCGGGCAGCCTGCAGCCCTTCTCCCTCTACGGCGTCACCTTCTTCTCCGCTCACTTCCTGCTCTGCGTCAGGGACATGCTCATCGGTCAGTCTCTGGACACCACTGTTCACAGCAGAGCTGCTGCAAGAGGCACCTCTGTCTGTGAGGCTCTACTGATGGCACTATGCAGGATGTCTGTGTGCTGATCCTGCTCTCTCTCTCCCCCTCCCTCTCTCTCTCACCCCACAGTGTTTGCCTTGTGTTTCCCGGTCATCTTCCTGTTCGGGCTGCTACCTCAGGTCAACACCTTTGTGATGTGTCTGCTGGAGCAGATCGACATGCACGTGTTCGGTGGAACCGGTAAGAGGCGGCGCCTCGGGGCGGCCAGCGCTGTGTGATTGGTGCTGCATGTGCTCCTCTCCTCTGACTCTCCTCTGGTCTCCTCTGGTCTCCTCAGCCACCACCAGCCCGCTCTCCTCCCTGTTCAGCCTGACGCGCAGCGTGCTGGTGGCCGCCCTGCTCTACGGGTTCTGCCTGGGCGCCATCAACGTGAGAGCCGCCGCCGCCGCCGCCGCCACCCTCGCTGCACCTGGAGACAGGACGTGGAGCGGGCCTCATTCACTCCTGTTTTGCCTTGCAGGCGCCGTGGGGGGACGCTCACGTGCCAGTGCTGTTCTCCGTGTTCTGCGGCCTGCTCCTGGCCTTGTCCTACCACCTCAGCCGCCAGAGCAGCGACCCCACCATCCTGTGGTTGGTATCTGGCTTCACCTGCCTGATAAGCTCCACTCATCAGCTGGGTGGGGACGCCTGTCCCCAAACCGTAGAGAGCCCGTCTCCCTCAAAGTGGGACCTGGCAGGAAGAGGTCGAGGCTAAGAATTATGGGATGTCACTAGACTAGACTCAACTCGTGTGCCAAACACCCTGCATGGGAGCGCTGAGACATCACTCTTACCTTACAGAAACCTGTAAAGGAAACTGATGGTGTTGTTTTTACACAATTGATAATTGACACCGACTATTATCTCCGCATCTTAATCAAACACGGAGCGCGATATAACGTCTCCATCGCATCAAACCTGCTCACGACGAGATGCCTAATTCACCCCCCGACTATTAAGTGTAATGAACTACTACTGCAGGGTGTGACTGTTCGGCTGTGTGCGAGGGGACACGGCGTGCTGCAGAGGATCAGTCCCACTGCCACCCCAGCAGCTTTGTTTCATTTCCTTTCTTTATTTTGAAGCCTGACGTTCGCCTCCTCCCGTCTCCCCCTCATCCTGTCGCCTCTGTGATTACGCAACAGGAGCGCACCTGAACGCAGCTTTGATGTCTCTTCACGGCTTATTTTGTGCGTGTTTTCTTCTCGTCAGGTCGCTGGTCCGGTCCAAGTTGTTCCCGGAGCTGGAGAACCGAACGCCCGAGGAGCCCCCCGTGGAGATCAAGGACCCTCTGCCGGAGAAGCTGCGCAGCTCCGTGGTAGGGACCAGCCTGGCCAGCCGGCTGCTGCTTTCTTTCTTTTTACCCCCCCCCCGGCGTGGGTGAATTAAAGGCCCCGCACCCTCTCTCCGTCTCTTTGCAGAGGGAGATTCTGCACTCAGACCTCGTCATGTGTCCCCTCATGGCTGTGATCACCTTCGCCATCAGTGCCAGCACCGTCTTCATCGCCCTCCAAGTCAGTCCTGGCTCACACCGGCCTCTGGAAATGGCCTGAAACTTCATGCTAATTGTCTTCTTTTGTCCCCCCCCCCACCTCTCTCTCTCTCTCTCTCGTCTTCCTCCCCCGCCCTTGATCCCGCAGCCCGCGCTCAGCCTGGTCTTGTACATCCTGGCCGGAGTCGTGGGCTTCATTACTCACTATCTGCTGCCTCAGCTCCGTAAGCAGCTGCCGTGGTTCTGCCTGGCTCACCCCGTGCTCCGCTCCAGAGAGTACAGCCAGTTCGAAGTCCGAGGTGAGCGGGCCGTGTTGATCTTTGTCTGCAGACCGGGATGATGGGGGAGTGGGGGGGTGCTGGACAGCCTCGCAGTCGTCTCTTCTCAGAGTAAAAAGACGAAGGAGGAAAACGTATCCGCACAGCTCCACATCCACGGCAGTGCCAAACTGTGTAATTAATTTGTTCCGCTCAAACAGCTTCATATCTCAGATCGTCTCTATAAATCACATCAGTGTAAAGCAGCCACCTGCCGTACATCCTCCGGTTTGATAGCAGCCCGGGATGTCGGGAGATGCCACCCATCGCCGCTGCTATTTTTATTGATTTCCACGTCTTCCCCGCTTTAAACCGTACCCCGTCGAGTGTATGTCACAGCTGTGCAATGCTTCAGGGTGGAACGGGAAGGGTGAACAGTTTAGCAATATGTCTGTTTGGTCTTTGTTTTGTTTGTGTACTGTGTTCTGCGTGCCAGATGCGGCCCAGCTGATGTGGTTTGAGAAGCTGTACGCGTGGCTCCAGTGCGTGGAGAAGTACTTCATCTACCCGGCCGTGGTGCTCAACTCGCTCACGACCGAGGCCCAGAACGTGGGCCAGAACCACAAAGAGCTGGACATCTAGTAAGACACCCCCACCCCCCCCACCCCCCACTCTGTCTGCACACGCTCACCCTGTCCCGACCCTCTGGCTCCAGAAGCACCACATCACACAGGACAGTAGTCGGAGCCTCGTCCCTCGTTGTTCTTCCTCTGTGCGGACATTTCCAGTCAACGGTCTTCACACACCTCAGTGGTTTTCATACGTTTTCTTCTCCTCCCCTCCCCTCCCCCTCCTCCTCCTCCTCCTCCTCGTCCAGCAGCCGAGCCCTCTTCATCTCCGTGGCCGGGATGAAGCTGCTGCGCTCGTCCTTCTGCGCCCCGTCGCAGCAGTACGTCACGCTGTGCTTCACCACGCTCTTCTTCCACTTCGACTATCCGCACTTCTCCGAGACCTTCCTCATCAACTACTACTTCATGTCCATCCTCTTCAGCAAGGTCAGGACACGCGCGCACACACACACACACACACACACACACACAGTCATCCCACTGTGTACACACAATAGGATGCTTTGGGTAGAAGAACAGCCCGAGCCTGGAACAGCTGAAAGTCCAGTGCGCTCTCAGACCTCGGGGCCTGGAGGCATGATGAGTGATTCCATGCGTGTCCTCTCCATCCACAGATGTGGGACCTGCTGTACAAGCTGCGCTTCGTGCTGACCTACATCGCGCCCTGGCAGATCACATGGGGCTCCGCCTTCCACGCCTTCGCCCAGCCCTTCGCCGTGCCCCGTATCCTTCACGTTGTCTCAGTGCAGAGCTGGTCTGCTGCATGGCGCAGCGAGGGGGCGAGCGCGGCTCCGGCTGCTCCGACTCTCCTCTGTCGCAGGCCCATCAGGCTAAAAGGAGCGCGTGATCCTTGACCCAGGTTGCTGCAGACTCGGCTGTGCTCTTCGTCCAGGCCATATTCTCCGCCGTCTTCTCCACGCCTCTCAACCCCGTCTTAGGCAGCGCTGTGTTCGTCACCTCGTACACTAGACCTGTCAAATTCTGGGAGCGGGACTACAAGTACGTGCCCTGGGGGAGTAAGTTGCGGCTTTCCTGTTTTACGAGTGTGGTCGTGACGCCTCTTTGTCACCCCGGCAGCACCAAGCGGGTCGACCACTCCAACACCAGACTGGCCACTCAGCTGGACCGCAACCCAGGTACGCCACAGGGGGACGCACCCCCCCCACACACACCCACTGCCTCTGCTTTGAGTGTTCTGAAGCCGCGTCTCCGCCCCTCCAGGCGCCGACGACAACAACCTGAACTCCATCTTCTACGAGCACCTGACGCGCTCCCTGCAGCACAGCCTGTGCGGGGACCTGCTGCTGGGCCGCTGGGGCAACTACACCACAGGCGACTGCTTCATCCTCGCCTCCGACTACCTCAACGCCCTGGTGCACATCATCGAGATTGGCAACGGCCTGGTCACCTTCCAGCTGAGGGGGCTGGAGTTCAGGGGTCAGTAGCGGTGGAGGGGGGGGCTTTTGTGTTTGGTCCCCTGCTGTGCAGTGGTCCCGTCAGAGTGGAACTGTAGCACGGAAAGTTCTTCATTTTAAGACGTGTCCTGAGCTCCTGAGACTAACTTTTTAGCTGGGGGGGGGGGGGACTTGTAAGACACTCCTAGTCACTCCAAATAGACAATAGATAGATAGATAGATAGATAGAACACTGTCCTGCATGTTTTGGATAGCCTTATCATCAGTTTGCTGATTGGCTGAGTTGGGGTCAGTCAGGTGTGTTGGGGCAGGAATGGTCTGAAAGCTGCAGGCCAGCTGTACTTGAGGAACAGGATTGATATTCACCGTTACAGATAACTTATAAACCACTCTTTGTGATGCGGTCTTAACTCCCCAGACCTCCGGAGCTGCTTTTAGCTCTCTGTGGCTTTGTGAATGACTGTATCAGAAATTAAGAAAAGGGGAACTTCTAAAATTAGGAGCACCTCGCCTCTTATTTTTAGGAGTAGTGGCTAATTCGGCGAGCTCTCAAGCTACTTTTAGCCTTAAGTGCTTTGTGAACATGGGGGGTCAGGCTGTTTGTACACTTTGAAAAGCTCCTCTGCACCCACTTTCTCACTCCTCTGTCTGCCAGTTCCTGTCCTACATTTTACTCTCCAGAATAAAAGTCTTTTTCACGGTCACGGGTGTGAAACGGGACTCTCTGTCTCTGTCTGTCTCTCTCTCTCTCTCTCTCTGTCTCTCTCTGTCTCTCTCTGTCTCTCTCTGTCTCTCTCTCTCTGTCTCTGTCTCTCTCTGTCTCTGCTCTGGCCTGCCAGGTACGTACTGTCAGCAGAGGGAGGTGGAGGCCATCACTGAGGGGGTGGAGGAGGACGAGGGCTGCTGCTGCTGCGAGCCGGGCCACCTGCCCCACATGCTGTCCTTCAACGCCGCCTTCGGCCAGCGCTGGCTGGCCTGGGAGGTGGCCGCCACCAAGTACGTGCTGGAGGGCTACAGCATCAGCGACAACAACGCCGCCTCCATGCTGCAGGTCTTCGACCTGCGCAAGATCCTCATCACCTACTACGTCAAGGTGAGGCGGCGAGCCGAGCCGGCTGCCGAGCAGCTTCTCGGGCCTTTTGGTCTCATCACGTCTGGTCTGGCCAACAGAGCATCATCTACTACGTGAGCCGCTCCTCCAAGCTGGACGAGTGGCTGAGCAACGAGGCGGTCCAGGAGGCGCTGCGGCCCTGCCTGGGCCCCGGCTACGTGGACAGCGACCCCACCTTCAACCTGAACATCGACGAGGACTACGACCACAGGGCCTCGGGCATCACCCCCTCCTCCTTCTGCATGGTCTACCTGGACTGGATCCAGTACTGCAACAGCCGCAGGCAGACGGTGAGGAACCCAGAGCAGTTTGTCTTCTGTCTGCCAGTGTCTCTATCGATGTGTCACAAAAAAGTAATGACCAGAGCGTAACACAGAAATACAAGGGAGGCCGTAAACAGGAAAGTGATGGGGGGTGACTAGGTAAGATAGGAGCTGGAGAAAACCTGGAGAATGATTGACCAATTTTCCAGTCATTGGAAACTTATGGAAAATGAGAAAAAAGGTGAAATGTCCTGGAAGTGATCCTGAGAAATTATTTATCCTTCCCAAACATTTTGTAATGGTTCATGTTTCCACCTAATGCAGTGAAGGGCAAATGTGGAGTGAGTAGAGGTGAATTGAACGTGATGTTTCTGGCGACGGAAGCATGCCACGTCTCACGGTTCCTCTTGTCTTGTGCAGCCGGTGACGTGTGAGCGAGACTCTCCGCTGGTCAACCTGTGCTTCGGGCTGTGCATCCTGGGGAGGCGCGCTCTGGGCACGGTGTCCCACAGCATGTCTGCGAGGTGAGAGCCAGAGGGCCCGTCTCCCTCTGTGCCCAGGCGGAACCCTGACGGGAAAGAGGCATCCAGAGTCACTCTGTCTCTGTTCTTCCTCCTCCTCGACAGCCTGGAGCCTTTCCTCTACGGCCTTCACGCGCTCTTCAAGGGCGACTTCCGCATCACCTCCCCCCGGGACGAGTGGGTGTTTGCAGACATGGACCTGCTGAATCGCGTGGTGGCGCCCGGCGTGAGGATGTCCCTCAAGCTGCATCAGGTAGGCTCGCTGACTCGGAGAGGATAGGGCCTCCCCGTCTGTCCCGGAGGCCAGCCTCTGACCTCCCGCCTCTTCTGCCCCCCCGCCAGGACCACTTCACGTCCCCGGACGAGTACGAGGACCCCATGGTGCTGTACGACGCCATCACTGCCAACGAGGAGAAGATGCTGATCTCCCACGAGGGCGACCCGGTGTGGCGCAGCGCCATCCTGGCCAACATGCCCTCGCTGCTCGCCCTGCGCCACATCATGGACGACGGCAGCGACGAGTACAAGATCATCATGCTCAACAAGAGGTTCCTCAGCTTCAGGGTCATCAAGGTGCGCTCCCCTCTTCATTTTTGTTTCGCCTCCAACGCCTCCCTGTCTTAAAGCTATAGGAACCACGTCTCTAAAACTATGTGTACTGTAGGTCACGGACTGTATTGTCAGACTGTTGAATGGCTTTCGCAGAATGGATTCATGTTGTCTTGATATGTAGCATGATCTCATTATTCAGCCTCATTTATCTCATAGTTGGTGAGATAAATGAACTGAAGCTCAACAACCACGACACAGTTTTAGCTTAGACATCCATCTATATCTGTCTCTCCCTCTCTCTCTCTCTCAATATACATACACACACACGCACACTCACGGAGAACTATCTGCCTGCTTTTGTGAAGCTGAGACTTTGGTAAACCCATTTCAAGCACCAGTACAGTGAGTCCATGAGGGGAGGTGTGATTTCTCTGTCTCTATAGACTCGTCATGAACGGAAACCGTCCTCAGCATCCACAGGGCTGATTGCCCCGAACATATTGATATAGAACACTTGGGTGTTCAGGAAATGAGAAGCTATGTAAAGTGGTGTCGGCTCTTTAAATGGACCCCGGTGCGCCCCCTGCAGGTGAACAGGGAGTGTGTGCGCGGGCTGTGGGCCGGGCAGCAGCAGGAGCTGGTTTTCCTGCGCAACCGCAACCCGGAGCGCGGCAGCATCCAGAACGCCAAGCAGGCGCTGAGGAACATGATCAACTCGTCGTGCGACCAGCCCATCGGCTACCCCATCTACGTGTCCCCACTCACCACCTCCTACGCCGGGGGCCACAGCCAGCTGCGCTCCGTGTGGGGGGGCCCCGTCAGCCCGCACAACATCTACACCTGGCTCATCAGCAGCTGGGACAGGTACCTGTAGATGTCCTGTCCTCTCCTCTCTCCTCCTCCCTCTCCTCTCCTCTCCTCTCCTCTCTCCTCCTCCCTCTCCTCTCCTCTCCTCTCCTCTCTCCTCCTCCCTCTCCTCTCCTCTCCTCTCTCCTCCTCCCTCTCCTCTCCTCTCCTCTCCGTCTTGACGTCCGGCCTCGTGTCTCTCCTGCAGGTTGCAGAAAGGCTGCGGCGCCGGCTGCAACAGCGGAGGCAACATCGAGGACTCGGACTGCGGAGGAGGCTCGGCCTCCATCTCCACCAACCCGGCCATCCACACCACGCAGAGCACGCCGGCCTCCAGCTTCCCCCAGCCCCACATCACCACTGTCCAGCCCTCCATGGGTGAGTACTGACTGACCAGTGGAGAAGCTTGAAGGTAGACCTTGAAAGTTCTCTGTACCCTGCCTGTTGAGATGAGATGTAAACCTATCCTAAATGTAAATTGCCAAACCGAGGGTGACTGAATGTCGTTCCACTTCAGGCACAGACAACCCGGTGGGTCCCACCCAGACCTGGCCTCACCACCCGCAGCCCCTTCCCCTGGCTCTGCTCAGCCAATCGGAGGGCAGGATGGAGGCGGGGCTGCTCTCCTCCCTGCAGCGCACCTCCTCCATCCAGGGCCTGCTGGGCCAGCAGCTGTCCAGCTCGCAGCTCTCCTTCAGCGGCTCCGTAGCTCCGCCCCCTCTGCCGGGGCCCGAGCGCTTCTGCCTGCTGGAGAGCTCGGGCCACAGGCCGGGCCCGCGGGGCGGCCTGGGCCAGGGCGGCCCCCCGCACTTCGAGAGCCACTTCGGCAAGTGGAGCTTCTCGAGCAGGAAGGGCTTCAACGGACCGGCTGCAGGGGAGGGGGACGGGGGAATGGTACAGACCATACGCACACAGGTGAGGAGCTTTTACCATTGTCCCAGAGACGCCACAGAAATGTTGCTTTCTGAATCCCTCCCTCAGTCCCTAAACATGCATGTGACAAGTACTTTGAATTGTCCTCGTCCTCTTTGAATATGGTGGTAGTAGTTGGGACATTTCAAGGGGACTGGGAAACTTTTAATGGACTGAGTAAAGGGGATTGGTTGTAGGGCTGCAACAACTACATGATTCATCCACCAATAAATTAATCAACAACTGCTTGAATCAATTGGACGACTCAAGCAGAAGGATTTTAAAAAGAATCAAGTTAAAGTTGTCCGTTCTCAGCTTCTCAGATAGGAATGTTTTCTGGTTTGTTTCATCCTCTAGGACAGAGACTGAATGTGATTGAGTTGAGGAAGAAAAACAAAAAAAGTCTTTAAAGACATGATCTTGGACTTGATGAAACAGGCATGAAGCATTTTCACAGTTTTTGCATAATTTTATGAATCATTTGAAAACACTAGTGTGTTTCGGCCCTCCTCGATTAATGAAACGGTAATAAAAATAACCATCAGCACTGCCTCGGCATCTACTCCGTCTCCACTGGGGCTGCAGGCCTGGATAGTAACTCACTGAACCTCCCTCCCCGTCACTTCAGTCCTTGTTGAAACATTCATTTTGGTCACGACTCCAATCTCAAACGCGCTTTCATCGCCTCCTCGAGCCCCTCGGTTTCCCACTCGTCTGAAAGCCGAGGCTCGAACCATCCCAATCACGATGCAGGTCTCTCCTGGAGAGCCGTAGCCTGCCTGACCTTGCTTTGATGGTTTTGACTGACCCCACTGTGTTGACTGTCCCCCCTCCCTCCCTCCCTCCCTCCTCAGCCTGTCCCTCCGGCCCCGCTCCCGGAGCCCGGTCTGACCCAGGACCCTCTGGGTGTCACTCAGATGACGGACCCCGTCGCCATGGCGACCTCGCCGCTGGCGGGGGGGGACGCCGCCACCCCCCCGAGAGGAATCCACAGAGCTGCCTTTACTCGAGCACCTGCGCTGAGCGTGCACTGGAAGCACCCCCCCCCCCCTCACCCCCCCAGCTCAGCCCCAAACCTGAGAGACCCCGCAGCTAAAGCACACTGAGCAGACTCACTGCGTCATCTGAAGGCTGCAGTACGGGAGGGATGTCCCCGACACACACACACACACACACACACACACACACACACACACACACACACACACACACACACACACACCTCTCCTCCTCAGCCAAAGGAGTCCGACATCTGATCGCATGTGGAAGCGTCTGATGCACGTCAAACGACTTTTTTTGTTTTGTTTTGTTTTTTCCAGCCAATCCAAAGTCAGCGTTGTTGGTCAGGACTCAACAGGCCTGGTGAAACACTCAGCTCTTCAGATCTTAGTTTTTCTTTTTTTTGTTCTGATCCTCCCGAGGAAGGCGGCGGGTGTCTCTGTGGACCAGCTCGGGCCGTTGGCGCAGCAGTGACAGGCCGCGCAGGCCAGTGCAATTCTGTTAAGGGATGTTTAGCTCCGGGATTATTTTTCTATCCTGGAGAACAAGAGGAGCGCGCTCCGCCTCCCTCTCACATCTGCCGCAGCAGCAGCAGCAGCAGCAGCAGCAGCGTGGTTTGGTTTTTCTCTCTTCACTGATCAAAACGAAACAAAAGAACAGTAGTATGTTGCTGTACGTGAAGGTGAAGGATGTTCGGAAACCATGATAAGCCTTGTTACGTTTTTGTTTTGTTTTCTTTTCCCTCCCCGCCACCCATCCTCATCAAACCCACAGTGTCAAACAATATTGAAGCCGTACATGTGGATGAGTTCAGGAGCCGCCTCCTCCTCCTCCTCCTCCTTCTTTTCTTCCTCCCTCCTCATGAAAC